>CAWUFW010000619.1:117500-717500 GCA_963921515.1 Calotriton arnoldi
GGCTAGGGTTCTGAAGCTGGGTCCGGGCCTGGGGCTTGAGCTCCATCCGGCAGGCCCCGGGGTGCGGGATCCCCGCATCCTGCAAGCCAGCCGATGGTCCGGCGGTCCCATCGGGGCCGGGGAAGGCTCCCCCCCGGCCTGGCTAGGGTTCGGAAGCTGTGACCGGGACCGGGCCCGGGGCTCGTGCTCCATCCCAGGTTGTGGGAGCCCCCCGTCCTGCAAGCCAGCCGAGGGTCCGAGTGCTGGGGACGGGGGTCCACCGGGGATGCTCTCCCCGGCCTGGCTAGGGTTCGGAAGCTGGGACCGGGCCCGGGGCTCGTGCTCCGTCCCAGGGTGCGGGAGCCCCCAATCCTGCAAGCCTGCCGAGTGTCCGGGCGCTGGGGGCGGGGGTCCACCGGGGCCCGGGGAGGCTCTCCCCGGCCTGGCTAGGGTTCGAAAGCTGGGACCGGGCCCGGGGCTCGTGCTCCGTCCCAGGGTGTGGGAGCCCCCCGTCCTGCAAGCCAGCAGAGGGTCCGGGCGCTGGGGACTGGGGGGGGTCCACCGGGGCCCAGGGAGGCTCTCCCTGGCCTGGCTAGGGTTTGGAAGCTGGAACCGGGCCCGGGGCTCGTGCTGCGTCCCAGGGTCCCAGGCTGCGGGAGCCCCCCATCCTGGAAGCCAGCCGAGGGTCAGGGCGCTGGTGACGGGGTCCACCGGGGCCCGGGGAGGCTCTCCCCAGCCTGGCTAGGGTTCGGAAGCTGGGACCGGGCCCGGGGCTCGTGCTGCGTCCCAGGGTGCAGGAGCCCCCCCCGTCCTGGAAGCCAGCCGAGGGTCCGGGGGCTGGTGACGGGGGTCCACCGGGGCCCGGGGAGGCTCTCCCCGGCCTGGCTAGGGTTCGGAAGCTGGGACCGGGCCCGGGGCTCGTGCTCCATCCGGCGGGCCCCGGGGTGCAAGAGCCCCCCGTCCTGCAAGCCAGCCGAGGGTCCGGGCGCTGGGGAAGGGTGTCCACCGGGGCACGGGGAGGCCCTCCCCAGCCTGGCTAGGGTTCGGAAGCTGGGACCGGGCCCGGGGCTCGTGCTCCGTCCGGCGAGCCCGGGGCTCGTGCTGCGTCCCAGGGTGCGGGAGCCCCCCGTCCTGGAAGCCAGCCGAGGGTCCGGGGGCTGGTGACGGGGGTCCACCGGGGCCCGGGGCGGCTCTCTCCAGCCTGGCTGCTTTCAGAAGCAGGGACCGGGCCGGGGAGCAGGGGTGGCTGGCTTTATCCACTACACTGGCGGAGCGGAGTTTTCTGCCCACCCCTAATTGGGATACCTGCTCGCAATAGACCGGGGCAAAGTCAAAGTTTCAGGCCGACCGCGATGGAGCCCTGGGCGGCTACAGCTTGCAGCAGGTCCCGGTCTCAGTTTCTACCTTCACACTTAGAAACTTTTCTGGAGCTTTTTCTCGCGAGGTCCCACGAAGCTCCCAGCCAGTCCGGATCCAGTGAGGGTTTGCCGGCTTGCCTTTCGACGAACTCCCGGTCAACTTCCCTGGAGCGGACTTAGAACCTTTTTCGTTAGCGCTTCAGCGGGGTAACCCAGGAGCCCAGGCCGACACGCGATGGAAGACAAGCGGCTTAGCTCTCTCGGTTGCTCCCGGTCGACTTTTCAACGAGCGGACTTAGAAACTCTTCTGGAGCTTTTTCTCGCGGGGTCTCTCGATGCTCCTCATGTAGCCGGATCCAGTGAGGGTTCGCCGGCTTCAGATTTCTTCTACTCCCGGTCAAACTCTGGAAGTCGGACCGACGGAGTTTTTAGCCGGACGAACCTGGATGGCTTGGCCGACTCGCGGTTGAAGGCAGGCGGCTTGGCTGACCAGGTTGAGTCGGTCCCTCTATGGAGCTTTTTTTCAAAGTTCCTCCAAAGTTCTTCAAACTTCTTGAACTACTTCCTGAAGTTCCTTAAAGGGTCCCAAAGTGTCTCAAAGTCTCTCCAAGGGTCTGGAAGCTCCAAGATGGTCCTTGAAAGTTGAGGACTTCAGTTCCCACAATCCACTGGGACGTCACCCTTACAAATCCACTGGTAGTTCCCCAAGGTGCAGATTTAGTTGGTGATGTTCCAGATGAGCTCTTTTAACCTGTAGCTTTCAGGGAGTCCACTCTTTAGTTCTTTTTCAGCAAAATAATCCACAGGGCTGTAGTGTCAGATGGTGCAGTTTTCAGAGGTCAGGCCTTAGAATTCTTTGCACAGCAAAATCTTCTCAGCAGGGCACTTCTTGTTTCAGTAAGTTTCAAGCAGCAGATCTCGAGGGCTCTGCTCCTCTCAGATACTTATTCAAAATTCTCTGGGGCAAGCAGCAGGTCACTCCTGACCAATGGGAGCAGGGTAACTCCTCATAGTTATGACCACATCCTGTAGAGTGTGGCATTATTTTGTCCCAGAGTGCATCAAATCTTCCAAATCCATAATGGCAGAATTTCCAGCAAGGAGGCAAGAGCTGGCTAAACACACCCCTAGGATGGCTAATTTACTTAGACTCTGCCCCCTGCATCTGCTCATACCTTCCTTAATCCCCCCATCTGCCTGAGGGATAAAGTTCAGAGTTGTAAACTGACACTGGGTTCTGCTTTTCCCCTTTGAAGCCCATGGTTTACGACCCCTCCCCCTGGCCTGGCATTCCTGTGGACCAGCACACTGCCCTCCCAGCCCAGCTGCATAACCCCAGGGGCTCTTTATCACCTCTCCAGGCAGGCTGGATAAGCCACTTAACTCTGACCAATCAGGGCAGACCACTGGAAGGCTGAATCTGGACTTACAAACAAGAAAGTCTTATAACTTCTTGTATGTACACTTTAGGAGAAATTCAACAATATGATATTGTTGGATTTAGCATTACTATTCTGAGAAGTCTTTGAACTGTAGCTCTATACCCTTCCTATCAGGAGTTATTATTTAATAACTTCCTGCAATCTTAACCTATGTAACTGGGGATTTGCAATGAGGAAAATGACTTGGGCCATTTTTCCAGCACCAGGACTTACAAAAACATATTTTATAAGTACTTGCCTTATATCCACAGGAACCCCACCCCATGTGCAACTAGGGGAGACTTTAGGGGTTCTGAATCTGCAAAAATATTGCAGATCCTCACTTCCCACTGCCCCTGGCATCAAAGTCGAATTTGGGCAGCACTTTACCACAATGTGGGAGTGAAATGTGAAATTTCACTTTACCCAGGCATATAAAAACTAATTTTATAAGGGTGTACCCTATAAATATCTGACCCCCCACCCCTGGGATACCTAGGGGAGACCCTGGGGGTCCCTAATATGCCAAAACATTGTACAATATCCATTTGTAAGTGCCCCTACCACCAAAGTCGAGTTTGGGCACAATTTACTTTTTAAAAGCAGTCCTGGCACCCAGGGCTGCTTTTAAACTGACCTCAGGCTTCAGCAGTGCACACATGCAAGTGCAAAAAGAGCTGCTGGCCTCTAAACTGCCATGCCCCAGGGTACTGGGGACTTCTAGGTAGTTTCAATCCCCTGCCCTATTATATACTAGGGGCTTATGGGGTAGGTCATGCCAATTACAGGGGTACCCCACCATACCATAGTGTACTCTAGTGTATGTTAGGTGTTTTAACTGTATTCTAATGTGTTCATTTCAGCTTGGCACTGGCCCTGGGCCTGGTTAGGCAGAGCCCAGGGTCAGTCAGAGTCAGTTACCACCAGTACCAGTCAGCAAAAAGTTGGGGGGTGCCCAGGGCACAGGATGACTTTGCAACAATGGTTAGTTGTGATTGTAGCAATTCCTTACCTTATGATAATGGACAAAAAGAATAACACCGATACCAAGGGAAGGATAGATAACATGAAAAGTGACAGAGTAGAAATAGAAGCGGAAGATGAACCAGATTTTCATCACGTTGTAACAGATAATGATACTAGCTTAAATTTCTTTAATAAATTATTGTTTCAGTACGTAGTTACAATGGATGTTAGTGATTGTTATGTCTGTATGAAGTTACCTGAATCAGTAGCAGAAGGTCTAACCTACCATCATTTGCCTTTAACTTATGGTATATCATGTAGTGTACTAACTAGTTTATTTTATAGAACAGGGAAACTTCAGTATTATTATTCAAATATAGATGTGATATTTTCAGAGGTTCCTATTCGAAAGAATCTGAACCCAGTGCTTAGTAGTCAAGACGCACAATTTATGGGAGAATTTTTCTTAACGATGAAGTCGATAGACATAACACATGCACATAGAAGCAATCTAACCTGTTCATTACATGAAGAAGAAAAGATATTTTTAAACTTAGTTGAAGGAAGAAGACAGAATTTCCAAAAGAAAGCGTCTGAGCATAAAGCTCACCTTCCACCTTGGGCTGAGAAAGAGGGTATATTTACAAACCTGGCAGGGCTCAAGCTGCTATGGCTCTAGATTTTGTAAAGACAGGGAAAATTTGTCTTCATAGGTTAAAGACTGAATATAACAATGTTTTTATTGGTACCAGTGAATGTGAACACAATTTCTTAATTCTTGGAGGTTGGGGACTAAAAGGAGGAACGGATTCAGTTTTTCCTGGAATATATTATGTGTGTGGGAATAAGGCTTACTTTAGGCTTCCTGCACGGCGGTATGGAAGTTGCTATTTTGGAATAGTTTTTCCAAAAATATACCACGTTAAAAGAAACACTGGGAGCAATGAAAATAATAGTGGACTAACACGTACTAAGAGAGCTAGTTTTTCAGAAATCGTAGGCGATATATTTGGTGCATTGATACCTTCAGTGGGAGTAATTCTGAACTCAAGGAGAATATGTAAATTGTCTACAGTGGTTGATCGTTTATCAACGGATACTGCTGGAGGATTTCTAATGATTAATGCGGAGATGGTTGCGATTAGATCTATGGTTATGCAAAATCGACTTGCTCTTGATATATTATTAGCAAAAGAGGGCGGAGTCTGTAAAATGTTTAAAATGAAACATTGTTGCACGTATATTCCGGACAGAAGTACAGAAATCGGAACATACATAAAGAATATGACTAAACTTGAGAAGGAACTGAAACCACTGGAAGTTGATAGTGTATGGGAAAAATTGACAAATAGCATTACGTCAATTGGTACCTGGTTTACAAATGTAGGGAAAGGACTTATAGGTCAAATAATAGCCTTAGTAGGGATAGCAATAACAGTATTGTCAATAATGATATGGTGCAAATGTTGTAAAGAGAAAGAAACGTATAGGGTGACAGGAAGAGGCAAGAAAAGAAAGTTTGAATAGATTGAATTAGAAGACCTGAGAAGTGAAATTTACAAGAAACTGAAGGGAAAAGATAAGAATGGAAAGAGTAAAAATGAAAATGTAACTGAAATATGCTAAAGTTGGCATCTGGTTTTGTAGGTAGTTTTGATGGCTCAGAAACGCCGTCAGAGAGGGGATTGATGGAGCAAGGACTCACAATGAGACTTGCTCGGAAGCAATCCTCTCACAGTATTAATTAATTGTACTAAAACCTTGTAATGTCTTTATTAATAATGTGCAACACAAACATATTTTATCTAGAAGATGCTTGCCTGTGTGTTTTCCACTAATAAGTAAACCTCGTTTAATCCAAAATGGCCGCTAAAAACACGGGAATTCTACTGCGCATGTGTCAACCATGTCACGTGGTATGACGTCTTTCTTTGCTTGGAGGGAATTTTTTGCTTCTGCGCAGTGTATGCTAAAATGGCCGCTTTAATGTTCTCACATGCTAAAACTTTCGCATTGCTGCAATTAATAATGTGGTATTTTAAGGCTACTAATGCGGGATAGACATTTATAAATAAATAGGATTAGTGTAGAAGTAGGAGGTATACAGTGAAAACATTTATTTTTTATTTTAATATGTTTCTTCTTTGATTTTCTATTAGTTCGTAAAGTGGGCCTGGGTTGGCTAAACAGCAGCTCGAGAGCCATGTGACCTGCGCATGCGCTCTGAAAACTAACAAAGCAAAGCGATGAAGTCAACTTGGAGGACGTCCAAGGACATGACCCGCTGATCACCTTCTAAGCTCAACTGAATGTCCTGTTAATTGACACATTTTGTATATATTTTGTATTAATATTAGTGTGAAACGGGTGGGAAATAAAGCAAATGTATAAATTGAGAGGGGCGGGATTCTAAAACAATGGGCTTAAGAAAATTGAACTAAATTGTCATGGTGTGAGGATCAACCCCTTGTCCCCGTCCAATCAGAATTAGTGGGTCCATAATTTTGAAACATTAATGGGAGGTACATGGGCATAGAAGGGTATATTAGATATAGAATTAGCTAATTAGAAAGCGGAGGCTTATGCTGATCAGGAGAACAGAGACTGCTACAGAGGAGCTTAGCGCTCAGAGCACAGAGGGAACAAAGCAGACTGAATCGCTGTCCGAAGAGGTCGTGAGGTGGGGGCGGCGGACCATATTAGAGGGAGACGCGAAAGAACCACGAGGAAGAACAAAGTGTCAGAGAGGGGAACGACACAGGCGTCGTTGCTAGAGAGGTCATCTATCCTGTCCTGAACCTGGTCCGGAGGTCTTGGTCTTCATCCTTTCTTGGGACCCTCTTTCCAACTCCTTGGCCAAGGGGTTTGGTTTTCACACCTTTAGGTAACTATAAATGCGTAATCTTTAGTTTGTACTGCTGTCTCTATCTTCTCCTTTCTGAGGGGCCATCATTTGTGATTAATAGGTGTCTATACAGTGTGCTTCCTCCTTGAGATGCGATTAAGTATTATGTGGTTTGTATTTTACTCTGCTAAATATTTTAGATAAATATTTTAAAACTTCCTGAGTCAGTGGTTATTTCAGGTGTTTAATGAAATTATGTTTTGTATGATCTCATATCAACCCCAGTTATCAAAGGTCCATTGGTAAGTCATTACTCTTCAATCAGAAAAGGTAATTGGTAGCAGGGATTTTGATAAAGAGTACAACTGACCCCCCCGCGGTGATTGCTAGTGGGCCCAGGTGAGTATTTAGTGTATGAATGCTTGTTGCTAGTAACCCGCTGGATCAGTAGTACCCGAGTTACCTATCCCAGAGGAGCCGGGTGCATAGGTCTGGAGTGGTGTCCGAAACCGCTGTCGTTCTCAATGGAGGGCGGTGAAGAAGTACTGCTGCCATGAAGGTGAGAAGGGTCCGGTGGAATCCAAGCCTGGATTCTGGAAGGAAGGAACCTGAAAGCAGAGGGGACAAAGTCTGGGTCACTTCAGAGTGACCAGGGGCCCGGTAGACGAATGCCCACCGATGTTGGGTGCTTCAGATGCGAAGAAGGGATGCTTGACTCTGCAGCCACGAGGACCAGGAGATGTCGACGATGACCAGGAGCCGGAGGTGAGCTGTCCCGCGAAGGATGTCGAGTGCTGAGGGGTCGGTGTCTGGCTGGAGCACCAACAAGCCTTGGCAAAAGCACCCCACGCAGGAAAGTCAAGCAGGTTACGGTATGGACCAGCAAGGTCCAGGGGACTCACCAAGCAATGGGGAGTCAGGGCACGTCTGGAGCAACCAGGAAAGCCCAACAGAAATCAAGATGACCCTCAGGAGGACCCACAGGCCGAATGACCAGGAGTTGCGAGGGGACCTCGAGCCAGATTACATAGTACCAGCCCACGGAGCACTCGGTGCGAGGAGGCCGGAGTTCTTTAGTGCAAATACTGCTCAGGGTCAGGACTACTCGGAGTCCAATGCACAAGCACGGGAATCGCCAACAAGCATATGCACTTGCAAATGGACGCTGTGCACAGGGGTTCGGGTTATGCAGTCCCCATGAGGGATACGGCCTCAAACTTGCTGAGAGGGCAGATCGACCTCAGGGACCTTCAAAAACCTACCTCCTGTGTTGCTGAAATCTTCAGAGTCCGGAGGAGCTCAGGAGCAGCAGACCGGTCAATTGTGTTACGGTGCCTGCAAATGAAGGGGAGTGACTCCTTCACTCCAAGGGAGATTCTTCAGTTGTCCTTAGTGCACCACAGGTCCTGCATGGAACCTGTATGGAGCAAGGGCACAGACAAAGCTTTGGACGGAGAAGGAGACGGAGTCGGGCCCAGTCGAAGTCCAGCAAAGTCCAGAGTGTCCAGACGGTCGAAGCTCAGTGGTTTCTTCTTGTAGATCTTGTCCACGTAAAATCTAAAGTCTTACAGCCAGGTAAGCCCTTTTGTACCCACTGGAAGGGGTTGGACAGATTCAGAGGACCCTCCTAGGGGAGGGTCAGGACAGTGGGGTGGTTACACCCATGTCCTTTGTTCAGTTTCGCGCCAGAGCAGGAGCCAATGGCTCCCAGAACTGGTTTGAGCTGGACTATGCACAGGGACACCAAATGTGCCCCCAGTGCAGACTTTCAGGCACTCTCAGAGTGCACCCACCCAGCCCCAATAAACTAAATCCTGTCTGGGAGGCGGTCACACCTCCCTGTGACAGGATGCCTATTGTGCTGCCTTCCTCTGCTTGAGTTTGGCTCAGCAGCAGGAGGGCAGAAATGTGTCTCTGGTAGGCAGCATCCATTTTGTGCTGACCGGGTCGAGAAGGCTGGCACTGGATAGACCAGTGACCCCACGAAGCTCACTTCAGAAGGGTGGAATCATACCTCCCACACCGGTTACCAGAGTGGAGGTATGATTCCAAGGTGTTTGATACCAAACACGATATGTTTCTATGCAGCCGTTTTCGAGATAGCATTTACCTCGAGGTTATAATGCACTTCTACGTCCGGCTGAGTCACAGACAACCCGGGAGCATGGTCTCCGAAGGCTGCAGAGAGGCTGTGCTCATGCAGGGGCACCCTCTCACTAAAAACCCAGCACCCTGCCTTCAGGATTGATAAGGCCTGCTATAGGGGTGACTTATAAGTTTTAAGTGTAGTGACCTATAGATATAGTGAACCTCTATCTAAAGTAAGTGGTGCAAGCACCATCTTACACAGGTTGCAGTAGCAAACCTGTAGTTCCATTTTGCATGGCCTCTCATGGGTGGCATAATACATGCTTCAGCCCATGGGAGGCCTCTGGGGTACCTATGCCCTGGGTACATGGGTACCATATACTAGGGACTTATAAGGGTACCCCAGTATCCAATCTGGAGTGTACCAAAGTACATGTATGACAATTTAAGGGAGAAAGCAGATAGACTGGGGTCCTGATTAGCAGGATCCCAGTCAGACTAGTCAAAAACAGTGCAACATCAAGCAAAAAGTGGGGGTAACCATAAGAAGCAGATCCTACTTTCCTACATATACCACATCCTCCTGATACTGTTGTTGCTGATATGGCTGGAATTGTTCCTGGTCATGTAAGCCCTCTTGCTGAGGGAGTAATATTCCTGGCCATAGTACTCTTTCTCCTCCTCATCATCTTCATGTTGATAATTCACATGTAGCTGCGACGGGCTGCGTGCTACCGCAAAGGGACCATCATCATCTGAGTCATCCTCATCATGGAGATAACTGGGTGGTAAGGGTGACACCTTGCTTGAGGAAGTATGTTCTGGCATCAGAGAAATGTTTTTCCCCATTTCTTTTGGTTTTTCCTGGTATTTTTGTCTCATCGTCGTTGAGGTTGTGAACAGTGGTTTCACCAGCATTGCCATTGGAATTGGTTTCGCTGTCAAAGCTGTCATCGTCATCAAGCAGAGACCAGTTTTACCGTCGACGGGATGGGCGCCAGAGACTGTATTGTCGACGATGTGTTCGTCGTCCTCTGTGATTTGATCACAATCACAGATGTCACTGTCGTCGTGGTCGATGTCGTAGTCGCCGCTGTCATAGACGGCGTAGTAGGCGATTTCTTCGTCGATGGCGTGCTCATCGACGATTTCTCCGTCAACTGTGCCGACAATGGTTTATTAAATTTGTGTGAAATCTGAGGGGAAGGTGTAGAAGGCTCAGATCTGGATTTCTCTGTTTTTTGGTAGGGAAAATCATGTCCTTTATGTTTGTAGGAGTGCCTCTCAGAGGGACTGCATTCTTTGTGAGTCCCATGGTGAGTCTTTTTAGTAGATTTCTTGGGAGGCTTAGGAGGCACACGAACTTCTGACCTCTCCCTTTCCCTTTTGTGAATTCTCCTGGAGGTTGAGGAAGAGTCCTCGCTGTCATTCCCAGAAACAGGGTCTTCCTTAGTTTTAAGTTTCTGGAGCCATAGCAGTAACCTCTCCTCTCTGTCCTCTATGGTACGGTATAGCTTACAATCCTTCACCTTGTGAGATGAGTAGAGGCAGGATATTCAATCCTTGTGCTGGTCGTCTGAATGCAGCCTCTTCTTCCCACAGGTTCCACGTGGTCTAAAAAGACCTTTTTTAGGCGGTTCTGACATTGTAGAGCCAGATTTGAAGCAGATGGTAACAATCAGTATTAGACAGATATAGATATAAATCTCTCTGAAGTTTGAAAATAGGATGAACTGAGCAGAGCTCAGGGAGACTCCCTCACACGACGTGCAGTAGAAAATCTGAGAGATAGGAGCCTCTGAGGGGAGAGTTCTAGAGGGTGCCACAATCTGATTGGTTGAACTTTGGAAGTTTAGTCTCTTTTAAATGATAGATACATGTTGCTAAAGTGAAGGATTTATGGCCTTCCCAGGATATGTTTAACATTACACTGCTTTCTAATGGTACAGTGGGACTCCCACTTCGAAGACGGGGAATGATAAAAGCATGTGAATCTATGAATGATCTAATACTGGAGAAGTATGGAATGTTAGCAACTCTTAAAGGTGAGACTGAAATTAGAATTAGATTGTGGTGTGGAATCCAGGTGTGTTTATGGCACTGGAGATGAAGGGGTGCTAGAGTACATCAATGTGGGGACAGAGCTGCCACATTCATGTGCTCACAGCATTAGTGAGCTTGAATGCTGTCAGTAACACTTGTTATTTCCCCATGTTATCTTTTTATGCCAATGATGAGGCTTTGGTTCTCAAGTTCGGTGATGCCCACTAGTTGTAGGTATTAGCTCCAAAGAATATTGAAAAATTGGGAGTGGCAGAACACTTATAATGGCTGATATAATACCTTCTGCCCAACATTACAAAATGTATCAATTGACTGTCTGTTTCAGTTAGATTATTTTTCTTCTTTATGGATGAAATCTTCTAATAGAATTTTAAAGCAATTCAGACAACAACTATTACAGTTGTTATAGGCCCTTATATTTGTTACAAGTCACGCAGAACGGATGCTGTGACTGCTAAAGTCCACGGTGTTATGTATGTAATGCCTTATCTAAAGCTCAAAACCCATGTCCTAAATGGAAGTACACACACACTTTAAAACTGTATGACAGAACCAACATAAAGGATACACTTACAGGCGTACATTGACGTCTTTTGCTGTCTCCCATGGACATGAGATATCTGTACCGAATGAGACGAAGTACAGTTGCTTCTTGTAACACAGCTGCTCATCTATGAGGTACTTCATGCAAAAAACAACAACATGTTATTACAAATACACACTTTATCTCCAAAATAAGAGTTCTGACTATTAATTAAACTTAATTGTAAATGTATTTAAAGTACAGCACAACACTGTTAAACAATAGTAAATAGCAAGAAAAAAAACACTTTGGGACTGCACACAAAAGCATTTTGTATTAAGCAAAGTAGTACTCCTGTATTACTCCTTTACATACTCTCACATGCCTTTGTGTATTGGACTCAAAACATTAAAAGCTAAACACAGTAAGCGGCTCACTTTTCCACTTCTTCACTTTAAAGCTGAGTTCTCAAGAATAACATGATGTTGTAATTGCATTCATTTTCCATCACAACATTAATTTAACTATAATTCTAACACATGGGTCTGGCACAGGTGGCGGCTAGGGCTATCTGAGAAGTGCACAGGGCAGTCCTTCCACAGCAAGCAGCACTGGTGCACGATAAGCACCCACCGGGAGCAAGAAATAATCCATAGCCCAAAAGGAGATGGCAACAAGGAGGGTGCTATGCAAACCAAGGAGTATTGTTTTAGGTAGTTTCATACCGGGATGGTTACGAAGTACAGTCTGGGTGGTTCTCGTCACACAGCAGCTCCAAGGAAGCTATCTCATCACCATCCATGTGCAGGAGGCTGCAGCACAGTCAGCGATGCTACAGAGGAGGACGTGAAGTTTGGATGAACACACGGTGGTGGCGATTTTGGCTGATGCGTGGTATACTAAGCAATATATCTCACATGGCAATTATTGGCAGCCATCTTTTATTGACTGATATGGAGATGAAAGCAAAGTATGGCCTGAATGGCTCTTGGTACTCAAGACTTCCAAAGAAGCCATGTCCACCGCCATTTGTGTACAAATGGGCGTCAGGAAAGTAATTGCGGTGGCTGAGTGAATTCTGTCCCTCAGTGATACGTAGGTGATATGTGTGGGGCTTAGAAGGTGTCGCTGCCTCAACACCTTCGCTGGTGTAACACAGTAGCTCACAGAGTCCGGGTGGTGAGGCCAGAGAAGGACTCATTCCAATGTGGACTTGTGTGTAAACAGTCTAAATGCTGTCACTCAAAATGCCTGCCCTGGAAGCACCCAATGTATATCCGCTTAGGCTCACTCAGAATGTGAATGACACTGGCAACCAAGCTAATAGGTGTCAATAGCTGAAGACTTAGTGCTCCATTTATGTATGTTGTCCTGTGGGCTACCCCGAATTGTGAATGAAATTTCAGCAATTCAATGGATGAAGATTGCTGGCCTAAAGCCTCACTGCGGATGGATTATATGTGTTTAGATTACTATATGTTTACCATGAATGACACAAGTGCCATTCCAAGTAAAAAATAGAAAGGACCTATTCAGAGAGAAGTTCTGCCTCCGTTTCATGTCTAGTGCTATTCTGTCCATTTTTGCTGCAGCTGGGATGAGATGGCGCGACTCACAGCAGGGGAACCTATGCAGCCTCTGCAATTAACTCCTAACAGACTCCCGTATGCATTCCTTTTACTGAAGAGCTGTAATTCATGCCCCCTAAAGCCAGCTGAGAATGGTCAGGTGTAGCTCCAAGGGCTTTATAAAGAACGAGGTGCTCTAGGGAATAGCTGACAGAAAACACCTAATAAACCCTCTACATTGGGTTGTCTGTTCATCGGTTTCAGCCTGTGTAAAGCCTTGAAGCTTTTGAGCTGAATTCTCATTCATATGGTACAACATTCAATAGATAGTGTGATCTCAGTTGAGTTGCAGATAATCACTCTTAACATGTTATCAAGTTTTGGGTAGTTACCAAAAGTCCTCTTTGGAAATCAAGTAATCCAGGGTCACAATTTGCATCTGATGAATCAACGAGAACTCCGACTCTGTTTCCTTTAACAAGTCCAAACATCTAAGCAGTAAAATACAAAGTTAATGAATACACATTTTACAATACCTGAAAATATATCATTAACAAAATTTGATATACAACAAGTAATCACCACAGCGATTACCACAATTTACACTTAATTCAACAAGGATTCAAACTTAGATTGTAGCAAGTGTCCAAAAGGCCAGTAAAGAGCTGAGTTGGTAAACTCTTAGGCAAACCAGGTTAGTGGAAAAGATTAACTATTCCTTTCACTGTCAATATCAGTAGCGCACACTTAGCACATGCCAAGACCACATGTCAAAACAAGGAATGCACCATTACAACACTACACTCTTGCTGAAATTAGACACTGGGCCTGATTCACAAAGGTAAATTTACACTTTTGTGTAAGTTAACACTTGCTGTAGTAACGTCACTACTTTTTGATATTCACTAGCTATAAGAGTAATTTTACTACTAGTAAAATTGCTAGTAGTAAAATTGCACTCAGGGCATTCACAAATGTAAACTTAAATTTACACTTGCTGGGGCAACTTTACAACTGTTTTGGTATTCACAAACTACGAGTGTAATTTTACTACTAGTATTTTACAAGTGTAATTTTACCACTAGTAATTTTACTGTAGCAAAATTACACTTGTAGTTTGTCAATACAAAAGAGTAGTAGAGTTACTACAGCAAGTGGAAACGTACACAAGAGTGTACGTTTACCTTTGCGAATCAGGCTCATTGTTGGTACAAAGCCTTGTCTGCTCACTACAATTTGGCCTTCATCGATGATCGTGTGATCGAGGAAGTCGATGGGTGAACATGACAAAAGGCTTATCTATCTTCTCATGTGTTAATTACAAAGCACAAAGTACTTAATTGGAAAATGTATGATTTTGAATTCATGCCCACGCTGGCACTCAACGGCTCTCAGCTTCAACAATAAACAATCATGTGGCATAGATACAAGGAAGTGGAAATCACAACTGGAAATTGATGTAGCAATAATAGTCACACCTCTTTAAAAAGGCTGTTGTTTTATTTATTTATTTATGTCCACAAACTAATAAGCGAGATCATATTGAGGAGATATAAGTATCTATAAACTGAGGGTGTCAGATGAAGGACCACAAGAGTGGAGTCCAAGCCAGGTTTTCCTATTATCCACATAAACTAAATGTAAATACAGTGAATCTAAATGAAATTAATTTAGTCATTGGTTATTTAAAAAATCTGGCATGACTCTAGGTATCTTGGACACCCCTGCGATTAACCAACCAAATTTAGAGAAATGTTAACTGGGACACCACCTTCAGAGTCCCTCTAATATTGACTGCTGAATGAGTCTAACATGAGACACTAAAGGGTCAGAATGTATTTGTCAGGGAGAGCGGGTGGATATAAACAAAGGTGTAACTAGCTGGGGGACTCTGGGAAAACATGTATCACACAAACAGAAAGATTGAGTAGAAAGCATCCACAATCACCCTCAACATATGACCATTTCAAAATATATAACCCTATTCTAACACCAGACCAGTAGTACGTGTCACTGGTTTTCAGTCATGGATCAAGGGCAGGCATAGCAAACACAGGGATATCAACCTGCAGATCTTAACACAGCAGTCATAAGAGCAGCCTACAGTTACTCCTACACACCAGGAATGATGAGACTATAAACAATTATTCAAACACTTTTTAATCAAAGTGACTGGAAAACGACATTTAGGGCCCACTTCTCTAGACTCAACAAATCCAACTTCATATGGGCTATTAAGTGTCAAGAGATCAAGTGATTATAGAGGGTGTTTTAAAGAAAGAGAATAGATAGACCTTCCTAATACATTTCCATAAATATGCACATCTCATTCAAGGTCACAAGAAATATCAGCAAATCACCCCATCCTGATGGAGCTCCACTGGCTCTTCTAGCCAGCCCACACCACCTTCAAAACCAACTGCATCATTTACAAAGCCATCACAACCTACACTCTCATGTATCTGGCTGGCTGACAAACACATAGCCAGCATTTCTGGTGGCTCTGGGCAAACTGGCAGCCAAGACACCATCAGACTGCAGACAAAGAAGTGCAAACAAGAACAAAATTAGACAACAAGCCTTTTTTTAATCTTTGCACCCAAGATCGGGTACACCATATCTGTATAAATCAGGACAGCCGCAATTTAAAAAAGAGTTTAAAATGCACATTTTAAAGAACACTAGATCAGGACACAACAGCAGTACACGTCTGCTCCCAGAAACTATCTAACCCTCTACTCAGTTGTTGAATGTATCCTTGCCTTTGACCCTGTACAGCACTTTTGGTTAGTTTCGAGCTATATAAGTACCGTATACATGCATACACACATATATACATGAATAATAGCGAGAGTTATTTTTAAAACGTTTACAGGGAAGATTATTGTCTTATCATGAATGTAATTATTAATGGACATTAAATCAAGAATGGATATCCATACCTTTCTGCTGTCTTCCAGGAGCCAATCAATCCTCTGGTGGTAAAGTTCCATGGCTCTAACAAAACAAAACATGATTTCATGAAAATAGTACTTTAGTTTTGTATTAATTGGCAATAAAACAGAAGAACTTCCAATGACCATCCATTTGCATATTGAGATCCCACCACTCTCCACATGCCTAGCAAGGACACACACATACAAACTCACTCATGGACGCATGTGCGCAATCAGACACTTATGCATGCACACACTCATCACACAAGAAGGAGTGGCTGGTCGGCCCATTTTCACTTAGCAATGCTAAATTTTAGCTTTGATGCCGCTTTACATGTAGCTTTTTCAGGAAATGAGTCAAATCTGAAATATTTACAATATCACATACATTTTACTTTCTAATGCATGCAAGTGTGATACAGTAGCTATAATTAAACCAAATGGCGAGGATAACGCCATCATGTTTTTGAAACCATTTCATTGATCTTTCCTCTTCTACCAAACTACACCGCATTAGCACATATCGCATTGATTTTTTAAACTGGGTAAAGCTCAACATACAATATGTGAAACGAGAAAACACATTGTTTTCGGTGGTATGTGATGGAACAGATTAACTATTCCTTTCACTGTCAGTATGAATAGTACACAGTTAGCAGCTTGACTTTAATGAAGATTTAATCAAATAACACTGGCTGCCACAGAGGGAAGCCTGTACTACCACCAGGGCTAATTCCCTCATACTCTAGCCTTTTGCCATAAAAGCTCGTTCGAAGTGACCTTTCACCACTCACCAGCCACAAGGTACCTCCAGGGTTGCCCCAGATGGCTGTATAAGTCATTGAGTAACATAAAATCCCTAGTGCAGCCCTGAGGACAATCACTGCTAAACTCACTTTATTGCTAGAAAACATGTTTAAGGTGGCCTGACACTCACTGCTCAAAATGACCTGACACATTCAGGGTTATCCCAGAAGGAAGTACCGGGTGCTCGGTGATGTAAACGTAGTCCGCACTAAGCTCCATGCACATTGTTGTTAGCCCTCGCCTTCCAGCCAGAATATACTTGTTTAAAATAGCTAATCACCATTCTCATATCAAGAACTTTGTCAGGGCATCCCAGGCCAAGCGTCTACAGCTTTGGGTGGACACAGTTTTCTACTGTTAGTCTTTTTAGGGAATGTTCAGGGCCCCAGGGCCAGAAACAGAGGGTCAGCTCAACACCTCCTTATAGCCTCCCCATATGATTTTTATCCACTGCGGCCAACAACATCTCCATCATCACAAGTCTTCATAACTAATGCAAGTCCACACACAACCATAGCACAGTCGATACAAATAACCTCACCAGACATATTATGCATCACCTGCCACAACAGGCACAAGCAATGAATGCTTCATTTCATGCTCATTAACAGACCAGGAATTGCTGACATCATCACATACTAGATTTGGTGCCATTTGTATGAAAGAAACCTGGCTCATTTTCCACTGCAACCTTGATATTCTGGTGCCACAAAACAAAACTACAACATTCAGCACAAATACTGACCCAGCAAAGCAGGGGGGTGAGTTGCCTTAATTCACCGCATTTTCTGACCAGGCACTCTCCTGAAGCATTCAGCCTTCAACACCTTCGAACTCCAATCCTGTCAATTCCTGCTAGGAACGTGATTTCATTCCACCTCATCTAGCAACCTGGTGGCACAAACCCGTCTTTCATCTCAGAAATACCCAACCACATCACAAAAGTGCCAACCAGTTTCAAAAACAACTTCCTCTGAGACTTCTACCAGCCAGATGACGCACTAAGACTAACAAGAATGCCTTCCTCGATCTGCTGGTCAGTGCTGATATCTTCCAGCTCATATCACTTTTTCCCAACACCTGCCGGGACATCCTAGGCCACATTTGCACCACTCTGCCACTCCTTCAACTTGTCAACTGGATGGCTCACATCACCATTATATTCAACTTCTCTATAATTTACCCACTCACAAAGCTCAATCAAACCCAAACACCAAAAGACAATGGGCAGGGCCTTCAGAAACATCCCAACAAATGCCCTTTATTACAAGATGACCTCAGTGCCAGCCACTTCTTGAACAGCTAATAGATGCTGAGTCAATGCTGAATAACTTCATTCAAACCTTCCTGAAAATCACAGATGCACTTGCACCATTCAAATTATGATGCATGAAAGTGTGAGCTTTCACATATTTGTACAATCAGGATGTCATCAAGGACAAATGCTCAATCAGAAGGAAGTGGAAAAAAACACAGGTACAAGACCTAATGACACTCAAAACTCTCTGTGCCACATGCAGGCAGTTCAACTCAGAGGTCAACGCAACGTGTTATGAAACCATCATCAATGATTCCTTGATCTGCAATAGACCCTGCAACCCACCCAAATGGTCTATTTTAACACTGACTCCGCTGATGAACTTCCTTTGGAAGCAACGTCATCCCATCTTCGTATGTGAAGGAAATATATTGGGGAGTCCTACCCCATTTGAACATCATCAAAGCTTCATTAAGCCAAGGCATCTTCTTTGAGTATCTCAAGACCATTCAGGTCCTGCCTCTCTTGAAGAAGCCCAGTGTCAGCCAGATGACCTTGCTAACTATTGCTCAATTACCTATTTACTTTTCCTTGAGAAAATCCTCAAGAAAGGCCAAGAAAAGATTCAAAATCAAGGCCTATTTTACAACTATCACTCTGGTTACAGCCCACAATACACTAATGAGACAGCCACCATCCAAGTCATCAATGACTCTTCTGAGGTCTGACAATGGCAACTGTTGTCATCTTGCCGTTTTACACCGTTTATTACCCAGTGCTACTTAACACCATCTAATGTTGAAGGAGCTTTAAGGGAATCATCCTACAGTTGTTTACTTATTGGAGGCACAGATCCCAGGATATCCAGATGGGTTCCAGTAGAACTAAACTCATTTCAATCTCCTGTGACATCCTTCATGGTTCCAAGCCTTGGAAGACCTGCTAGCCCGCAGGCAAACAAGTATACATCAATATGCAGATGACACCCAACTGCGCATGAGAGTCTCATCTGACCAGGGCATTGCCTGATTACAGGACTGCTGTGCTACAATTCAGCATGGATATCCAAAACTTTACTCAAATTGAATCAACAAGACTGAATTAGTGCTCATAGCTAAAGAAAGATAAAAAACAATAGTACAGATTGACTCCTAGTGAAGAACCTGGGCAGTTTCACTCCACAACTAGTCAACTTTGCAAAGTCCCTAGTTTTACAAATCAACACCAGCCACAGCTTCAACACCCATATCACACACAAAACAAAGACCATCAGAGACCAATTGACCCTGCTCTGCAAAAAGAAGCCCTTCCTCCCAGAAGCTGACTTCAAGACAGCTGTGCAGGCATGTGTCTTATCCCATATCTCAACAGAGGGGATGACCTGGTGGCTGGAGCCCACAAGATCAATCTGATGCCCCAGAAGAGTGTCCTCATACAGCATCCTCTCTCACAAATGTTCTTCACATTATATGAGGAAATTACTCCAGTGCTCAAAGAACTACACTTGTTCTGGGGCCATGTGAATGTAACCCAACTAAGTACATCAGAAAATGCATTTTTAAGATCATTATTTATGTTTCCATACAGCACTCCCATTTTACCCTCACGTCTCGATTTAGCTATACACAGGGATGATCATATTGCTAATCTCAGACCACTAGTGCATTGGGTTTGAATTTGGGTGGTGAAAGAACTGGAGCACTATTGCATGTCATTAAGGAAGTGAAAGAGCTTGATCGTGCTTGCACTAAACTGTGGCTGAGCTACATTAAAACTTGGTTTAGGATGCTGAAGATGGAAGATCTTTGGGTAAAGCCGGATCTCATTCATGATCAAACACGCCACAGGCTAAAATAGACATATTGGTTTTTTATTGGGCATCAGCTTATTATGGAGCAGAGTACTGGGGGAATAACCAAAACATTTTTACTTCACAAATCAATCTCTAAACTTGAACCTTTTATGGACAGAATTTTATCATAAATTATCAAGAATATGTATATATATTTTAGAATTTGTATTGTTCCATTAAATACTTTTACTTATATATAGTCCCTAGCCCCACCGAGAAGCAATTGCTCTCCTGTTTGAACACTGAAATGGAAGCTGTGTGCTGCTTACCCAGGAAGAAATGGTTAATTCCAATATGCCAGTTGATGGGAGTGAGACATTATTGGAAAGCACTGAGGATATTTAAGTCAAATATTTCTGAATCAATTTTATTTTTTTGTCTAGGTTTCTCTCTTGGGCATGATCTTTAAGGAAACGTTTAAATTCAAGTACACTACAAATGGATTAACTTGTAGCACACAAATTGTAGCATTGTTTTAAACTAGTATTGTGGATTTCAAATTAAAATAATCTTATTTCTATTGATTGCCATTGTGTGAAGATCATTGCTGTAAAATTAGCCTATTTATTTGATTTCATGGAGAAGTCCCTGAAATAAGGAAAAGTAAGCATCCGTTCGTGGCATGCAGTGCTGTAGATTCACATGCCTAGCATAATCCTGCCATCTAGTGTTGGGTTGTGATGTGTGAAAGTTATTTTTCTTCTAAGAAAGTCTTTCGAGTCATGAGGTAGTGTGACTCCTCCTCTTGCTGGCAATGCGCATGATCATCAACTCCAATGTTAGATTGTTTTTCCACAAGGCGGGTGAGGATGGAATGAGAAGCAAAGCATAGCATAGTGAGATGTCCATGCTAAAGGAGTTTGTGATAACCCAAAAAAGTAACTGTAACAAACACCGGTGTCTGGAAAGGAGGGTGGGTGCATGTGAATCTACAGCTCTACAGGCCACAAACAGATGCTCACTGGGTTAGTAACATTTTCCGTTCGAGGCATGTGTGGCTGGAGATGCACATGCTTAGCATAGACTGTAAAGCAGTCTTCTTCCATAAGCGGTAGCTAACCTATGGGGGTTACAGATGTTTGAAATAAAGTACGTAGAACTGCTTTGCCCACATTGGCTTGTTGACGGGCTAGCACATCTACACAGTAATGTTTTATAAATGTATGCGGCTTAGACTATGTAGCTGTTTGGTATATATCAGCTATAGGGATGTTTCCTAGAAAGGCCATTAAAGCTCCATTTTTATGAGTAGAGTGAGCTCTAGGAGGGACAGGTAAAGTTCTTTTAGCTTTAACATTGCACATTTATATGCATTTGACAATCCAGTGTGCAATGCCTGACTTAGAGTTGGCCCTTCCTTTGTGTGGTTTAGAAAAAGCAACAAAGAGTTGTTGTGTTTTCCTAAATAATTTAGTTCTGTCAATATAGTGCATGAGAGCTCATTTTAAACTGAGTCAGGTTGGGGAAAAAAGACAGGCAATTCAATAAATTGATTTAGGTGGAATTGAGAAACCACCTTTGGAAGAAATTTAGGAGCAGTACGAAGTACCACCCAATCTTTATGTAATTGGAAGAAAGGTTCTTCTAAACTTAATGCCTGAAGCTCTCTGACACATCTAAATGAAGTGATAGCAACTAGAGATGTTGCCTTCCAGGATAAAAACGGGAGGGGGCAAGAGTGGAGGGGTTCAAATGGAGGGCCCATTAATCTTGTTAATACACTATTTACATTCCAAGTAGGAGCTGGTGGCAGTCTAGATGGAATGACTCTTTTACGAACTTCCAGAAATGCTTTGATGACTGGAATCCTGAATAGGGAAGTGTGTTGTCTGTTATGTAGATATGCGGCTATTGCCGCTCTGTGTAGCCTTATAGATGTAACAGCTAAACTAGAGGTATGCAAATGAAAGAAGTAGCAGACAATGTCTTGAACCCTGGATGCTAATGGATCAATGTGTTTGGAATTACAATAGTGAACAAACCTTTTCCATTTAGCAGCATAAAAGGAACGAGTAGTAGGCCTATGTGCCTCTTTAAGAAAGTCCATACACTGGTGTGGGAGAATGAGGTGGCCAATTTCTAAGACTTCATGAGACAGATTGCAAGGTTGAGGGACCTGGGGTCTGGGTGATTGATCTCTCCATGGTTCTGCGTAAGAAGGTCCTGCCTTTTCAGCAGAATTTCGGGGGGAACTACTGAGAGTTCTAGGAGTGTGGTGAACCATAGTTGCCGCGCCCATATGGGAGCCATTAGGTTGAAGGTGAGAGATATCTGCCGAAGTTTGTGGACTACAAACGGAAGCAGTGGGAGAGGTGGAAAAGCGTAAGCAAATATCTTGGATCAACTCATCCATAGTGTGTTGCCTTTGGATTGTGGCTGAGGTTACCAGGTGGCGAAATTTGGGCATTTGGCGTTTTCTGCTGTGGCGAAAAGTCTATTTGCGGTTGACCCCAATGCTGAAAGTATTGGTGGAGAACTTGTGGGTGGAGTTCCTACTCATGGACTTGATGACACCTCCTGCGGAGGAGATCTTCAAAGTCGTTGTCCACTCCTGGTAGGTACTCCGCTATCAGGTGAATGTTGTACCTGAGGGCCCACCTCCAAATGGTCTGGGCTAAATAAGAAAGCTGAGGGGACCTGATACCTTCTTGCTTTTGAAGATAATACATAGCTGTCATGTTGGTGGTTCTGATTAGGACTACCTTTCCAATTAGGTGGGGAAGGGAGGCTTTCAGCAGTAGGTGAACAGCCAGCAACTCCAGGTGATTGATGTGGAGATGTATCCAAAATGAGGGGACCAGGAGCGCTTATAGGTCCAGCATACGTGCTCCTAACTAGACAAGATGTCACAACAAGGGTATGCAGTTACTTTAATAGAAAGATGCAGGCTATGGAAATAGGATCGGTGGGTCTGATCCCTCAGGAGCAAGAACCCTCACACACCCAGAAGGGTGTCATGCTACATCATAGGGCATGCCTCTCATCGGGTCGGCACTTCAATGCCCGACGGGAACCCACCAGGTTTTCTTTTGCCAGAGATCTTTTCTGTGAATTGCCGTATGTGAAGTGTGGGTGTGGGGCTGCTACTGTAGATTGGTGTAGAATATTTATATATGTGAAAGAAAAAGAGTGTTAAAATAGACTAAGTGGTCCTCAGGGGAATTTAATAAATGAGTCCAGTTGTCTAATTGAAATGATGGTGACTATCAGGAGAGACAATCATCTTTGATAGCTCAGTGGGTCAGCATGTTTCTTGCGGATTAAAGTCACTAATGATCTTATGGCAATTCTTCAGGACTAAGGTGTCCCTAATCTACACAGTGGTTGGAATCTTGACTTATGTGTTTCTAATGATTACCAATCACAAGTAACAAAATGTGGTATAAATTAATACCTTAATGTAGTATAATGATGCTAAACACCGACCCTATTTGGATATCGGTAATATCTCCTCAAGTGAAGAAAGAGCAAACACTAATTAGCGTAAGGGGTGCGGCGTCCACATGCAGACCTACCCTGTCTCTGCTTCCTCGTAGACGGAGGAGTCACCCATCCTGCTATCAATCACCAGCAACTGCACTACCAGCCACACTAAACATTTTGTGCCGAGCCCAGCAAGCAAAACTAGGACTCTCAAGACTTTAAATACGATATTTCATATTTTGCAACTCAAGCATGAGAAGAACTAGCAGCATCCTATAAACAGAACTCCCCCCAAGAATATGGCAGGGTGTCTTTCAAAACTGATCTCAATTTGGAACAACAAACAGACACTATTTGGTTGTCACTTCAAAACACCATGCAGCTCTCAGTAAATGCCCATCATTATCAGATAGACAAAATGGACATTCAGTTATCACTCTTCAATACATTAGCAGTATTTGTCTCTGGAATAGACAGGAAACTTACAGAACTAAACAGCTTGATAAAGCAAGCCCAAATCGATACACAGTTGGTGCAAGTAGGTTGCACCTGTGGCCCATTCCTTGAAAACTTATCACCCTGCCAACATGCTGGGAGACTTTTTAACGGTTAAAGCAAGCCACAAGCTGCGGAAAGCCCGGTACCCCGGATCAACAAAGTCTCCAATCAGAACCCTTGGATAACTGCTCCGCCGAATGCCATTAGGAGGGTCAAGTGATAGGGAGTAGGGCCAACCAAGTCCAAGTCATAATCGAGACAAATAAGGAAATCATTATCCAATTCTCCTCCTCTGCAGACATACAGAAGTCACCCAAAAATAACTCTGAATCCATCCAGTAAATGGAGACCCCACAAAAAGAACAGCGGAACACTGCCTGTGCTTGCCGCAAGCAAAGTAAGAAAGGCAGAAACTGAAAAAACGAAATCACAGAGTACTTTGGAACAGATTCCACCTCCAGTATCCCCTTAAGGAGGCCATAGGAAGACAATACAATGGAGACACACACAGCGTCTGCAGCGAGCACTCACTCAAGAGTAACAGTCTAGCCCCTCAACAGGGAAGTGGCGTCTCGGAACAGAGACGAAGGTTCTCACAAACATTAACTACAAATGAGGATATTCAAGCACCTCCCTCGAGGGGACAGAATCCACACAACTGGGTGAAACCAATAACTGCATTACCTCTGGAGTGGAAGAGCTCTCGAGGGCAACCCAGCCAGTAGACACAATATCAGTAACACAACCCCCAGCCCCTCCGATCATCTCAAACAGGGAATCAAACATTAGGGATCACTTAACTCTGCAAACTCCACAATACAGCAGTGCGCCAGCCAACTATAAACCTGCCCTCCAGGACGAGCCAGACACTAATGTCACAGTCTTTCTACATGAATACAAATTGCAAGGGTGACAAAATAATACTAAATAGGGGGAACATACTACGCCTATTAGCAGCGATCGGAGGCATGGAGCATCTAAAGTCATCAGACCTGATGGCCATTGAATTCATTCAAATAGGAAGCTCATCGGGTAATGAGGCCACCGCGGTCACATGGGCAACAATAGAGCTAGCCAAGAAGATCCTGGACGAACAGGCACTCTTAATAATACTGATACCTTATTATACCCTCGGCTATCCTCCACCCCTGTTAGTCACGACTTAGCCCAAAACGGTCCTGCAAAAACCAAAAGCCACCTTCTTGATACTAAAGGGGGTGAGGAGCCACTCCCCAGCAAGAAGAACAAAGCAAAACTTCCAACACAACTTGAATACACGATCAAACGATTCGCCAGACCAAAACTGGAGCTGGCTATCTCGCACAATAAATGGCGCAGATAGCAATTCCTGACAAAGCTCACAAAACTCTCACAATCCATTGACCTAAAAAAAGTCACTACGCCTATGCTCCTGTGTTAGAAATGGGGTTTCTGGTTGGCCAGGGTATGCACCTAAGCCAGGCAGAACCCACCACTCTAGTCAGGGCAAGGGAGTTACACACCGAAGATAACCCTTGCTCACCCCCTTGGTAGCTTGACAGAGAAGTCAGGCTTATCCCAGAGGCAATGTGTAAAGCGTTTGCGCAACACACTCACACAACAGTGACACACTAGGCACACCACAAAAGAAACTCCACACAAGGTTATATAAAAATATCCTTTGTATTATCCATAAAAAACACATTAGATCACACTCTCATACATTACTGTGCCACTAGGCACTTGTCATGACATCACAGGGATTAAACAAATCACTTTGCCAATCGGGCAAGTGTGATAGCCCCACCAGCAGTGAATTACAGTAAATACTTGTTAAGTGCACACCTCATAAATCCACCATCACTGCACATATAAGGCATACCCTGACATAATGCTTGTTATCCTGACCAATGCAAGGCAAAACTACATACAGTAGAACACATCAGGGCCTAAAATGCAGGTTAGGTCATACATAAATCATGGCTGCTGGGCATGCTATGCCAGTCCTGGTAATGAGAGGAGAACTAACATGCACCACAACGTCAGGGCATAGGCATCAAGCAGTTGGGTAATGAAGAACACAGCGAAATTTCCCACAACATAAGCATCACACTCTATGTTTTACCATAAACAACCCTGAACACAGCGCCCTTGCGCTTCTATTACACCTGTTGTGGTAGCCAGGGCATTTATGTAGGGCACCGAGACCTCTGGGTATCTCCCAAATAGAGTCTCGTAGTCAATGCTCCCAGACACGTAGTTTTCAGGGCACCTGCCCGCCTACAACCGTGCCTCTGGTAGTTTCAGAAAGTATTCATAGCGGGGGGAAGGGTGGACAACCCTCTCTCGGCGTGGCGACCTCTCCAGGCCCCCCCTTGTGTGATCCAACTCACCCGACTTGTTCAGGGCAGCTGCCCACTACCACACGGCGCAGCTGCTGTGCCAGGCAAATGGAGCTGTGCGGGCCCAGCTTCTTCCGCAGCCTCCCACTGCTTTACTCCAGGTGGCTGCCTGCTACCGTGCAGGCAGCGGCTATGCCGGGCACTTGAAGAGCTTTCCCTGCTGTCTCAAGGGTTGGGGGGCATTGCGTCCTTGCTGCCATGCACGGCCCGCCGGCTTCCTGGTGGTGACCTCAGAGACTCCCGGCGGCCACGCTGGCTGGCTGGCAATACCGGTGCAGCCTCGCGCTCCATCGAATCGGGCGTGGCTGCACTGGCCTCAGTGGCTCCTCCCTTCGCCTTTGTACGGCACGGTCTCTTTTTCCACAAGCAGGGGCTGCGCTGAAGGGGGAATTGCGTGGTGCGGTCTGCAAAGGGGCAGCCTGTGGTCCCTTCTCTTCTCGGGCACAGGGAGCCCCTGCCTTAGGCCCACAGCAATCCCCATGGGTATCAAACACTGAAAGGGCGCCACTGCGCATTTCCAATAAAGAACAGAAGCGCTCACCACGCGCTGCTGTGGGTGCGCTTCCTCAATAACAGCTCTCCCAAGTAGATCTCAGCAAAAACAAAGCACTCACCCTGTGCCAATTTCTCCCACCCACAGAGCAGGCATGGAACCGGACCCGCGTTCCTGAAACAACATTTCATATGGTATCATCTACCCAGAAACATACGATCATCACAGAGCAAACTCCTACAGACACCCAAATGCAAAAAAGCTCGCTGGGGAGGAAGAAGCTTTGTTCTGGGCACAGTGAAACTATGGAACGCTCTCCCGATAGACATTAAAAACAGCTCAATGTTGCTCTCCTTTAGAAAATCATTAAAAACGTGGCTTTTTTCCAATTAATATCCACCTTGTTCACTTATCTACGGCAGACCTCTCCGCACAGCGCCTAGACGTCCTCGGGCATTCGTGCGCTATATAAATTTCAGAATCAAAACAATCAATTCAAGCAGGCCACCAAGACCTGGGAGTTAATGGAGGCACCCAGCCAGGTACACGCAGGTAGGCCAGCACAAGGGTTCTCTAGGCAAAGTGGTAGTCCTTCCCATATCCCAACAGGCAGCTGGTCAGCCCTCCCAGCAGTCCAGTCCAATAGAGGTTCCTCCTGGCAGTCCTCTGGCCAGGTGCAGTCCACACCGTGTCTTCTCTCCTTCATGGGATCACAGCCCCTATACTTATAGTCCAAATGTCTTTGTTCTGGGGGGGGGACTTCAAACACTATTGAAGTGCACAACGCCCTCATTCACATTTTCAGCCCAGGCCCCAGACACACTACAGAGGGGGCGGGGCCAGCATTGTGGAAGGCAGGCACAGCCCTATTCAGGTGCAGGTGCAACTCCTCCCACCACTCCATATGCAGACCAGGCCTATTCAGGTGCAAGGGATAACTCCTCCTGCTACTCTAAATTCAGCCAAGGTCTATTCAGCCTAGCGCTGAGTCACCCAGGAAAGGCAGGACACACCTCAACTCCCTTGTGACTGGCTGGAGTGAATGCACATCCCCTTTCCCCTGTCAGTCAGAACCAGATGGTCAATACACATCCAGGCAGGGCACAAATACACATAAGCACACAGAAATGCCCACTTCTAAAAGTGGCATTTCTAAAATAGTAATAATAAAGCTGCTTTCACCAATAAGCAGGATTTATCACTACTATTCCAAACATACCAAACATGGTCATGCTACCCCTCTCATGTCAGGAATTATCAGTGAAGCGCATATCTGGGAATCCCCAATGCAAACCTATGAGGGGGCAGCCTCACAGCAGTGAGACACCAAATATGCTGTTTGTCACTATCAGGACATGCCACACAGTTAACGTGGTTAAAGAGAACACAGGTCTATGTGAGGCCACTAAGGTACTCTGGTAGCCTAGGCTACAATTGATTTAAGAGCAGCGTTAGTCAAATGCAGCAACGTCTAAAAGTCCAGGCGGTACTTGTTAAGTAATGTATGAAGGGACACAAGGTTTTGAATGACATCGCAATTATTCACATCATAAATGGAGTATCATTCGTTATTTAGAGGTAATAGTTCTGGTGCTCACACAGATACGTGAAAGTGCGTGAAGTGAGAGGTGCTGGTGACAAATAAAATTAACATCGCATTGACAACAGAAAAACAAAACTCCAAATTAAATTATGAGCAGTAGGGAGTTTAGGTTGTAATGGTCGACGGCGTTTCGATCTCAAAAATTGGAGATCATCAGGACGAGCAAGGTGTGAGCATGTAGAATCTATACAGGGGAAAGGCAGAAAACAAACATTGGTCCCGATGAATTGAATCTATTCCTGAATTCATCTTGAACAGAGCGTAGCTGCAAGCACTTGCTATTGTATGGACATAGGGCTGGAGGACCCTAGGCGACTAGGGAAGGAGCCCCTGTGAGAAGGACTGGCATGCATTAAGGCACAAGGGATAGAGATGTGAGCAGCCTATGAGCAGGCCTGTAAGGCGGGGAAACAGCGCTGCGGGAGAACGGAGAGAGGAAAACGGAGAGAGGAACCAAGCGGCAGGCATAATGCAACTGGCCATGAAGGGCCAAGTGAGCGCGCTTAAAAGTAAATTAAAAGGACTGCGTGAGAGTGCAGCCAGGCTAGGAGTTGCGTGGTGGTCGCGGAAAGCGGAGACAAGGTGCGGCGCTTGGGTGACAAAACTTACTGGTTGTAGCCACAAGGGGTCAGGTTGATAGGATGAATGGCGTAGTTGAGACGCTGTGCAGTGCTGGTGTCAGAGCGGGAGCAGAAAACCGTAGCCTGCTGTAAGCAAGAGATAGAAAGCTCAGGAGGCGTGCATTAAGGAGTAAAGTCTACGAATAGTGAGCGAGAGCGCGGGAGCACGTTGCAATTTACATGTAAGGGTCCCGGCGGGGTAAGAAGGGGCCCGTGGTCAGGACAGCCACGTGGTAGCTACCCGTATTGCGTGGGTGCGCGAGGAACCTGTAATTTAGGAGAGTTGGGGTCAGTCAGGTGTTCTCTTTAACCACGTTAAATCACCCCTGGTCATAATACTGGGGTTCCCTTGTTTTTCTAAATACATGCCACACAGTTAAGGCACATGTCCTACCGTTTACCTACACAGGACCCTGCCCATAGGGCTAGCTAGGGTCTACCTTAGGGGTGACTTATATGTAGTAAAAGGGGAGTTTCAGACGTGGCAACCACTTTACATGCCACGTAGCTGCGGCAGTAAACTGCGCGTGCAGGCCCTGCAGTGGCAGAGGCCTGAGACAGGTTTGAAAGGCTACTTTGGTGGGTGGTGCACGCAGCGCTGCAAGTCCACTAGTAGCATTTAATTTACAGGCCCTGGGTATATGGGATACCACTGTACAAGGGACTTATAGGTAAATTAAATATATCAAACAGGTGTAGACCAATCTTACTAAGTTTACAAGAGAGAGCACATGCACTTTAGCACTGATCAGCATTGATAAAGAGCCCAGAGTCATAAAACCACCAACAGGTCAGAAAAAATACCGGAGGAAGGTAAAAAAAGATCTGGAATGACCCTGCAAAAAGGGCCAAGTCCAACATCCTGGAACATCAATGGCCTGGGAAACAAAACAACAGATGGCCATGTACTGCTTTTTTTTACAAGCATTCGATATCATCCGACTACAAGAAACTTGGCTTGAATATCCATTCCATATGCAGGGCTTTGCTGGATTCCACACCCCTGCCTGTAAAGGAGCCAGGTTTGGCCATCCTAAAAGAGGCTTGTCAACTACAACTACCTCAACAACAACTATCAGTGCAGTCAGTGAGCTAAAGGTCTGGTCAATGGCAAAAATAGAAGAAAAGCAATCAGAGCAATGGTTCGCCACAAGGGACAAGAACTACATACTGTGAGCATTAATGCACCCTAAAGGCAGGGCAAAAGGCTCAGAGCTACTGATCAGCGAAATCAAAAGGCTCTTGGAGAAGAACAAACTCCTAATTTTATTCTATTGCGGGACTTCAATCTACACCTACTTGGCACTCTGGTGACAAAGAACGCATAGCCGCCCAATCATTACAATGGGTTATTCCACTGCAGAGAGAGAACACAACTGGAAGGCAAAGTAAACTAGGCAAGCAACTCCTGAGACAGCTAGAGCACCTCAACTTTCGGGCTCTAACTGGTCGCTTTCCGGAGGACAATACGCCTGGAGCAACTATCCACTCCAAGACGGCCACCTCAACATTAGATTACACTTTTATCACTATGACATTGTACCATAAAGTCTCCTCATACCAACTGGCTGAGGAAGACTCCAGTGACCACCTCCCGCAGGTGATCACGCTTAAATTGAGCCCAGGAGATGCCTACCATCTGACTGAAGTAGCATGCATGGCACACATATGAACAACAAAAGGATCAAGTGCAACATCACTTCCATAGACCGACTACTGAGTGCGGCCAAGGACATACTACAAAGACAACAAGACAGATTCACAAACCATCACAGAAGAACTTGGGAGGCCTTCACAGAAGAACTTGGAGACACATTTGCCACCTCAATGATGAGAAGAAACACACCACAGCAAGGGTCTTGCCAGGGACATCTCACTTTCACTCAGGCGCAATAACTGCAAATAAAGGCACACAAGAGAAGCACAAAATCAACACTTAGAAAACTCAGCTGGAATCCGAGCGCTGACAGCCTGCAGCAAGAGCTGAGATGGAACAAAGCAACACTGAAAAACACTAATATGGAAAATAAAAAGGGAAGGAGAAGACTCGCTCTGGGCAAGGCTTCTTTTCGACATAAAAAGCAATGACCATGCACGGTTCTGGCACAAAGTAAACACGCTACAGCATCCTACTCATCAAGGGATCAGCTCTCATTTGACTGAAGAAGCCTGGGAAAAGCATCTGTATGAGTACTTCAACCATCTTGAGGAGGGGCAATACCAGCCAAGCATGCCAAAAGAAACCCCACTTGACTCCTCTAATAACACAACTAAAAAAGAAACTGAAAGTGCGGCCCATGCCAACCATTTACCTCAAGAACCTATCGCAGACTCTATTATACCAACTAGTCAGCGAATAAAGAGACAGATAGCCAAAGTAAGACGGGAGGGGGCCCCGGGCACAAATGGGATTCCACCTGCATTATTCAAACAGGACGCCACCTACTGATCAGAAAAACTGAAGCCGATGTTCCAGCAGATAACAGCGGATGTGTAATCTCAGGCTCATGGAGAGAGTCCATAATCTCACCAATCCACAAACTTGGCTTGTGGCGCTAATCGACAACAAGGCCAAATACTTTGCTGGCACCATTCAAGAGGAATTAACATCCTGGGCCTTGGCTAATCAAATCATCCCGCTTAATCAAACTGGGTTCTACAAACACATGGGAACTATAGCCAATATCATGGCTCTTTCCCTATTAATAGATGGGTCCAAAAACGCAAAGCTCCCTTAGTACTTCTGCTTCATAGATTTCCGCGCCGCGTTTGACCATATTGTTCATGGCAAATTATAGAAGAAACTGGCTAATTGGAAGGCTCCATCTACTCTTCTGAAGCTACTGATTCTGTTACATACAGACACATGGGTGCAAGTTAAGCTGGGGAAGGGGACACATCTTTCAAGACAGATCCTGACCATGAAGGGCCTGAAGCAGGGCTGCGTTCTTGACCCAAACCTGTTCTTAGCTGACTTAACAACAAAACTGGATTGCTGCAGTCCTCTCCATCCTCCTTTATGTAGACGATATGGTACTAATGAACAAGTTACTTACCTTCGGTAACGCATTATCTGGTAGAGACTCTATCTAGCTGCAGATTCCTTACCTTTGAATTTCCCAGGCGTCAGGCTGGATCCGGAAACTTTTGCTGAGCAATACCCCTTGCGCGCGACGTCGTGTGGCTCCATTCGGCTCCGCGTGTCGTCGATGACGTCGGTAGCGTCGGTTATGATGTTGCGGTGCCTACATAGGCGCCACCCAGGCGCGCGGAAGTCAGTACTTTTCGTTTTTCCACGCCAGAAGCGCAGAGCCATGAAGTGACTGATGTAAACGTGTGCAAAACTAGGGCCCTGAAAGGGGAGTAACCCTAGACCTACTACATCAGTCCGCAAAGCGGGAGGCAGGGGTGGGCTGTAAGGAATCTGCAGCTAGATAGAGTCTCTACCAGATAATATGTTACCGAAGGTAAGTAACTTGTTCATCTGACAGAGACTTCTAGCTGCAGATTCCTTACCTTTGAATCAGATACCCAAGCCATACCATCCCGGCGGTGGGTTGCGGACTCATGGACTAGACTAAAAAGTCTTGCAGGACTGAGCGGGCAAAGTGCCCGTCCCTGCGCCCTTGACCGTCAAGGCAATAATGTTTTGCGAACATGTGCAATGATGCCCACGTCACTGCCTGACAGATGTCTTGGGCTGGGACACCCCGTGCCAAGGCCGTAGTTGCAGCCTTTCCCCTGGTGGAGTGGGCTCTTAATCCCTCAGGGGGCTGCTTCTTCGCCAAGGAGTAACAGATTATAATGCAGAGAACAACCCAGCGAGAGATGGTTCTTTTCTGCACTACCTTTCCCTTCTGTGCTCCCACATACCCCACAAAGAGTTGGTCATCCACCCGGAACTCTCTTGTGCGGTCAAGGTAGAACGACAGCGCTCTTTTTGGGTCCAGTCGATGGAGACGCTCCTCTTCTTTAGAGGGATGTGGGGGAGCAAAGAAGGTGGGCAAAGTGATGGACTGACCCAGATGGAATGGGGTCACAACCTTTGGTAAAAAAGATGCCCTGTTGCGAAGCACCACCTTGTCCTGAAAGGACATAAAATAAGGAGGCGAGCTGGATAACGCCTGTAACTCACTCACCCTCCAGGCCGATGTAATCGCCACTAAGAAGGCTGTTTTGATGGTCAACAGCCGGATGGGACAATTATGTAAAGGCTCAAAAGGAGCGCACATCAAATACGTGAGGACCAAATTAAGGTCCCATTGTGGCATAATAAAGGGCGTGGGTGGAAACAAGTGAACCAGCCCTTTTAGAAATATATTTACAACAGGAGATTTAAAGAGAGAAGGTTGGTCTGGCAGCCGCAAAAAAGCAGACAGAGCAGAAAGGTAACCCTTGAGAGTTCCCAAAGCAGAGCCCTGCTGGGCAAGGGTCAGAATGAATAAAAGTACAGTAGAAAGAGGAGCAGAAAGAGGGTCAATAGACCTTTCTGTACAGTATAATACAATTTTCTGCCAACGGCAGGCGTATACCGACTTAGTGGAGGGCCGCCTGGCCGCCAGAATAACATTACAGACCTCGGGAGGAAGGTCAAAAGCCATCAACTGCCACCACTCAATCTCCATGCATGGAGGCGCAGAGTTGACAAGTTCGGGTGGAGAACCCTCCCCTGCTGCTGCGACAGAAGTTCCTCCCGAAGGGGCAGCCTGATCGGAGGATCTACACTCATGCTCAGAAGCTGTGGATACCAAACTCTCCTATCCCAGTCCGGCGCCACAAGGATGACTTGGGCCCGGTCGTTCCTGATCTTCTTCAGAACCCTGGGCAGGAGTGGTATGGGCGGAAAGGCGTACAACAGGCCTGAGCTCCACTCCCGACAAAACGCGTCGCCGAGCGATAGCCGCCTTGGAAACTCCAGCGCGCAGTTCGGCTGACATTGCACGTTCTCTTCGGAGGCAAACAAATCTAACCAAGGTTCTCCCCTCTGCTGAAAGAGACCTTGCGCCACCTCCGACTGGTGACGCCATTTGTGATCTGCTAGGCATCTACGGCTGAGATCGCCTGCCCTCCATCTCTCCCAAGTGGCCGCCCCACCCCAGAAGTGACGCATCCGTCACGAATGTGAAATCCGGTTGGGGAAGGGAGAGAGGTCTGCCTTTGACCCAATCTCGGTTCGTCAACCACCACTGCAGATCCTTTTTTTTTTTATTCTTTTTTTATTTGCATTTTCATAACATCAACAAACACAAACAGACATTGCCAGTGCCCATATGGTACAGTCAGGTAAGACACAATTCTTTGCATGTATGCTCCAGACACATTTCGACATCCCTGGTCAGTCCATGTGCGTAAGACTCGATGCAGCCTAGCACACTTAGTGTTGCTCCGGGGATCCACCACACACCCCAGGGTCGTTCTCGCCACTGCTATAATCTATGAACCAGTACCACTGCAGATCCTTCGCAGTTCCTTCCGAGATCTGAACCATGTCGGTGAGATTTCCCTGATGTGTGCCCGTTGGAACTTCAAGTCCCACTGCAGAGCCTGCATACGCCATCTCGCGTGTCTTACCAACAGGATGGAGGAGGCCATGAGGCCCAACAGCCTCAGAGTCAACCTCACCGAAATCCAAGATAGAGGCTGAAATATCAGAATTATAACCTGAATATCCTGGACTCGCTGCTCGGGAGGATAAGCCCGAAACTGCACTGTGTCCAGAACAGCTCCGATGAAAGGGAGTGTCTGAGAAGGAGTCAGGTGTGACTTCGGCACGTTTATAGAGAACCCCAGCAAATGCAGGAGGTCCGCCGTAGTCTGAAGGTGGGAGACAACTGCCTGGGGCGAGGACGCCTTCAACAGCCAGTCGTCGAGGTAGGGGAAGACTGAAACCCCTAACTTGCGCAGATGAGCTGCAACCACCGCCATCACCTTGGTGAACACTCGAGGGGCACTGGTAAGGCCGAAGGGGAGCACGGTAAACTGAAAGTGCTCATGGCCTACCTTGAACCGTAGGTAACGCCTGTGGCCCGGCAGGATGGGAATGTGAAAATAGGCATCCTGCAGGTCCAGCGCTACCATCCAGTCTCCTTGGTCTAAGGCAGACAAGACTTGAGCCAATGTGAGCATTTTGAATTTCTCCTTTTTGAGGAAGAGATTGACGGTCCCAAGATCCAAAATAGGCCGAAGACCTTTGTTCTTCTTCAGAACCAGAAAGTAGCGGGAATAACAGCCACTGCCTACTTCTGAAACTGGAACCCTTTCTATAGCTCCTTTGGCCAAAACAGCCGTAACTTCCTCTTGGAGCAGTTTTAAGTGATTCTCCGCCAGCCGTTCCTGACTTGGCAGAATAGTAGGAGGAAAAGGAAGGAAAGGAAGAGAATAGCCCTCCTGGACGGTCTGCAAGACCCACTTGTCTGTTGTTATAGATCTCCAGCGGGGAGATGATGACGACTTCTCCCACCCACTGGATTAGTGTGGTCCTGCAGAATCAGCCTAGGAGTGCTTGGAGGATGCGGCTGCTGGGGGCAGTGTGGCGGACAACTTCTGACCTCCATTCCGAGGACGGAATGTACTCCGTCCACGCACGGCTTGGGAAGTCTGTGCGGGACGGTGGCTAGGATAGGGCTGACGCGGCTGGAAACCCCTTCCGTTGCCACGAAAGGGGCGAAAGGAAGACTGGCCACGAGGAGTGGAGGAGAGGCCCAAGGATCTGGCCGTAGCTCGAGAGTCCTTGAACCTGACCAGGGCCGAGTCAGCCTTTTCCCCAAAAAGGCGGGTTCCATCAAAGGGCATGTCCATCAAATTGACTTGGACATCCCCCGAGAAGCCAGATGTACGAAGCCAGGCGTGACACCTCGAGGCCACTGTCGATGAAACAGACCTGCCCAGCGAATCGGTCGTATCCAAACCACACCGAATCGTGAATTTTGCCGCATCTCTCCCGTCCTTGACAGCCTGGGAGAGCACAGCCCGGGCCTCCTCCGGGACTTGTGGCAGCACTTGCGCAACCGTCTCCCAAAGAGAGTGGGAGAAACAGCCCAATAAGCATGCGGTATTCACTGACCGCAATGCCAGACTGGAGGAAGAAAACATCTTCTTCCCCAAAAAGTCCAGTCTCTTGGATTCCCTATCCGGAGGGGCGGAAGGGAATGCGCCCTGGGAAGTATAGGCCTGCACCACCAAACGTTCTGGGGTGGGGTGTTGGCTGAGGAACTTTGGGTCGCCTGGTGGTGGGCGATGGGGGCGTGCATTCGTCCTGTTCACAGGAGCCCCTGTGCTAGGTTTGGACCAAGTTCCTAGTAGGACATCCGTAAGTGCCTCATTAAAGGGCAAAAGGGGTTCAGAGGTGGAAGCCCCAGGTTGAAGCACTTCGGTCAGGAGATTAGTCCTGACCTGCACTGAGGGCAGCTCCAATCCAAGGACCTCAGCTGCCCTCTTAACCAACATAGCATAGGACGCCCCCTCCTCCTTAGCCACTGTAGGTGGAGAGAGCATGCCAGTATCTGGGGATGTATCCAGACCACTGGCTTCCCCAAGTTCCCCATACTAGTCCATAGTCTCCTCAGAGACATCCTGGTTCTCTAAGGGGTCTCCAGACTCCTCCCATTCCTCTCCTGAGCCTAGCACGTCCACAAAGTGCTCAGGCGACAACATAGAACCTCTGGGTTCTGTCCACGTCGGAATCGGCGTCGCTCGACGCAATTCCGGCTCCGTGTCGTCGGGGATGAGGATGGGGCTTGCACCACCGACAGCCACCGGCGACGCCGCTGGCACCGACTTTGGGTTCAACGTCGGGGAAGGTCGCGTTGGTACGACCGGAGTCGAACCGTATCCGAGATCGGACCTCTGAGGCCCCACCGGCGCCGTGGCCGAAGCCGACGATGTCGAACCCAATGGGGCCCCATCCGACCCCGCGGGGTCCGAGGGCTCACCAACGGGGTCGTTCCACTCAAGTACGCGGCGCATGGCCTCGTAAAAATCCTTCATTTGAGCGGGAGTCGCTCCGGCTCCCGGAAATGGAGGGAGGCGCGAAGTCGACTCTGGCTCTGGCTCCGCAGAACCGTGCCTAGAGCGTCGGTGCTCCTTACCTCTCTCGACGACGGGCGCCAGTTGGGGTGAAGTCGAAGTCCGCTTGGACTTCTTCTTCTTCTTATGCCTCTTCCTCGAGTGTCCAGATGACCTTGAATGGGAGGAAGAGGACTTAGGGCTCCGAGAGCGATCCCGCGACCTCCTCTTCTTCGTACAGGAGTCTCGCGCAACAGTGTCGACTGCCGGGCCGCAAGCAACATCAATGCCCGCTCCCTCAAGGTCTTCGGAGCCATCGCCCGGCAGTCTGAACACGACTTCGAATCATGGTCGCGTTCAAGACACCACAGACAAAGGCGGTGGGGATCGGTAACCGACATTGTGCGGGAACAAGTCCCACATGGTTTAAAACCTGTCTTCCTACCCGACATGCCTCGCACACGATGTCATCAAAACTTTCGACAAAAGTCGAGACAAAAGCCTGCCAAAAAGCGGCAGAGGGGTAGCTCTTCCTGGATCGACGCCTAACTGGTGCGGAAAGAAAATAACTGACTTCTGTGCGCCTGGGTGGCGCCTATGTAGGCACCGCGACGTGATAACCGACACTCCCGACGTCATCGACGACACGCAGGCCCGAATGGAGCCACCCGACGTCGCGCGCAAGGGTTATTGCTCAGCAAACGTTTCCGGATCCAGCCTGACGCCTGGGAAATTCAAAGGTAAGGAATCTGCAGCTAGAAGTCTCTATCAGATAAGCCGTACTTCGATCGGCTTGCAGCACCTTCTTGACGTCACCCAAGAATATTCGATAGAACACGGCCTAAAGATCAACTGTGAAAAAACAAAAACAATGGCAGTGAACAGCATGAAAATCATTAAGCTGGCAAATCGCCTGCCAATGCTTGGAGTCAGTGTGGGAATATAAATATTTAGGTATCATCATAGATAACAAAGGCTCATTTAAACAGCAGAAAGAGGCCTTGAAACAGAAGGGGAATGCCCTAGCACTGGCCCTAAGAAACCATAAGAAAAAAGTGGCCAGCCCCACTCTACACCACTGCTCTAGGTAATACAAGTGAAATTCATCCCGACAATAACCTAAGGGAGCGAGCCATTACGCAGTAGGGCCGCATCAACTTTAGACGAGATCATGGTCGGATCCTATAGAATGATCTTCAGCCTCCCCAAATACAACTCTCCAGCTCAGATACAATTGGAGGTCAGATTTCAGAGGCAATCCCTCGCCAGGAGAGGAGCGTACATCAAGTGCTGGCACAAAATCAAGAACGCAGAACCAACTACCTTAAAAATTATTCTATTGCTGGAACTGACGAACAGGAACAATTCTCTTGCTAAGGTTTACCTTAACGAATCAGTCATTCAGTTCGGTCTACAGGGCCACTGGGAATCAACTCATGCCAGCTTCAAAAAGCTAGTTAACAAAACTATCAAAATACGCTCACCAATTGAGGACAAGGCAGCAGTGGCAGACAGAGCCCATGGCTGGTATGTGTTGCACAGTTATGATAAAGTAAGACCCTACTTTCACATGGGATACTCCAACTCAATAAAAGAAACATTTCAGAGAGATCTATTGGGCATACTACCTTCGCCCCTACTCCACCCACCCTGGAAACGTAGCACCACTACGACCAATTGCCGGCTGTGCGGAAAAACGAAAGAAGATATGGTGCACTTGGTGTGCACCTGCAAAGAGTTAATGGCTGAGCGAAGAGCCATGTTACGCCTGCTCTTCAACCAAAGATGTATCCGAACATGCAGACAAGCGGTTCTGGCCTGCTTCACGCCGACGAACACACAAATGAACTGCCGCTTTGTGAAATTCCTAACCAAGGTAGAAAATAAATAAATTTCGCCCTGAACGGAGCGCATGCACCCAGCTGGAATGACCTCTGCACACCCAGGACTCTTTAAACGTCACAGCACTCGCATCTCAGATCGCCGTACAATAATTTATCATTTGTTCATGTCTCATTTTAAACAGCGGAACGTAATCCCTCATCTCTACCTCATCCTGCTCACTCTGAACGCTCCACTGTGGAAATGTCTAATCATTGATGTGATACTAGAATTAATCAACTATTGGTGGGCTAAAGCTCCTCCGGGTAAAGAACTTGCTATTTTTGCACAAATGCTACCTTAAATTTCTCTGCATTCTCTTTTAAAAGATTAACAAAAATGTGCATTGCACTGCAGACTGCCTAGATTGCACCTTAATATTTTAAACTCCTCTTCCATACTCCAACATCTGCCATTCTGCACTTTCAGAAACAAATTCACTTTAAGTACATGTCTTTTAGAAAGAATAATAAAGTTTAACTGGTACCGGTCCACCATTCTGCATTTTATGAAACAAATGCGCTTTATATATATGCCAGGCCATCAAATATTTTACTTAAATGAGAAAATTGCTGATTCAAAATTCTGTAATTGAGGCACAGTGAGATTGCTATTTGAATTGTTTTAATCTTTTTAATGATTGTTTTAATGTTGCAAAGGTTTTAATTAACCAAGCAATTCTAAATAAACTTGAAACTTGGCAGCATCCAAAATGCCCTGTACTTGTTGGTGGTGCCCCTGCCCTCTCTGTGGCACCGCAGAAGACAATATGAACCTTTTCAGCCCCTCATGGGGGCTTATGGGACGCTTCTTCACCTTAAATGTATACATGCGTAGTGGCTCTGCTACACAGAAATCCTTATCTTTTTGATTTTTTCACCCTTGGCGCATCTTTTTTCTTTAACGATGCAGATACCTCTGCTCTTAAGATGGAGCACCTGAGATGGTCTTCTCAGGGCTGCGTGGGAGCCCAAACCCATGCAACCCTGGCTGGCTGACACCTCCTTGCCCCCCCCCCCACCCTCCTACCCAGTATTTTGATCATTTCCAAGATGGCGCAGTGACGTGGTCTATTGAAAGACCTTCTCGGAGAGCCTCAGCCCTGCCCTTAAACGCCACAACTGCCTGGTCTCTTGCCTCCAAAACTTCAAAGGGCAGCCCCTTCTGTGACTAGTTCCAGTGGTCTGGCTACCACCTCCTTTGTTTCTGCAGGGCTGAGCCTTCCCAGGCCAGGTCTAGCCTGACATGTAATTAGCACAAGCAGGTTCTGTTCCCACCCTCTCCTCTCCTAGTAGCTGCCCAATTACTGGATAATTACCCTATTGTACAGGGAGGCCTTTGAATCTTCAGCTGGCCAACAGAGTGACTATTTGGCCCAGCAGGGTGATTCAAAGGCTCGTTAGGAGCAAAGTCAGAGAAAAGTGATTAATCTTGAAGTGCCATAGGGAGCGCAGATATGTGAAAATTGATATAAAATCTGCATTCGGGATCGTGATTTACCATAATATTGGTATGCCAACGGAGTCTTTAGGTCTAACTATGGCAACACTGTAGTTTGGTGTAGATTTCACACTTAGGATACAATACGGTGAAGCGCACAGACTTTAAGTAATAACTACATATGTTATTGCAGTTGAACACAGTTGATGCTTATGAACTGTTGTTTATAAGGAAATGGGTCTGGAAATCTCGCAGTAGTATTTGTCTAAACCGGTCAAACTACATATGTATATACTCCCACTATTAATGCCCACTCATATTAGAAAGCTGCTCAGGTCAGACCTTTTCTAAAAGGGTGACACTGGTTGTTATCACTCCCAATCCATTATAAAGGATAATAGCATTTACAATGAGTGAGACTCAAGTAGTGAGACTCACTCATGGCAGAAGTCCATAAACCAGGCAGTCCAAAAACTCCAGGGGTGTTAAATGGGCAGAACCCATATCTCACAGTAACTCGTCACAATTTTTGTATTAGTTTGTTAAACAATTCATGACTTTTCACACTTCAAATTCAATTTGCTTTATTTAAAATTAGTTTTTAACAAAAACTAGACTAACAGGATTATTTTGGAAAGCCTAGTCCCTCTATGTTGTATGGTACATTACCAAACCTATAGTATGATGCTGTCACCTGAACGTTAGTGACAACCATTCTCAAAATGGAAAAGTTATGTTATGCTATGTTATGTTGGTGGGTTTTGTAAAGTGCTCAAACCAAATACCAAAATGGTGTCCTGGCACTAGAGAATTGAGCACCGCGATCCAAATACCAGAGAGAAAAAGGAATCAACACAGGCAACCAAGAAAAGCCAGGTCAAAGGGTATACACCTGGTCTTTATGCCTTTCCTGAACTTAGTCAGGACTGACATCCTCGCGTAGAGAAAGGCATGGAGTTCCATAGTTGAGCAGCAGTCAAAAGAAGGCTCTACCACCCGAGCGAACTTGTTTAACTTTGGGAATACAGAGAAGGTAGGAGTCAGAGAATGAAGGGGAGGATTAGGAGCATAAAACGTACATTTGTTATTCAAATAAATGGGGCTAGCTTGACGAAGAGCCTTGTAAACAATGGACATAGATGCAAAAGAAATTCTTTTAGCCACTTGCAGTCAGTGCAGAGAGTCAAGGGCAGCAGAAGAAGAGCTTGGTCATGTTTTGAATTAGCTGAAGCTTCTTCAAAACATTTTGAGAGGCTCCTAAACAAACACAGAGTTCCAATAATCAAGGCTGATGAGAGCAGTGGTCTGAACCACAATCCGGCGAGCCTGACGGGGGAGCAGGGGAACTATTTTTCTGAGCACCTTTGACAGGAGAAAACAGGAAGAGGTGAGATGGTTAGCCTGAGTCTCCAAAGACACATTATCTTCCAGTAAAAAACACATGTTCTTCACAGATTTTGCAGGCGGAGGAGGCTTAAGCCAGGAGGAAGGCCAAAAAGAGGAGGAAAAAGGTTTAACCAGAGGAGAGTGAGAGGGTCAAGTATCTCTGTCTTGTTGGAATTAAACTTTAAAGCTTTGAGGTTCATCCAGGAAGCGACAGAGGACATAGACTCTGTGTATCCAGAGCTATGATGAGCTGTGTGTCGTCAGCATAATTCATTCAACTGAAACTAAAGAACCTAATCAATCGGGACTGCGGGCGGATGTACATTTTAAACAGTGTGGGACCAAGAGAGGACCCCTGTTGGACTCCCTATCCTGCCAACTTATAAGCTGACACATTGGGAGGAAGAATACCTATGCTCAAGGTAGGCTTTGCAACAATGTAGCGCAGTTCTTGAAATCCCAACCTCGGCCAGTCTGGTTAAAAGGATGGAATGGGAAACAGTATCAAAAGCTGCAGACAAACCAGAAGAACTAAGACAGCTAGATTAGCCTTATCCACTAGCATCCTAAGATCATCCAAAACCGAAACCAGTGCAGTTTCAGGACTGTGTCCAGGTCGAAAACCATACTGAACGGAGTATAATAGATGGTTCTGTTCCAGAAAACTAGAAGCCTGGAGTCAAGACATTTCTCTAAGATTTCAACCCCAAAAGTTAGTGGAGGTATAGGAGAAAGTTAGAAAGGTCAGCATTAGGCTCCTTCAACAGTGGAACAGTAAGAGACGTTTCCATTCGCTGGGTACAAAGGCATTAATAAGTGAACAATTACACACCTCCAGCAAAGGTTGGAGGAGTGCAGATTTTGCCAGTTTCCAATATTTAGGAGGGATCGGGTCGAGAGGAGAGTTGGCTTCAATAGACCCAGAAATAGAGTTAAACAGTTCCATAGTTAAACATGGAAAATGAATTAGCCCAGGAGTAGAGTCAACCATAGCTTCCAGAGGAACCGGAAGATGGTTAGAGGAAGGGCCACCAAGTGAAGAAACAGGAGGTGGCAGACAACCATCCACACATGAGTCAGTCTCATGACCAGAAGGGCTGAGTGAAAGCGAAAGCTATGCGAGTCAGCTTCCACATTTTTTAACGTTAGCTACGGGCCTTGGAGAGAGCAAATACTGTTGCATTTACTCTCCAATGGCCTTTATCTTCTGTCACTGTTTTAAATGCAGCCCCTTTTCCTTTGAGGGACAGTGGATGAATTTGCAGCAAATTGTGAATGACAATGCAGGATGTAGATCTACTGCGCCTCACATGTCCCCATCCCTGCATTCACAATCATTTGCAAGGATTCACATAGGCAGTTGTACATCTTTAATATCCATGAGATACATTTCTGCAAATCCTTGTGAGTGGCTATTCTGAGCTGAGCTGGATTAATTAATCAAATGGAGGACAAAAACATGATAGGATTGCCTCACAACGCTATGCAGAAACAGCAGCTGCTCTGTGGCGCGATCATTCACACATTAAGCCATAGGTAAGTGTTTTCAAGACTTACAATTGATTTCTATCGTCCCCATTTCTGAAATTCGGTATCGTTTTGCACAAAAATGTCACATCTATCAGATTTTCACACCCACCGAGGTGAACGGAATTTGAGACTTTACAATGGTCATTATTTGATCATATGTAAGGAAGACGTTACGTGGAACTATATGTAAAACTCAATTTTGCTTCAATTATTTAATTGTTTCTAAAATGTTTTAATTGTGATGGTTAAATATGTTTATGCTCAAAGGACAAATGCTGCACTAGGACTGCAATGTCCCAGAAGCACAGAGAAATTTACTAGTTCACATTTACATTTTCATTCAAATACATAGAATCTCTATCTTTCTTGAGGGGTGGGAGGGATATTACTAACCGATAGCTAGATGATACCATGTTGGTGTTAAGGGTTCATGGACATTTTCATGAAAGTGTGTAATGTTCCTTTTGTTCTCATTTAAGCAACTGCCTCATTCTTCTTGCACAACCACAAAAGCTCTCAAACTAAGAATGGCGATGATGTTGATGTAAATTCATTTCTAAATTGTATTTGCCATTTAGAATTTAAGGCACAATAATATGGAATTTCTACAAAATGTTTTGTGACTTTAATTTACCTCTGATCCAGTATCCATATATTGCTTTATTACATATAGCACATATTTGTGTTACTAAATTTCATATACGTACTGGCAAACCCTTGTTGCAAAATGATTAACCGTGTCTGCAGTAAACTCGATGTGCTTCGTGGAACTGTCAGTTCTGCTTCTAATAAAGATGACAAAGCAAGATTTAGTCTGTGAAAGATATTTCCAGAAAGCTAAGCACACATGTACATTTTGAACTTACAGCACAACATTTCCCTCTCTGATTAGATTCTCAATTGTAAGTTTCATGTGTTCCAGACTGTGGTTTTGAAGCCATTCTTCTGAGGTTTGAAAGTCCACTGGATGGGCTTCTTTTCCTTGCACATTCTGTGAAGTACAAAAAGAAGAAAACATGAAGGGAATAGAGAATATAGTATTAATGTGCTACCGCATTAGTGCTTTTAAATCCTTTCTGTCCGTTCATGTCCTGTTTGGGTCCTCAAAAGAAACAAGTTACTCACCTGTACCTATAGTTCTCCAGCATTGATATCTTTCACAGATTCAGATCCTTGAATTATTCCCCATCATCAGGCTGGGAATCTCCATAGCATAAATTAGCAACAAGCATTGCTAGAATGGTCATAGGTCCAAGAACAGTGTTTATTTAATAGCAAATTCATCTCATGTAAAACTGCTCACATTTTAGCCAATCAGATTAATGAACCAACCACTCCATTCCCCCTGGAGGCCCCCAAAACACAGATTTTCAAAGCACATGAGTGAAAAGGAACAACTAGGGTGGTTCCAACCGGGGAGAAGGGTGGGTCTCAGGTGAAACTGTGAAAGGTATCAACTTTGAGAACTATAATAACAGAAGAGTATTCGCTTTTTCTTCTGCATTGGATCTTTCATAGATTTACATTCCCGAATTAGAATAATAAATAGTATAGCATACATTAACAGTATTAAGCAGACATATCTTATCAAAAGAGGTTGCGAAGAATTGCTTAACCCACTGAAGAATCTGCTGCTGCACCTACGTCTAGGCACTAGTGATTGGTAAATGTGTGCCTGTTCATGCATGTCAAAGCACAATAGTTGGCATGTTGAGTCACCGTGTAGAGGGCTGCTAATGAAAAAAACACTTCTGATGGAGTGAGCCGTGACTCTTCCCAGCAGGAGTCATTTAATTTTTGTCACAAAAGACACTGTATACCGAAAGCCATCGGATAGATCTTGCTTAGAGAGAGAACGATTCTTCCAAGGATGTCCAAGGGCCACAAACATCTGATGAGTGGTTTTAATGTCCTAAGTCTTTTCCAGATAAAAAAGACACCTGTGAATGTCTAGAGCAGGTGCCTTCAACCAATGAATTGCAAGTTACCATTAGCTCGAACACACCTTCCGAGTAGCTCACACCCTTGAGTTAATTTTTAAATAAGCACAGGGTCCCATTTTCCTTTTAAATTTAAGGGAAGGCTGTATGTATAGCAGGGCCTGATAATAGCAGTGCTCAGGCATATTTATGATCCAGACTGGGGCACAAAGGTGAAGAACTGAAGCACTGAGGTATTTAACTCTTAAAATAAAAGTTCTTGACAAATCAATAATGGAGAGTGAGAACCAAATTATGTTTCTGAATACTTTTAAACAGGAGAAAATTTAAATGAAACGTTACCATCAAGATTAAGAGCCTGATTTATATCTCGGTGGATGGGTTACTCCATCATAACGGTAACAGATATCCCATCTGCCAAAATATAAATCCTATAGGCTATAATGGGATTTATATTTCGGTGGATGGGATATCTGTCACTGTTGTGACGGAGTAACCTGTCCGCCTAGATCTAAATCTGGCCCTAAGTTAACTCTTCATTTAAATTTTCTCCCATTTGGAAGTGTTGCATTTACAAACAGCAGGCCTCTTGCTCCCAGTAGCCAGTAGACACTGTGCCATATTTATAAATGAAGTGAAGAAAAATATTCTATGAAACAATAATTCTTAAGGTTTCTCTCCACTTTCACTTAAACCAATTATTTCTTAATGTTTTATGAAGAACGGTTCTTCCCTTTAAATTCCTCCCATTTAAACAAATGGCTGTTTCTGTTATAAATATGGCACCATGTCTACAGGTATTGGGAGACAGATGCCTGCTGTTTGGAAATGGGAGAAAATTTCAATGATGAGTTTTATGGAATGCATATAAACATAATCTTAACTCTTCAGTTTAATTTTCTCCCATTTCAAAGTGTCTCTTTTACACACAGCAGGCATCTTGCTCCCAGTGGCTGGTAGACACCGTGCACCATTATTTTAAGTTGGAGAAATTTAAAGTGCAGAAAATGTTTCCATATTATGAACATTTTTGCAGAACATTTTTCTGCACTTTAAATTTCTCCCATTTAAAAACAGGGTTGTATGTTTGTGTTATACATGAAATGGTGCCACATATGGTGAACGGTATGCCCTGTGACACAAGTACATACAACACAGGATCCAGGTCAACCATACACATATCCCAGGAATATGCACACATGTTCATACTTCCCCCTAGTCTATGAAGATGGGCGTGGGGGTGTCTGGTAACAATGTATGAGTTGCTTAGCTTTCAGTAACTCACAATGATTTTCATTGAGCTAAAGTAGTTCTGACTACAGAAAAGGTTGGAGAGCTCTAGTCTAGAGAATGCAAGGATCTCTCTGCATTGAAATAGGGTTGGGAAAGAATGAACGAAGAACAACTGACTCATTAAGGTGGAAGTTCAAAGGTACGTTGGCAATAAATCTTAGATTAAGTCCTAGGACACCTTTATCCTTTGAGAACTGAAGAAATAGCTGCTTCATTGTTAACATATGTTATTTACTTACTCTTCTGGAAGAGTTCAATGTAAAAAGCAATCTTGTTTTACGGGAGGGGAACTTCAACTCTGGCTTGTAGTTCGGTCCAAATAGAGGTGCAATGAGCTGGCTTAGAACTGTATTCAGTTCCTAGGAAACAGAGGGCTGCCTCACTTGAAGGGGGTGGGGCGTTCATAAGTTGTTTGACCATCTCTGTTGGAGAAGGTCATCTGTATCTTGGATAGCCAAGAGATGCACCTTCCCCGAGGTGTGTTTGAGGCTGTACATGGACAGGGGTAACAGATATAACAGTATCCAATGAAGTTCCACAGAGAGTAAGTGTAAGCTCCTACTCGCACACCAGATACAGAATCACTTCTATTTAGTGTTGAAACGTTTGGAGGTAAATGGTGCACATGTTTGCAGAAAGACATCTCTGCAGTCCTTTGGGGTATCCAAATGTTCACATTTTACATAAAATGAAGCCAGACCATGAGGTTGAAGGATTTTAGATCAGGATGCAGAATTCATTCCTGCTGTCTGGAAAACCATTCCAGGTGCACTTTGAGGGTGAACTGTGGACCTCTAGACAGCTGTAGTAGTTTGGCATTCCAATACTGCCTTAGCAATGCAGGAGCAATCAATCCCATTTTGCATAGTTCTCTCCTTGCTTTGGTGAGGACTTCCAAGACCAGAGGAAACAATGGAGAAGCCTATGCAAAGATGTTGAACCAGCTCATTTCAAACTCTTCCTCAAGTACCCTGCTGATACTGCCTGCTGGCATACAGAAGCCATTTTTCTTTCTCTCGAGTTGCTGAACTTGATCATAATGAAGCACCCACTTGTGACACTATAAGAGCGTTCAACTTAAGGCATATACCTTATTGCATCAATGCTGTGCTGTTCCTCTGAACTAGTACTGAAGTGTTTTGTAGATGCAGAAGAAAGGCCTGCACACTTAAGTAAACAGCACTGAGATTTAAGACTTCTCCACTTCCAATCAGTTGCCTCTTGAGGTCAAGTCCTATGTCTGGGCCTCCCATACGTCCACTGATACATCTGTAGTCACTATCATCTGATATTGAGGCCATTGAAAAGGCCGGCCACTTGAAAGATGCTCTGACATGCTCCACCACAACAGTGCCTGTTTCAGCTGGTAAGTAACAATTGCTTTGCTTTCCCATGAATCCTCAGCTCAATGCCTAGCTGGTGCTGGGTGGGCCTCATCTGAAGTCTGCAATGATGAATCAGGGAAATGCTTGAAGACATTAGCCCAAGTAACAACATGTACTGCCTGACTGGAATGGAAGTGTAGTTGAAAATGGTCTTGGCTAGGTTCTCAAATTTCTTCAAAAGCTACAGGGAAGGGGACACTTCTCTTGTGCAGAGTCAAGGTATGCTCATAGGAAGGTCAGGGTAGTGTTGATGGAAGAGCACCAGGAAAAGGAAGATCATTATTAAATATTCTGATTTCCTTCACTTTTGAACTTTTTATAAGCCAATGGTCCAAGTACAGGAATACCTGGCAGCCCTTCTTTCAAAGGTGCACAACTATTGCTGCCCGACACTTGGTGAAGACTCATGGGGCCAACTTGAGGGCACACAGGAGGGCATTGAACTCTAATAGATATTGCACTCTGAACCTCCAGTCAAGACCCCCGTGCCAGTCCACTTTCCAAATGGGTACTGACTTCTTTCAGTGTCCATTGTAGTTGCCATCAGTCTTGTGAGTGCTCTGTGAAAAGAAGATCTAAATCGAAACTGGGGAGCTCTGAGATACAGGCTATACCATACGGGATATCGGAAGCAATTGTGAAGTGCAGCAACTGCGAAAAAGGCACAATCATATAACTTAGCCCTACTTGACAGTGATCTTTGTCATCTAAAGAAAGTTTGAAGTAGATGCTGACACTTAATGGTGTCTGCTTAGCAACATCACCTTAGCGTTGAAAGCACCAGCCTCACATATTCAATCGCGATTTCATGAAACTTCAGTGTGAGACTTCCAAATAGCAGCCATCATTGGCAGTGGCACTATGTAAAGCCCACCCTTCCATGTCAGCTCGCCTCCCAACTTTACCAACTGGTGCAGAGATACAAGCACACATTACTGAAGCTGGGACTTCAGTTTGAACACAGGGTATAATATTTCTTATGTAGTCAGACCACACCGTAGAAGAACAACTTTAATGGAGGACATGAAGCAACACAGTTGGACAAGAACAGAGAAACCTTGTGTGAATGAGACATTAAAGAAAGCCCCTTGAGACTTGATAGAACAAGGTGAGGAACAACACCCTCGAGACATCGATGTAACAGGGAGCCGGGGTGTGAAGTAACATATCAGGAGCAAACAGGTGAAGCCGAGGGCGTGACACAACTCATGAGAAAAGGAACTACATGTTGAACAGCCTTTTAACTGATTCAGAATTAGTGAGGTTGGCCTTTGTGGGGGAATAGTGATTGACCTTAGATGAAGGAGTAGAATGCATGAATAAACACATGGCTTGATTTTATAGGTAGGATTCTTGCTGCCTTGTTACATGCCGCAAACATAATATATGAGAATACTTAGCAGAGGAGAGTGAGGAATCACATCAAGGTATCAGGGATGAGGAAATCTCAACACATCAGCTATATAGCAGTTGCGTGTAGGGTTTCTGAAGCTTAGAAATCTTTTGTTTTGTTCTTGTGCTTTGTTAGTGTTTTATGCTGGGCAGCTCTAATCAGAGTAATATAACCAGGTATATGCAACCATTCACCAGGCTCAGAACACAGCAATCAACATCAGGCCGCAGAGTGGCCAAGTGGGTCAATCCCATTTTGAAGAACATGTTATTTCACCCCTTACCTTTTCCACTTAGAACATCTGATCACTCACTTATATCCCTGAATGGCCAATTGAGGCCGAGAGGGAGAGCTGGAGTACTCTTTGTATCCCTTGCATCCCTGTGAAGGCACCAAGAAATCTTGACAACAAAAAAGGTCTCACATTGGTGAGCAAGCGTTTAGGATCTTTAGACTCTGATCTCAGGAGACACTGGTACCAGCTGATATGCCCAGCATTTACAAGCCAACTACACATAAAATTGTGGTTGCACTATGGGAAGAAACTGAGCTGCAGAGTATGACTGTAGAGAAGCAGAGGAAAAATGTGTACTGCCCCAGGGTTAAATTCTCCTGGCACAAATAAATAGCAGTTGATCACTTATATGTCAAAATCGCACCCCTTTAGGAGGGTATCGCTGAGAAAGAGGTAGAAGTTAAAATGCCCCATGACAGAGGATTGCAAACATTCGAGAATAGGAACCCATATTTCATAGCCCCCATAAGACCTCCCATGACTTCTCTTTCTTCAGGGTCACCTTCTCCCACATCCCTGGAATTGCTGCTTTGTGTTGGATAAGCTTAGCAGAGTCTCTAAGGGTCAGACAGATGGATCTAGATTTTCGGACGTATAAGGACTTGACAGGTGAGGAAGGTAGGAATTTTGATCTAGTGAGTGTGAACTAATTAAGCCAGGAAGATGATGAAAAACACAGCAACGAGGAATAGGAATCAGCCGGAAAAGTGAATGAGCTGTAAGAAGCAGCCCAAGAATGTTATATGGACTCTGGAGTATCAGAAGGTGATTGATGTCCTTAAGGATGCACTATGTCATGCACTACTTCTGAAGGCTCATCTCTGTAGTCCACCTTTCATCGCCCAGATGGATGTTCAGAAAAAGGAGGTCAGGCAGTTTTTGTTATGAGAAAGAGCAACCGATGGCCTTTACTATCAGCACACTGCCTCCCTAACCTTAGGGACGAGAACTGGGCTGCTATTGCGAAAATCATGTGGGCCCCTCTGAGGTTCAAGCCTCAATTGTTCAGGAACAAGTTTATTGTCCAGATGGATCACCAACCACTGAAGGGGCTGATGTCAATAAGGCCTGAAAACCTCAAGTTGCTCCAGTTTACATATTTCTACAGAAAGTAGACTTCACTGTCAAGCACAAGTCATAATTGTAAGATAAGAATGAAGATTGCTTTTTAGAATGACATGACTACGTCTCTCCCAATGGGTAGTAGCTCTTATCAATTTAAGAGGGAGGAACATGCTACTGGAACAAAACTCCTTTACATGACTTTGAGAAGCTGTGTCTCAAGTCTGCTTGCCTAAAACCATTCTCTCAGTGGGTGAAGTAGCCACACTTCCCAGTCAGGGTGAAATTGAAATTGATCCCTCCCCTCATTCTATGAATGAAATCTATATTTTTGTCTGGAATCGCTCCACATAACTACCTGAGCCAACAAAAATCTGGCTCAGGATGGGCAGCTGATCTGCATGATCTATACCCGAGCGGATCACTCCAGCGCCATGTCCCCCAGAATTTGAGGCGCTCCTCAAGATTTTAAAGTTACAAATCACCAGACTGGCCAGGCTTGCAATCTTGGAAAATAAGTACTGGGCCCTGCAAAAAGTACAGTGTGCAATATATTCCTTTGACAACCAATGAAGACCTGCTCGCGAGAGAGAAGACAAGAGAACCCAGGAAAAGCACCTAATTGGGTTGCTACTCTCCTCTCGGGCTGGGCTGAAGTCTGAACCAATCTGTGGAGAATCTGCTATTGCTTAAGTGAAGAAAACCTGCACGCCCGCGTAAAGAGCTGGGCTTCCAATACAAGGAGGAGTGACTAAACGGAAATGATAAACAGAGTCCACTGACTGGTAGGAGATGTGTGGAACAGATCAGCACACAACTGCCTTACAAGTAAGAGGTTGTCCCAGAAAGCAACACCTACAGCATACCATCTGATCAAGGGGAGGCCTCGTCACCTGCCATATGTGAAATGGGTGACCTTGCTAAACATGACCCTCCGTCTGCCAGTGGGGAGCCTGTTGTCCCCCTCCTAGTCATCCAAAATCTCAACTCCATCTCTCATGTGGAAGCTCATCTGGTGGCCAGAAGAAATGTCAGAACCAATGGAATAGTCCCTTTAGCTGAAGTGGTTCCAGAGATATGGCAATTAGAACTCTGGTCAGAAGCTCAGTGCCAATCTATTTCCGCACTCGGTTCGGACTCTTTCTATAGCAGTTGTGGGTGTTTCTGGAAGTGTCAGTGCCCAATCACCACAAACTCCTAACTGCAACAGGTAGGGTTTGAGATACAGGCCCCTCAGAGATATTAGGGGTAAATTAGCATGCTTGCCAGCCACTATCCATAATGAATAGACCCACAACTGCAGGACTCTAGACTCCAGTTGATTGTGTTCCAGGACCAGTGACCAGATCCTCTGTCACCAGGCTCAAGACCAGTGACTGAACACTCGGTCACTGTCATCTGGCATAACAAGGAAGCCCCATTTACATTGTTTTCTTTGCCAAGGTTTGGGTGGGCAAATAGCTCTTTGGGTTGTGAGTTCCACTGAGCAACGTTGGACTTCGTAGCGGGTGTTTTGGACTTTGTTGGAAGTGCACTGGGCTCATTCCAGAGCACGTACAGAAAAGGTGCGCAAAACTAAATCACAGCTACCAAAACTCTGAAACCGTTGAGGACAACCAAAAATTCATCCTCCACATGGTAACATGGGCCACAGGTTTCAATGTTGACTTGCTTTCTAGCGATTAGCGTATTGGGGCTATAAATCTGTTTAGGGTCAGAACTGACACACTGTAGGTGCTAGAAATTTCTGGGTTTTACTGTGTATCACTGTTGCATGGGTAGGTTATTATTATAATATGTAATTAAAGATCTTCCCTTATACGTTAACCAGATGACTAGGCACTCACATTGTTAGTTCTTACCTAATGCCACACTGTATTCTAACCTATAACACCTCCTACACTAAGAATTGGCTAATCGACTTCACTATCCTGTGAAAGGCAAGTGCTAAACTGAAGTACTTGGTCAGCCAGTAAGATCCTGTAGCCCCAGGATGACAGTGCTGAACAACTTTAATTACTACATTGACCCCTATTAGCCCTGGAACTCCAAGAAAAGGAGGGAGGATGGATGGATGGATGAATGGATGGATCATACCTTAAACTGAAAGGTCACTCGTTCTGAATAACTTTTATTTATAACCCTGATTACTGGTAATGACTTCATTGCCTTGCTGATTTGACTTTACTGAGATTCCAACATGAAACTCGCAAATCTTACCTGTGGACGCTCAAACTAACTTTTTATCTGGAATCTCAACTTCATCCTTGTATGTGTGGATCACAAAAATGCCCTACTTAGATTCTACGGCTGGTCAGCCATAGCAGATGTAATCAATCAGGATTCTTATAAAGTGCGACTACTCACCCGTGAGGGTCTCAAGGTGCTGAGTGAGGGGGGGATTTGCAGTTCAGTCGAAGAGCTAGGTCTTGAGTTCCTTCCTGAATTGCAGCAGCGATGGTGATTGCCTGAGTTGCAGAGGCAGGGAGTTCCAGGTATTTGCTGCGAGGTAGGAGAAGGATCTTCCCCCAGCCATGGTCTTACGGATCCGTGGGATGGTGGCCAGGGCCAGTTGGATGGAGTCCAGAACTCTTTTATTCATCTGCCATCTTCACCAGCCACCACTGAAACGCATGTACTTGAAAGTGGGCTTTGTGGCTGCGAGCAAGGTGGCAGCAATAATCAAAGTCATTTACTCTGATTAAAATGAAAAATTAGGGCAAATGGCAGGATTTATAACTAAGGAATTCACAAAATGTGACCTGCTACTCCTGATGGAGCAAGGGCTCGCAAACGAAACTTGCTAGGAAGCAATCCTTTCGTTTAACTCATTAACGATTTACTAACAACGTGTTTGTAATTAATAATTCGTATTTAGAAAAAGACACACGGGAAAACGAAGCTTGCCTATGTGTTTTCTAACCGCAATAACATGAACGAGGAGGGCGCCACATTCATTGCCCCACCACATCTTCAACAGAGCCGCCGACACCATCGCACCCATGCTCCGCCACACCATCAACCGCTCCCTGGCGACCGCCTCGTTCCCCGACGACTGGAAACACGCCGAGGTCAACCCCTCCTAAAGAAACCCTCAGCGGACCCCACCGACCTCAAAAACTACAGACCCATCTCCCTGCTCCCGTTCCCAGCGAAAGTCATCGAGAAAGCCATCAACAGCCAACTCGCCACATGCATTGAAGAACACAACATCCTCGACTCCTCCCAATCCGGCTTCAGAAAAAACCACAGTACGGAAACCGCCCTCCTCGCCGCAACAGACGACATCCGCACCCTACTGGACAAAGGAGAAACAGTAGCCCTCATCCTCCTCGACCTATCAGCGGCGTTCGACACAGTCTCCCACCACACCCTAATACGCAGACTCTACGACGCAGGAATCCAGGACAAGGCCCTTGACTGGATCTGCTCCTTCCTCTCCGGCAGGACGCAGCGGGTCAGACTCCCCCCTTTCCTCTCGGACCCTACACCTACCACCTGCGGAGTCCCCCAGGGCTCCTCCCTCAGCCCGACGCTCTTCAACGTCTACATGGCTCCACGTGCCCCCATTGTCAGAACCTACGGACTCAACATCGTGTCATACGCAGACGACACCCAGCTCATCCTCTCCCTATCCAACGAGCCCAACACCGCCAGACACAACTTTCGAGAAGGCATGGAAGCCGTCGCCAAATGGATGAAAAACAGCTGCCTACAACTAAACACCAACAAAACAGAAGTACTCATCATGGGCCCAAACCCCGACGCCTGGAGCGACACCTGGTGGCCCCCGCCCTCGGAAACCCGCCAACCCCCACAGACCACGCACGCAACCTGGGAATCATCCTGGACTCCGAGCTCAAAATGGACCGCCAGATCAACTCTGTCTCGTCTTCCTGCTTCCACAACCTCCGCCTCCTTCGTAAGACCTTCAAATGGATCCCCTCGAACACCGAAAGACCGTCACTCACGCCCTGGTCACCAGCAGACTCGACTACGGCAACGCACTCTATGCCGGAATAAACAAAAACCTCATCCGCAAGCTACAGAACATCCAGAATGCCGCCGCAAGACTGGTCCTCAACCTGCCAAAACACTGCCACATCTCCCAGCACCTGCGCACACTCCACTGGCTCCCCGTCGAGGCGAGAATAACCTTTAAGATGCTCACCCACGCACACAAGGCCCTCCACGGCACCGGACCAGCATACCTGAACAGCCGACTCAAATTCCACGCACCCCAAAGGACCCTACGATCAGCCCAGCTCTCCTACGCCGTGGTCCCCCGCACCAGAAAGACCAGATCGGGAGGCCGCTCCTTCTCCTTCCTCGCGGCCAAAGCATGGAACGCCCTTCCGCTCCACCTCAGACAGACAACATCGCTCCCCATCTTCACAAGAAACCTCAAAACCTGGCTCTTCGACAGACCCCCTCCTTGATGGAATGGAACCTGCACCCCCCCCCACCCCTAGCGCCTTGAGACACTTACGGGTGAGTAGTCGCGCTTTAACAAACTCCTGATTGATTGATTGAAGGACTAAATGCATTTTAACAGGGGATCTTTACTGCGCATGCGTCTACTGCATCTACGTAGTATAACGTACTAATGCTTGGAGGGAAATTCTGGCGCCTGCGCAAAGAACTATAAAATGGCTGCTTGAAAACTCACATGCATGGCACCTGCTTGTTTGGATTAGAAAAATAAGTTTTACATTAATGCAAATGCAGAAAGGGTAATAATAAATAGAATGGGTTAGAGTAGAGGTTGGTGGTATACAGAGAAATCATTTATTTTTGAGAATAACATCTTTTCTTTTGACTTTATTATTAGTGCGCATTTGGGCCTGTTAAACTTGTCTGAATCGAGCCGACTGACATAACCCCACGCATGCGTGCTGATGAGGGAATGCGAAAAGATGACTAAGGACTTGTCACGCATCCAAGGCCAGCGAAGATGTGCTCTGGGAACATGAGGGTGAAGAGTTCATATGAAGGAGCTTTATTCAGGAGATCGCTACATTTTGTATTAATAAAGTTTGGAGATGTATGGGAAAGGAAATGATTTAATAAAGTTTGAGGGGAGGAGTTCGAAACAATGGTTTAATGGAATAAGTGAAATGTAAGCATGGTGTGATGATCATCCCCCCCTTGCCGTCCAATCAGAGTTAGTCTTTTACGATATTGAAACATTAATGGGTGGTACATGACTATGAGAGGGTATAATTGAGGTAGTTTTAGTTAGTTAGAGGAGTCGTCGAACTGGGTGCGCTGATGGTGCGGAGCTTTACGGGAGCACAGAAGCAGAGCTCGGGATGCTGTCGGTGCTGTGGGTGGTGCTGAAGCTGTGAGACGCTGATGAAGAAAATCGAATGCAGAACCATCTATTTAAATTAATTGGGTTAGAAAGAAGATCGCGGAAGAACCACGAGGAGTGTCAGAGAGGGGTGCGACGCAGTCGTCGGTGACTAGAGAGGTGAAGTATCCTGTCCTGATTCCTGTCCTGAAGTCTTTGTCTCCTGATCTATCCCAGGGGACCCTTACCAGCCCTTTGGCCAGGGGTTGGTCTTCACACCATTCTTGGTAATTATAAATTCATCGTCTGATAAATGTTCTTCTCTCTCTGTCCTCTTCTTTCTGAGCATAGTTGTTGTGTGAATCTGAATTGCTATACTTATTAGATTTTTGATTGAACTGACACTCTTGCGAATGAGGGTGTTTGTACTGAAACGTTGAGATGGTTCACACTACCTTAATTTAGATAAAGATTTTTAAAACTTCCTGAGTCTGTGATTATTTCATTATAATTAAGGAATGTTTAATAAATTATGTCATTTATCACCATCAACTAGTTCCACCTAATGGTCCATTGACCAGAGGAAAGAACTATTTGATCAATAAAAGGTTTAGTTAGAGAGGAAATAACTAGATCTTGAGGTATGAAACACATAAACTAAAAGTTCCAGCGGTCTACTTGCTGTGTTGTGGAAGTAAGTTGTATGGGCCCAGGTGAGTATATGGTAGTGGAGTATCTGCTGCTAGTACGCCGCTTGATCAGTTGTCTGGTAGCAGAGCTATGGTTATTAGTGACTAGTTTGGTGATAAGTATAGATTATTAATTATTAATTTATGTTTTAACAAAAAGAGTTAGCGTCTTTGTTTTAATGTCGTCTGGAAAATTCCCGGGGAATGAATAGCGGGTGGCGATAGAAACCACACTGCAGTGAGGTTACTCGTCTGTTGGAATAACACTGAGAAGCTAGGTAGGGCTGGCAGTGTTAAAGTAGGGACTATTTTTCTGTATAAAAGTGAGAGTGATTGATAGCAAAGAGTTCGCCAGTGAAACTTTAGGCGTTATATCACCTAGAAAGGGTAACCCTAAAGGAGTAGCAGGTTCTTCCAAGCTTGATTGACAGTAAAAGGAGTTCGCTGGTGAAACTTTGGTTTCTAAATTCCCAAACGGGTGATACCGAAGGAGTAGCAGGTTCTCTGGAGCCTATATGAAGAGTAAGCGGAAGGTTTTACTCGCAGTAGAAGGAAATAAACTATCCTTTGATTTAGCGGAACAGACAGAGTAACAAATGTTTTTATGTCGTTAATAACAAAGAATTTTAAAGAAAAGTATTGAGAAATAAAGTTTCGTATTACCTTGTAAAGAGAGGGTCAGTTGCCGGAGTGGTACTGACGTCACGGTGAGCCGCGCTGGGATTGGTAGAAGCAGTGGGCGTGTGACAGGAGGAACTTTGTAAAGGAGGGGTACGAAGTCGCCGGGGTGGTACTGACGTCACAGTGAGCCGCGCTTGGATTGGTAGAAACAGCGGGCGTGTGACAGGAGCAGCCCTGTAAAGGAGGGGTCAGTAGAAAGGAGCAGAACTGACGTCAGGAAAAAGCCGAGCTGGCATTGGTCAGATCGTGGACGTGAGCTTGATCCGATTGGATAACTAGTTAGAAGCCGCGCTAGGATTGGGGGAGAGAAAGATTGTATGCGGGATTTTGATTTGACTGTTAGTGCAAGACGTACAGGTAGAAGATTTCAAGGGTTTGCGGAATATAATTTTCTACACCGTTCTTCGAGAATGTATGGAGAGAAAAGAAAGATGTCATTTTTTAAGAAGATTAAGAATTTCTTTGTGAAAGATAAGCATGTGTTGACTAGAGAGGGAATTCCTATTCCGCCACCGAAGACACCAGCATCATTTATGATGATGGAAAGAGGATATCATACCTGCGTGTGGTTGGAAAATTGGATAGAATATACAAAGGATGATGGAGTGTTAGCATTTCCTAAAAATGGTACGTTTAATGGAAGAATTCTTCAGAATTTGAGATTGAAAATGAATGATTTGGAACCTAGACCTAGGTTGTTAACTCAATATGAGGCTTTGGAAGAATGGGAGACTGAGTTATATGAACGAGAGAAATGTAGAGGTGGAAGGTATAGAGGATTTTTTCCCAGACATTTGCATGAGTCACGCGAAGGACAGATGAAACAATGGAGGAGAGCTATGGTATCAGAAGGTTTATATCCAGTGTTAATGGCTGAGGGACAGTCTGGAGGAAAGTGTAAGGAGAAAACAAAACACCTGAACACAGCAGGATATGGTGAATCAGATGACGAGTTGTTAGAGGACATTTTGATTAAAAATCCACCACCGTATCAGGAAGCAGCTAGTAAGGTTATCCCAAGTGCACCAATAATGGGAATACCGTTAACCCCACATGTTTTACATGAGACATCATATAACAGAGTGATGCAGGATAATGAAAGAGATGCTTTGAATAAAACTAGAGAAGAACTAGTTCAAAAGATAGGTCAATTAAATTTGAATACTGAAGCCTTGACAGTACCAGTGACCATTGGTCCAGTAATCCCATTGTTTGGAGATAATAAGATTTGCCAAAAACCACAATCTGTGACAATCCCATTAAATAGTCCTAGAAAAAAAAAAAAATTACAGATGATCAGGTTAGTGAAAGTGAATCCGTTATTTCATTAATGGATCTCCCTAATGTGGAACCTTTAACGGAAACCCCAAAGAGAGTTACGCCCATGAATTTAAGAGAAAGAAGACCTTTGGTTCCTGTTGGAACTGGCGGCACAGCAGTGGTCACCTCTGAAGAAATAGAAAGATGGGCATAGGAGAGAGATAATCAGAACCCAATACCAAGGATTTTAGACATCAGCAGATTGAAAGTGGAATTGGAAGAGATGATGACAGGATGTGTGGGTACAGAAAGATTGAACGCTTATAATGATGAGGAATTATTATTTTTATGTAAGAGTATAACCAGGAGAGCAAGGGTATTTCATGAGAGATTGACTGAAGTTGCTTCAGAGATTGGAATAGACATAGGGAAATCAAAGTTGTTGCAGAAACCATATCGAGTAGACTTTACTGACCAAGATTTAGAAAGTGTGAATGCTTCTGGAAAGAGACTACACATAAAGGAATTAATGAACATATTGCGAAAATGGGGAGACATTGATAAATGGAGAATTAGATGGATAAGAAAGAAAGAGGAAGTACAAGCGAGAGAAGCAGCAGCTGCATTTCCAGTAAGAGAATCAAGCAAAGTGGAAAAATTGTGTCCAATGAGAGAGGTTCCCGGAGGTGGATATGTTCATGTTCCTTGGAGTAGACAAGATATATTGTCATTTACAAATTATTTTTCAAAGCTGAGAGAAAAACCAGTTGAATGGTACAAACAGGTAGAGAGATTTGTGAAGGTTTCAAAGGTTCTATTGAAAGACCTGGATGGTCTATTTGATATAGTGGTACCTGCTGATTTATGGACAGAATGTAAAATTACGATTGATTGGCCTAATGAGGAGCATGCTAGAGATGTAAAGACAGGAGCACCCTCAGGCGAGGTGATGAAAAAGTATCACCAAGTGATTACGTATTTGAAAGGGAAAATTCCTCCTAAAGAAACAGATTGGGTAAAAATAGATAGGACAACACAAGAACCAAATGAATCTGTACATGCATATTATGAGAGGCTACTACAGGTGTTTAAGCAGTATAGTGGTTTTGAGAATATCGGCGACAAGGATATGGGACATTTTGTGTATCGGTTTCTATATGGTTTGAAACCAGAAATCAGTCAGATGATACAGCAGCACATGTTGTGTTGGCAAAGCAAGACAGTGGATGAGATTTTGAAGGATGCAAAATATTGCAGAGATGACATTGAAGCCAGGCGTAGAAAACTAAAAGAGAAAATGATGTGGGCACAAGTTAAATTGGCAGAACAACAAGAAGAGAAAACAAATGACCAAAGTAATAATCAAATGAAAGAACAGAGTCAGAATAATCAAGGAGCGAATGGTAATAAATATAGAGGACGAATGGACAGAGAAGAAGCAAAAAAGAAATTCCCTTGTCATGCGGGCGGAAAGCTTGGACACTGGAAGAACGAGTGTAAGAGTACTCAGAATAATAAGAATAATAATGGGCCAAATCAAAATTTAATCCCACAGATGCAGAATGAAGTACTTATGAATCAGCAGCAGCAGGTAGTTACACCACAATATCAGGTGCCACAAGCTCCTATGCCAAATTTTGTGAATCATCAGAGTTTCAGTGCGAACACCGGATTTCAAGGAGAAAGTGGTAAGAACAATAGAACGATTGCACAATATTTTTTACAGAATGATGAAGAGTGTTCAGATGACACACAATGACGGTGCCTGAGGGGGGAGAAAGAGGAGTGCGTGCTTGGCGCATCCTTGCCGGTAGATCAGTCAGGTCCATTTGTTGATGGGAAAGTAGAAGGCAAAGACATTACTTTCCTATTGGATACTGGTGCTACCAGGTCTACTGTGAGAACAGCAGACATCCCAAACCTACCCCTCTCGGGAGAGTCAATCCAAGTTGTGGGCGTATCGAACCAACAGATTAGAACCCCAATTACTAAACCAATGGAGGTGCACATTGGAAACTTTAAAGAAATGCATCAGTTTGTAGTTTGTGATTCCAGTCCTGTAAATCTGTTGGGAAGAGATCTTTTGTGCAAGATGAATTGCACGATCTATTGTACACCGGATGGTGTCGCTTTCCAAACCCCAGATGAAGACGTGGTGTACAAGATGATGTTAGCCAAACAGGGAACAGAAGTAGATGAAATGTTTTCACTAATAACTGAAAATGAATTACCAGAAGAGTTGAGAGCCACAGTTAATCCAGAAGTGTGGGATTTTACAGGAAAAGACATTGGGCTAATGACAAATATAGACCCAGTTAAAGTGACAGTGAAAGAAGGTGCAGTGTATCCAAACACCCGACAATACAAAATGAGTCCAGAAGTAAAGGCAGGAATTATTCCAGAAATCGAACGAATGGTTAAACAAGGTATTTTAAAAGAAGTGATGGGTAGTCCCTGTAATTCGCCAATAATGGGACTGAAAAAGCCTAGCGGAAAATACAGAATAGTGCCAGATCTACGGAAAATAAATAAAATTGTAATTCCCTGTTGTCCAATAGTGCCAAATCCAGCAGTGATCCTTTATCAGATACCTTGGAATGCAGGATGGTTTACAGTGATTGATTTATGCCAAGCTTTCTTTTCTATTCCTTTGCATCCAGACAGCCAGTATCTTTTTACGTTTAAGTTTGAGGATCGTATTTACGCATGGTTTCGAGTTCCTCAAGGGTACACAGAGAGTACTTCAATTTTTAATCAGATTTTGAAAAAGTGGCTAGAATCGTTGGTTATGCCAGGAAAATCTGTTTTGGTTCAGTATATTGATGACCTACTGGTGGCATCAAAAACAAGAGAAGATTGTGTCACGGACACAATTGCATTACTGAACCATTTGGCAGAAGGAGGACACAAGGTGTCTCCAGAAAAATTACAGTTCTGTCAACAAGAAGTTAGATATTTAGGGCATAAAATAGAAAGAGGAGTTAGAAAAGTGACACCGGAAAGAATAAAAATAATCAAAGAGATGCAACTGCCACAGACTCAGAGAGAAATGCGAATGTTTTTGGGAGTGGTTGGGTACTGCAGACAATGGATTAATGGTTTTTCTATGTTAGCAAAGCCATTAATACAGATGATCCGAAAAAGAGCAAAAGATCCGATTGATTGGAATGATGACTGCATAGAGGCATTTGTAAAATTGCGAAATTGTTTGTGAGAGGCTCCTGCTTTGGGCATGCCTGATTATTCAAAAGATTTTGCTCTGTTTTGCTGTGAGAGAGAAAATTGTGCACTTTCGGTTTTAACACAGAGACATGGACTGAGTCGACGTCCAGTGGCATATTTTTCAGCCACATTGGATCCAGTGGCTTCAGCATTGCCTGGCTGCTTAAAAGCAGTAGCTGCTACTTGTATGAGTCTGGAGCAAAGTGAGTCGATAGTGATGGGACATCCAGTAAAAGTTTTCGTTCCACACTCAGTTGAAATTCTTTTGACAAGAACAAGAACACAGCATCTCACCCCTAGTCGATTGACTAAGTATGAAAGAGTGATTTTGGGAGCTGAGAACGTGTCCGTGATAAGGTGTACGATTATGAACCCAGCTACCTTATTGCCAGACCCCTGCGATGAAGAAGTGAGAGATGAGAGTGATCATGATTGTTTGGACGTGACTGAGTTATGCACGAAGCCCCGCCCCGACATAAACTAGACACCGTTGAAAGAGGCTGACCATGAGTTATTTGTAGATGGTTCCTGCCTCAGGACACAAGAAGGAGGATTAAGTGCTGCATATGCTGTTTGTAAATTATCTGGGGTAATTGAAGCATCCTGTTTACCTGGGGTCAAGTCTGCACAAGTAGCTGAATTGGTTGCCTTAACAATGGCGTGTAAAAAGGGGAAAAATTGGAGAGTAACCATATTTACAGACAGTCAATATGGGTTTGGGGTTGTGCATGACCTCGGCCAGCTTTGGATGCAGAGGGGATTTCTGACTTCTTCAGGATCTCCTATCAGAAACAGCAAAAATGTGAAAGATTTGTTGGAAGCATTACAATTGCCAAAAGAGATAGCAGTTGTGAAATGCGCTGCACATCAGTCAGGAAATGACTATGTGACTGCTGGCAATCATTATGCGGATCAAGTGGCCAAATACTGTGCCAAAAATGCAGTGGCCATAAACAGAAAAATTGAAACGGGTGAAACCAGATGCCAACTTATGTTTTTCTCAGTACCAGAAACATGGGACAAGATTAGACAATTGCAGGAAGAAGTTGAGGAAAAAGAAAAGGAAATTTGGATAAAGGCAGCTTGTACAAAGAGACCACAAGATGAGGTATGGGTGTATTTAGATGGAAGACCAGTCATGCCCGATTGTTTGCTTTAAAAAATGGCAAGAGTGTATCATGGAGCAACACACATAAGGAGAGACTCAATGATTAGACTATTCAGACAGAGTTGGTACAATCCGAAGTTCAGGATAATCGCAGAGAGCCTTTGCCAAAGATGCTTAACCTGTCAGCAGCAGAATCCAGGTAGAAAGACAGTGGTAAGCTGGGAAAAGATTGGAAAGGCAGAAGGACCCTTCACCAGACTACAGTTAGATTTTATTGAATTGCCCCCATGTAATGGACTGAAATACATACTTGTTATAGTATGCCTTTTCTCAAGAGGGGTGGAAGCCTATCCCACTCGAAGAAATGATAGTCTTACAGTCGCAAAATTGTTGTTTAGGGAGCTAGTTCCGCGATTTGGTTTTCCAGTCACTTTGGAATCGGATAGGGGCCCTCATTTTAATAATGAAATAATTTGATTAATCTGTGCTGCATTTAACATTGAACAAAAACTGCACTGTGCTTATCGTCCAGAGGCTTCTGGAATTGTTGAGCAAATGAATGGCACAATCAAGTCAAGATTGGGGAAGGTGTGTGCATCCACAAAGCTGAAATGGCCAGATGCATTACCTCTTGTATTGATGGGTCTCAGAAGTATTCCAGACCGAAAAACAGAAATGAGCCCACATGAGATTCTCATGGGAAGAGCTATGAGACAGGCATTTATTCCTGGAAATAAACTAATGAGTATAACTGATGATCTGGTATTGGACTATTGCAAAGGATTGGCTGAAATGATGCGTTCTATCTCTCACCAGGTTGGAGAAGACGCAGTTGAAAGACAGCCAGACCAAGCGCATGATTTGAATCCTGGAGATTGGGTGCTAGTGAAGAAACACGCAAGAAAGTCGTGCCTAGCACCAAGGTGGGATAAACCGCGACAAGTCATACTGGTCACTACCACAGCAGTGAAGTGTGCAGGTTTGCCCAATTGGATTCATGCCAGCCATACCAGAAGAGTTCCGAGCCAATCAGAACAACAAGAGCAACCACTGACTGAACAGGCTGAAGCGTCAGGCGTTGTAAGCTGTGAAATTGAAGAATCTAGAGTGATAGATTTTGAAAGACGACCATATGACGAACAGCCAGAGATAAGTCAGGAAGAATGGATACCAGTGATTGAAATAATTGATGATGCCATTGAAACAAGAAGAAGAACAGAATTGAAAAGACAGGAAAGTAGTCAGGAGAAGACAGGGGAAGAAGAACACACTCAGGGGGAAAATAAAAAAAGACTTTCACGAACCTGAGGAGGGAAAATTAGAAGAAATCGTTCAGGCAGAAGAAGAAGAAAAGTTTGAAATAAGACCTGAACAGGATCAGATAGAGTTAGAAGAACAGGTTCAGGCAGAAAAAGAAAGGTTTGAAGTAAGACCTGAACAGGATCAGATAGAATTAGAAGAACAAGCTCAGGAAGAAGAAGAGCAAAATACGGTAAGACCTGAGCAGGTGGAAGCAAGAGAAGGTACAAGCACAGAAGGCAGAGAACCAGAACAGATTGTGCCTAGATTGAGTGCTCAATACTTTACTTTATTCGGTTTTTGTACAAACCATCAAAGTATACAATAAAAAAACTTTTCCTATTTACAATTAAAATATTTAAAACAATTCATTTGGGTATTTAAAAAAGGAAAGATTTAAAAAAGACCACCAGAACAAGAAAAAAAGTGCATTTGATAACTACGAAATAAGCCTTTCCCTAAAACCTTACAACATACGAAGCCTCAATGGGACAAAAGGGACAATTTTTAAAATACACAGCACAGATAATATACAAATATCATAAACAATTAATATTATCGTACAGTCTGTAATATAAACTTCTGCCGCATTATCCAGAAGGCAAATAAAAAACGACTGACAGGAAAAACTATTGGTTCAGAAACGTCTGCCTTTAAAATTCTATAAGCAATCTGATACAGTCTAGCACCTGCATTAAGGCAGATAGGTCTTATCCACCTTCTGCGCAACTCGTGATATCCAGGGCAAAAAAATAAAACATGTTCTTCAGATTCAATAGCTGAAGAACAGGCAGAACATGAACCTAATTGTAAACCCACCACCTCCTTGCCCGGGTATTTTAAAAGCAAATTACCATATCTAAATCTGATGTACAAGCTTTTAGCAAGGGGGGAAAAATCTGATCCAAGAAAGGTTCGAATTGTGGACAGAATTTTATGGCTAAAAACTTGGATGTAAGCTGTCCGCAAGTCGAATTATTCACACAGCGATCACCCACCACCTCCCAATACCTGCTTTTTAATCTCAGTAAGTCGTCTCCAGTAGCCCTCTCAGGATGTTTCCATAGATCCATCATGTTCATTAACCTGCACCAGTCTGCAACATGCCTAAACCATGGTAATTTTACTGCGCCATGGATCCTCATGACCTCCCGAAGAGAATCTCTATAATCAACAAGTTGGGGGGTGGTCCATAGGCGCAGCCAGTAAGTTAAAGGTTTCAAGGCAGCCAAATCGCCAATTCTCTTCAGCCCAAGATCACAGAAAAGGGGAATTAGAGGAGTCGTAATTGGGACCGAGACAAGAGACCTAGCAAAGATATTTTCACATATCACTAACTTATTGACGGAAGTATAGCCCCAAATCTCCGCTCCGTACAAAGCTCCGCTTTGGGCTTTTGCACGATAGATTTCCAGCGCTGGGGAAAGGGGTTGGGTATATGATTGTTTGTGAAATCTTATTATGGATTTGGATCTTTGGCATAGGGTTAAGTAGCTTTTATTTATCTGATAATCCCATTTGAGACACTCACTTAAACCTATGCCCAGATAGTCAAAACATTTTACCCGTTCTAGGGGTTCCTGTAGAACCTTAATCTCCCGCAGGCCACCCTGTACTTTCCCAAACACCATATACTTAGTCTTAGAAGTGTTAAGTTCTAGACTCCTATCCCTACAGAACTCTAGGAAACCGTCTAATAAAATTTGTAAACCCATTGGTGATTTTGATATTAATAGGGAGTCATCTGCGAAGAGCAAAATTGGGACTTTTTCGCCATTCAAGGAGGGTGAGTCATTCCTACAGTTCATTAATCGACTCGCCACGTCATTTATGAACAATGAGAACAATGTAGGGGCAAGGACACATCCCTGTCGCACCCCTCGCTGTATCGGTATCTTGTCCGTTAGTTCACCATTCGTCCCCATCTGACCTGGGCATAATTATCTAAATGTAATCGGGCCATTACTGCTACCAAATCCGCGGGAGCACCTAGGTCAAGTAAAACCTTCCAAAGCAAGTCACGTCGAACCAGATCGAACGCAGCTCGCAGATCCACAAAAGCTACATAGAGCTTTTGTTTCCTAAGCGAAACATATTTCCAAATTAGTAGAGTGAACCTGAAAGCTTGGTCACACGTGCTTACCTTGGAACGAAAACCCGCCTGATAAGTTGACAAAACCTTGTGATCATCCATCCAGGTTTCTAATTTATCCAGAACCTGCCTTGCAAAAATCTTCTGTAAGTTATCTATCAGGCTGATGGGTCTACAATTGGAGGGGATAGCGGCATCACCTTTTTTGTAGATGGTAATTATCTCCGCTCCCCTCCATGTTTCTGGAATGGCCCCACCAGCCACGATGTTATTCGACAGGAGATTTATATACGGGGCCCAAATAGTTGGTTCTGATTTGTATAAATCTCCCGGAATGAGATCAGGACCAGAGGCTTTGCCAGCTTTTAGTCTACTAATCGCTGCCAGAGTGTCCTCTATACTAAAAACCAGAGCTTGGCTATTTGTGTTCTCCACAGGGGCAGTGATAACTTGGGTATGGTCAACCCAACGAGTATCAAATCCGCCCTGGTCCATATTACTAGAATATAATTTAGAAAAGTGGTCCACCCATGTCCCCGGCTCGATATGATAACTAAGGGTGGGAACATTCACCTTGCTCCCATGGAGACAATGTGCCAAAAAAGGCGACTATCCCTACATTGGGCAGCTTGGACCAGATCTTGCCAATTTTTGTCAGCCACATCTCTTTTAGCTTGATTCAGAGCTACTTTATAACTTTGGTGAGCCAAAATTATTTCCGTTCTGGAGCACTCTCTAACTGCTAACTGCAAGGCCTTCTTTACTCTCTTACATTCACTGGTGAACCACTTGTTTGTCCCTGCCCTAGGGGGTCTCCTACCAGAGCTACTTCGGCTGAAGATGGTTTGCAGAGTATCGAAGAATTTTTGGTGTAGTGAAGCAACAAGCGTTTGTTCTGGTAATTCTATATTCCCCACATCATTACACAAACCAGATATAAATGTAACGAAGAGCTTGTAAATCTGAGTATACAGGTCAGGATCGGCTTGGACTTTGGGCCATGTAACTCGTCGGCGATTGTTAGTAACGCACGGCTCTTCGTTTCTGGAGGTAAGACTAAAGAGATTCCTATTCAAATCCGCACCCCTCATTTTTAATAGTAAGGGATTATGGTCACTATCTTCTCGCTGTTCAACATTCATATCCTCTACCAGAAACCAAATTCTTACATCTACAAATATATAATCAATGGTGCTAGTATAAGTACCCCTTTTAAAAGTAGCCTTCCTCCCTAGGTCGGATGCAGTTCTTCCGTTGCAGGCCCTCATACTCCTACCTGAGACTACAGAAGCAATCTGCAAAGAAACATTCGATGGACGTTTGCCCGGTTTACCGATTACCAGATTAGGAATGCCCCAGAGCTCATCCTCTTCCTCAAGCAAAAGAACTCAATAGAGTAGATGGTTTGAATGCAGCATTAAAATCCCCTGCGATTATTATTTTGGAATTATTTTGGTATACTTCAACCAAATTATCCAACATTGAAAGTACCAACGAATCACAGCCTGAAGATTCAGACCTAGCATAGACATTAAACACAGTCAAGACTAAACCAGTTGGAAAAACAAGTTGGATCCCCATTATGTCCTGTGAGTTTATGGGTAAGTGCCTATACTTGCAAGCTAAGGAATTTTTTTACTAAAATCAACTAGCCACCACTCGCCCTGCCCGACAATTTAGGCGGAATAGCTTCCAGGCTATAGGTGGTATAACCATTTCCACTGCCCAAGTCTCTTGAAAGAGACAGATGTCGTTGTTCCCAATATATGACAGCCAGTCTTGGTCTTGAAGTTTAAGGTGGATGCCCGCTAAATTCCACGAAATCATTGTAAGGCTGTTATTGTCCATCATTATAGTAGCGGGAACACGCTCATGGGTGTGCATATAGTTAGAGAAGCTATCACCACCAGTTGGATTTGTTATGCAAGGACTATGGAAGACTTGTGACTGAGACATAGTCTCAACTACGCTAGTGATATTGTTGGATAATATATCAACATTTACAGCCCGCTCTATACTACTTATAAACGGCTCAGCAACATAGTCAACATAGTCAATACCCTGAACTCCAATAAGCAAGTCATTATCATTGACCATATTATCCAACAGTGGAGCGTTAATAACAGAACTACTATTGGGCCTATGCCCCAGATAAAGGCTACCAGTATTACAATTCTCAGGAAAATCTTTAGATGTCAACACATTGGAAGGTGAGGGAACACAGATATGCAATGATTCCAAACAGTTCTCCGATGTTATTGCTATCACATTACCCCTTATAGCATTTCCAATCGAGGCTGATCCTCCACCCAATGTGGACAGTCAATCGTTGTCATCAATGGGGTTAAAACATCAAAACTATTATTCACCGGGATAGCAAATCTGTGCCCATCCCACCCCCTCCCATGATTTGCCCCTCGATTATGTAGTGTAGAACCAGATGGTTTATAGAAATAGCCAAGTGGTAGGATGCTAATCCCCGTTTCCGCCACAAACCAATTACTCGCCCTCTCAAGGATAGTTTGAACCAATTCTGGTGACCTAAATGATAACACTACACAGTCACCTTTAAACGATTTCCTTGAATTCCCCAACCAACCAACCAGCCTTACAATTTTGAACTCTGTAAAAAGTGCATTTGATAACCCTGTCTTGGCAGTTAGCAGGTGCAATGATTTGTTTCTATGATTGGTCCAATGTTCCAAGGTTCCAGATGGTAATGTGGGGACATTGGCCAACACTATAGTATAAGGTGTTGCTTCGGGGGTAGATGTAATAGGTTACCACCTGGCACTTCCCTCACTGGCTTAACATAATGTCCATGCATATTTTGAAGTTGCGCTTCTACCCTACAAGCGCTCTTGAGCCTATACTGGGGTGGAGTTTTTTGGATGTTTAGTAATCGCTTCTGGATGTTAGATAGGGTATTAACTACATTGTTGGACCTCCCCGTTGTCTCCCCTACACAGTTTGTAGAATGGGAGTCCAGTAGGACATTAGGGGGTGCCAACACAGTACCAGAGGCGGGGGTAGGAGCGTCACTCTGGACATTGGGGCGGCTACTAGACCCTATAGGCAAGGCAGATTTAGCACTGCACTGGCACTGACACGAGGTAACCTGCTGCTGGGAAAGCTGAGTGCTCAAGTGGTTTTGCTGATACTGCTGGCTCTCCTGGCTTGAGGATACAGGCCTTACAAACTTTTCCAATTTTTCTAAATTTGCTTCCAACCTTGACAGCTTTTGCAATAAAGGATTCAGTAGGGTCGATATAACCTCACTCATTTTGAGCCAAAAATCCCTGCAATCATCCCCGCTAACATCTATCTGTGGGGAAGAGGAAGATGACAGTAGTAGGGAAGAATCTTCAACAATAAGGCCAGAAACTATTGATTTACAATTCCCAACATTCACTGCCTCCCTCGTATTGCTTTTACGTCCTCTCTTTGGTAGGGGGTATGGTTGTTTATTACAATTCTGCCCTTTCCTCTTTTTGGACTGGTGCGGAGGGCTACCCCCTGCATAATTTTACTTTTTGCCCTCGAGTAAATACTTTGGGCCTGGTTACTGCGTCAGGGGTCTGTGAAAGACCAATCGACACATGGGCCTGATGAGGCAACACAATGGGCGTCACAAGAGTAGAAGTGGGGTTTAAATCCTTACCTCCGAAGTCTGGGTCAGGCAGTACTAACTGATTGGCAGGCAAAAGCGGTTCTAAAGATAATCTGCGCTCAGTCACAGCAATTTCATGGATGAGGGCCGATTCTGCCCTTAGAAGAAAAGCATCCAATGTTCCAACAACTCCCTGACCCACTGATAATTTACTTCTTCCTGATAAGGGCGTTGCCATTTTTTACCACGGTGGAAAGGTAAATTAAATATTACCACACACAAGGCAATAATAAGAATGACTGTCCTTATACCATTAGTCCCTAGTTCCTAAGTTTCCTTCTTAATGACCAGTAATCCACAATATGTCCATCTGTAATGCCCACTTTACATATACATGTACATAACCTGGCCCAGCCCGGCCTTCTCCGGTCTCGGTCGGGCGCAGACGGGCCCGTCTTGGCCCGGTCTTCGCCCCGGTCTTCGCCCCGGACTGCGTCCCGCACGCGTCCCGCGCAGCGGGGTTGCTGCGTTAGATTTATGGCGCCCCTGCGCCCGTAGCTCCACCTCACGCAGACCGCCAGGGACCGGAGGGAAAGTTCAGGCTACAATGTAGCAATGTTCAAAAGAAGGCTCCCGCTTCGCCAAGTTGCTGCGTTAGATTTATGGCGCCCCTGCGCCCGTAGCTCCACCTCACACAGACCGCCAGGGACCGGAGGGAAAGTTCAGGCTACAATGTAGCAATGTTCAAAAGAAAGCTCCCGCTTCGCCGGGTTGCTGCGTTAGATTTATGGCGCCCCTGCACCCGTAGCTCCACCTCACGCAGACCGCCAGGGACCGGAGGGAAAGTTCAGGCTACAATGTAGCAATGTTCAAAAGAAGGCTCCCGCTTCGCCGGGTTGCTGCGTTAGATTTATGGCGCCCCTGCGCCCGTAGCTCCACCTCACGCAGACCGCCAGGGACCGGAGGGAAAGTTCAGGCAACAATGTAGCAATGTTCAAAAGAAGGCTCCCGCTTCGCCGGGTTGCTGCGTTAGATTTATGGCGCCCCTGCGCCCGTAGCTCCACCTCACGCAGACCGCCAGGGACCGGAGGGAAAGTTCAGGCTACAATGTAGCAATGTTCAAAAGAAGGCTCCCGCTTCGCAGGGTTGCTGCGTTAGATTTATGGCGCCCCTGCGCCCGTAGCTCCACCTCACGCAGACCGCCAGGGACCGGAGGGAAAGTTCAGGCTACAATGTAGCAATGTTCAAAAGAAGGCTTTATCAATCACCTACCAGGACGAAGGAAAGAGCTCCTGGCAAGTATCTCAGGAGTGGAGAGGATGTGGCGTAGGAGCCAGAGCTGCTGATTTGAGAGCTGGGGATCCTGGTTTGAGTCTCAGCAGCTCAACATCCTCTGATTCCTGGCAAATCACTCAGTTTCTCCAGGTGATAAGTTGCTCTGTATAAATCTGCCTTTGTCTCATTAGTCTGAGACCCAAACATGGAAACCAAAACCACCTCTACTTTGGAGATGAATCGGTTGTGAAACACCAGGAATCCCAGCAGGTTATCCAGACGTAAGGGTAAAAATAACAAAAATAAACCACCTTCTCTGTACGAAAAAATACCTTGTCAGGCTAAAACCGTTACCATGAGTACGATACAAAAGGATTTCCATGGATTATACTACAACTTGACGGAGCTTCGTGAATGCACCCAAACATGCCACAAAACAAGGTTAATGGGTCCAAAAGGGATCAGGAACGAAGAACGAGAGCCAGGAAATCCATACGAACTGTCCGATACTCCGTGTTTCCAAAGTTCATATCAAGGCGTCAACAAAATGCAGAAAATGCCAGCAAGGACTCAGCACGGTAAGGAACCAGTATTCCACAGGGAGCAAGGGTCCGGAAATTAATTGGCCAACTGGAGTAAAGAAGTTAAGATATAATTTGAGAAAATCAGAAAAGAAACCAGAACAAGTAAATGAAATCACAAGCCAAACACGACCTAAACAAACCTTAGCGTAAATAACTCGAAGAAGTCCAAGATTGAGGAATTTAAACAGAAGATATAAGGCTCCTGAATGGACTTACGTTATACTTGAGGAATTTGAATCTCTAGATCTGTCTGATGAAACAGAAGAGGTTCATATTGCACAGATTGATGAAAGCAAATTGAGGCCTCCTTATAAACGAAAAGAAAGTTAAAACTGGCAAAGAAAAAGATAAGAGAAAAGAAATTTTCTCAGGAGTAAAATGGCAAAAACTGAAGTTATCGGAAAACCAAAATGTGGATTAAAAAGAAAGTGTTTTAGATTTTGTTTTTGCAGTATTTTATCAGTAGCATTAGTATGGTTATTCCTAACAGTCGGAGTACCTATGTTAATGAAAACAAGTAATAAGAATGATACAGATACTAATGTTAAGGTAGATAGAATAAAAGAAACTGGAATAGAAATAGGGGTGGAAGATGAAGCCAACTATCATAACGAATCAAATTATAATACGTCTTCTAATGTGTTTATTAAATTGTTATTTCAATATGTTAGTACTATGGAAATTAACAACTGTTACGTGTGTATGAAGTTACCCACATCAGTAACGGAAGGGGTGACGTATCACCATATACCTTTAACGTATGGTGTGTCATGTAGTATTTTATCAAGTTTATTCTATGCTACAGGGAGACTTCAGTATTTTTATTCAAATCTAGTTGTAGTATTTCCTAATTTACCTATTAGAAGAAATATGAATTCAGTAGTTACTAGTAAAAATGCACAGTTTATGGGTGAATTTTTCTTAACAATGAGTTCAATAGATTTAGTTCAAGCACGAAAAGGCAATCTAACATATACATTAAGAAAAGAAGAAAAGATTTTTTGGGTTTAGTAGAAGAAAGGAGACAGGATTTAAAAAGAAAGGCAACCAAACAGAAAACCTATGTACCTCCATGGGTTGGGAAGGAGGGAATCTATGTAAATGGCAAGGCTCATGCTGAGATGTCCCTGGACTTTGTGAAAAGGGAAAATTCTGCCTCCATAGGTTAAAGACAGATTATAACAATAATTACATTGGTTCCAGTGAATGTGAACACAACTTCCTAATTTTAGGAGGGTGCGGACTAAAAGGGGGAACTGATCCTGTATTTCCAGGAGTGTATTACGTTTGTGGGAGTAATACCTTTTATAGGTTACCTGCAAGATGGTACGGGACTGTTATTTTGGAATAGTTTTTCCAAAGATTTATCATGTAAATAAAATCAGTGGAACCAATGGAACATCTAATGGACTAACACGTAGAAAAAGAGCTAGTTTTTCTGAAATTGTAGGAGATATTTTTAGTGCATTGATACCCTCAGTTGGAGTCATTCTTAATTCACAGAAAATGTGTAAGTTATCAACCATAGTTGATCGTCTTTCTACAGATACTGCAGGAGGATTTTTAATGATTAACACAGAAATGGTTGCAATCAGGTCTATGGTTTTACAGAACCGTCTTGCTCTTGACATATTATTGGCAAAAGAAGGTGGAGTTTGTGGCATGTTGAAAATTCAACATTGCTGCACTTATATTCCGGATAAGAGCAGAGAAATTAGAGGATATATTGAAAACATTACGAGAATGGATAAGGACTTGACCCAACTGGAGGTTGACAGTGTGTGGGGAAGACTAACAAAAAGTATAACATCAATAGGGAAATGGTTTGCTAATTTTGGGAAATGTTTTCTAGGTCAAATAATAATACCACTAGTCATGATAGTAACGGTAGTGATGTTAATGATAATTACATATAAGTGTTGTAGAAACGGAAGTAAGAAGCAAGTACATTTTGAAAGAGAAGGAAAGGGACAGAAACGAAAGAGAAAATATGATGAAATACAGCTGGAAGAAATGAAAGGCAGATTATATAAGAAAATGAGGGATTTAGAAGGAAATGAGTTGACTGATGAGAAATTGAGAGCAGAAATAGAAGAAAACTGAGAAGTGCTAAAGTTGGTATCTGGGATGGGATGGGTAATTTTGTGATGGCTTAAGATGCCATCAGAGAGGGGATTGATGGAGCAAGGGCTCGCAAACGAGACTTGCTCGGAAGCAATCCTTTCGTTTTAACCCATTAACGATTTACTAACAACGTGTTTGTAATTAATAATTCGTATTTAGAAAAAGACACACGGGAAAACAAAGCTTGCCTATGTGTTTTCTAACCGCAATAACATGAACGAAGGACTAAATGCATTTTACCAGGGGATCTTTACTGCACATGCGTCTACTGCATCTACGTAGTATGACGTACTAATGCTTGGAGGGAAATTCTGGCGCTTGCGCAAAGAACTATAAAATGGCTGCTTGAAAACTCACATGCATGGCACCTGCTTTCTTGGATTAGAAAAATAAGTTTTATATTAATGCAAATGCAGAAAGGGTAATAATAAATAGAATGGGTTAGAGTAGAGGTTGGTGGTATACAGAGAAATCATTTATTTTTGAGAATAACAACTTTTCTTTTGACTTTATTATTAGTGCGCATTTGGGCCTGTTAAACTTGTCTGAATCGAGCCGACTGACATAACCCCACGCATGCGTGCTCATGAGGGAATGCGAAAAGATGACTAAGGACTTGTCACGCGTCCAAGGCCAGCAAAGATGTGCTCTGGGAACATGAGGGTGAAGAGTTCATATGAAGGAGCTTTATTCAGGAGATCGCTACATTTTGTATTAATAAAGTTTGGAGATGTATGGGAAAGGAAATGATTTAATAAAGTTTGAGGGGAGGAGTTCGAAACAATGGTTTAATGGAATAAGTGAAATGTAAGCATGGTGTGATGATCATCCCCCCCTTGCCTGTCCAATCAGAGTTAGTCTTTTACGATATTGAAACATTCATGGGTGGTACATCACTATGAGAGGGTATAATTGAGGTAGTTTTAGTTAGTTAGAGGAGTCGTCGAACTGGGTGTGCTGATGGTGCGGAGCTTTACGGGAGCACAGAAGCAGAGCTCGGGATGCTGTCGGTGCTGTGGGTGGTGCTGAAGCTGTGAGACGCTGATGAAGAAAATCGAATGCAGAACCATCTATTTAAATTAATTGGGTTAGAAAGAAGATCGCGGAAGAACCACGAGGAGGAAGTGAGTGTCAGAGAGGGGTGCGACGCAGTCGTCGGTGACTAGAGAGGTGAAGTATCCTGTCCTGATTCCTGTCCTGAAGTCTTTGTCTCCTGATCTATCCCAGGGGACCCTTACCAGCCCTTTGGCCAGGGGGTTGGTCTTCACACCATTCTTGGTAATTATAAATTCATCGTCTGATAAATGATCTTCTCTCGCTGTCCTCTTCTTTCTGAGCATAGTTGTTGTGTGAATCTGAATTGCTATACTTATTAGATTTTTGATTGAATTGACACTCTTGCGAATGAGGGTGTTTGTACTGAAACGTTGAGATGGTTCACACTACTTTAATTTAGATAAAGATTTTTAAAACTTCCAGAGTCTGTGATTATTTTATTATAATTAAGGAATGTTTAATAAATTATGTCATTTATCACCATCAACTAGTTCCACCTAATGGTCCATTGACCAGAGGAAAGAACTATTTGATCAATAAAAGGTTTAGTTAGAGAGGAAATAACTAGATCTTGAGGTATGAAACACATAAACTAAAAGTTCCAGCGGTCTACTTGCTGTGTTGTGGAAGTAAGTTGTATGGGCCCAGGTGAGTATATGGTAGTGGAGTATCTGCTGCTAGTACGCCGCTGGATCACTCCCATGTATTATTAACCTGATAAAGCACACTCTTATGCAGGAGTAAATCCCACTCACGGGTGGATAGTGGATGAATAAAGGTGAATTCAGTCTTGAAAGCTATAGAACGCCCACAAATGTTTAAGTTGATGGAAATTCATACAGTCCTCTCTCACCCTTTGCAAACCTGGAAAATTGTTGGAGAAGTATTCCTGACAAAGGGAGTAGTAAATCATTTTTCAGGTTGGAAGGAGATAAGAAACGCCATCATACTTCTTGGGAGAATGGGGAAGAGTCTCTCCACATGGAGAAATATTTTTTTTGTGAAGCAAAAAAAGAGGGGGAAAATAAGCCACTGCACAACGGCATTGGCATTTGACACTGCACAATTATGCCCTGCGTACAACTGTGCATTGTTCAAACACCATTGCAAACGAAAAAACCTTAACTCCACAACCTTCCTAGGAGGACACCTGGGACGTTACAACGGGCACAACTTTCCAGAAGAACAGTCTGTGCGCAGGAAAATATTTACATCTGTGCACTCTCCACTTCTGCCACACATACGGCCCGGAGTGTATTCAAAATCCTGGGCGTTTGAGTGTTTTGTGCTATTACTCACGATTCACACACGACAAATATAAGTGCTCAGAATACGTACACAATATCTATCCTCAGACAAATACACAAAATATAGTTGGGTGGAAAGGATGAAGTGTGTTTGCGTGTTCACTTTATAATGCATCATGGTGTGTACATATAGTGCAACCAAACCTTGACAGGGTGTCCCCTCGCTTTGAAAAATCGAGGGATGATGTCAGAACATGGACACCGCCCCCTTCGAAAGAAATAATAGTCACACCCAGGGCGGCATGGTTAATACATTCTGCCAATGGGGTTGCTTTCCAGATTTTACTCACGGCGTGTGATACTTTCCGCTAGAGGGGAGCCGGTCTTGCCAATCATAAGCACTCTAAATATACTAGGCCTGAGTAACAAATAAAGTCGTAAATCTACACCTGCAGTTACGCCTCCACATTTAGGACATTGGAATAGCAAGAATTCACGAGAGGAACATAGGGCCCCAATCCTCTAGTTTAGAAGTAACAAAGCAATACTTGGGGTGCAGTGTGCCCCTCAGACTTTAGGCCATGGTGCCACTGCACCTGCTTCACTATTGATAGCCACGTTTCTTTTTTTCTGGTATTTTCCAAACTGTGCCTCCAGACAACAACATGAAGGTGCAGATTCCATTGGCTCGCCCTCTGGAAGCAAAATGATGAAACGCAGAGAGGGTATGTTAATGAGGCTGGGCTTGGACACTGGCATGAGAGCCGGTGGAATGAAAGCAGCTCAGAATTTGTGTGGTCAGGGCCTGCCTCCGTTCTGAGGACGACACAAGTTAGACCACATAATTCCCGCCTTTTCCAGTTAGCTCAGTTTGTTGGCAGGGTGGTCTTCAAAGAACTCTTTGCAGTACTCCATGTGGGAAAAGAGAATGCTACTAAGACAGCTCAGTGGACTATGCATGTATTGTGTTGATCTGTATGTTAACAAGACGAATCCCAGCACGGGCTGTCATGTTTCTGAGGTCGATAAAACCAGCAGCACTGAATTGGGTAGTTAAAAAAAGACTTACTAGAAATTTGGGGCCTCATTTATAGGGATTTGGCGTAGGGCAGTGCACCATGTCATCTTGCTGCGCTGCCCTACGTCAAAGTGAAAGGGCAGGAATGCAGAGTATTTATCCAATATGGTGCATTCCTGTCCTTTCCCCCTGTGCTGCTGCCGTTTCGGCAGCCTAGCGCCTACACAGGCACCCGTGGTGCAAGGCTGCCTGTGTTGTCGGCAGGATTGTTTATGTGCAGGAAGGGGCTCCTTCCTGAAAAACAAAACAATCATGGGAGGCTTATTTCCAGAATGCAGCACACATGGAAATGGGAATAAATGAGGAGAAATAAACTTATTTCTCCTCGATGCGCCTCCCCTGGGGAGGCGTAAGGTTTTGGAGCATCCTCAGCTTTACATGGTTCTGTAAATCTGGGCAAGCGTCCCAATCCATGGGTGTTGCATGGAAACACCCACCGCAATGCCCATGGAATGTCTCCCTAGCGCAGAGTAAGGCAACGCAGTGATTTGCGATGCCTTGCCTTATTCCATATCTATGAGGCCATTCAAAGCCACACAAAGTGGCTTTGCGTAACCTCATAAATATGATTTTGAAGTTTGTGCCACCGCAGCATCAAGGGGCTCATAAATATGCACCTTGGTGCCAAGTGTGGTAAACGCCCACCACAGGGACAAGAGGTGACAAGCAGACTTTGAAGATCTCTAGGACATTATTGGTCCAGTGAGCAGAGCTACACCGCGGATAAGGTGGTGGATAGTGCACGCTGGAAGCCTTTTTAAAAATTATTAGTGGATTGTCTGACATGCCAATATCTTTGATTGACTATATAGACATATGTAATTAATGAGCACGCAACCAACCCGAGAGCTATTAACAGAGTTCACAAGGTGTTATAACCACACAACTGACTCACCCTCTATGAACAGCCACCAGGATGTAGTGAGGAAACATGTACACCCTCAACAACCTTTGTGTAAAGCCTGTCAATCTTGGACCCACATCCAACCCAACCGACCATGCTAGGAACCTAGGCCTCATCCTGGACACCAACCTCACAATGAAGTCGCAGGGCAACACCGTAACCTCCTCATTCTACATCCTCTGCATGTTACGTAAATTCTTCAAGTGGCTCCTACTGGACACCAGACGTGCCATCACACAGGCCCCAATCACAAGCAGATTGGACTATGGGAACGCACTCTATGTCGGCATCCCAACCCATCTCCTTCACAGACTTCAAACCATCTAAAACGCCGCTGCCAGACCCATCATCAATCTCACGTACCAAATCACACCACCCCTCAGACAGCTCTATACACACATTCAAGTTGCTAAACAACATGGGAACCGCATACCTCAATCACTGGCTTCACATCCACCAACCCACTGGACAACCTCGTTCAGCATCACTCTCACTCGCACAAACACCCCACATCGACCATACTCCTACCAATCCGCCAAATCCTGGAACAACCTCTTCCAACGCATCAGGTCCTTCTCACTTTTTGAATTCCGCAAGAAGCTGAAGACCTGGCATTTCAATTAGTCACCCTGGTGGACCACCGAGATTGCCTGTATTCAGGCTCAGCTTCACCACATGCCTACATCTACTCAGCGCCTGGATACCCTCACAGGTGACAAGCACCGCTCAACAAATCAACCTTACCTTACATTACTATCAGAAACCTTGCGACGGATTCATGTGAAGCACAATTCTCATAGAATAATGAATTTGGCCACAAACTGCACACTTTTTTAACCCACTTTTTTGCCTATTGTTACACTATCCTTTGTCACAATATTTAAATGTTGAAAATAATGCAATCCGAAACTCAAGTGGGAAAACATACCATAGCTGTTTAAAATTAAAACAATATTTTCTGCACCCACTAGATGTCACTCGGTTACTATTTTTCCATCTATAGGGGGAATTCATTGCAGTAAGGAATCAAAAGCTGTTCCATATACTTTTTTAAACGTTACATTTTTTTAAACAGTTTTATATTGAGCGAACTCGACCAGAGGTATTGGAGTGCTTTGCACGAGTAACAGTTACATTACAGAACAACACATTCATTTATTTTTAGGCACGAGGAGATAAAGTGATTTGCCTAGAATCAGGATGTTGAGCCGACGCCGAAACTCGAACCCGGTTACCCAGTTACAAAGTAGGCATCTCTGGCCGTTACGCCACATCCTCTTCTTGACAATTTTGTGGTCGTAACTACTGATTTTCAAATCAAAGAGAAATGCAGTCCTATCAGTCTATATGAAGTCGACCAAGAAACAAGATAGGCACCATCACTGGAGGCACTTAAACCACCAAGGGAATTCCACTTTGAGTTCACCCAGGAGTGACATAAGACCAGTTGATAAACACTAGGATTTGTCTACGTGTTCGCAGGCACCCCAGAACCCTCCTCCCTTACAAAAACCACCCTTCCCATTGGTGAAGTACGGATCAAGTAATTCTTCTGAAATCACTGTAACAAGCCTGCAAGTCCAGCAGCAATGCGAGAATTGTTCCACCAGACAAATCCGAGGTAGGCTGAAGGCCAATGTCAGCCTTCACCGAAGGTGGCAGTCGGCCCCTAAATTATTCAAGTTCTGCCAGTCACAGTGTCTTTTTAGGTCGAGCCTGGGCAGCGCATGCGCTGCTCTGCAAGCCATGCTGTATTGGAGTATGGATTAGAAGCTCTGCCCAATCTCCGCACATATTTTCGTCATTGGCTTGGGTCATTGTCCCTCGTAAATGCTGGCTTCTGATTCGTTAATAGGCTTGTTAGTCCCTCCTTAGTACCACCTTGTCTTCATTTGTAACCTCCCATGAGGACTGGTCCTTTTACTTCGGTTGGTACACGGTGAGTCTTTTTTAGTCTGTAAGCACTATTTTCTTTAAGTACTTTCTCCTACTGCAGGCACGACATGCTTTCCTGCAACATTAACACTTTCTAAGCAGCCCGGGGCAATGGCGGCCGCTTCTTTGCATAGGTCTTGCATTTACAAGAGTTTGAGCTATTAGCATTGTACATGACATTGCCTTTTATTTATGTGTTAATTACCAAAACATATAAATTAAAGGCATTGTCATTTACATTGCCAATAGTTTAAACTCTCGCAAATGCGAGACCTATTGGATTGCAAATGCTTGTTCCAGTATCAGCCGGTTGAGACTAGTTTCCTGCTACACTGTTGCTAAGGGTCATTACTATATTGGGGTCATCCCATTAGAGAAATGATACTTAGCAGCAGCAAAGGAGCATCGCTAGTTTGAAAGCTATGGAGGAGGCTATGTGCAGAATGAGAGCACTTTGGAGGCCCGAATGGGAGCAGAGTCAGGCAGGTAAATACAATAAAAGAGTCCCAGAGGCTGTGGGGTTAAGGTTGAGAATGAGAATGAGAATGTAAATGTATGTGAGTGTGTGGAATTGTGAATGTGACCCTGGCATCTCAGGCCATCCATAACTTAGGCTGCAACCCCCCCATACATGGGGCCAATCTTTGGCATGATGGTATAGCCATTTTTGTCAAGCTGTGTGTGTCCTTGGCATAATATTGCCCTTTCCTTGGCATAATGCTATTCATTCTTGACATATTGCGGACAGTTTTGCCATGTTGGTGCTGACGCTGTCATACTGCTGGTGATCCTCCGGCATCAGTGGCACTATGGATCCTATTTCTGGTCTATGGTGCAATGGCGTCACTAGGATAAAGGTGGTATACCTTCTTGGTATTTTATAGAAAGTCTTGACATGAAATGTCTGCTTCGGTATAATATTGACATTCATTTACGTTATAAGCATTCTTGGTATTGTGGAGAGCAATATCAGAGAATGTGGTGTTTCTGGATTAAGCACATCTAACACCACCTGAACGATATTGCATCTGCAACCATCGTGTGGAGAGATACCAAATATGAAGATGTCTCTTTTTGATGGCTGTCAACATTTGGACTCACACCAAAACCAGTACAGAAAGTCGAATTACGGACCATGATCTTCAACCCAGACCTCTGCTTCACGCCACAAAATAGGAAGTGGGCAAATTTCCAAACTTTGAGTTCACTTTACTGTAAAACACCCTACATTTTCAGGAGAGGGGCCACTGAACTGAGATAATGGAGCCTGGGGCATGGATTGACTTAACTATGGAAATATTGTCAACCCAAACATTCCAAAAAATACTTAAGTGAGTAGACAACCAGGTGGCTAGACTTCCCTCAGTCTTATAATAAGTGACGGTACCATGAATGCTCTAAAAATATGGCTCTATTAGCTTCCTATCCTGTGGGCCATGCACAAAGAATGCTGGAGGAGAGGGCCAGGCTACCTTCATAAACTGACAGTCACTAAATGCCCACACAAGCCCTATCTGTTCAACCATCAAGCCAAAATTCAAATCACAGGCAGATCACCAGAAGTTCAACAATGAAATGCTGCGACACTTTTACTAAACCTGAAAACAGTGTTAAACCACCTCCGCTTCAGGAAAATTTTGAAACACAGGGGGATATTCACAAGAACGTGCGATAATCATCGCCAAAATAGGTTAACGCAATTTTTCATATCGCCGTCTATCGCGGGAAAATAACGTCATGTTAACGTCTTATTCTCAACACGGCGGTAACATGCGATAGTTTCCCGATAACGCGTCAAATGTCCGCAATATACTTACCGGGACGGCGATAAAAATCTAAAGCCAAACGTGAAAAAGTGGCGATGGGCCCAACCGGGATAAAAAAATCAGCGATAAGCTGCGCCAGGCCTGCAATTCACACACGTCAGGCGTGAAAAATCACTATAAAAGCAGAAAAAACCCCCACAAACAAAACCAAAACAATTGCGAAGCACAATGGAGGTAGCCAGAGCAAGTACAGAGGACAACCCGAACCCCACAAGCCCCACGGAGGACCAGCCTGGGACCTCGGGGTCAGGGAAGGGCAAGGAGAAGAAGAAGAGGAAGACGCGGTTCAGTCCGCAGGAAAACAGGATCCTGATAACGGAGGTGATAGAACACCATCAACAACTGTTCGTCACCTCCACTGTGTCATTGGCAACAAAAAATGGAATATGGCAGTCCATCTTGGACAAGGTGAATGCAGTCGGAGTGCTAAGGAGGACAATGGAAGAGCTCAAGAGGCGCTGGAATGATGTGAAGTGCAAAACCAAGCAGAAACTCAGTAACAACCAGAAGGCAGCAATGCAGACTGGAGCTGGGAGTCCAGCGCCACAGGAGGAGCTGGATGAGATGGAGGAAATGGTGTCCACAGTCAACAGTGTGGAGACGGTGGCAGGAGCTGGGGGACCGGACACTGCTCAACATGACCTGACACAACAGCAACAGGGTGAGTAACGACCAGGGACTGGGGGGACGGGGGGAGATGGGCACAATGTCACACATGCACAATTAAGTATAGCACAGTGCACACCCACAATGACTCTGGATCATGTCCCTGATCCCCTTGGCACACCGCAGCACACCTAGAAACAGCAAGTAGGCCCCCGTCGACTATGTGCCCAGAGGGGGCCCTTCCCACACATCACCAATCTCACAACCAACCCATGCACATGTGCCAAACCCAGCAAAGCGGCATGTATGTGAGCCACACTGACAATGCAAATGACACTGCATGACGAATAGCATGGCTGCAGTCAATATATCATGACATGTTGCACGCCACGACACTGAGGTGGCTGAGTGTGGACCACATCCGTAAAGGAGCAGGTCACACTCTGACACATCCACGTGCACAAACAACCCCTGACATCAACAACACATCTGCGGACAAACCATGCCCCAGCGTCACAACTCCCACCAAGAGCCCAATTTACCCAAGTATGCAACATCTCAGCACTGTATAAGCACAGAAGTCAAAGGCACACCGCCTGAAAGGGATAAGGGGCAGCAAAATCAGAGCTGCAGGGGCGACTCTCCCAAAATGCAGCACACACACATAATATTCAGAGCACATCAACATTGACAACAATGTGGAACAAACTGCAACACGTTCACAACAGAACAGAGGACACAACTGGTGCCGCTTGTGTGAAGAAACTGGCCAATCACATTTGGCATAGCAGGGAAATGTGAGATGATAATGTACAAGTACAAACACACATCCGTGATGTTGTCGAAATGTCCACTGTCCCGCATCAAATAGGCAGCTCCTCCCAAACAGTCACAATGTACATTGTCATGCAGTCTGTATGTAAACTTGAACAATGCGTCAGCATACATGTCAACACAATGTTAAACTACATCTCCCCTTCACATTGCAGAGGGAGAATCAACACCTCCTGCAGAGCAGACCAAACATCTCTTCACTGATGACGAAGAGGACCTCCACACCTTCGACACCGACGCCCTCCAAGAGCTCATGGACAGCTTCGGCACCTCACCCCCAGGAGCAGGGCAGCCCAACTGCATCGAGGAGACCTCACCCCCTGCACAGACCACACAGCAGGCAGCACCCACCACCACGGCTGTCTCCCAGGACCCCCACGAACAACACATGGCGACGTCAGCCGGGAGTTGGGACACATGCGGAGGATCATGGAGAACATGGAGCGGATGCAGGCGGAAAGAATGGCTGCCACGGCTGCACACCAGCGAGATGTAGCTGGGTCCTTCCATGCCCTGCAGACCCTCATCATGGCATTGCCGCCACAAGGCCTGGCGCCGATGAATGCTGCTGCTGCTTCTCCATCCACATCTCCGCCCCCTGATGTGTCAGTGACACACAGTGCTGCAGCCAATCCACCTCCGGCCACTGATGTGTCACTGCCACACAGTGATGCAGACAAAACAACACCACCCACATGTGAGGCACATGAAACATCAGAGGACGAAGATGCGGATGATTCTGCCTTAATGGTAAGAAGGAAGCAGTAGCATTCATCTCCGCCATATGGCCTGTTTCTGCTTGGTTCTGCCCTCTGCATCATCACCTTCCACTGTCCCCCGATACACTCTGCGACACTCACCTTGGACCTCAACATGGACTGCCATATTCTGTTTGGTTACCAATGACACAGCAATCAGACTGCGGACTGAACTCTTCCTCTTCCGATGAACTTGTCATTCCCCAAAGGACTCTGGCTGGCCCTCCACGGGGCAACAATGTAAAGTGGGGTTTGCATGGCCCTGTACTGCTCCAGCTTCAACACTCCACTGAATGTGAATAAAACATTTAAATTCACACAGATGTGTCATGTCTATGATCATTCAAATATGAAAGTATGGATGAATGTAGGGTCAGTGATTCCCCCTTACGTCCATGTTGCTCATGTTGTGGGACTTGAGTCACAGGGTGCAACATTGCTGATTGCGGTTCGGGTGGCGCTGACACTACAACAGAGACACACGCATCAGTTACTTTCTTGTCCAGCCCAGAACTGAACCACGCACAGAGCCCCGGGCTCATTGTTCACACCCCTATGCTGGACTGGCATACGCCAGCCCAGCCCACTCCGCTTACGCTTACAGGGGGGGGGGACAAAGCTACATGTCCTAGGTCTTCCCTGTAGTGATCTGCTGATCACTGGTCTAGTTGTCAGCATGCCACAGCCACTCCCTGAGGGCTGGTTTACACCCACACCACACCCATCCAGCACAGGCGCCACATGACATGTGACCCTGCCAATAAAAGGGGCCTACCACATCACATTCCCCACTGCCGGAGGTGACATGATGGCGTCCGCACCACGAGACTCAATCATAAAGGGTCCATGACTTGTGGCGCACTGGGTTAGTGGCACCCGATGCACTGCGGCCGGCATGGGCCTACCGCCACGGGACGATGACTTGCGATGCACAGAGTTGGTGGCACCCGATGCACTGCGGCCGGCACGGGCCTCTCGCCACGGGACGATGACTTGCGGTGCACAGAGTTGGTGGCACCCGATGCACTGCGGCCGGCACGGGACGGGACAATGACTTGCGGTGCACTGAGGTAGGGGCACCTGAAGAGCTGAGCGGGTGTGCAGCCTGTGATGATGCGTAGACCTCAATACGCCGTCCTGCCAATCAAGATTCGATTTGAATTGAGAGCCCTGCTGGACCGCAGTGTACGCCGAAGGCAGCAGTCAGCACACACATGACTCCGCGGTGCGGTGCCGCAGGGTGCGCTGGGGGCCTGTGGCGCGGAATCCAGTGATCGGCTGAGGAGGTTGCACCGGCACGTGGTGGGCCCTCTTGGACACACGCCGGTGGCGGCAGGTGAGCATTGAGGCCTGGGTGCGCAGGGGCGGCCAGTCATTGCTAGGCGGCGGACCAGTCTGGGGACCAGGGCTGGGGTGCAGCAGGCGCATAGGATCGCGCAGGCACCACCGGTCACGGCGGCGGCCTCGTGGCTGGGTGGGGGGCGCCGCCCTGGCAGACACGACCCTGCATGCGATGACGAGATGTGCGTGGGTTGGCTTGGGACGTAGCCACCTCATCTCCAGTGTAAATCTGGCCGTTGAAGGTGGTCGGCCACGTGTGTGTAGGCCTATGGACAGGATATGGCGGACACAGAGATACACGCAGTAGTTACTTTGGTGGCCATCCCGGAACTGAACCACGCCCAGAGCCACGGGCTATTTATTCATGACATACGCCGGCCAAGGCCACTCCGCTCACGCTTACAGGGGGACGACGACAAAGCTACATGTCCAAGGTCTTCCACACTGCCTGAGGTAACCTGTTTGCGTCCACTGTCCACAACACTACAAACACCAGCAGTATATGTCCACATGGACATGTCTGTGCTCTGCATACTGAAGTCTGTCCAGCACATCACTGCCACACTTGACATTGTGTACATTCTTATTGATGGGTCACTTGCCTCCTTCGCACATACTTGGTTCCCACCTCTCCCTACATTCTGCAATTGTGTGGCAGAGGTGCCATGCCGTGGATGGTTTGTCTACATGGCTGGCCACGGTTACCACAGTTACTTGTGTTGTCGTGTCTGGTAGTTGGGCATGTTGATTGGCATGTTGTATGTGATTTTGTAACGTGTGCATTCCCACAGTTGTGAGTTGTATGATTGTGGAGTTGAGGTGTGTGGTGTGTTCAGTTGGTACTTACCGACGAGCAGTGCATTTCCAGAGGTGCCATCCTCAAAGCGCTGGTTGGTGATGGACTTGCGGAAGATGTAGGAATCATGCACACTGCCTGGGAAGTTTGCGACGACATTCGTGAACAGGTCCCGGTGGTCCACTTTTGCCTGCACATTGATGGAATGCGTGTGGTTTCTGTTGTGGTTATTGTGTGCAGTGTCGGCAGGGGGCACAAGTAGTACATGTGTGCAGTCAATTGCCCCCAACACGTGCGGGAAGCCAGCTATGGCGTAGTTCCCTTGCTTGGTCTCCAGCTGTTCCTGCGCAGTGTGGGGGAAGTGAAGGTGCAGGGGTATCAAGCTGATACAAACTGTGATGCTTACAGGTATGATAAATCCTGCATAATAAGACCGTAACAGAAGTTTGTGTGGTCGTAACCTTCCTTTACTTTCCTACGAAGGTTACGCCCACACAAACTTCTATTACGGTCTTTTTATGCAGGATTTATCATACCTGTTAGCATTCCGGTTTGTCCAAGTGCAATACACTGTACCAGATTACGTTTGTGACTATACGGACGCTTGACCATTGTCACCATTTATCCAACAGGTTTCTGAATACTGACTTTCGGAATATGGAATTGTATTGGGGAGTTCCCGCAGCATATGCAGTTAATTGAATCCACACGTTGCCCTGATGAAGTTCCCCGTTGGGAATGGAACGCGTTGTCTGAGCTTTTCTTATTGTTGATTTATGTATTTGTAATAAAGAACTGTTTTTACACTACTGTTGACTACTGGACTTCATGACCTGGCGCACCCCCATTTCAGTAACTACAATCTTGGATCTGGAGCACGGAGGCATCAAGCAACGGCTGGCGTTGGGGTCGGTTGCGCAGGAACACTACGAATTGGAACTAGCGTGTGGTGCGGATACAGGGGCCCGCCGTTGCTTTTGTGGACATGCATCCAGGACACGTGTGAGGAAGTTTGATTGGGCTGGCTGTGAGACTCCTCCGACTCTGGCAGTTGTTGGTTGGAAGGTACCAGAGGCCAACTGGTGCAGCACAGCCAGCAGCTTTGTCTGTGGAGGGGTGTTGGTTCTCTGCTGTGTTGGTACCGTCAGCCTGTGGGCAATGTGGGTCAGGATGCAGAGGATGGTTGTCCTTTTGAGCCTGTAGTGGGCAATGGCATCCTCTGGCGTTGAGTGTCTGAGGCTGGTGTGTTTTAGGAACGTCAGCTGTCTTCTTCTGCGCTGCCTAGGTGGTAGTCTGGGAGGGGGGGTGGTCTGGGGGGGGGGTCCTGGGGGTGGTGGCGGTGGGTGTTGTGGCCCTCTTGGGTCTCCAAGCCGCATGATCATTGGCTCCATGGCATCTGTTGGTCTTCAGATGTGGCTCTGGGCTGGGCTCCCTTTCTACTGCAGGTTGTCGTCCTGCTTAACACCAGTTATAGGCAGGTGTTAAATCCCTGCTGCTAACGCGCCTTATTGCCTGTTTTTGGATCGATTCGCCGATCTGGCTGGTCGTTGAGAATATCGCGATGTGGAGTTTTCGTGTGTTTTTGCACGAGAACGCCTACTCTGCATATCATTAGCGTTAGTTGTCGCTCTCATCCGTGGCGATGTTTTTTGCGGCAGCTATCGCTGGGAAACTGGTGATATCGGCAGTTTGCACCAGATTGAGAATAGGGCGAAAAATCTATTGCCACTTTTGCTGCGCTAAAGTGCCGATAAATCGGCGATAAGTCCTTGAGAATATGCCCCACAGTATTTTTCAGGGATACCTGTGAGTAATTTCCACAGGAAGTTATCCTGGAAAATAACCAGCGTCAGGATCAGTATGAACGTCATCATTGGCTTCTAATTTACTAACTAACCAGTAACCAGACCCGCTGAAGTGTGTCTGGCAACAAATCAGTGTTGCAAAAAAAACAAAAAAACACCAGTAACTACATTCAAACATGCATACATACAAATGAGCCTTTCGGTTTGCAAGGGAAAGGCCGAGGAAATACTACCCACAAAATGTGGGTATTCACAAACATTCTGAAATGAATTTGCCGTGCATAGAGTGCCCATAGATAGGTTAGGGAAACATGTGCATGCCAGCAATGTACACAAATACTATATATTTCTGCTTGTAAAGCACAGCATGTACAATGGATGCACTCATTCTCTAAGTGATGTAGGTTTACTGCCATCCATAACTGTAAATTCCATATAGCATAAAATCACACTTTTTTATGAATCTCCTACTGTTTTGAAGATCAATGTTAAACACATTTCCCAATGAAAGAGCTTTTACCACATATATTGGCACAAGCATAAAGGACATCAATCAGACTCTAATTCATGCCGTATCAAATTAGTGCTAGTTAGAAACTATACAGTTCAAGATGAAAAAGTATTAGAGTACCCTTCTGCAATCTAATTATAAATTACATGTTTACTTTGATGTTGCTCTGACTATAATTTGATTATGCAGTAGTCTCCAATAATTGCCTTATTATTGGCTGTATGGCTAGCTTAATTTTCAGTCTGTTTGTGGCAAACATACAGATAAATAAATAAATGCATAAATAATTAGAATAGATGGGGGGAGGATGTGGTCTAACGGCTAGGGCGGTTGACCTCAAATCTGGGGAACTGGGTTTCGATTCTCGGCAATGACGCTCAACATCCCGTCATTCTGGGCAAATCACTTAATCTCCCCTTGCCTAACAAAAATGAATGTGTCCTTGTGTTACGCAACTGGTGCTCATGTAAAGCGCTCTGATACCTTCGGGTCAAGTTCGCGCTATATAAAACTCCGAGAAAACAAATAATAGATGAGATCAGTAGGTAAAGTATGCCTGTGCTGATTTTGGTAATTGTATTGTATTGTATTGTAATTGCATTTATATAGCGCTTACTACCCCTGACGAGGCGTCGAAGCGCTTTTTCGGCGAGTAGCACGCTACTCCGGGACCCATAGAGGATTAGTGTTGAATTAGTATAGTGAAACATGCAAGTACATTTTAAGTGATGGATAGGTTAGGCAGTTATTTGGATTTGGAATGATAGCAGAAGGATAGAGGAGGAAAAAAAGGTTTGTATTTATATAGCGCTGGTTACCCCTGATGGGGTGTTGAAGCATGCTACTCTGGAAGCCCATCAAGGATTAGTGGTGAATTAATATGGTGAAAATATGAAAGTAGTTTCAGTGGTGGATATTAGTCAGTTATTTGGAGTGAGAAGGATAGCGGAGGGATAAAAGGGAAGAAAGGTTTGCATTCATATAGCACTTGTTACCCCTGATGAGTGTTGAAGCGCTTTTCTGGCGAGTAGCACGCCACTCCGGAACCCATTAAGGATTAGTGTTGAACATTAGTCTAGTAAAAAATGAAGTAACTTTGATTAGTGGACATGTTATTCAGTTATTTGGGTAGAGAAGGGTAGGTGGCGGGATAGAAGAGGGAAAGAGGTTTGTATTTATATAGCGCTTGCTACCCCTGATGGGGTTTTGAAGCGCAAGTAGCACGCTACTCTGGAACCCAGAAGTATTAGTGTTGAATTATTATGGTGAAACATGAAAGTAATTTTAGTGGTGGATATGTTAGTCAGTTATTTGGATTGAGAAGGGTTGGGGAGGGTAGAAAGGGAAAAAGGTTTGCATTTATATAGCGCTTGTAACCCTGATGGGGTGTTGAGACGCTTTATTGGCGAGTAGCACGCTACTCTGGAACCCATAAAGGATTAGTGGTGAATTAGTATAGTTGAAAATTGAATATGTTAGACTGTTAATTCTGATTGAAAAGGATAGTGGAGGGATAAAAGAGTGAAGGATTTTTTTTTTTTTTTTTTTATAGGTCTTAGCAGTAGGAGGGGGAGAAGGGGGTTTGAGGGGAGGAGTCAGGGAAGAGTTTAGAAAGGTTTGTTTTAGGGCATCGGTATAGTAAAAGAGGTGTCCGAAGATGCAAGGAGGGTAGAGTAGGCGAGAGTCTAGAAAGAGTTATTTTGGTGGTCATAGTAGTGGTATGGGGTTTGGGATAAATGAGTGTGGATGTAGAGGATATATTGATAGATGTATAGGATGAGAGATAGGGTAGTGCATTGGAAAGAGTAGTAGAAAGAAGTTTGAGATGAGTCAGAAGGTTGGGCTAGAAGATATATTGAGATAAGTATAGGCTGAGAACTAGGGTAGTGCCTTGGAAATGCTAAATTAGAAGAAAGTGATAAATATATAGATCCATAAATACATTGAAAGTATATAGATACATAAAGGAGGTAAGTATATGCAGATTAAAGATATGGATAGAGGCACAGGATGAGAAATAGGGTAGTGCATTGGATATGCTTTTTCAGGAGAAAAGTTACAGAGACACACAGTTCCAAGTACATGGAAGGTACATAGATGCACAATGGAAGTTAGTACATGTAGACCACTTCCTGGGCTCTGCTCACTGCAATCTGAGGCACAGGTAGGCTGCAACTCACAAGATGGAGGAGAATGATTTGGGGTGCACCCAGCAAAGCCTTAAGGGGCCTGGGCAGGTGTGAGGGGAGGGCTCAGAGTTGCCTTGGTGCTGATTAGCCAATCCCCCGTCCCAGGTCTGCTGGTTTGGGTGTGGGTACTGGGGCTGGGGAGCTGCTCTATTCACAGATCTCCTAGGAGACAGACAGGCTCAATCCACACTTTGGACTTCCTTCAGGTAAAGGCCTCACAAACTTGAAATCTAACAATACTGTTTGAATTAAACTTTACTCCCTCTCCTGGCCAAAAAACGAAATGCACAGTCCCTATTAAACACAGTTTAAATAGCTCACAGAAGCACCCTCTGATGTAGAATATCCCTGTTGCTGGGGGGGAAGCAGGGGGGGGCTGGTTTCACTGGCTTGATAACACAAAATGGTGGCTGGGGGTGCACTGTTTAACATACAGGTCTTAGCACAGAGCAAAGGAGAAATTTGGAGGGAAAACTGAGTAGCCACCAGGAATGAGAGGGAAAAACTACAGAGTTTGGACTGCAAATCCCACAATTCAACACGTTAAATGGAAGCAATCATGGGCAGGAAAACCACAAGTTTAAAACACAAAACAGGTGATAAAATATGCAATCACAGGCAGGTTAAAACTACAATTTTAAACTGTAACAACCACAGGCAAAGACAGTAATCACAGAAAGGGAAAATCGTTTTTTTAAAAAAAGAACTGGGGGGGGGGGGAGACAGCACTAGTCTGCCTCCTTACCACTTCCTGGGCTCTGCTCACTGCAATCTGGGGCACAGGTAGGCTGCAACTCACAAGATGGAGGAGAATGATTTGGGGTGCACCCAGCAAAGCCTTAAGGGGCCTGGGCAGGTGTGAGGGGAGGGCTCAGAGTTGCCTTGGAGCTGATTAGCCAATCCCCCGTCCCAGGTCTGCTGGTTTGGGTGTGGGTACTGGGGCTGGGGAGCTGCTCTATTCACAGATCTCCTAGGAGACAGACAGGCTCAATCCACACTGGTAATGCCTCTACGTGTTGAAATGAGCCTGTCTTTTTATCAGTATCTACTCACCAACAGATCCTTGGTCTGGTTGACATGTGTAACCAGTAAACCATGATCAGGTTCTCTCCCGATAATTTCGACATTCTGCCAGGTAGGGCGTCCTCTCGCTAAAACTGGGTGCGATCCGGGGTCTGGACTGAAAACAAGAGAGGGATTTTACAGCTGTTGAATAAAAACATCCTAAGATTATCCTACTCCCTACCTATAAAACAATCTATGTGAACAACTCAGGAAGTGCAGTACATTACTATTATGGAACAGGTGCTGTCAATTTATTGTAAGTGTTTAGGAACACAGAGGCCTATTCACAAAGTAATTTTGGAGTATTTAAAATAGTACTTGTGTAGTACACTTTTAAGCACTCTTGTGTGCCTTTGTGAACTGGCCCTCAAACATCTAAAATGGGAATATAATTGAAATATTCTGGGAATATTAATATACAATTAATACAAACAGAAAGGACTGTGCCCTCTTTGCACTTTGTCTTTTACTAATAGGGAGTTGGAATTTCCGGGCCGATTCCAAAAGGCATATAAGGGTACATAGTACTACTTCCCATACTCATAAAGGCTTTTATGATTCAGCCTCAACGTCTTTCCCTATTTATCTTCCACACTGCTTATTGCTTAAACCACAGTAATAGCAAAAATACAATCACATCCAGTTGGTAAAACATTAAAGCAATCGAAAATACACAAAGAGCAATAGGCTCAATAAAGAATAATAAGAATTTGTGGATTGCAAAGAAAAATATCTCAGTAAGTGAACAACTACATTTCAATCTAGCAAAGCATACACATCTTCTTCAATCCTTCTAAAGATACACTTGAAAATACCATTATGAGAGGGAGAGTTCTCAAATATTAGTTATTAGTATGTTGGAATGAACTTTCATGTAGACCTGAAGGATGGGCCTTACCTGGCTGTTTTGAAGAACTGGTCATTGTCCAGTATCTGGGCCATCTTAATACTCTCTAGGCTCATTGAAGTGTGCATAAATATCCACGTCCAATTACAGTAAAAGTGATCAAACACAATGAAACCGTTCCTTCATAGGAAGAACCTGTGAGATACAGAAAAACATAAAATAAGGCAAACACATCTGGCATAAAGCTTGCAAAAAATAATGAATAAAGCTGCTTCGTGGATATGTAAGTAGCTACACATCGGTAGCAAGGTAAAAGCATGCCTTGGGCATGGATGAGCAGGGCCAAGGCCTGAGACGCCAATATTCTGAGGGGCGCAGCAAGGAGCACCCTGACTTAATGTTATGCAAACAGCAGCTCGTCCACCCCACTTGGTCTCAATCAGGCCCTGGTAAAGACTTTGTAATCAGCCTTTAATGTACCTCAGCGTAATTGTTAGCACCCCATCAACCCCGTGTCCTCCTCCCATCTTCCTCACACCTCCTGCCGTCACAGCGCAACGACCCCCATCCCCGCAACAAACACCAAATTTTCTTTCTGTCCAGGGCGCCGTCCAGGTCAATCCAATTTAGGGCCAACCCTGGCTAAAAGACAATATCGGTTTGATCAATCAAATTCACTTATTTGCAATCAGTATAACATTAGCATTATACAGTCATACACATATAAACACACCTATTAGTCTTTCCATTTTTTTTCTAATATACTTGGAATTCATACAAAATATACAGCACCCTACACCAGGATATCGCTCTATAAAACTACTATACAAGAGTAAAATAAATAATTAAGCAAGTGACAGTTAGTTCATGATAAGGGTTAGTTCTTCCTTTTTGGATCAGGTCAGAGTTAGAGTAAGGTAATGGTTAGATTTAGGGTTCACTCTAAAGTTACATACAGTGATAAAGAAATTAGGGTAAGAGTGAATTTAGGAGCGGTTAGAAGAAACTCATTTGGTTTTGTTCTAGAAGTCAAGATGTTAATTAAAAAATACTGATTTTCTGTAATGGTTTCTTTGTAAAGGTATTTCTCTGTAATGATTTTCCTCTGTAATGGTCTCTCAGTACTGTATTACTCAATGAAAGTATTCTTTGTAATGAAAATCATCTTCGATGAGTTGAAGCCAGGGAGAGGCATGAGATGTCATGGTGTGAACTAGTGATGGATGAAAGATCTTCGCAACACTTCACCAAAACGAAGTCCTCTTTTTATAAAAGTTGGCCAGCGGAGTGAAATCTGGGTTTAAAATTCAATCCGCAGGCAGTTTGCAGAAGATGCAGATTTGGCAATAAGATTCTTGCATCACAACTTGTGACACAATAAACTTAATGCCACGTCCATTCCTCAGGGGCTACAGCTAAATCATTGTGCAGACTTTTTCCAGAATCCGCTGGCGAACCGGTTTGCTACCAGGGCCAGACTGTGGAACCAAATGCAGCCCTGGCAAAAATGTTCAAACCAGCCAGCTCCCTTAGTTTCCCCATGCTCTCTTTCCATCCGTCCATTCCCTCTCTCTCCTCTCCCTCTCTGATTGCTTTCTGTCTACCATCCATTTCCCTCCCTCGAATCCTCCCCATGCCAGCTGCAATTAACCTAAGGAAGCTGGGGAAAGTAACAGATGCACCAGGAGCCGGCTGGGCTTTCAAAACCAGCCTGTAAGGGTTCCAGCCAACCAGGGAAATGCCCAGTAGCATAAAAGGCCTGTCCGGCCGTGTTTGCTACAGTCTGGTAATTAAAGTGCTGTGAGGTGAGGGGGGACAGAGGATTGGGCATTGTTTCAATGTGAAATGATTGCATCAAGAAAGGTCGACAAAGAAGAATCAGATTAAGAGGATGCTATGGCATCCCTATGCATAATTTGAAGGGCGCCGAGACAGCAGTTGTGAAATAAGTGACTGACAGTGATGAGGTCAGAAGGTGGGAAAGGCTTTTTCATGAGGGATCTGTTGAGTATGAGGCTGATTTGTGACAGAGCGCGCCCTCGAGGATTCGATTTTTCCATTCACAATGCGAGACTGTTTGGATGGTGGTCATGATGTAATGCGCATTTGTAAAGAGCATGCCGACCCCAAAGGGTATTATGGCACTCAATAATATATGTTTAGTGCTACCCAACTCGATGGTACTCATTTTATCGACCTCAGAATGATAAGAGGTTGAGTGGACCTGCAGGGATTTGAACCTGTGACCATGTGGTCAAACACAGACTCCGGCTGTGGAAGCATTAGTGCACTGAAGCTTCAGACAAGGAGTAAAGTTTTGGGGACAGCTTCGAGTTGAGTGGGAGAAATGAGGTTTCTAGTGGGGTTTGTCTGGGCAGCTCCGCTGAACCGAGCGTATTCTGGCTTATGTACCGCAAGCCACTTAAGAGTTAGTTGGCACTGGGAAGAATGCCCTTCATGTATAATCAGCTGTAACATTCTGTCCCGGTTGGTGCACTTTGTGTTTTTTGGCAGTGGCTCTGATCCCATGGACCACAGGAAGATGCCCGCATGTTTCTGTATTGTACCCTGTCACCCCATGAGTATGCTCTCCTGGGTCATGGTACACCTAGTGTGTAGGTGGGTGCTGGTCACTCACAAAGCTAGGGAGAGGTAGGCAGTAGAATTGGCATGCAGGGGAATTGTTTTTATCTAGATCTTTAGGAGAGGTGTCCAATGACCCTCTTCTTAAAATCCATCATCTCCCATAACTTGTGGTTGAGTTATCACAACACTGTTCTACACTCACCCAGTTCACTTACAACTTCCTGGTCGAGTTGATGTTTCTCAAGCAAACAGATTTTAGTGAACATTTCACAGGTTCTGAGGGAAGGAACGATAGTTAAAATATGAACACATTTGACTGATTTTGTCTACGCAAAGATTGATAAAGTTTGAAATCAATTACAAATCTTTGCCAATAAAACTACTTGGGAGTGACCAGGAAATTGGGTGTATGTTCTCAGGGACATTCACATTCAATAAGACTGACGATCAGACTAGGCTTAAAAGACACCTATTTTACTATTTCAGTTAATGAACTGCGGCAAGAATTTTACTTATACTAGAGGCCTTCTTCTGGTCTTTTGTTAGCGTAATGGTATTACAAAAAGTCCCAAAGCAGATCGTAGGTCTTCCATAAACTAATGGAAGTCAGAAGCCTCCTATATTTAGATGTCACACTCTTGTGCCCAAGATATTTGCAAAGAGTTCCCATGCTTAGAGAGCAAGTCACCTTGAGAGTCTTAAACCTTCCTAAATGCAAAAAATGCAGTGTAATTGCAAATGGATCAAATGGAAGTAATATGTTTTACAGGAAATACGCAATTCTTTAAAACTCCACCGACTTTCTCAAAATCATAACACTTAGAAGAGGGATTCAGACATTCACTCCCAAAAATCCTACAGCTCTAAAATGTCTAGAAATATTGTGTCACACTTTTGAGATATATTTCCATGTCTTCTCTATAATAAAGCTTTGAGATCAGCGAAAGTTCAACCTCATAGCAAAACTGTCTGGAACATTATTTTTGTAGTTATTATCACAGATGTGAAAACAGACTTGCTGTGGAGGTTCACACACACGGAAGCATTACATGGAAAAGCTAGACTGGGAAAATGTCACGTTGTTACTGTCTATTAATGTACCAAGTGCAAGCGATGTGTTCTCGATGTAACAAACACTCAACCAGAGTGAAATGGTCTGTACAGGAGAAAGAACTAATCATATGAAGTCTAGGGCAGATGCTTGTATTAAAAAGTGTGGTCAAAGGCAAGGACATCTATTGTCAGATTAAGGATCTCTTTATTCTCATTGTATGGCAGATCTTGCAAATGTATGTCAATATTTTCCAGTTAAATGTATTTCTTTGCAACCTAAATATTTACAGTGTTTAAACAAGTGGTGGATGAGAAGTGTTGACATCTGGATGTTGGGCAATTGATATTTTTAGATGCTTCAACCTTCTTGAGTGAAGTGTAAATGGATTTCTTTGCATGTCTTAGGGCTTAAGTTTCCCTATTTTAAGTTGGAAGCCATATCCTAAACATAGTGAGCTGCTGAATCACCACCACACAAAGATCATAATGTCCCGTTGAATATCTGAGGGAGATTTCTCTTTATTTTATTACTCAGGCGGTGGTCCTCGGGGAACAACCCTAGCAAAGTTTAGCAAGCTGCTAATTGCTGGCAGCACCACACAACCATGGAGTCTTAAACTCAGATTAAATTGAATAAGTACAGCTGCCGAAAGCGGCACAGTTCGACGGATCTCTTCTGCAAAAAAAAAACCAGGATCAAGCTCAATAAGCATGGCCAACTCTTACAGAAATGGCTGCACTAATGACACAACTAAGTTGGTCAGTTAAAATTAACTGCAAGCCTGGATCAGTTCAGAACTCCAAAGAGCTGCAGAGGTCCAAACAGAGGTGCAATGTGACAGTAGAGAAAACAAAATTGCGAATTTAGGCCAAAATGTCGAGTTCAGCTGGCATCAGACCACCAGTAAACATTTAGAAATGAAAGCACAATATGCTAAATGATTCATGGTCATTGGAAATGGTTGTCCTAGCTTTACAGATAGAATCTTGTAATATAAAATCCAGAAGGAAGATCATACTCTCCCCAATCAGATAAACCCCAAGCATGTTCGTCCAAACCATCTCTAATCTTCATGGGTAACTATAACCAACGAGAGGCCATCATACATCAAGCTAAATCCACAAAGCTAATAGCACTGGAAGGCTGATACATGTTCTTACATGCTAAGATTAGCAAATAGATGGCAGAAAGCAGTTGGATACCCTGGAGCTATAGCCTCCATGTTGTCCACTTTCATAAGTTAGGGGCAGTAGGGGGGCGTGGCTACGGCGCGAGGCGGAATGGCTGCCTCTTGAGGGAGCTCCGCGAGCCAGACTTGAACATACGGCAAATACCATATGTCACAAACGCCTGCGGCGCTGAGACACTACATGCAGCGGTGACCACATCCCAGTGGACGGATCGGTGACGCTGCGGTGCTTACTGGAGCGGAGGACCCGCCGAAAACAGCGGGTCTCGGTCCGGGCCGACCACAGAGAAAATGGCGCCTGCCCGCGACATCAAGGCCGGAGAACTGTGCGACTGAAGGGGAAGAGGCCAGACACTCGCACTGGTGGTGCTGACCGAGGCGGAGCGCTGAGCCCCAGGAAACGACGCATGGTCGACGGAGAGTGCTTCCAGTGACGGGGACACGACCGGTGCAACGTGGGCTGCAACCGCGGCGGAGTGAGTCCCGGGGCTCTGAGACAACCGACGCGGGAAGTGCGGTGCCCGGCTGGGAGCTGCTGGAGGTCGGAGCCTGTGTGCGGTGAGTGGGGCGAGGGCCGCTTTCGGGAACGGTGCAGGTTGATCTGCGGGGTGCTTCTCAGACACCGCTGCCTCTGGGACTGGCGGTGCCTGGGGAGGCCAGGGCGGGCTGATCGCACCGGGTACGGGGAGGCGGCACTGCTACGGCTCACCCGGGGGGGAGCACGCAAGCTTGCCCCCTGTGACGTGGAGGCACTGGTTGAATTGCCCCGGTGCAGGCTCAAGTCTGTTGGTGCGGGCTGAGGTGCACGGGGCGTTGCTGGTGCTTTCGGGTTGCGGGGAGGGGGGCCGCGTACGACCCTCGCTACATGCGAGAGTGCTGGCGCACCCTCGGAGCATCTGGAGTACTACGAGTTGAGGCACAGGCGACAAACTTTCACCTTGGCAGAGTGGGGGTGCCACGCAGGGCAAACAGCGAGGTGCCGGGGTAATAGCCTTGACTCGAGCTGTGGCGTCGCTGAGGACTACTAGTCAACATCGTGGCCTCATTCTGTGCGGGGACGCTTCCTGGGACCTGGCTGGCGGCTACCTGCGTGGATCGGGACTGCAGTCGCGTCCACGGTGCCCTCCTGCGATTGACTGCGCCCGGCGCCTGCAACGGGTGCTCTACTAACCAGAGTACCGCGGCGTGGTGCACAGCTATCGCACTGCTGGTGAGAGAGACCATTGGTGCAGTGGATCCAAGCACTGGGACTTCGACCCGGCGGCGAGGAATAACCGAGACGGAGCATTGGGCTCTGCTTACGGTCTCTCACCATAATGGGAAAGCCCGACCCCAAGCAACCGAAACTCCAGTTTGAAAATAAACGCAACACACGCGCGAGTGAAGCCATGGGTGATCAGCCTGAAGTGCACGGGGCCTCAGGAACGGCGGAAGCATTGGAGGACGATACACGGACAATCTTACTCGAACTACGGTCTGGGATGAAATCCATAGACAGTAAAATAGATGCGCTAGCGGCAGGCCTTGATGTTGTTAAAAAAAAGGTGGACAAGCATGAACAAAGATTAGATGTCCTGGAAAACAGAGTATCGGACACGCAGGACACACAGGCGGAATCTCGGACCCAAATCCTACAAATGGAGAAGATCCTAGAGGTCATAAAAGCCAAAAACGAGGATTTAGAGGCGCGCTCAAGGCGCAACAACCTGCGCATAATTGGCTTGTCAGAATCCACCCCTATATCCAAAATGGAGACATTCTTCGATGGCCTGTTGCGGGAACTGTTTGAACCCGTGTTGTCCACAGTAATGATAGTCGAAAGAGCGCATCGATCACTAGGGCCTAGGCCTAGACCGGGAGCGCCGCCGCGCCCAATCATAGCACGTCTATTGAATTATGCCGACAGAGACGCTATCCTGAGAGAGGCCAGGGCCAAGGCCGCCATCAATTATAAGGGAGATAACCTGTCTTTCTATCCGGACTACACCCCGACGGTGCAGGCGGCGCGTAGAGAATTCGTGCCGGTGAAGAAGCTGCTGCAGACTGCCTCTGTATCATATGCAATGCTGTACCCGGCCAAGTTGAAAATTACTCATGAGGGGCAGGCACATTTCTTCACGGACTCAAAATCTGCCCTGAAATTCTCCAAGCATATCTGCAAATCCAGGCACCGACAGGGTCCGACAGGGAGTCACTCCGCCTCATCGAATTTAGAGGACACGGATTAGGGGTAGTGGAACTGGGTTAATGTTGTATTCTATTTCTCTGCGGGAGAAGGCACAGTTATCACAGAGTTGTGGGCAGTTGCCGAGCTGCCCTTGAATGGTTAAGCAGTTGAATGCTATGAACGATTCCCGTACACTTATGTCACATGTTTGCATGTAGTTGCATTGAATTATTCAGGGTCAGTGCGAGAGTTGTTGACCACATTCCTGATACATGGCACGCAGGTGTGCCACACAGTTAAGTCTGGCAAAGTCTCACCACGGTGGGAGTGTTCGCTGCCGTTTCCTCTCCCCTAGCGGGCGTTCCCCACTTGTTGAGTAGTATGGAAGAAGGGGTATATGTGTGGGAGGGGGGATGGAGTTGTTCTCGACCTAATTGGGAGGTTAGAGTGGGAGGGGGGAGGTGGGAGGGGTGTTGGGGATATGTGTTGTATATTATTTGTGTGATTGTTGCATTGTGGTCGATTGGAGTGAGAGCTGCTCAGTATGGAGCACTGGCCGCGTATAGCACTGGTACTGCCCTTCTACTGTTGACCGAGCGGCGCAGCTGGTTGTCAGGGATCATTTGGCTTGGCCATGGGTGAGCACTACCGGCTGCTGACATGGAATGTGCGGGGCCTTAATTCTCCCAAGAAAGTACGCCAGGTGCTGGCTTACCTGACTCGTCATGACATACACATCGCATTATTGCAGGAAACACACTTGACCAAACATACGGAGCGAAGTATTGCAGGAAGATGGGCGGGGTTTAAGTTGGCATCATCATTTTCATCATATGCTAGAGGTACGCTAGTGCTGGTTAAGCGAGGTGTTGCATTTGTATCTACCCAGACATATGTGGATGAGGGGGAAGGTGTGCAATGGTGCAAGGGAAGCTGGGGGATCCTTGGTTACTATAATTAATATGTACGGGCCTATTGCGGATGACCCGGAGGCTTTTTTACAGGTATATGCTAAGCTAAGGACCTGGCCGGAAGTGAATATTCTGTGGGGAGGAGATTTAAACACTTATTTGAATCCTGAGCTGGATAAATCCAATCCACTGTCACACCGAACTCCCAGAGTGGCCCACTGTGTGAAGAGTGCTATGGTAGAGTTTGGATTGAGCGATGTGTGGAGGGTGCGCAATGCCTGTGTGAAGGAGGGGACGCATGCGACACCATTACACAACACGTGGTCGCGACTCGACTACTGGTTACTGGGAGGGGAAGCAATAGAATGGGTGCTGGAGGTAGCGAACTTACCGCGGACGTTATCGGATCATAATCCAGTGCAATTAGACATACAAGTTCCGACGGCCGTGCCTCGTCCTTTTACGTGGCGGTTCCGCCCGGAGGCATTGCTCGACCCTGTGTACGAAGCTACGGTGCGGGAAGCCATTGAACAATATTTTACACTAAATAAAGGCTCCGTGGACGACGCCTCCACGTTGTGGGAGGCTTTTAAGGTAACAATTCGGGGGGTATGCATCAGCACCACGGCAGGCATTTTGAAAGATATCAGAGAGCAGCTTCGCAGGGCTGAGACCGCTCTTCAGGCATTGGAACGCAGCTACGCAGCGGCTCCATCGGCTGCCACCCTGGCTGGTATACAAGAGCGGATTCTAAAGTACGATACCCTGGCTGAAGCGGAAATACGATACCTCTCTCGCAGACATACGGCGCGTAGATACGGAGTGGGCGGGAGACCAGGACGTACACTGGCAAACAAGATTAAGAGCCGCATGGAGCAACCTCCTATAGATAAGATCACGGACTCGCACAGGAGGGAGCACTATCACCCCCTCGCCATTACCGAGCAATTCCGCGACTTCTACGCGGACTTGTACTCGACCAGAGGGGAGGCGTCCACGGCTGAGTTTGAAGGGTACTTGGAGGATGTGGCATGCGCCTGGCTTTCAGATGCCCATAGGGCATATTTAGATTTACCTATTAGCATCGAAGATATCAGGTCTGCTATACTAGCCCTTTATAATGGCAAAGCGCCGGGGCCAGACGGCCTTTCGGTCGAATTTTACAAAGCATATGCGGATTTGGTAGCTCCATATCTGCTGGAGGTATATGCAGAGGCCCACGAGACTGGGAAACTGCCCCCCTCGTTGAGACAGGCACTGATTATAACACTACTCAAAAAAGACAAGCCCCCAGATAAATATGACTCTTATCGCCCGTTGTCCCTGATCAACATAGATGCCAAGATCCTGGCCAAGATCTTGGCGGTTAAATTACAACCCCTGATGCAGTGTCTGGTGCTGCCTGACCAATCGGGCTTTATACCTGATAGATCCACCTCCCACAATCTTCGGACAATATTCTCCATGTTTCATATATTAGAACCCAGCATGTCTGCTGCGGCAGTGATGCTGGATGCGGCCAAAGCATTCGATTCAGTAGAGTGGAAATATATGTTTTTTATTCTTCGGCGCATGGGATTCCCGCCTCTATTCCTACAGTGGGTGGGAGTGCTGTATGAAGATCCATCGGCCAGGGTGCGTGTTGGAGGTTTGACATCTGACCAGTTTGCTATACAAAGGGGCACTCGCCAGGGCTGCCCATTGTCCCCGCTGCTTTTTGCTATTATACTCGAGCGCTAGCGTGTGTCATGAGGCAGAGACATAGGGAAACGGCATTAAATTTTCATTACCGACCAGTCGCCATTTCGCTATATGCGGACGATATGGTGCTTTTTGTGCGTGAGCCCTCTAGGTACCTGGCACAATTGTTGAGGGAATATGTGAGGTTTGGCCGTTTGTCGGGACTAGAAGTCAATTGGGATAAATCCATCGTTATCCCACTGACGGAATCAACGACACAGCCGGACATGGAGTTCCCGCTGGTGTGGTCTGCAGACCCCATAAAATATCTCGGTGTCTGGGTTCACCGAGACCCGGACAGGGTGATACGCGAGAACTATGGAATGGCACATGCCAAGTTGGAACGACAGGTGGATATATGGGTAGGCCTGCCACTCTCACTGGCGGATAGGATCGCGCTTATTAAGATGGTGGTCCTGCCGCAATTTTTGTACTTGTTTACTAACATCCCGCTTGCACTATCAAAAGTGTTTTTTAGCATTCTCCGAGGCACTCTGCTCAGGCTGGTCTGGGGAGGCAAGATTGCCCGCATAAAATGGTCAGTTCTCACAAGTGATTATGGGAAAGGTGGATTTGGGGCGCCAGATTTCTATGTTTATTATTTGTGTGCGCAAACCCAATATGCATTTTATTGGGTGAGACCTCATGCGTTTACACCCCATGTCGCGGTGGAGGAGGGGGATGCATACCCCATACCATTGCACAGTATGGTCACGCATAGGGCGCGAGGGACCCCAAGAACGGAGATAAATACAGTGAATACGACTGTGGCTGCCTGGCAGGAGATGGGGCGTCTGGCGCATAAGCTGCCGTTGTATGCTCCAGCCATGCGCATAGAACATCATGCTGCGCTATCGGTGACCCATGAAGCACCATCGATGCGGCTACTTGAGGAGGCAGGCTTTCAGCTGATGCAGGATCTCTACCCAGAGCGGTCTTTTATCACATCAGACGCTTTGCAATACATTAGTAACCCAACATTGCTGTTTAGATTTGCTATGCACAGGCTTAGGCATGCGGTCAGAGCCCATTATGACACCTACCCTCTGGAGCATCCCACGCTGCTGTCTCTACAATTCGTGCTTACCACTCCCACCAATAAAAAGCTGATATCTCGTTTATACAAGATGGTCAGGGACGAATGTTTGGGTCCGCCTGACAGAAGTTGGGAGAGATGGAATGCCTGTTTACCCGAACCAATATCGGAGAAAGATTGGAAGTATGTGTGCGAATTGACGGGCACGCTTACCATGAACGGAAACTTGCGCATCATACACTTTAAATATATGCACCAGGTGTACTATACCCCTGCACGCTTGCAAAAATTTGGCCTGCGTGAGTCTAGTAGCTGTGCACGATGTGGACAGGGAGGCGCTGACTTCTTGCATCTCGCTTGGGGATGTGGAAGAGTGGCTGAATTCTGGGAGGCTGTGGTGCGTGACTTGAAGACAATGGCTGCTATTGAACTACAGTGCACTCCGCTTGTGTGTCTGCTGTGTTGTGTACCCTACGCCAGGGGTGTGAATGGTAGGTTTGTACGACTGGCCCTGCTCATGGCCACACGGCGGGTGGCAATTACGTGGGGTGGGAAGCGTGCGCCGAAAGTGAACCAATGGCTGAAGGACTTGGTCTACTGCAAAGACAACATGGAGACATACGCGGAAGAACTGCCTACGACCTCACGGCCAAAGGACATTTGGGAACCCCTGAGGCTCTTTCTCCTGACAAGGGCAGCTGCGGCTGAGTAGAATGCAGCGCATTAGGTGTTGCAGGGGGGGACGGTGTACATTCAGACTGGGTGAAATGAATGGATGGACGAAAGTTGCTCTATTGCTCCAATACGACTAGATGACTACCGTTTAGAAGGAATGGGAGGTTTTATTTGTCTCGTCTTCATAATTTGATGTGTTTTGGATCTTGGTTGAATTTGTGGGGAAATGTATGAACACAATTATGCACATATTGTATTCATGTATCATGGGGGGTTTTTCTTCTTTTTTTTTCTCTTTCTGTTGATGTAGTTGTATTGTGGTGTCCCTTTTTTTTTTTAAATAAAAAATTTAATTAAAAAAAAAAGTTAGGGGCAGTAGGTTTCCCAAAGGGACTTTCCAAGCTGAAGCAAGTGACAGTCATCAGAACACACTTCTGTTCTATATGCAAGAAAATCAGTTTCCTTCAGTCGCCCATCAACCAGAGTCCCTTGAAAGAGAGTACTCATCAAGGACTTGTCAAGTCATGAAAACACTGGATTTCCAGAATGATACCATTCTCTCCTTTACAGACATGTTTTCAGGGGCTGTGGAAAAGAACGGATTATGGTCTACTCTAGTCTAATGTGAAGGTTGAGATTTATATTTATTTCCCTGTCTCTTATTATTATCTTCTTATTTTACCTTTCCCCATGTTTCCCTTATTTCCCTCTTTTCTTTCTTTTGTTTTTCTATTGTCTCCTCGCATTTCTGAGGGCTTTGCTTGCAGAATGGGGATAGGATTGGATAGGGTCCAGATAACAACCCCAGCTGCCAAGGGCAGCAAAACAGGAAGAAGATTTCATGGAGTTGGGAGTGGTGCGACTAACGCAAGTGAAATAAAAGTGGAACTAAACTGCACAACAATGTATTGACAAACAGAACAATGGCAATGTTATTGTTTTTTTGCAAGAACTACATCATTGCAATAAAAAAAAGTGTGCTGTGTAAGGAGTGTCATTTGCGAGGTATAGATTATCTGTCAGGAATTGCTTTTCTCCAAGTACAGGTACAACCTGTAAGACCATTCCTGGAGTGTCAGAAGGTCAGGATATTTTAGGAAAAGAGGTAAAGTTATGGAATATTTGATTCATGTAAAAAAATCTCAAATATTATGTTGAACTGAGAACTGGGTAGAATTGGCTATGAGCTCTTTCAGTACCACAAATAGAGGAGTGCCAATAATATTCTCTAAAGACAGTTAATCAATCATGGAGAAAAAAAGGAAACAAGGGAATGTGAACAAATGCAGAATTTAGAGCCCCACAATCTAATCATGTTACAGTTGGATAATATTACGTGCCTAACGATGACTATGATTAACCTCCCCAAAATTGTTCTTTTTCATTCTCAGTTCCCTCAACAATTTTTCTTCTGAGGTAATGTCAGTTGTTCCATAAGTCCCGAGTTTGGAAAAAAACTTGGAAAGTGATGTCAGTCATTCATGTCAAAAGTCAAAAAAACTGTGCAAGTTGTGATGAAGATGAGTGACTTACAAGCTAAGTTGAGTGGTATCCTTCCAAGGACTCAGGCTGTTGTTTCCTTTCATGTGGGTAGAAAGCTGGTCACAAATTGGTACTATTTTAAAAGAAGGGGCATAGAATGGCGGCTATTTCAATTTCTCCTACGATCTTCTCTGGTCATTTTGCCCTTGCAACATGAAGAATGTTACTGAGAAGACAGATCCCAGTATCATATTTTGAGGAGTAGATTCAGCAGCAAGTTAACATCTTTGGACATTTCACTAACGACTTTTCAGACTAAGCAGTAGCCTGGGATTGCTTTAGGGCTAAATATCCCAGAAACTTGATGTCAGGTAAAGCCCATGAAGCCAAGGGTTACCCAGTACAAATGTAGTAACAATAATTGTGGATAGTTGATAATTTGGTCAAACACAATATACTCACAAACCAAAATGCAAAGTTTAACAACCAATAGCTGTAATGTATGGGGAAGACCTTGCAAAGAGTTTACAGAAATCTTATTAAAATATGACCGAGAATTTGCCCAAAGACTTGTAGATATCAAGGTTTTGGTGACTCCTTAAATTTGACACAAAGTTCTTGAAACAGAAATATCAGAAACAGACGTCCAGCATACAATTATAAATCTAAATAATGCATCAGCAGCAGAAACTGGTGGTTCCCAAAATAATTCTAGCAATTTTTTCTTAGAAGAAATTACACATATACCAAAACAATTCATTAATTTCTGTAGTTGTACTCTTCCCAGATAGTTGGGTGAAGTGAGAATTATAACAAGCTTTGTGGGTTACATAGGGCAATCTCACCTTTACATAGTGCATAATAGTACAAAAATGGGGATCAAAGCATCGACACCCGCACCAGTCCTAACGTCCCTGATGGTTGTCACAAATAAAAGGAGGTGCGACGGGCTTAGGACACAATCCCGTAGGTCCCAAAACAGAGAGACAAGAAAAACTTTCTAGTCACTCTAATACACTAAGAGCAGAATAGCCCCGCACACTACTAGATACATATATAAATCATTGTTAAACCATGTTCATAAGTTTACATTCAGTAATTGTTTTCTCAAGAGAAAAAGTCAGAAAGGTCTTCAGTTGGTAAAATTCATTCTTTATTCATTTTCTTAAAATTTCGAAACCGCCAACGCGTTTCGTCCTCAATCGGACTTCTTCAGGGCTTAAGATGTGAGAGGAAATTCATTCATAGATTTACGATCAAAGTATATAACCCAAAAAAATTTGCAGACTATGTATATTCGAGTCTGGATATTATATCAGTCAAAAGGGCTCATGATTTTAAATAGATGTATCAGCAAGTGTAGCTCTAGTCTCCATGCGGTCGTCTGGTCCGAAAAAGATCAAAATATTTAGTCAAAAGATCGTCTACAGCCCTGCAGATAATAGCTAAGCATGAAAATTGGGTCTGTGGCAGCTCAAACATTTTTCAACAAACTAACTTCGTCATCTCAATGATACATTCGGGGTGGCGGAGCAGATTGCTGAATGACTGCATTTTCTTGACCTCCCAATCAAACCTGTCTTCTCTGCTGGCCGGAGCTGGATACTGCTCTCAGGATTACACAGAATTGTCACTACAGATGTACTATGTGACAGAGAGGCAGATGGATCCACCCAAAAGCAAAGTTATCCCATGAACTGACTTCTTGAGGCAGTTGAAGGAGTTCCCACTAGTCCTAGCATTGAATGTAGGATGGCAGAAGCAATGCAGAGTAGAACACCAGAGGCAGAGCATGTCTGGTGTGGATGGTGAGCACTGAGCAGCTAGGTACGGAAGGACTGCTGCTGGTGTATGTAGAAGACTGAGACACATTCAGCGTCCAAAGTCGGAAGTTGGTTTTAGAGGGATCAGCTCTATTATAGGAAGCTGAACTGCGCAACAGGAAGGGTCGATGGGGGAAAACTCCTTCAGCTACAGGGGCCATGGCATGAGTCCAAATCGATGGCCGGGCCGCTGTCTGAAAGCAGACTATTGGTTGGGTGATCCAGCACAATGGCAGACCATAAAAACAAAAGAGATAAACTGAACTTCTATGTGACACGCATGAGGTGGAGAAAGGGAATAGAAGAGGGGTGAAATGGAGACATGATTAAGAAGAAGCTGGAGGGATATGAAATAATTAAGGATCAGCCTGGTGGGTGGTATCAGAGAGTCCAATAGTGACATGGAAGCACTTCCAGGCTGATCCTTCATTATTGCTGGGACGCGGGTATATCGTATATTCACACACTCCTTATCCAGCCCAAGTGACTCGACACACTGCGCATTTGCAGTCAAGACTCACTCAATTCTTGCAACTGCAAGTCTGCATCCCTCACAATTTGACGCACTACTGCGAAGGTCAGAGATGACTTGCTTTACTTTCACAGGCTCCTCCTGAATAACTCTCTTTGAACTTGTGCATGGGGTGCATTTGGACCTTGGTTCAGCCATTCAGCTGGGGACTTCTTATTTAAGGCTTAGCAACCCCTGGATTTTCTCAATCTACTATCTTCGCTCCACAATTTACACTATCCAGTAGTCTCAGAAGGCCTTTTCTCCTTTTGTACTTGGGCTCAGTTATGCTTACAGTCCTGATGATGATCCCACCATTCCTTTAATGGATCGAAAGATTCAATATAATCGCGGATCCTGTTCACATTATTAATAAATTATGGATGAGATGTACTGTTCTTGCTTTTAGGTTTGCAGTTTGATCACTATTTTCACACATGTGTATCACACATATGATAAAATGAGAGGCAGCTTGATCCATCCACAAGTGAAGTTATCCCATGGATTGACATCTTGAGGTAGGTGAAGGAGTTCCCACTAGTCCTGACATTGACCCTAGGATGGCAGCCACGATACAGGGAAGGACACCAGCAGCATAGAATGCCTGGTGTAAGAGTACCGAGCACGTTTATCACATCCACCACGGTGCCGTTGTTGATAGTTTCAACAATATTTTATGACTGTTATAAATAAGTAACCGTCTGGTTGAGAAATTACATTGTTGACATGATATGTCTAGGGGGCCACTGCATTGAGAGATAAAATTTACCCAAGGTCCCTGACGACTCTCATGTTCCCTTGTTACCTATAACAACTAGGGGTCAGCGGAACTCGCAGAAGTTGACTCCACGGAGTTACATGAAAACTCAGTGAGATTCTACGGAGTACCAACGGGTGGAAACAGGGACGTTGCACCGCTCGCGCAGTGGTTTAGCGCAGTGAGCATGTTCCACGCTGAACAATCAGTGCGAATGGCACAAAGCGGCACACCAGAGGGTGCAGCTACTCGAGTTGAATTTGCTGCCGCTCAAGTGGATTTTCTACTCGAGGGGCAGCCTTCTGACCGCAAACAGTCACGACCGCCCACGTTAGAAAAATCTTGCCAGATATCCTCATAGCAACTGGAAAGGGCGCTTGGGGAAGCCAAATCTCGCTCGCCAAATTACAGTTCCGGAGCCGGGCGTGAGAAAAAACTCCACCACATGGCAATTGGCGAAATGTGGCCAGAACTCTGCGTTAGTCACCAATATTCCACCAATTCCACTGGTGGAACAGAATATTTTGACCACCCCTAATAAATACTTGGCTCTAATGAAGGCACAACATGATTGTTTTCACGAAACAAACCCTCAAAGTGAGAATTTGTTTCTTAAAAACAAAAGAATAATGACACCGACATGCAGGCCATTTTGATATTTCCTTCCTGGAACTGCCTAGCCTTGTAGGTCATCGCGGATAGGAAAAACAAATGATGTTTGCCCCACCCAAAATATAGCTGTGTGAGGGCCCTTTCACAGAGGGGATGTCAGGTCAAAATGTATCCCTGCAGAGCTAGCTGAGTTCTTCTCCCAGCTCTATGTAGAGAAGGGGATCAGTAAAGTTAGTGTGCCGGGAGCACCATCGACTTATGGTGGCCCTCTCACTCCAGCAAACTCTAAAAGACCCTCAGAGTGTCTGGAATTGCGTCTATAGTGTCCATGATGGAGATGTTAGTGCAGAAAACAGAAGGGAGCATTTGGTAGTGGCTTTGGAGTTGGGGGGCAAAATATCAAACACTGTGAACACTGTGTTGATGGTAGAGGGGGAACTGGAAATGTTGGCGAATGCAAGAATGGCATGAAATATCCATGTCCTAAAGTTCCCCTAACTGCAGAGTTACAGATAACTAAGTGATGCATGTTTTTTTCTCAGAGTGCCTGATACATCACACACCGTTAGTAATGAGAGCGTTCCACCTACCATGAAGAGCATCCAGAGCATTAGCTAGAAACAGATTTTACAGATTGTGAGAAGTTGGCCTGGTATATGCTGTCCACTAATTATAGTGGGCACCTTGCACCAGTCCAAACAACCCCTTATTGGAGATAGGTTAAAGACAACCTTATTGAAAGCTATCCTAGTGGTAGCTATGGAGAGCAGCCTTCAGGCTAAGTCTTGAAGGAATGTAAAGCAGCTTGTTTTACCAGTCTATAATCTCTTGAGTGACCAAATGAAAGAGCACCACACCAGGTATATATTCAAAATATATGTATTTATTGCTAAACACACCCCTCTAGTCTCTTTATGAGGCTAGAGTTCGAAGTACATAAGTTATAAGTTATAAAATCACAGTAATAGCACAAATACACGTTTGGGCCCTAGGGGCGTACCAAACCATATACCAATAAAGTGGTATGCGAACCACGACTGAACTAGACACTAGGCCTAGAGCCTCTAGAAGTGCTTGGACCACAAGGAACCACCCAAGGTAGTGACACAGGGGACCTACGGGAGACGCGTGCAGTGTAAATACACAACCGCGATACGCCGTTGACTTCTATGGAAAAAGTCGGGATCGGGAAAATAGAGAAAAGGGACACTTAAAAGAGGACTAGGACAAAACCCTTTGAGATCTAGGACTTTGAAGAGTCTCTACCCACGGGAGCACCGGAGTACTCGTGTTACCTCACCCAGGGAAGCCGGGTGCATAGGTGCCTTTCGGGGTCGGGTTTCGTCGTCGATTCGAATGGCGATCTGCTGCAAAGTGCTGCTGGCGGCCAAGAGAAAAGTGTCCGGGTGGATCCAAGAGTGGATCGGAGTTCTGAAGAACCTGAAAGCAGAGGGGACAGAGTCTGGGTCACTAGCCAGTGACCAGGAAGGCGATGGACAGATGCCCACCGATGTCGAGTGCTTCAGGTGCGCTGACGGTCGTCTTGACTCTTCAGCCACGAGGCCCAGGAGGCGTTGTCGGCGACCAGGAGCAGGATTCGGGCTGGTACACGATGTCTGTCGAGTGCTGAGGTGTCGGCGACCGGATTGGACCCAACAAGCCTTGGCAACGGCAAGTCTCGGTGAAGATGTAGATCGTCGATGGTGCAGACCAGCAAGGTCTGTGGAACTCACCCAGCGAGGGTAAGTGAGGGCAGGCCTGGAGCAACCAGGAAGCCAAGTTAGAAAAGGATTGGCCTTCGTTAAGGGCTACTAGCCAACGGGCTAGCGACTGCGAAGGAGCCTCGTGATGCCGCACGTGGATCTGGCTTACAGGACACTCGTGGAGTGGGGGCCAGTGATCTTCGGTGCAGGTGGTGCTGGAGGCTAGGGCTACTCGGAGCCCAAAGCACGACTTCTTGGGAGACCCAGAAGAGGATGCACTTGCAAATGTGCTCGATGTCCAGGGGTCACGGTCTCAAGTCACCCACGATAGCCACGGGCCTCAGCTTTGCTGGGGACTCAGGGTAGCCTCGGGGAAGTCTGAGAATCCACCTCTGGTGATGCGATGACTTCGGCGTCCGACGGGAGCTTCAGAAATGCGAACCGGACAAATGCTTCTTTGGTGCCTGCCAAGCAGGGGAGTCACTCCTTGACCCCAAGGGAGATTCTTCTGTCCTCTAATCGTGAGTAGAGCGTCGAAGGTCCAGGATTCAGTTTCAGAGTTTCGTCCAGGGATAATCTAAAGTCCTAAGGACTGGGTTCCTATCTTTATACTAAAGATAGGGGTTGGACTACTCTGTGGCCCCACCTATGGGTGGGTCAGGGCAGAGGGGTGGCTACACCCCTTTCCCTTTGTCCAGTTCGCGCCAAAGCAGGGGCTGCAAGCCCCTGATCCGGTTTGAACTGGGGTATGCACAGGGACACCAAATGTGCCCCCAGTGCAGGACTTCAAAGCACCCGAAAGTGCTCCCGCGCAGCCCCAATACACATTATCCTGTCTGGGGAGGTGGTCACACCTCCCTGGGACAGGAAACCTATTGTCCAGGCCTCCCCTGCCGGAGTTTCGTCCAGCAGCAGGAGGCCAGACTCGTGTCTGTGGCAGCAGCATCCATTTTGTGATGCCAGGGCTCTGGAAAGAAGTTACCGGACTAGTCAGAGTTAACATGTCTTTCCCTCTAGAAGGGTGGAATGCTACCCCCTCCGCCAGGATTGGCGGGGGGTAGTATTCCAAGATGTTTGACACCAAACACGACATGTTTAGGTGCAGCCATTCCAAAGTTAGCATTTTACCGCGAGGATATAATGCGTTTAAGAGTATATGGTCAGGCTGCACTACAAACAGCATCAGAGATGGTCTCCGAACGCTGCAGAGGGGCCCTGCTCATGCAGGGGCACCCTCTCACATAGGAACCACGCACTCTGCCTTTAGGATTGATAAGGCCTGCCTTAGGAGTGACTTATAGGTTTATATGTGTGTATGTATTTCGTGATATAGGTAACCTATATCACAGTAAGGGGTGCATGCACCACCTTACCCAGGCTGCAGTAGCAGACCTGTGGTGTCAGTTTGGATGGCCTTCCAGGGGTGGCATAATACATGCTGCAGCCCCTGGCAGGCCTCTGAGGTACCTATGCCCTTGGTACATAGTATGCCATATACTAGGGACTTATAAGGGCACTCCAGATCCCAATCAGTGATGTGCCTAAGGCACATGGAAACCATTTTAGAGAGGAAGCAGCTAGGCTGGGGTTCTGATTAGCAGGGCCCCAGCCAGACTAATGTCGAAAAACAGTGAAGCATCAGCAAAAAGTGGGGGTACCCATGTGAAGCAGATCCTACTCTCCTACACAGATAACCCTGATATTAGCCTTCATACGGATAAGCCCTTCCGTAACTTACATTATTGGTGGTTCAGCACTCAAGATTTGATAATTACATCAAATAGAATGCATTTATATTTCAACATATATTCTTGTCCTTTAAGCAACACAAGAGTTCATAACAACTGAAAATCATGCATGTAACAAATGCATAGCAGAAAAGTTTCTTTGTTCAATGATTCTTTATTCGTTATCTTCTTTTAAAAACCACACTAACAAACATTATCCACAGTAGCCAAAGCGTTTCGTCCTACAAGGACTTCTTCAGGGCTCCAAATTGTATTTGAACAACGTTGGTTCTTCACAGTGCTATTGTATAGAGATGATCAAAAAATGTTGGTATCCAGTAAAGTATAAGGATTGGAGTACATGTGCCCCTCGATAAACAAGTGTGCGTGACGTCTGTTTCCACAGAAGCAGACTTCATGCACACTTGTTTATCGAGGGGCACATGTACTCCAATACTTAAACTTTACTGGATACAATAGAACTGTGAAGAACCAATGTTGTTCAAATACAATTTAGAGCCCTGAAGAAGTCCTTGTAGAACGAAACGCGTTGGCTACTGTGGCTACTGTTTGTTGGTGTGGTTTTTAAAAGAAGATAATGAATAAAGAATCATTGAACAAAGAAACCTTTCTGCTATGCATTTGTTACATGCATGATTTTCAGTTGTTATGAACACTTGTGTTGCTTAAAGGACAAGACTATGGAGCTCATTAGGATGGCGGACAGACTGGAGTCCGTCTGCCATCGTGGTGGTGACAGGGACCGTCCGCCATGCATGCGGCGGTCCCGCACACCAAATTAGGATGCGACCGCCACCATGGCGGTCGCATCTTGCCATATAACATTGCGGCGGGTGCTGCTGCCTGCAGCACCCGCCGCGATGCCAAAAAGGCAGGACGTGCATTTCACTGCACTACGTGGCAGGCACCACACGGTGCCTGCCACTCAGTGCTGTGAAATGTAGGGGGTACCATTGGTACCCCCCAGTGCACCCACACCTCCCCCCAACACAAGGGGGGCCCGCAACGGGCCCCCGTAACAAATCCCCGCCAGCCTTTCTATGGCGGTATTGCCGCCATGGAAAGGCCGGCTGTAGCCAGCATCCTAATTTGGTGGACGCTGCTTGCTAGTCACCGCCACCATTTTAGACTATCTGGACCGTCCGCCAGGCAATCTGTATGATTGCTTGTGGCGGTCCGTGGCGGGTGGTCTTTGCGTCCGCCACGGTCGATGTGTGTATCCGCCCGCCATCCTAATATGGCGGGCGGGGAATCCAAGTTTGATGGGGGACGGATCGCCACTGCACGGGTGGCGGTCCTTCCGCCATCCTAATGAGCCCCTATATATCCAAATATAAATACATTCTATTTGATGTAATTATCAAATTCTGAGTGCTGAACCACCAATAATGCACGTTGTTTGGAAATTTTGTTTCCTCTGGGAGTATCGAGGGGCTGTACTCCGGGTTCCTTGCACCACCAGCAATATATTATACTCTGCCCAATACCTCTGTTAGCAATTGTGGGACTCTATTGCCTCGACCCTTACGTAACTTACATTAGAGAGCTACCAGGCCCCTCTCCATCTTACTCTGAGAGAGATTTCATATTCCTGAAATTCTAGGTGTGCTTTCATGAACCAACCTCCCCTGCATATTAGGATGGCTGCAGAAGAGAGGTGGATCTGAAGAAAACTTGTAGTTGAGGAGAACTGCCAGGGTTCCAACTATTAAGCAGCACTGAGGCAAGAGAGCTGTCACTACATTTTCCTACACAAGATCAGAAGACCACTTAGGTGTGACTGACCATATTGTGCTGGGTGAGTGTGAAAGGCATATATACAAGAGACTGAACAGAGACAGTGAGATGTGAGTAATCACCAAAACTCGGTGATGAATTATAAAGGACTGGGAAGTCAAGGAGATAGAGATAAACTCAAAATAAGTTCCTCTTCATCCATTTATCCGAAGTATTGTGACATTCGTTACCTTTCATGAGGTTGTGTTTAAAAGGAATGTAAAGATTTGCATAAATGCAGCTCGCGGTCCAGAAGAGTCTGTGACCTGTACGTTTCAGTTGCCTGTTCAAGTTTAATAAACAAACAATTGTTTACACCAGTAAATGGTGTGGACAACTAGAACTTTGCACCTTATGTTCAGTCATGATGTCTTTGACAATCAAGCACCACAGAGGTTTCAAAGAGTTCAGGCTGATTCAAATTCAGCCACACTGTTGAGACCACTGGACCCCATCTGGTACAGCATTATAGTGCCTACGTGCAATAAATGAGAAGGTTCGCACCTCACTGGCACTACACATCCAGCGCTAGTCAGTGTGTACCAGAAAGAGTAAAGAGGAGGCCTCTGCATTGCAATGTGATAGTGCAGGATATTTCAACTGGTTGGATTTGTTATTTGTACCAATTACATTATTGAAATCGATGTTATAACCGGCCACTTTGGACAACCCTTCACTCTGTAATTAAAACCATTCATAAACGGATTCTATTGAAGATTAGATTTAAAAAAACAACTTCACCTAATTTACCACATTCCATATCCTGGAATTCTCCAACAATTGACTATCGGTCTTCTCAGGATAAATATTTAGCCATGAACCTTGTCAATTAATATTATTACATATTTAGCATAAGGTATAAGGATGCTTTCAATTTGTTGTTGGTCGATCTATGTAGGTGGGATACAAGGCATCTAACAATGATGGCTTGTGTGTACATCATGAAAATGATCACGGCATCTACATACACACTTACATCTCTTTCAGACAATTCCACTCTAAGTACTGGCCTCATTATTAAAACTGGTGCAATTAACAGTTGACATGTTTTCCCTGGAGGTATACTTCCCCAAGACAATCCTAGAAAATGTAAAAGTTGATAGGCACTCCCAAATTTTTCATTTATATGTCTAGGCTTCTGTGTTAAATAGATTATGTTGTTTCTTATGACCCACTTCTGGAAAACCCTGTGTCGCATAAAACTGCCAAGGTATGTTTTTTACTGACAAGAAAACAATACCGATCTGTAGAGAGCCGGCTCTTTATATGGTATGCCAAAAAGAGGTATACCGTGCAAAGAGTCAAAATATTCCCTTACTAGTGGACAGGGGCTTGCTCTAGCAATCCCAAGGTGCTCTTCTAGGGAGTAGTGTGGTCAAGCAGCCTTAGGCTTATCAGAGAGGACTGTTAGACATCTGCACATACCCACAATAGTCATTAAATGATGCACATGACTCAATAAGTAGATCCACACCAATTTATAAAAATAACACATATTTTTATGTAACTTTAGGCACCAAGATCATCAAAATCATGTAGGTACTTTTTAAATAGCATATTTTAAGTAAACAGGTTTTTGACACTTTAAATCGTAATTGAAGCACTTCACAGCAATGTTAACTTAGGAAGAAATCATATGCTCCATACGGTCTCTTAACAACCACTTAAGGGACCCTTCCTTGGGGGTTTCAGGTGAGTATGGGGGAAGATCCAAGGCAACACCAACAGCTCACCTTGTGAGGCATTGGAGCATCCGGGTGCAGAGGTGTGTTTTTCAGCCTCGGGTAGTGTTAACATCTGGAGGAAAAACATGTATTGCATTCGGGCAATCAACAGCGACTTACGGGACTAATCTTCTGGACTTAAGATAGGTATGGGTCAGGGTCCAAGGCAGCATCAACAGTTTACTTCGGGGAGCACTGCGACGACAGGGTGCAGAGGTGCCTTAGACCTTTGGGTGCCCCATTCAAGTCTATGGAAATCGGTCCATCAAAAAAGAGGCTCGGACTGGGGGACCAGTCGGGCTGAACCAACAAGGGGGCTCAACTCTTGCGATGCTCACGGATGTGGGGATGCCTTTGTTCCTCTTCTCCAGGGGCGGCGGTTGCAAAAGTGTCTTTAGGCATTGGATTTTCATCACCGGGAGCACTTGCAATAGACGTGGACCTACAGACAGAGGCTGCAGGTGTCATCAGAAAGTCCACAGTGGACAAGTGCAAGGTGGGCTTTGTCACTGGAGGGCCAGGGGACCACACTGCTGCCATTGGCCCACTTCAGCTTATGCTAGGAAGCACAGGTGAAGTGGGATTTTGCAGTGCCAGGTTTTGGCAATCTGGAGCCCTCACGGTCTTCTTTGGGGTGCCTGCAGGATGCAGGGAAGCAGCTCCGCTGCTCCACTGGAGTTCTTTAGTTTTTATTGAAGACAGGCAGTCCTTCCAAGCTTTGGAGGCACAGCAGCTGCAGGACAAGATGTCTTTGGCGTAGTTTCGACACGGAATAGCAGACAGGCAGACAGGTCTGATGCCAAGTCAATTGCTCTTCCTCAGTCTTCTGCTTTCGCGTCTCTTTAGTGTCCTTCTTCTTCGTAGGTAGTCATTTTCTTGGGAACATATTGGCACTGTTGGCCCACTTCAGCTTGGGCTAGGCGGCTCGGGTGAAGTGCTTTCCGGTGTCGGGTTCCCGTGGTTTTGGAGCCTAACAGCTTGGTCTTTGGCCATGATGCAGGGGAACAGCTCTGCTATTCCACTAGAGTTCCTGAGTCTTTGGAGAAGTGCTGGCAGTCCTTCCAGGCTTTGGAGGATCAACAGCTTGCAGAGATAGACGACTTTGATGCAATTGTCAAGAATAGGCGAACAGGCCGGCAGGGCTGGTGCCAAGTCAGTTGCTTCTTCGGCAGTTCTTGCTTTCGCGGCTCTTCGGCCCTTCTTCTTCTTTTGGTCTGCAGGATCTTATTTCCTGGTGCCAGGGCTCCCCTAAATACCGAATTTAGTGGAGGGGAAGTATAGGGTAGTAGCCAATGGGCTACTTACCCTTGGGTTCACTACGCCCCTTATATGACCACTTCCTGGGGGAAGTGGGCATAACCCTGTCCCAGAGATCCTAAATTTGCCATCACCAAGATGGTCACTTCTGAAAAGTCGCATCCACCTCAGGTAGCCCAACTCAGGGGTGGTGCTCATCTGAGGGTGGACACGCCTGTCTTGCCTAGCTAATTTTCCTGCCTGTCCAGGTGCCAAGGGCTCTGGACTAAGTGGGTTGGTTTCTCCTGTGAGAGAAGCCAGATTCGCATACCAAAGGCGGTGGGCCTCTTTGAAGCTCCCTGTCCTTGGAATGCTAATCTACAGGAAATCCTGGGAGCGGGGTTCAAGGTATCCCCTGTTCGAGCAGGCTTCGTTTATGGCCCCCGGAGAGCAAAGGCCCTCACCCTTGGAGGGTTAGAAACTCGTCTCTGGTGGCAGGCTGGTTAGAACCAGTCAGCCAGCACATCAGTGGCTGTTACGTTTTCAGGGGGCACCTCTAAGGGGCCCTCTGTGTGCATGTATTACTCAACCCGACACTGGCATCAGCGCAGGTTTATTAATACGAGATGTTTGATACCGAACAACCCTTTTTTCAGTGAAGTCATCGTGTAGCTGGGGAACTCGTTTCTACCACTGTCCAGCACATGCTTGTAAAATGGCTTCCCTGTTCACTCGTACTGGCAGCAATGGAACTGACCAGCACATGGGCATACCTGCTCGTGTGGTGATACCCTCACATGTTGTATAGTGCACCCTGCCTTAGAACTGTAACGCCTGCTTTAGGGGTGACTTACCTATACTGCATGCAGTGTCGGTATGCATGGCACACAGGTTGTGTGCCATGTCGTTTTTCCACTTTCCTCTGCACCAAGTCACGCAGCCTGCAGCTGCAGTTTGCATTAGCTAGGCATGGGGCCCTTAGAGTGGCACAATTGATGCTGCCGCCCTTAGGGACCCTCTTTAGTACCTTAGGCCCTAGGTACCATGGGTACCATTTACTAGGGACTTTCAGAGGGTACCAAAGGTATTGCCAATTGAGGGAAACAACTGTATGATTTTGGGAAAGAGATCTGGCACTGGGGGCCTGGCTAGCAGGAACCCAGTGCACCTCCAGTTGAAAGCACATCAAAATACCTGGCAAAAGGTGGGGGTGACCATGTCCTACACTATTTATCAGACATATGTATATTCTCACATACAAAATTTGCACTAAAGGCAACGTTTGGCATGTGTAGTTAGAGATTAAAACTTTTTGTTGAATTAACAACCATTACCCTAATCCTGATAGCTGGCCCTTTACCCTGCCATAACCAGCCATCTGCCTGGGGCAGCAGGGGATGAGGGGCAGAAAAACTCCCTTCATTATTGGAAACCCTTTCCTCCCAGAAGGGAAGCACTTTTGTCATGTAAAGCAGTTAAATAGCCTGCAGAGCATTAACACAAAATCATTATCGCTTCAAAAATGCAAACAGTATTTGATTAGTCAATATCATTGAAAAGTATTTGTTCTAGGTTTAAATCATTTTTATTAGGTATTGAATATCAAGCATACACATTTAGATCCGTCAGTCTCTCAGTCCTGTCTCAAATATCCATATTAAGCGACATAGTGTTTTACTTCCTTGGGCTAAAGATCACATTAAAAAAAACTCTGCCATTCTGAACTGCCACTACCGCGGGCCATGGGGGTTGGAAAGAAAAAAGAGCACTGAGAAATGTGTTAGAATTGTGTATAGTCAGTGCTTTAAATAGGCAGGTACTGTCCGGCACTTCTTCAATTTCAATTTAAAGCACTGTATATAGTTCCTTTTAGACTCCTTTGCTGAAGAATCCATGGAGGTACCAGGCTCTCACATAAAGCATTAAAGCTTTCCTGCAGAATGGCTCTTCGCACCTGTTTCCCAGGTTAAGAAAGGGGCAGGACTGTATTCAATATCATTCTAATGTGTTAAAGGAGTTGAGGGATTTCACAGAGTTCTTGACTTAAAGGGCATTCCAATCAAGATGAACTCAATTAATCCCCTACTGACACAACAATGTATGTTGGCCATAGATCTTCAAGACACATATTTCCACATCCCATTTTATCAGAACCATCACACATTTCTTGTATTTGTGGTAGCCAGCTAACATTTCCAGTTCTGAGGCTTACCTTCTCATCTGAAATCAGTTCTCCTTGTCTAACCAAGGCGTTTGTGTATTTGGTGCGTTTCCATCAAGGAAAGAAATGTGTTCAGCTTCAGCAAAAGCCCATCAATGGCTTCAATTCTAGGAGGACATGTATCTTCACAGTCCAGTAGACCAGATCACATATGAAGCTATTAGTGGAATGTGTGCTCGATCACTGATCATTGGACTCTCTGGACTTCATTCACCAAACAAGTGTACTCATACGTTTGTGGTATCTCTGCAGGGGAGTCTGAATACAGTCAATTTCTCCAAGGTTGTGCAGCTGGATACCCTGGTACACTGCTTGCTATATATGATGACAAGAGACATGTTTTTTGTTGCAACCCTGAGTAATGAGTGCAGGGGAACTGATCACCACCCACAGCAAAGAGATCATCCAATTGGCGTGAACAATCTGCAACATTAAATTCTCTCCAACCTTTTCCATTTGCATTCTAAGATCATATGGCCCGATTCGGACAATGCATCAGATGGTGCAGAGCTATACATAATGTCAGGAAAGCACATACTGCAGTGAGCTTGGACTTTGGGTGGATACTCAACCACTGTCCCCAGGATACCCTATGTTCTTGTGTTCCCAGGGTAAGTTAATATATGGCGAACACATTGAATTCTGATTTATTTCACATATGCTATGGTCTCCCTCCCCCCAGTGACTACACCAGTTTGCCTTCAACGCAAATGCTCTTCTTTCATAATATTTTTTCTGATCCAGAAATGTGAAAATGTGGTAGACAGATTTTCCATAATTCCATCTGCCAACAGTCTCTTGCTTGCTTTCCACCTCACACTTGTGAGCACCCAGTCCTATGGAAAATCAAGATAAGGGGGCTACAATTGAATGCGATAGTTGTAATTTACTGGAGGATGCTTCCGTCTTCCTCTTAAAGCCACAGGCAAAATTCAATGACTGGATCCTCATTTTGCGCCAACTGACATGCAGTGGCTGCTTATGCCGAGTTAGATGCAAATCTCTCTACATCTCTTGGTGTGAAGGCTGAGATGGTTGGGTTGAGGTCAAAATGAACTGTAGAGAGTTTACCTTAGTTCAGTGGCCCAGGGGCATCTTGACTGATATCATACACAAGCACTGGGTATCAATCACTTCATGGTTGTCTTCAAAAGGAATACAGTCAATCCCTCATGATGGAGCAAAGATGATGTATTTTTTTAAATGCACGTTGTCTATCTGAGATGGCAGTGCCAATCTTAAAAGCTCAGATGGTAGCTAATATGTTATTACGACACTTTGAAACACTGAAGTGGTAGAATTACATGTCTAATACCTGTTTCAAAGGATTTTTGTCCAATAGTATTCTGTACAATTTTCACTGGCACCGGCTTTTGCAACACCATCATCAACTTCATTGCCCCACTAGCCATCAAGTCCAAGCACTACATCTTCCTCGGAGATCTCAACTTCCACCTGGACAACCACACAGACACCAACTCCGCCAACCTCCTGGATTGCATGGACAACATCGGCCTCACGCAGCTGGTCACCAATCCCACTGACAAAGCTGGACACACACTAGATCGGATTTTCACAGCCAGCGAAAGAGTTAAATACAGCCATGCCACAGACCTCACCTGGACCGACCACTCCATCATCCACTTCACCATCGCAGGATCACCATGCACTGCCACCAGCCCACCCACCCTCCAACGCACCCTTCTGCAGTTGGAACAAAGTGATACAGACCCAATGGATGGACGCCTTACAACCAACCTGGAACAAGCAGTCCAGAACTCACCATCTGGATCACCAATGCCACCGACCTAGTCACCGCCATTAAACAAGCCAAGACCTGCAGATCCACCAAACAAGCCAGCTGGTACACACCAGAACTCAGGACAATGAAATGCAGCTGCAAACAAATGGCGAGATGATGGCGCACCAGCAGAGACACCAAAGACCAAGCCACCTTCAAGTCAGCCCTCATCAAGTACCACCACCAACTTAAAGACACGAAAAAAGAAGCCCTAGCAAACCACACTGAAGCAAGCACCAGCGACACCAAGGAACTCTACAGTATCGTCAGAGAGTTCTCCTACCATATGGCAAACGAGAACACAATCCCTCCCTCACAGGAACTCTGCAACACTCTAGCGGACTATTTCCACAAAAAGATATCCACCATCTACAGAAACTTTGAGCAGCAACCCTCCGACCTCCACATCCTCCTCACTCCAATGGAAGCCTGTACCGACCAGCTTCTCACTGCATGGAAACAGCTCACCACACAGAACACCATAGCCATCATGAACTCCACCCACTTGGTGGTACCCACGGACCCCTGCCCCCACCTTTACTTAAACCTCGGAGGCAAGAACATCAGCAGCCAACTCACCACCATCCTCAACGAATCCATCACGTCAGTCACCTTTCCTGATGCATGGAAACACGCAGAAGTCAGTACTGTAAAGAAAAAGGGGTCCCCCTGCTAATCATTATAGTTCCTAATGCAGGGATAATATAATCAATATCTTAAAGTCTTAAGCAACTTAACATTTAGCAAAACAAAACAAACTTAAATGTATAGTGGATTACCACACCATAGATGGCACATAATACAGTAACAGGCAGGGTATGGCAATATAAATTCGATTTATTTGATATTCATGCAGAAATCAGACCACTCCTCAAGAAACCCTCCGCCAACCCCAGCGAACTCCAGAACTACCGCCCCATCTCGCTGCTCCTGTTCCCTGCCAAGTCCTCGATAAGGCCATCAACCAGCAACTCACAAACTCCTGGAGAGAAACAACCTGCTCAACGCCTCCCAATCAGGTTTCCACGCCAACCACAGCACCAAGACTGCCCTGATCGCCACCAATTATGGCATCCGCACCCTCCTCGACAGAAGAGAATCGGCGGCCCTAATCCTCCTCGACCTCTCCACAGCGTTCAACATCGTATCCCACCACACACTCATCAAGAGACTGCACCATATTGGGATCCAGGGTGATGCCCTCAAATGGTTAGCATCATTCCTCACGGGACAAACCCAGAGAACCAGCCTACCTCCCTTCGCCTCAGGACTCAATAGCACCATCTGCGGTTTCCCTCAAGGTTCATCGCTCAGCCCCACCCTCTTCAACACTTACATGACACCTCTAGCCGACATCGTCAGAACCCATGATCTCCACATCACATCCTACGCAGATGACACCCAGCTCATCCTCGCGCCCACAGCAGACCCCGCCACTACAAAGACCAACTTCCACAACTGCATGAAGAAAGTCGCCGACTGGATGAAGACCAACTGTCTGAAGCTCAACAATGACAAGGCCAAAGTGCTGAAAGTTAGCAACAATGCCTCTCCTTGGAACGTCACCTGGTGGCCTGCCAAACCCAGACCCACTCCCACACAGACAGACCACGCCCGCATCCTCATCATTGTCCTGGACAGCAACCTCACCATGAAATGACAGATCAATAACGTCTTCTCTGCCTGATTTCACACTCTCCGCATGCTCTAAAGAATCTTCAAATGGCTCCCCATCGGAATGAGGAAAACCATCACTTAAGCCCTAGTCACCAGCCGGCTGGACTACGACAATGCACTGAATGCAGGAACTATCACCAAACTCATAAGGAGACTACAGACAATACAGAACTCAACGACCAGACTCATCCTCAACCTTCCCAAACGGAACCACATCCCCCCACACCTTAGGAACCTCCACTGGCTCCCCATCCAGATAAGATGCCAATTCAAGATATTTAATTTTTCAAAACAAGGGAACCCACAATTGGAGAACCTAGGGTATATAAAGTATGTTTTGCGAACAGTGGTTCAATCGGGCCAGTGGTCCCGTGTAGGTTCCTTATTTTGTGAAAGGAAAAGCAATTGACAATAGGTGCCGTACGCTTTTAATCGGGACTCTATAATATACAATGTGATGGAAATGCAACAATTATAAATTAAACCAAGTTCCAAACAATTTAGTATATAATGCAATTAATTTATTCATTGCAGTATATCAAGAGATTTTTTCAAAGCCAATATATTCTTTTTTGTTTTTTTTATATATGATCCAGTGCTCACAGGTAAATGAAAAAAGGTGCTCTAGTGAGTGAAAGAAAAGTAAAAACATGCAAATCTTAAAAAGCATAACACTGAACTCCTATAAATGAATTTATATAGAAAAACCAGGAGTTAAATATAGTTATTAGGTCGCCGGCATTACGATCTCTAACATTTGAGATCATCTTCAGGACATTTGTGTGAGCATCTGATATCACTGGAAAAGAAGAGAAAGAGGAGGCTGTAAGGCCAGAGCAATTAAGGGCCTAATATAGTAATAAGACATAGTTAAAAGGTGAATGATACATTATATGGACACTGCAGATTGGATTTAGGTCATCAAGTTGGTATGAGGCCAATTAATGAATGTAGGAAAGTAGGATCTGCTTCTTATGGTTACCCCCACTTTTTCGCTTGGACGTTGCACTGTTTTTGACTAGTCTGATTGAGATCCTGCTAATCAGTCTATCTGCTTTCTCCTTTAAATTGTTACACATGTACTTTGGTACACTCCAGATTGGATACTGGGGTACCCTTATCAGTCCCTAGTATATGGTACCCATGTACCCAGGGCAAAGGTACCCAAGAGGCCTCCCATGGGCTGAAGCATGTATTATGCCACCCATGAGAGGCCATGCAAAATGGAACAACAGGTATGCTACTGCAACCTGTGTAAGCTGGTGCTTGCATCACTTACTTTAGATATAGGTTCACTATATCTATAGGTCACTACACTTAAAACTTATAAAAGTCACCCCTATAGCAGGCCTTATCAATCCTGAAGGCAGGGTGCTGGTTTTTTAGTGAGAGGGTGCCCCTGCATGAGCAGAGCCTCTCTGCAGCCTTCGGAGACCATTCTCCCGGGTTGTCTGTGACTCAGCCGGACATATAGGTAGAGGATCATTATAACCTCGCCGTAAATGCTTTCTCGAAAACGGCTGCATAGAAACATATCGTGTTTGGTATCAAACACCTTGGAATCATACCTCCACACCTGAAACCGGTGTGGGAGGTATGATTCCACGCTTCTGAAGCGAGCTTCGTGGGGTCACTGGTCTATCCGGTGCCAGCCTTCTCGACCCAGTCAGCACAAAATGGATGCTGCCGACCACAGACACATTTCTGCCCTCCTGCTGCTGAGCCAAGCTCAAGCAGAGGAAGGCAGCACAATAGGCGTCCTGTCACAGGGAGGTGTAACTGTAGGAAAGTAGGATCTGCTTCTTATATTTACCCCCACTTTTTGCTCGATGTCTCACTGTTTTTGACTAGACTGACCTGGATCCTGCTAATCAGGACACCAGTCTATCTGCTTTCTCCCTTAAATTGACATACATGTACTTTGGTACACTCCAGATTGGATACTGGGGTACCGTTATAAGTCCCTAGTATATGGTACACCATGTACCCAGGGCATAGGTACTCCAGAGGCCTCCCATGGGCTGAAGCATGTATTATGCCACCCATGAGAGGCCATGCAAAATGGAACTCTAAGTTTGCTACTGCAGCCTATGTAAGATGGTGCTTGCACCACTTACTATAGAAATATGTTCACTATATCTCATGGTCACTACACTTAAAACTTATAAGTCACCCCTATAGCAGGCCTTAACAATCCTGAAGGCAGGGTGCTGGGTTTTATGTGAGAGGGTGCCCCTGCATGAGCAGAGCCTCCCTGCAGCCTTCGGAGACCATTCTCCTGGGTTGTCTGTGACTCATCCGGTCATATAGGTAGAGGTGTATTATAACCTCGCGGTAAATGCTAACTCGAAAACGGCTGCATAGAAACATATCGTGTTTGGTAAAAAACACCTTGGAATCATACCTCCACACCAGTAACTGGTGTGGGAGGTATGATTCCACCCTTCTGAAGCGAGCTTCGTGGGGTCACTGGTCTTACCGGTGCCAGCCTTCTCGACCCGGACAGCACAAAATGGATGCTGCTGACCAGAGACACACTTCTGCCCTCCTGCTGCTGAGCCAAGCTCGAGCAGAGGAAGGCAGCACAATAGGCATCCTGTCACAGGGAGGTGTGACCCCCTCCCAGACAGGATTTAGTGTATTGGGGCTGGTTGGGTGCACTCTGAGAGTGCCTGAAAGTCTGCACTTGGGCCACATTTGGTGTCCCTGTGCATAGTCCAGCTCAACCCAGTTCTGGGAGCCATTGGCTCCTGCTCTGGCACGAAACTGGACTAAGGACATGGGTGTAGCCACCCCTCTGTCCTGCCCCTCCCCTAGGAGGGTCCCCTGAATCTGTCCAACCCTCTCCCTTGGGTATAAAATGGGTTACCTGGCTACAGGACATTAGATTTTAAGTGGACAAGATTCTAGAAGAAGAAACCACTGACCTTCGACCGTCTGGACACCTTGGACTTCGCTGGACCTCGACTTCATCCCCCTTTCCGTCCGAAGCTTAGTTTGCGCCTTTGCTCCGTACAGACTCTGTGCAGGACCTGTGGTGCACTTAAGACAAATGAAGAATCTCCCTTGGAGTGAAGGAGTCACTCCCCTGCTTCGCAGGCACCTAAAGCGCAACTGACCGGTCTGCTGCTCCTGAGCTCCTGCGGACTCCGAAGCTCTCAGCAACACAGGAGGTGGGTTCCTGAAGGTCCCGGAGGTCGATCTGCCCTCTCACTGAGTTTGAGGCCAGTATCCCTCATGGGGGCTGCGTAACCTGAACCCCTGTGCACCGTGTCCATTTGCAAGTGCATATGCTTTTTGGCGATTCCCGAGCTTGTGCATTGGACTCCGTGTAGTCTTGACCCTGAGCAGTATTTGCACCAAAGAACTCCGGCCTCCTCGCCCCGAGTGCTCCGTGGGCTGGTACTTTGCAATCTTGCTCGAGGTCCCCTCGCGACTCCTGGTCATTCGGCCTGTGGGTCCCCCTGAGGGTCATCTTGATTGTTCTTGGGCTTTCCTGGTTGCTCCAGATGTGCCCTGACTCCCCATTGCTTGGTGAGTCTCCTGGACCTTGCTCGTCCACACCGTAACCTGTTTGACCTTCCTGCGGGGGTTGCTTTTGCCAAGGCTTGTTGGTGCTCCTGTCGGACACTGACCCCTCAGCACTCGACATACTTCGTGGGACAGCTCGCCTCCGGCTCCTGGTCACCCTCGACGTCCCCTGATCCTCGTGGCTGCAGAGTCAAGCATCCCTTCTTCACACCTGAAGCACCCAACATCGGTGGGCATTCGTTTTCCGAACCCCTGGCCACTCTGAAGTGACCCAGACTCTGTCCCCTCTGCTTTCAGGTTCCTTCCATCTAGAATCCAGGCTTGGATTCCACCGGACCCTTTTTACCTTCCCGGCAGCAGTACCTTCACTTCCTTCCATTGAGAACGACAAGGGTTTCCGACGCCACTTCAGACCTATGCACCCGGCTCCCCTGGGATAGGTAACTCTGGTACTACGGTACCCATGGGTGGGATGGCTCTTCAAACTCTTAAGTTCCAAAGGATTTGCTTGAAGTCCTCCTAGAAGGGTCCTTAAAATTTAAATTGCAACCGCGACTTCCCCATAGAATTGTACGGAGCCCGCGGTCATGTTAGCACACTGCACCCGTCATCCGTGGGGTCCCTATCTACTCACCTTGGGTGGTTCCTTGGGGTCCCAGCGATTCTACGTGCTCTAGACCTTTTCTTGATCTCAGCGTGACTGTTATACCACTATTTTAGTATATGGTCTGGTCCCCCCCTGGAGCCCACTGTGTATTGTGCTACTTACAATTGTTCTATTGATCTTTTATTGTGTGCTTTGTGTTCTATTCTCGTGTAGAGGATAGTAGAGAGTGTTATATTAATAAATACATATTTTTATATAACTACTGTGTGGTTCTCCTTTATTTAGTCATTCAGGAGGTGATATTCTGGTAAAACAAGCTGCTTTACATTCCTTCAAGATTAAGCCTGAAGGCTGCTCTCCATAGCTACCACTAGGATAGCTTTCATAAAGGTCATCTTTGACCTCATACATCATAAGGGTCGTGTGGACTGGTACAGGGTGCCCACTTTAATTAGTGGACAGCATATACCAGGCCACCTTCTCACACTGGTGTGCAGCGGTTGGGATTCAAGCTTGCTATTGTTTTACCAGATAAATCTCATTGAGTGATTAACTGAAAACCACTAAATTATTAGGCACATATAATATTGCAAGATTAGAATAAGTAAGTTCTACTGAACTTGGGGTTGAATAAGTTAAGGGTCTAGCACACCCTTTCTCTAACCTAAGAGAGTTTAGTCTCCACTAGGTTAGGTAGGTGCCTACACCACATAACACTAGTATGTCTTCTAGAGGAGAAGTCAGTGGCTCTCTGCCAACTAGGTACAATGGCCTCTCATTCCAGGAATTGAAAGCCATGTGTGTGTCTAGGAAGTTGAAGACAGGGAGAAATGCAAACACCCAACACCTCATTGAGGTGTTACTCCTAGATGACCTTAGGAAGACCCCAGGGTCTGATGAGGTGGATAGACTGGGTGGGGCAGGGATTGAAGAAAGGCCAGGAAGTGAAACCTTCCTTGACCTGGAGTCAAACCCTAACCAGGAGGATCAAAATGATTCCAACCTGGACAACTTAGATCTTCCAGGAGGTGGAGGAGAAGGCCCCAGTGGCCCTCTCTTCACTCCACCAGGAAGAGTACAGAGTTTACCTAGGAGATCTAGATCTCCCTCTGTAGAATCTCGACATTCAGGAACTTCTATAGGGACCTCCATATCCAATAAGAGAGATAACTCTTATGATAGACAGTGCCAATTTCTAGAGCTTGAGAAAGTCAAGCTTAGGCTCAAGCAAGAGCAATTGGCACTAGATAGGGAAACCTTAGAGCTCCAGAAAGCTAGAAAGAGATTGGGACTAGAGTCCCATGGTGGCAGCAACAGTGTCCCTAGGGTTCAGGAATACACTTATGACCATAGGAACCTGAGCAAGATAGTCCCTCCCTACCATGGTGGGGATGACATCCACAAATGGATAACTGCTTTAGAGAGGGCTGTAAGGTACAGAAGGTCCCTCAGGAGCAGTGGGCAGCTATCTTGTGGCTCTCCTTTGCTGACAAACGTAGAAATAAGCTCCTCACTGTTAGAGAAGAGGATACTGACAATTATTTAGTTTTGAAGAGTGCTCTCATTGATGGGTTTGGCTTACCCACTGAACAGTACAGGATTAAGTTCAGAGACACCCAGAAGGCACAGACTCAGGACAGGGTAGACTTTGTAGATTGTGCTACTAAGGCTCTGGAAGGCTGGTTGCTTGGCAGCAAAGTGAATGATTTCAAGGGATTGTACAATTTGATTATGAGGGAGCATATCCTTACTAATTGCCAAAACCAGTTGTTGCATCAGTACTTGGTTGACTCTGATCTGACTTCTCCCCAAGAATTGGGAAAGAAGGCAGATAGATGGGTCAGAACCAGGGTGAAGCAGAAAAATCAGAACCAAGGTGGTGACCAAAAGAAGCAAGATGTTAAACCTGTAGATAAGGGTGGGGAGAAGGGTAAAGACCAGAAGTCTTCTTCAGGGCCCCAAAAACCTGCATCTGAGGGTGGGTCACAATCCAACAAGGGAAAAGGCAGAAAGAAGCCTTGGCGTTTCCTGTGTAAGGAAAAGACACATTGGCCTATTTATTTATTTATTTATTCATTTGTAGAGCGCCTGGTTACACCACCGGTGTGTCCCCGCGCTGAAGACATACTCTGGGGGGAGATAGCTGTCATCCACCTAAACTGCTATGCTGTGTAGAGCTCCTTAACCTGTACATCTATCCGGTTTGCCTGAACAGCCATGTTTTTAGCTGTCTACGAAAACTGCTTTCGCATGGTTCCGTTCTTAGATTTAGTGGTAGGGCATTCCACATTATGGCTGCACGGTACCTGAATGAGCGAGCTCCCATTCTAGCTCTGAATATTCTCGATACAGTGACCTGTGCCATCCCCATAGACCTTAGGTTCCGTCTTGGGATGTAGTGGGTTATTAGCTGTTGCAAATATCTAGGGCTTTTCTTTGCTAGAATACGATGGCAGTGGCACATTGCCTTAAAAGCGATTCTCTTTTCTACCGGGAGCCAATGTAAGGCTATCAATGCTTTCCTAGGGATGCCAATTGTGCCAGAGCCAAGGATCCTCCTACTACCACCACTGCCCCTAAGGCAACTGTTCCCCCTAGTTCAGCTCCAAGTGGTGGTACAGGGAACAAGGGTATAGTAGAGTTAACCCTGGGTTCTGAGATGGGTTCTGGCCCAGTCAGAACTCCAGCTCAGGCTGTTTTAGTCTGTGATGGAGGCATGGATGTTGCCTCCCTATTTGTCAGTCCTAGTAATCTGGGCAAATACAGACAACAGCCCTTAATCAATGGTAAGGAGGCCATGGCATACAGGGACGAAGGAGCCAGTGTCACAATGGTGACTAAGGATCTTGTAAGCCCTGACCAGATCATACTTGGTGAGAAGTGACCAATGCTAGCAATGTCAGGACAGACCATTCCTTGGCAGTTGTTAATTTGAGCTGGGGAGGGGTAACTGGCCCTAAGAGGGTTGTGGTTAGCTCAGACCTCCCTGTGGAATGCTTGTTGGGCAATGATTTGGAAACTTCAGCCTGGGCTGAAGTGGAGCTCAGGACACATGCAGCAATGTTGGGCATCTCTGCAGATGTGTTTGCTGTGACCAGGTCACAGGCAAAAATGTCTTCCACTGAACAGGCCCTGGATCCTGTAAAAATGGATCAGGTGCCTTCCAAGAGAAGGAGCAGTAGGGGTAAGGCAGTGTCTTCCCCCCAGACTCAGAGTGAGGATCAGTTTCCTGAGGAAGATGATCCAAGTCCCTGTGAAGGAACTTGAACCTGATCAGGTTGAGTTCTTCGGGACAGGGGGCCCTTCCAGGGCAGAGCTGAGTCAGGAGCAGCACAGCTGCCCCTCTCTTGAACCCCTCAGACAGCAAGCTGCTGCTGAGGCTGCTGGGAGTGCCAGTGGGTCCCACAGGATCTACTGGGATGAAGGACTCCTTTACTCAGAGGGTAGAGACCCCAAGCCTGGTGCTACCAGGATGTTGGTTATACCTCTGACGTTTAGGGGCTTCCTACTGACACTGACACATGAAATCCCTTTAGCAGGACACCTAGGCCAAATTAAGACTTGGGACAGGCTTGTCCCACACTTTCACTGGCCTCATATGTCAGAGGACACAAAGGAGTTTTGTCGCTCCTGTACCACCTGTCAAGCCAGTGGTAAGGCAGGTGGTACCACAAAGGCCCCCCTGATACCACTACCTGTGGTGGGGGTTCCCTTTGAGAGGGTTGGGTTTGACATTGTTAGTCCCATGGATCCTCCAACTGCATCTGGGCACAGATTTATACTAGTGGTGGTGGACAATGCCACTAGGTATCCAGAGGCAATACCCCTTAGAACCACCACAGCTCCTGTGGTGGCCAGGGCCCTCCTGGGAATTTTTTCCAGAGTAGGTTTCCCTAAGGAGGTCTTAACTGACAGAGGTGCAAACTTCATGTCAAGTTACATAACTGCTATGTGGAAGGAGTGTGGAGTGAATTACATATTCACCACACCCTATCACCCCCCATAATGCAATTGGTTAGTTGAGAGATTCAACAAAACCCTGAAGGGCATGATCATGGGCCTCCCAGAAAAGCTTAGGCGAAAATGGGATGTTCTATTGCCCTGCCTTCTCTTTGCCTACAGAGAGGTTCCTCAGAAGGGTGTTGGTTATAGCCCTTTTGAACTTCTGTTTGTACATCCAGTTAGGGGTCCCTTGTGTCTAGTGAAGGAGGGATGGGAGTTACCTCTCAAACCACCTAAACAAGACATAGTGGTCTATGTACTTTGTCTCCGCTCCAGGATGGCTGAGTAGAGGAAGAAGGCATCCAAAAACCTTGAGGCTAGCCAAGAATTACAGAAAGCTTGGCAAGACCAAAAGGCTGTTCTGACTGTGTACCAGCCAGGGCAGAAGGTATGGGTGTTCGAGCCTGTGGCCCCAGCAGCTCTCCAGTACAAATGGAGTGGACCACATACCATACTTGAGCAGAAGGGAGAGGTTACCTACCTGGTGGACCTTGGAACTCCCAGGAGCCCCCACAGGGTGCTCCATGTGAAAAGGCTCAAGCCATATGTTGACAGGGCAGACATGGGCTTGCTCATGGCTACTGATGAGGGTCAGGAGGAAGAGAGTGATCCACTCCCTGACCTCCTCTCAGAGAACCCTGATGATGGTTCACTAGATGGTATAGCCTTGGCAGGCAGCCTCACTGAACAGCAACAGACTGATTGCAGGAATGTCCTCAATCAGTACAGACACATGTTCTCACTGACTCCCAGTCAGACCACCTGGTGTACCCATGAAGTGGACACAGGAGAGAGCTTACCTGTAAAGAACACAATTTACAGACAACCTGACCATGTCAGGGACTGCATCAGGACTGAGGTCCAAAAGATGCTGGAATTGGGAGTGATTGAACCCTCAGACAGCCCTTGGGCTAGTCCAGTAGTCCTGGTACCCAAACCTCACACCCAGGGTGGTAAAAGAGAGATGAGGTTTTGTGTAGACTACAGGGGGCTCAATGCAGTCACTAGGACTGATGCTCATCCTATTCCAAGGGCTAATGAACTTATAGATACTTTGGCCTCAGCCAAGTTTCTGAGTACATTTGGCCTCACAGCTGGCTACTGGCAAATCAGACTAGCTGAGGATGCTAAGCCCAAAACAGCATTCTCAACCCCTAGTGGGCATTATCAATTTATTGTAATGCCCTTTGGTTTGAAGAATGCACCTGCCACTTTTCAAGGTTGGTGAATAAAGTTCTCACAGGCCTGGAAGCCTATAGTGCAGCTTATCTGGATGATATTGCTGTCTTTAGCTCCACCTGGGAGGATCACCTGGTCCACCTGAGAAATGTTTTGTAGGCCCTGCAGAAAGCAGGCCTCACTATCAAGGCCACTAAGTGCCAGATAGAGCAGAGTAAGGTTGTGTACCTGGGCCACCTTGTGGGTGGAGGCCAGGTTCAACCATTGCAGAGCAAAATCCAGACCATCATGGACTGGGTGGCTCCAACTATCCAGACTCAGGTCAGAGCTTTCTTGGGCCTGACTGGGTACTACAGGAGGCTTGTCAAAGGATATGGATCCATAGAGACCCATTTGAATGATCTGACCTCTAAAAGAATGCCTAAGAAAGTTCAGTGGACAGTTAGCTGTCAAAAGTCATTTGATGACCTGAAGCAGGCCATGTGCACTGCTCCCATTCTGCAAAGTCCTGACTATTCCAAACAATTCATTGTTCAAACTGATGCATCTGGGTTGGGGGTAGGGGCTGTGTTATCACAGCTGAATGAAGAGGGTCAGGATCAGCCAGTAGCTTTTATAAGCAGAAGGCTGACCCCCAGAGAGAAACGTTGGTCAGCTTTTGAGAGGGAAGCCTTTGCTGTGGTTTGGGCTCTGAAGAAGTTGAGGCCATACTTGTTTGGCACTCACTTCATTGTTCAGACAGACCATAAGCCCCTCTTATGGCTTAAACAGATGAAGGGTGAAAACCCAAAACTTTTGAGGTGGTCCATTTCCCTACAGGGGATGGACAATACAGTGGAACATAGACCTGGGAGTAACCATGCCAATGCAGATGGACTCTCCAGATATTTCCACTAGAAAATGAAGACTCAACTGGTCTAGGTTAGTCTCATGTCCTTTCGTTTGGGGGGTGTTGTGTCAGAAAGTAGGATTTGCTTCTTTTGGTTACCCACACTTTTTGCTTGATGTCTCACTGCTTTTTACTAGACTGACTGAGATCCAGCTAATCAGGACCCCAGTCTATCTGCTTTCTCCCTTAAATTGACATACATGCCCTTTGGTACACTCCAGATTGGATACTGGGGTACCCTTATAAGTGCCTAGTATATGGTACACCATGTACCCAGGGCATAGGTACCCCAGAGGCCTCCCATGGGTTGAAGCATGTATTATGCCACCCATGAGAGGCCGTGCAAAATGGAACACTAGGTCTGCTACTGCAGCCTATGTAAGATGGTGCTTGCACCACTTACTATATAGGTTCACTATATCTAATGGTCACTACACTTAAAACTTATAAGTCACCCCTATAGCAGGCCTTAACAATCCTGAAGGCAGTGTGCTGGGTTTTATGTGAGAGGGTGCCCCTGCATGAGCAGAGCCTCTCTGCAGCCTTCGGAGACCATTCTCCCGGGTTGTCTGTGACTCAGCCGGACATATAGGTAGAGGTGCATTATAACCTCGCGGTAAATGCTATCTCGAACACGGCTGCATAGAAACATATTGTGCTTCGTATCAAACACCTTAGAATCATACCTCCACACCAGTAACTGGTGTGGGAGGTATGATTCCACCCTTCTGAAGCGAGCTTCGTGGGGTCACTGGTCTTACCGGTGCCAGCCTTCTCCACCCGGACAGCACAAAATGGATGCTGCCAAACAGAGACACACTTCTGCCCTCCTGCTGCTGAGCCAAGCTCAAGCAGAGGAAGGCAGCACAGTAGGCATCCTGTCACAGGGAGGTGTGCCCACCTCCCAGACAGGATTTAGTGTATTGGGGCTGGGTGGGTGCACTCTGAGAGTGCCTGAAAGTCTGCACTTGGGCCACATTTGGTGTCCCTGTGCATAGTCCAGCTCAAACCAGTTCTGGGATCTATTGGCTCCTGCTCTGGCGCGAAACTGGACAAAGGACATGGGTGTAGCCACCCCTCTTGTCCTACCCCTCTCCTAGGAGGGTCCCCTGAATCTGCCCAATCCTCTCCTCTGGGTATAAAATGGGTTTACTGGCTACAGGACATTAGATTTTACGTGGACAAGATTCTACAAGAAGAAACCACTGACCTTTGACCGTCTGGACACCTTGGACTTCGCTGGACCTCGACTGGGCTCGACTTCGTTCCCCTTTCCGTCTGAAGCTTAGTTTGTGCCTTTGCTCCATACAGACTCCGTGCAGGACCTGTGTGGACTTAAGAGAACCGAAGACTCTCCCTTGGAGTGAAGGAGTCACTCCCCTGCTTCTCAGGCACCTGAAGCGCAACTGACTGGTCTTCTGCTCCTGAGCTCCTGCGGACTCCGAAGCTTTCGGCAACACAGGAGGTGGGTTCCTGAGGTCGATCTGCCCTCTCACTCAGTTTGAGGCCAGTATCCCTCGTAGGGGCTGCGTGACCCCAACCTCTGTGCACCACTTCCATTTGCAACTGCATATGCTTGTTGGCGATTCCCGAGCTTGTGCATTGGATTCCGTGTAGTCCTGACCATGAGCAGTATTTGCACCAAAGAACTCCGGCCTCCTCGCACCGAGTGCTCCGTGGGCTGGTACTTTGCAATCTTGCTCGAGGTCCCCTCGCGACTCCTGGTCATTCGGCCTGTGGGTCCCCCCGAGGGTCATCTTGATTGTTCTTGGGCTTTCCTGGTTGCTCCAGACGTGCCCTGACTCCCCATTTCTTGGTGAGTCTCCTGGACCTTGCTGGTCCACACCGTAACCTGTTTGACCTTCCTGCATGGGCTGCATTTGCCAAGGCTTGCTGGTGCTTCCGCCAGACACCGACCCCTCAGCACGCGACAACCTTCGTGGGACAGCTCGCCTCTGGCTCCTGGTCGTCCTCGACGTCTCCTGGTCCTCGTGGCTGCAGAGTCAAGCATCACTTCTTCGAACCTGAAGCACCCGACCTCGGTGGGCATTCGTCTTCCGAACCCCTGGTCACTCTGAAGTGACCCAGACTCTGTCCCCTCTGCTTTCCGATTCCTTCCATCTAGAATCCAGGCTTGGATTCCACCGGACCCTTTTCACCTTCCCGGCAGCAGTACTTCTTAACTTCCTTTCATTGTGAACGACAAGGGTTTCCGACGCCACTTCAGACCTATGCACCCGGCTCCCCTGGGATAGGTGACTCTGGTACTACGGTACCCACGGGTGGGGTGGCTCTTCAAACTCTTAAGTTCCAAAGGATTTGCTCGAAGTCCTTCTAGAAGGGTCCTTAAACTTTAAAAGTGTAACCGCGACTTCCCCATAGAATTGTACGTAGCCCGCGGGCGTGTTCTCACACTGCACCCGGCCTCCGTGGGGTCCCTGGCTACTCACCTTGGGTGGTTCCTTGGGGTCCCAGCGATTCTACGTGCTCTAGACCTTGTCTTGATCTCAGTCGTGACTGTTATACCACTATTTTAGTATATGGTCTGGTCTCCCTCTGGAGCCCACTGTGTATTGTGCTACTTACAATTGTTCTATTGATCTTTTATTGTGTGCTTTGTGTTCTATTCTCGTGTAAAGGATAGTAGAGAGTGTTATATTAATAAATACATATTTTTATATAACTACTGTGTGGTTCTCCTTCATTTAGTCATTCAGGAGGTGATATTCTGGTAAAACAAGCTGCTTTACATTCCTTCAAGATTAAGCCTGAAGGGTGCTCTCCATAGCTACTACTAGGATAGCTTTCATAAAGGTTATCTTTGACCTCATACATCATAAGGGTCGTGTGGACTGGTACAGGGTGCCCACTTTAATCAGTGGTCAGCATATACCAGGCCACCTTCTCACAGTGACCACCTCCCGGACAGGATTTACTGTATTGGGGCTGGGTGGGTGCACTCTGAGAGTGCCTGAAAGTCTGCACTGGGGGCACATTTGGTGTCCCTGCTCCAACCAGTTCAGGGAGCCGCTAGCTCCTGCTCTGGCGTGAAACTGGACAAAGGACATGGGTGTAACCCCCCCTCTGTCCTGACCCCCCCTAGGAGGGTCCCCCGAATCTGTCCAACCCTCTCCCGTGGGTACAAAAGGGCTTACCTGGCTGTAAGACTTCGGATTTACGTGGACAATATTCTACAAGAAGAAACCACTGACCTTCGACCCTCTGGACACTCTGGACTTCGACTGGGCCCAACATCGTCCAAAGCTTTGTCTGTGCCCTTGCTCCATACAGGCTCTGTGCAGCACCTGTGGTGCACTAAGGACAACCGAAGAATCTCCCTTGGAGTGAAGGAGTCACTCCCCTGCACTAGCAGGCACCTCAACGCAACTGACCGGTCTGCTGTTCCCGAGCTCCTGCGGACTCCGAAGATTTCAGCAACACAGGAGGTGGGTTTTTGAAGGTCCTTGAGGTCGATCTGCCCTTTCAGCAAGTTTGAGGCCAGTATCCCTCGTGAGGACTGCATAACCCGAACCCCTGTGCACTGCGTCCATTTGCAGTTGCATATGCTTGTTGGCGATTCCCGAGCTTGTGCATTGTACTCTGTGTAGTCCTGACCCTGAGCAGTATTTGCACCAAAGAACTCTGGCCTCCTCGCACTGAGTGCTCCGTGGGCTGGTACTTTGCAATCTTGCTCGAGGTCCCCTCGCGACACCTGTTCATTCGGCCTGTGGGTCCTCCTGAGGATCATCTTGATTTCTGCTGTGCTTTCCTGGTTGCTCCAGATGTGCCCTGACTATCCATTGCTTGGGGAGTCCCCTGGACCTTGCTGGTCCACACCGTAACCTGCTTGACCTTCCTGCATGGGTTGCTTTTGCCAAGGCTTGTTGGTGCTCCAAGCCAGACACCGACCCCTCAGCACTCGACATCCTTCGTGGGACAGCTCACCTCCAGCTCCTGGTCATCGTCAACGTCTCCTGGTCCTCGTGGCTGCAGAGTCAAGCATCCCTTCTTTGCACCTGAAGCATCCGACATCGGTGGGCATTCGTCTACCGAGCCCTTGGTCACTCTGAAGTGACCCAGACTCTGTCCCCTCTGCTTTCAGGTTCCTTTCTTCCAGAATCCAGGCTTGGATTCCACTGGACCCTTTTCACCTTCACGGCAGCAGTACTTCTTTACAGCCCTCCATTAAGAACGACGGCGGTTTCCGACACCACTCCAAACCTATGCACCCGGCTCCTCTGGGATAGGTAACTCGGGTAGTACGGTATCCACGGGTGGAGTGGCTCTCCAACCTCTTAAGTTCCAAAGGATTTGCTCGAAGTCCTTCTAGAAGGGTCCTTAAACTTTAAAATTGCAACCGCGACTTCCCCATAGAATTGTACGGAGCCCACGTCATGTTAGCACACTGCACCTGTCCTCCGTGGGGTCCCTATCTACTCACCTTGGGTGGTTCCTTGGGGTCCCAGCGATTCTACGTGCTCTAGACCTTGTCTTGACCCGAGTCGTGATTGTTATACCACTATTTTAGTATATGGTTTGGTCTCCCCCTGGTGCCCACTGTGTATTGTGCTACTTCAACTGTTCTATTGATCTCGTATTGTGTGCTTTGTGTTCTATCCTCGTGTAGAGGATACTAGAGAGTGTTATATTAATAAATACATATTTTTATATAACTACTGTGTGGTTCTCCTTTCATATAGTCAATACAGGAGGTAATATTCTGGTAAAACAAGCTGCTTTACATTCCTTCAAGATTAAGCCTGAAGGCTGCACTCCACAGCTACCACTAGAATAGCTTTCTAAAGGTTCTCTTTGACCTCATACATCATAAGGGTCGTTTGGACTGGTGCAAGGTGCCAACTTTAACTAGTGGACAGCATATACCAGGCCAACTTCTCACAATGAACAGCCGATTGAGGTAAAGCCAACCTGTGTTGGTGAGAGTTGTGTCGCCTACATCTTAGTTTATGGCAGATATGAGAGGCATAATAGTTGTTTGCCTGGTAGTTAATTGGAACACCCAATCATGGGAATAGTCAATGCAATGGAACTTACGGAAGGAACCATGCAGAATGCGAGCCTACGCACCGAATTTGAATGAATCTTGATGTTTCTGAAATGGGAATAAGAGAGGGGAGTCAGTAATGGTTAATTTGTATTGGTGCATTCTTATGGAATAAACCGATGGTGGGAAACGTACTTTCCAGTGCACGTTTATTCTTCTCCAGTGCTATGGCTGCCAGTTTGGCTGCAGCTTCCTTGGTGATTGCTTGTCACTGAGCTCCATGTGGTGGAGGGTCAGTTCAGAAGGAATTATGCTAGTGGACCCTGCTTCACTCCTAGCCCTGGATGATACACCAGAAAGTCCACTTCTTGGGACAGGTGGTCCCGTGCCTCTTTATCCTCTGGGGTTGTTTCCATTGTTTCATCCTCAGAGTGGATCTGTGCTTGGCAGGCCTCTTCGAAGGTTTTTAAGGGCCCTTTCATAATCCACCTTTCTGGCATTCTGGTCCAACTTGGATTGCCTTTGTCTGCAAAGGGCCTTCATGTCCACCACTGTGAGAGTTGTCAGGGTAGCCAGATCTAACTCTGTGTTCTCTTAGACTTTTAAAAGGTTCAAACAATGGAATCAAAAATAATTTGGAAAAACCAGAAAGGATCCAATGAAAGACCTGATGCCAATTAAATTAAAAAGAAAATTTGCTTGCAGTCCAAGTTAGGGATTTTTAATTTCCAACTTGATATCTGAGTGGTACGGCTAAACACAAGTTCTGGATACCACAGTCGAATAACGATGTGCGAAAGTGGATTATTAGCTGGGGTGGATGGTAGTCCACCATAAGTAATAATGTCACTATTCTTGTTAGGTCCAGTAAAGGTTTCAGTAACTTAAACCAAAGCTCAACCCCTGGTAGGCTTGACACAGAGTGGACAAGCTTAAAGTAAGAAAATGTGCAAAGCATTTAAAAGTACCAAAACAGTTAAAAAGTCAAAAACACACTCCAATAAACATTCTACACCAATTTATAAAAATAGAGAATATTTTAATGAACAAATAGACAGCAAAACAACAAACATCCAATAAGGGGAACCAGAGACAAAAATTGTTCAAATTTTAGATAAAAATAGCGCCAAAAATGCAAAGCGCCAATTGCGGGAAACTGGTCGCACTAGAGCGGGACACGGGTAAAGTTTAAGGCCGATTGGGCACTAGTCGGATGCAAACACCAGATTTGTCCCAGTTGGAAGTTTTACCTTCTGACTTAATTTCTGAAATGGAAGTCCAAAATCCTCAGGGGGGCAAGGCAGCAGACTGTGGCCAAGATGAAATGAAATGAAATATTTATAAAGCGTGACAAGACCCGAAATAAGATGGCTTCCAAGAGGCCAGATAGCCATCGGATGAAGTCTTGGTGAAGCTGCTGACTTTTGGTGGGAAATCTCCAAATGATAGAAATTCAAAATTTGTACCCAATGAAGGTCCCCCGCTGGCCAGATACTTTGGTGCCTTCGCCCGGTAGAGATTTCTATGTTCGGACTTACTCACTTTTTTTGAGCTCTGATTCTTCCAGCAGGGCAAGGCTTCAATTTGTAGCCAAGTAGGCCTCCATGAGGCAGGGTACCCTCTTCACAACCTCCCGCTGAAACAGATTTGCTGCTGCGGAAAAGCTTCAAGCTGGAGCAACCTGGATCTTTGGCCCAGCAGCAACACACCTTTGTCAGATTGACTCAGCAGGTTTGTCCAGGTCCTCCGGAGGTTTTTGGAGCCGAATAGGTTCTAAGTCCTAAGTTTTTAAGGACGCTAGGAGGAGTACACTTTGATGCAGTCAAGGGTCCCAGGACCTCAGGAACAGCCCTCGGCGGTCAAAACTCACTACAGCAAAAGCCAGCAGCAGGGTCCAGGGCAGGTCGAGCTCTAATTGGTCAGCTGGGATCTTCAGGAAGAGAGCTTCTTGCAACTTGTGTGTCTCTGTAGCTTAACAGTAAGTCAGCCAACTGACCCTTGGAGTCACTTCTTTGTGCTGGGTACACATGGGAGCAGGTCCAGCTCTTCAGGTCTTCTCACAGGTATGAACAGCAAGTGTAGTCTTTCTTCTGTCTTCCGCAAGTCCAGTAGTGTTCTGAAGAAGGTACCCGGGCGTGCCACATTTATGCTTGGCACTAGTTTGTAGGTGGTGGAAACTCCTGGCCCCTCCCTGACCAATAGGGAAACGTTCCCAGGAGTAACCCTATGCACTTTTGCAGCAGTGCCTTTTAGTAAACAATCCCACACTGTACCTCTCTACCTAAATCCAACATTGCAAAACCCTTCTTCCTCTGAGTGGAGCCTGTGTGCCCATCTCAGAGGTGTGGCCAAGCATATCAGCAACCTCCTCTTTGGTCACTTCAAACCAGTTCTGGGGCAGCTCCTTTCCCACTGCGATTGGTGCAGGTCTGATCGGGGGAACAAAGAAAGGCCCTGCCCAGGTGTCAGCTAGTATTTGTCTGTGACATTTGCCTCTTTGAAGTTAAGCAAGTTCCTGGGCTCAGCCAGAAGGTTATCCTTCCAGAGGAAAAGAAACACCTCCCCACACCCAAGGCTTTTGAACTGCACTAAGAGCCGCTTTAACACCTCATCAAGGGGGCTATTCACCTGGAGTGGGAGCTCGTGCAAATGGGCCACCAGGGGCTTTAGGCAGGGAAAATGAAACTTTCTAAAAGTACCTTATCCTTAAAAAATGTAATTTATGATTAAAATGGATTTTGAATAACTATTAAAAAAGAGTCTTCGAATTATATTTATAGCTGTTTTCTAGCCGGAATTAGCATTATTAAATGTAATAATGTAACCCAGTGTTTTTTTATGGAGCAGCCAAACCTGCTATAGATTTTAGGGATTTTTCACTCTAAGGACATGTTTAACATTAAACTTTTACATGCTATATTTTTAAATACCATGCACCCTGCCTTATGGGTAGTAAGGCATACTTAGGGGTGGCTAATTAATACTTAAAAGAAAGGTTTAGGCCTGTGAAAAGGAGTCTTTTGACAGGGTGAATTTGCAATTTAAAACTGCCAAAGCCAGGCTACAATGGTAGGCCTGCAGTCATGTTCTCACTGTCACTGTAGAGGATGGCACAATGGGTCCTGCAGTCCACCAATAGCATTTAAATTGCATAACCTGTGTACACTTTATACCATATACTATGGACTTATAGGTAGGTCAAACATGTCAACATTGTGCACCAGTTTGTGGACGTCCGGGAGGCAAGGATCAGGAACAGAGCAGAGGAGCAAGGCGGCATCCGGCAGTGGCAGGTCAGTGCTCTTTTATATTTTTTTCCATTATTTTGTCCATGTTTTTCTTTTAAGGTATTTCCTCTGTGCTGCCACACCACTTGGGATTGAGAGAAGCCGCCACTGTGAGGTACTCTACAGGAAAATTTACTGTGCAGCCTAATACTTTTGATTTGATAGTTGACTCTAAATGTACCTTAATAAAAAGATATTTTTAAAAAGCTACCAGTTAACTGAAGGAAGACAGGCAGGTATTGTACACATGTGCATAAATAACAATCTCAAAAAATGCTACTGTGCTTCAGCTTTTTACAATGAAATTGAAATCAAACACCATATATAGCCTAAAGCTAAGCTGCATTTCACAGATGAGCCCTAATCAAGGCATGTAACCTGAGAGCAAACACTATCGAATCTCTATGACTTAACTGCTGGTGTGTTTAGTTTCCTCCAAATTACTCAGATTTCCTCAACTTATTTTGCAGTTCTGTCAGGGCAAATAATAAACAGACTACTCTTCCTTCCACCCACATTGCTTTATACTATGGAAAATAGCCTCAACAAATGTTAAAAGACTTTTTTCTCATTTGTGCTTTTGACACTTGAGATTAAATCACACTGCCTATTGCCTAGGGAAAATCTATAAAACGTCCAATTGAATTTACCTGTGATGTCTGTATTTTGCAAGTCATTTCTATTGAACAGTATACTTAATAGCTCCTGAAAGACAAATAAACAAAATACATTGTATTTGTGTGTTGAAATGGATACAGAAGGAGAAATTGTCCATTGCTGAACTGCAGAAAGTATGACTAGGGAAACGTAGGCTCAAATACTGATTGCCCTCTCTACCAAATTGTATAAGCTTATGCAAATCAACTTACTTCACTGTGTCTCATTGCCTTGACTGTCAACGTTAGAAGTACCTGAAAAGAATTCAATTCAGATTGTGTAGTATACGAAAACCTGACTCGTGTATAGTTTAGCAAACTACAATATTGATCCAGATATTATTAAAATGTTGACCATATGAGTAGTACAGGCACCAAAATAAATGCTTTTAGATGCACCCATGGCAAAGGCACAATTATTGAATCTGTCTGTGTCCATGCTTAGAAATTATACAATTTGATAAATATCCCTTAATACAGTGATATTATCTAATAGACTCAAAAACACAAATGGCGAGGAAGTTTTTTAAAATGCTAAACTTTTGTCATGTTTTATAGTATCCGATTACTGATTTACATGACAATTCTTTTGATATCTGAAGTCTAACTTTGACTTTTACAGCCAAACCAACTCCTTGCTAGTCTCTGGCTTTACTCTCCCTATGAATTTGCTAACTTGCCCACCTCCAAGCTTTATTTTCCCTTGTAGTTATTCCCTCTCTGTCCCACTCTGGACTTTTGTCAGACTTTCAGCTCTTGAGTAGCTGTTTCAATAGAGGATATCTCGAATTCTAACAGGATGTGCTCCTCTTTGGATTCTTCCCCCCTGAGGGGAGAAGGAGAATGGGGTAGGTCAACGGAGGTCACTAGCTCCAGGTTTTGTTCGCACTCATAGGATTTGTACTTTGGCTAGGAAGAGTAGGATTTGGCCGGGATGATGACTAATGAATCTACTTCAAGGATCTGTGTTCGACTCCATTATCCCAAGTTCAAATCCTCAGGCTTCACTTCGCCTTTTATCTTCCCAATGTTGACAAAATGAATACCAATGAGGTGGAAAACGATGAAAACGTGCGTGAAAATGGGCATTTTAAACACATGTTGAGCCAGATTTGCTAAAGGTTTGCGCCGGAACAAAGTCATGCAAATGGGCGCAAACGTCTGCAGGGTATTTTGCGCTGGAAAGGTGCCCTTTTACCAGCGCAAGTAGCATTTTGCACTACTTTGCGCCAATGTAGCGTTACTTGGGTGTAACTCGAGCAAATTAGCACAAGCACCACAGACTCTGAGACAAAGACTGATCTACTAGGGTAGCTAGACCTTTGGTCAAACAATAATGTCTCCTTGAAGCTGGTGGCCATGTACTGCTCCAGCTCCGACACTCCACTGAATGTGAATAAATCATTCAAATTCACACAGATGTGTCATGTCCATAATCGATCAAGTATGAAAGTGTGGATGAATGTAAGGACATTGATTGCCCAAATAGGTACACCCTGGGAAATGAAAGCAATGCGCATGTTTGACCGTGACACACATAGGAAGTGAGATGACTGGGAATGTGTGCACTAGCTGTGGCCTCATTGCTCTGAAACAACAATCGCGCAATTCCTCAACTTTGCCCCACGCAATGTTAGAAATAGGGCTGGGTATGAAATGTCAAAGTCGTTGGCAGGCCTAAAGTAGTGTCCCCCATCACATTTGACAACAGAATATCTCTTCGCATACCTACTCACACTAAACTGGGTGGACACAGCCTGTAGTGATGGATCACATTGATCCACATGGCAAGAATATGGACACCATACTCACATTGCTGAAGACACGTAAGAACACAGGTCTATCAGCAACTATCCCAACCACTATGTCTGGCTCACAGAGGTGGAGCTGGCAATAGGGACTCACCCCTAAGTGAAATGCGTCAGTCAGTCCCTCGCTGTGTACGGACAATGCTCATTGAGGCACACGATTTGTCATTCTAATCAACACTCATCACAACGAACACTAGTGAAGTTGCGTAGACTTTATTGCCATGTGCGTGTCAGCACGGGGCAAGACAAGGGCCACAACATGCAGACCAATGCATCAGACACTAACAGGCAGCATTCGGTCACAGTACAGTTCCACGTGACAGGCGTTGTGCATGCGCCTAGGATGTTCTGCCATTGCGTTGGGGGCTCTCCTAGAACCGGCACTCTTCTGACCTGCGGCAGTTATGTGGATGATATGCCACCTCGGAGCAATGAGTCGTATGTGTGTGCAACGTTTGGACGTATGGGTTGTTGTGTACGTAAGTGTCAAGGGCATTCCATGCAAGAGTACCTCGAGCAAGGACTTCTGTGTGTGGGGTGTGGATACGTTGGTCTATCATTAGCGCTGTGCGTAGTGTGGGAGTCGTCATCAACTGCTATGGTATCTCTCTCAGGGGGTGCCTGCCGCATGCAAGACCAAGGTCGGAGGTGCAGATGTCCTTCCGCCTTATGTATTGAGACAAAGGAGCTTTCATCCCTAATGTTAGTCTGACTACTGCTTGCATTCTGGAAATGTGATGTGGCTTTCGCGCTGCAATTGAGGCTAGGCCTTAGGCTTTTGGTGCACCAATAGCGATACACACACAACAGTTGGCATGCATGAGCCAAGAGCCCGAGTGGCCTTGCGCTCCTTGTACAATCCCTTCGTGCGCGGCCACCCTCCGTGTGCATGCAACATTGCAACATTGTCGATTGCGGGCCGTGTGGCGCAGACACTGCAACAGAGACACACGCATCAGTTGGTTTCCTGTCCAGCCCAGAAATGAACCACGCCCAGAGCCCAGGGATGATTATTCACACCCCTACGCTGGCCTGACGTACGCCGACCCAGCCCACTCGGCGTACGTATAAAGGGGGGGGACGACGACGCTACGTGTCCCAGTTCTTCCCCACTGCCGGAGGTGACATGGCTGCGTCCGCCTGGCATATCACGGGACTCAATCAGAAAGGGTCCATGACTTGCGTTGCACAGAGTTGGTGGCACCGGAAACACTGCGGCCGGCACGGGCCTACCGCCACGGACGGTTACTTTCGGTGCACTGAGGTAAGGGCACCTATAGAGCTGAGCGGGTGTGCAGCCTGCGATGATGCCGTGTGCACTGATATGATCTCTGCCATTGCGAAATGAAGACCCAGAATCACGTGTGTGACCTGGTAGCCCGCTGGTGGCGAAAGGTGAGCAGTGAGGCCTGGGTGCGCAGGGGCGGGAAAACACCGCTGGGCGGCGGGAGGGGCTGGGGTGCAGAAGCCTGGGTGTTGTGGCCCTCTTGGGGCTCCGAGCTGCATGATCAGTAGCTCCATGGCATCTGTTGTTCTTCAGGTGTGGCTCTGGTCTGGGATCCCTTTTGTGGTGCAGGTTGTCGTCCGACTTAACACCAGGTAAGAGCAGGTGTTAAATACCTGCTGCTAACGCGCCTTATCACCTGTTTTGGGATCTTATCGCCGATATGGCTGGTCGTAGAGAATATTGCGAAGTGGTGTTGTCGCAGCTTTTTGCACAGGAACGCCCACTCTGCATCTCATTAGCGTTAGTTACCGGTGTCATCCGTGGCGATGTTTTTTGCGGCTGCTATCGCAGGAAAACTGGCGATATCGGCTGTTAGCACCTGCTTGTGAATTGGGCGATAAATCTATCGCCACTTTGGCTGCGATAAAGTGCCGCTAACTCGGCGATAAGTCCTTGAGAATATGCCCCATACTATTCTACACATCAAGCGCACAAGCGCACACCTCTGCACCACGGTGCAAAAGTTGTGCATGGTCCTGGTAAGTATGTATATGCACCAGCACAGGAATAGTGAGCAGCAGAAGGCCAGTTTTAATAATTAACACATTTGAATCTCTTCTATTTTCTCCCCCTTAGGCAAAGCAATGCCGCAACTTTGGATACTGTGCGGAATTAAAAAAGAATAAATATGCCTCGTTATGTTGTGGCACATTATTCGGAGCCTGTCCGAAACACTAGAAAAAAAATTTTTGTGCAGATTTATACAGCGCGAACTCGACCCAAAGGTATTGGAGCGCTATACATGAGCACCAGTTACGTTACACAAGGACACATTAATTTTTGGTAGACACGGGGAGATTAAGTGATTTGCCCAGAATCACAGGACGCCGAGGTTGGCAGCTCTAGCGGTAAGGCTACATCTTCTCCCCTAGATTGATGTAGAAAGTGACATCACTAAATCAAATATAAGTCAAATAAATGACGTTGGGAAGATCAAGGACGTGTGGCATACCAGCAGTTTAATTCTAGAACTTTTTCAAAGTTTTACTATTACGTCAGTTACACGTTTTGAACTTGTGTATATGATTGACATTTTAAAACGTATGATTGAGTACAACTAGAAATCACAGACGTTTGTGATATTACACGGTTTCCTACATATCGTATAGCATATTTCTCTCTGGAATGGAAACCTCTGAATTTAAATAGTACGGTGTGTACGGAAGAGAGACAGAAAAAAGAAGTGAAAAGCACAGGTCTCACACCGACGATCGTAGTGTGCACTCACCGGGGGCTCCTCTGTCTTAATGGGGTTTTTAATTTTCTTTGGAGACGCACAGGCGATAATTAGGCATAACTCAAGGATCGTCTGTCTGTTAAGGCTGCGTCTGACAATGGGATACCATCATCAATCAGCAAGTCTGTTACTATCGTAACCCTTGGTGACGGAAGTAACCACCCAACATGCCGTAAGAAGAAACAGAAGTTAAAAGACAAAGTGGAACACGGGGTATTTGGAATTTCTCTTACTATGTGTACATCTGTATATTTCTTTTTTATTTAAACGGAGTTTCCCTCTTCTAGTACATTCATCACCCAGCCATGAGTCACCTTCAACTGGACGCGATGGTTTAGTCCATTTTGGCGCAGACGTTTGTGCTTCATAGAAAAAGAAGAAGGACTATCGAGCCTGGCGACGGTGGCCGGTTCGTGCACAATCCTCAGCCGCTCGGAAGATCACTACTGCATCTTGTTGTAGATGTCTCGTCCATCGTAAACTGGGCACCGATAAAAAGGGGCAGATCCAACCAATTTATTGAATATATTTCCCAATCGATATAATTTTCCTTCGTAGTAATAGTGTGCCGTTGTTGATTTAAGTAGAAATAAACATTTTATTAAATATATTTTATTTTCAGTTTGGTCATAACGTATTTTTCTGCAAACACCGCTGTTAAGATTTTGGTTTTCATGGAATCTTAAAAGTGCAGGACTTATGTGGCCTCACTCAGGGCTTTAAGTGGGGGGGGGTCTGTGGGGGTCTGAGCTCCCCCAGTTTTTTTGGAGGGGCCTCGAAACGGGTCTCTAGGGGGCTCTATTTTTGGGCCTAAAAGGTCAAAGGTAGGGTGACCAGACGTCCCGGTTTTTGTGGTAGTGCTCGCGACGGCCGACGGGCGCACTTATAGGGTTAAAAAAGTTAGTAGTTTGCATGGAAACCCTGCCAGCAAGTAATGTGTATTGCGAGAGAGGTTTCAGCGCAATGAACTTAATTTCTAGTCCAACAAGGGCCTCTCTTCTTGTAGAGACCATTTCTTCGTGCTTATGGGTAAAACTCAATGGTCCTCCGTTTGAAACATTTGACGCAAAGCTGTATGTAAAGAGTTGGCTGGCAAAATGTAGAAGGTCTGCTGAAGAAAATTGTTGTGAGAAACCCCAGCAAAATAGACACAGTGAATATCTTCAAGCGTTTTGGGAAATCCTGCAATAGATTTCTAAGTAATGTAAATAATTTTTACAAGTTTTTTTAAAGTGTTTGGTATTTTATGGCTAATACTTAATAAATATACCTTTTGCCTATTTTATTATCCTTTGCTGGATGCGACTTCATGATTTTCTTAAGCACACAATGCTAGTTATCTTGATTTAGACCACGCCCCTACTCGGATAGGCCACACCCCTTTAAGAAATTTGCCACGCCCCTTTTAGAGCACCCCCAGTTTTTTTTTCCCACTTAAAGCCCTGGCCTCACTGTCATTCCTTTTCTCAGCACAGTTAGTTGCCCATTGAAAGATCCTTCATTTAGAGAAGGGGTTGGTGCCCAAGTCTAGCATGCATGCTACAGCGTCACTTTTTCCTGATATGTTGTTTCAGTTATAATTCTGTTACAAACCCCAAGGAGTCCAAGTGGGTTATTCTAAAGACATATCTTTCATCTGAGTTGAATTAAGAAAAACAAAATTTAAAAAAACGACAAATACATAAATTAATACTCAGTTGGTGGGACTTGAACCCTTATCTAAAAACTTGTTTATGCTTTGTACTTACCACTACACAAGCCCCAGGCGGTCCATTGGGGCTGAGGGGCCACCCCTTCACCTTTTGCATTATGAACAGTGTCTGTCAGGCTGAACAAAGGTCAGCCTCAAAGACACTGTTCATTTTCAGGTCAGGTAGCCAGGAGCCAGATATGCTCTAAATGCGCAGGCTCCTGGCTGCCGGAGCTGAACTTTGCTGGGCTGAGGTAGTCACAGCTCCTGTGGGCGTGACCTCCTCAGCTCAGCAAAGGTGTCTGAGGCCCTCCCCTCAGTGACGAGGAGTAGCGTCACTGATTCTATGTCAGGACCGGAGGCTCCGATTATGCTTCTCATTTCTTTGCATTTATTATACAGCAGCCAATAAAAAACCACTTTTTTTTTTATTCATAAAACTACAAATCCCATGAGCACTAGGTGCCCCATAACCATAGAGAGTACCCTATATAAGGTCTCACAGAGGTAGTCACCTCCTCTTTCTTTGCTGCTCCGCAGCCAGTTAAGTGCATTTCCCTTACTACTCCTTATTGCTGTAGTGTATGGGTTTAGCCTTAATATTTTGATTATTGTTAATGCGCCTTAATTAGTGCGTCTTACTTAAGCTACTGCCTATAATACTGTGTGCTTTGCCCTGTCTTGAGGTGTTTTCATTGTTATTCAGTGATGTGGTTGATGTGAATGAGCGCTTCTTTAACGCGCTCGGAGTTTGGACTCACCGATAGCTGTGTTCCTTGTTTCGTGATCGGGAGCGCTTCTGCCTCCCCTGCCGGGCGCTTTGCGCCCTCGGCAGTGTTCAGGTGGAGTGGGAGTTGGGGACGAGGACCGCGCGTCGCTCGATCGCGTGCAGCCCTCTTTTGCTGTCTGACAGGCGCCGACACCGCGCATGCGCGGCGGCCATTTTGTACACTTTGTTTACCAGTGTACGCGAGTCTGGCGAGAGCGGGAAAACGCTCCGATTTTGAAAAGATATTGGCAATATTTGACCTGTCTACTGTCCCCAGTGACGCCCGACGCCTAGGTTAGCAGAGGGCCGTTCAATAAAGCATAGGCTCTGCCTAGAGAGGTCTTGACAAGCCCTCCCTCCACCACAAAATTGTATTTTGATTGTCTGGCTTGTCTGGGGTTACTCCTCTCCCCCCGTGTCTCCTCCATACGCTTGAGGTGTCCTCAACAGAGAAGTACAGTAGTGGACACTACCTTTATTGTCGCGCAATGGCCGATTTCTTCTTTGAAGATGAATATCTGGAGGAGGAGCCATCTGGCTCACTGGAACAGGACCTCGTTGAAGCCCTTGATGCAGGGGTGCAACATTCTGTAAATTCAGCCCTTATCAGGACGATCGCGCCCCTCAAGCGCCACTTGAATAAATACGCGCTCCAGCAGGGGTGGATCCCTGCACCAAGCACTCGTCCACCTGCTAGTATCAAAAAAGGTACTAACCCTCACACAGAGGATTTTGCCCGACTATCTAGAGCTTTGGCGAATGACCACCAATACACGGCGTCAAAGGAGTCTACGGACTCCATGCAGGGAGAGAAGGGAGAATCCTCCTCAGACAAGGATTTGGAGGACGATGATGCTCCCAGACCGGCGAAGAAGTCGCGGACGGAGCACCACCTTGAGGTTCCTACACAACCTAGACTCCTTACGTTTGAACCGACGGACATTGTCCACCCTAATTCCACTGCGTGGCTCCCGTTGCAGGAGGTGGCAGATTACGTCCAGTCGCACCTCCGTAGCCCCTTTGACAAGGACGCAGGGCCCGACTGTGGTCGGAGTGCCCGAGGCCTGATTTGGCGGCGCGAGTTGCGGAGACCTCCGAAGTGGATCCTACAATGCTCACTGTTAGACCTGGCATCCTTGGCGTGGGTCTCCCTTCCATTTTTTCGTAATGCCTCCACTGTTGCCGATATGTTTTTGCTGGACTAGATGCTCATGGGCACTTTGCCGCTGCTAATCAGTGCCAAAGTGCAAGTGCTCCCTATCGTCAATTGATATATGTATTAGTGACTCCATGATTGGATGATTGGTTTACTTGTCAGTCCCTAGTACAGTGCACTCAGTGTGCCCAGGGCTTGTAAATCCAATGCCGCTGGTGGGCTTGCAGCACTAGTTGTGCCACCCACAGAAGCGGCTTGTAAAATGTGTCTCAGGCCTGCCATCGCAGAGCCTGTGTGCAGCCTAGGGCTGCCATGTCGACTTGGTGAGTACACCCACTTACCAGTCCCTAAACCTTCCCTTTACTGCATGTTGATCACCCCTAAAGTAGGCCCTAGGGCAGGGTGCATTGTAAGTATAAGGTAGGACATGGTGTGTGTGGCATGTCCTAATAGTGAATTACAGCCATTTTCGTTTTTCACTATTGCAAGGCTACCTGCTCCCCATAGGCCAGAATGGGCAGACTGACTATTACACCTTATAGTCAGAACTGACCCAGGGAACATGGTAGAAAAACGAATTTAGTATGCCTGAACTCAGGATGATAAAATACATCTTTTAGTGAAGTTGGTTTTAACATTCTGTGTTTGAAAATACCACTTTTAGAAAGTGGGTATTTTCTTGTCTAACTATCCAAGCCTGCCTCTGCTAGGTTGTGTATTCCTTGTCTGGAGATTGAGTGACAGGGGCTGGGGGTGGCTACAGGAGACAGGGTGAGTCAGCACAGGGCTGAATAGAAAGATCTGCATCCAGAGTGGAGGGAGGAGTTGCACCTGGGTCTGAATAGGGCTGTGCCTGCCTTCCACAATGCTGGCTCCACCTCCTGCCGGGCGGCTGAGCACTCTGCCCCACATTCTGAAAGGAAAGAAGGAGTCAGAAAAACAAAGTGCTCCAGGACTGACCAGAACTGGTTTTGGACTAGGCAGAGGCCTCTCTGCCTTCAGAGAACAAAGAGAAACTAGGTATAAAAAGGGGGACCCAGACCCTTAGGAAATTAGATCACTTTTGGGAACAAGAAGAAACCTTTGCTGAGGAGCGGAACCAAGAAGAAACTGAGGAGAGACTATCCCTAAGCCTGAAGTGCTGCTTGGGGGATTGGCCTGCAGTGGTTTGCCTGACTGCCAAAGAAAGGAGAAAGGAACTTTTGCTTTGCTGTGACTTTCATCAACTTGTGAAGGATCTCCAAGGGCTTGGAAGAGAGCTTGCCCCCTGACCGAAGTCCCAGGACCATTGGACTTCACCCCCTTTGTGAATTGCTGCTGGAAACTCTGTTTCAGTGGCTACAGAGGTAGGGAGCTGTGACCGACTCTCACGACCGACTCGGTGTCCTGTAAGCACCGCATCGAAGCACCGTCTCGCCCTGCAACGCATGGCCCTTGTTTCACCGACTCCGTCAACGAGCCGCTGCCTGCACCGCATCGAGGGACAACGCGTCCTGCAACGCTTCGCTACGCCGAATCGAACTGGTCCGACCGACACGGTCACTGCTGCTGAGTTCGAGTCCTGTGAACGCACCGGAGTTGGGCACCGCTCGCACGCTTTGCGACGCACCGCCCGACTCGCACCGCTGTCCGGACTGATCAACGCCAGCTCCTGAATCCGGCTCCGTCGCCGCACCGCAACCTGCCAGCACCGCATCGAAGCACCGTCTCGCCCTGCAACGCACGTCCCTGGTCTCACCGACTCCGTCTCGACGCCGTCAACGAGCCGCTGCCTGCACCGCATCGAGGGACAACGCGTCCTGCAACGCTTCCATTTTTGCATCGCGACCGCGACGAACAGCCATCCGGCTCGCACGCCCGTGCCTGCCGCTTCCAGTAAAAGGTACTGTGACCGAGTCTGTCTACGCTGTGTTGGCCCGTCTCGACGCGGTCAGCTGGATTTGTTAGACTCTGTTTGTTCTCAACATCGCCGTAGCCGGAGGAGGCTACCGACTCGCACAGAACCTTGAATTAAGCCTTTTTGATCAGAACTAAGCATTCTTAACAGTATTGTGGATTATTTTTGTCGTTTATGGTCTTGTGATAAATCTATATAAAGTATACCTATTTTTATAAATATATAACCTGTGTGGTGTCCATTTGTAGTGTTGTCACTTGATTACTGTATGTGTTCACAAATGCTTTACACACTGCCTCTGAACTAAGCCTGTCTGCTCGTGCCAAGCTACCAAGAGGGTGAGCAGGGGTTATTTCAGGAGTGTACCTACTTTCCCTGACTAGACTCAAGGGTCCCTATTTGGACAAAGGTACCTACCTCTGCCAACTAGAGACCCCCAAATCTAACATTGGTGGTCAGCGGTGAGGATTCTGGACTTGCATTTGTGACTCATGTACAGTGATTGGTGAACACTACTTAGTGAGTGCAGACCAAAACGCAACCACATACTTTTATAGCATTTTTTCTGGGATTTCCTATTTTTGCAAATGCCAAGTTCAGTCACTATGGAGAAACCAGCATCAGTAGCCTCTGTTGAGTGTGATTGGGAAGAAGAGAGGCTAGAATGCTACACCCTTAAGCAGCTCAGGCAATTCTGCAAAAAGTTTAAAGTGTCCATGACCGGGCTCTCCAGGAAGGAGGACCTCCAGAAGGCGCTTAGGGCCTGGGTCGAATCAAGGAGTGCCCCTGTGGAGGGGGCTGAGAATGCAGAAGGGCAGCTGGAGGGGCTATTGGGTCTAGGGGCTAGAAGACCACCTTCCCCAGTAGGTAGCAGTGTTTCTGCCAGAGGACTGTCTCCAGAGGAGTTGGAGGACAGGAAAGAGAGTAGGATGCACGAAATGGAGCTGACTAAGCTCAAGCTGAATGGGCAGTTAGAATTCGAAATGCAAACTAGGAAATTAGCCCTAGAGGAAAAGAAAATGCAGTTTGAACATGAGAAAGTTTTGAGGGAGTTGGAATTGAAGGCCAAAAGCTTAGAGATTACTCCCTCTGGTGGCAGTGTACTGCCTGTGCCTGTTGAAGCTAGGGTGTATATTCCCAAAGATGTGGTGAAGGAGTTTTTTAAAAATGATGACATTGGGCAGTGGTTCAAAGCCTATGAGGTAGCCATGTCTTCCCACCGGGTCCCTGAGAAGGATTGGGGAGCGGGGTTGTGGGGACGGTTCCTCAGTGAAGGGCGGGATACCTTGTTGGATTTACCCTCTGAAGTCTATAATTCGTACAGCCACATGAAGGATGCCTTAATGACTAGGTATGGTTTGACCCCTGAGCTTTATAGGCAAAGGTTCAGGAACTGTAGTAAGATTGAAAGCAGTACCTGGGTTGAATATGTGACCTTCTTTTGCAGAGCCTTGGATGGTTGGGTAAAGGGTAGCAAAGCGACTGATTTTCAGGCGCTCTTTGATTTGATTGCCTGGGAGCACTTGTCCGGTAATTGTTTTCCTGAGCTACGCCAGCACCTGATTGATAGTAAGTTGACTAACCCTAGGCAGCTTGCTGAGGAGGCGGACCGCTGGGTGAGTACCCGGATCCACAAGGGTCACGTGGGAGACTCCGCCAAGGGTGGGCAGGGTCCCCAGCAGAAGAGTGGGGGGACAAGGGTAAACAGAAGGAGTTCCATAAAGGGCCCCAAAGTACACCCCAAGGGAACCAAGGGAAAGGTTCCCAGCCTCCCCTGAGAAGAAGCCAGTGGCCCTGACAGGCCCCCCTGTTCACCAAGGACCACTGGTATGTTACAAGTGTGGCGCCCCTGGCCACAAGGCAAACGATCCTCGTTGCCCTTTGCATGGAAAACCAGCACCCACCAGTGCAGTCCCCCGGCAGTTGGCTAGTGTAGCCCTGGGGGAGGAGTTGGGTGCCCAAGGTGGGGGGGATCCCACAGTGTTTTCCCTTGTCTCATTAGGAGACTCTGAGATGGTCCCTAGGACCCCGCTGCCTGAGAACACTAAGAAATACAGGGAGTGGGTGACCATCAATGGCCATAGGGTGGATGCTCTGAGAGACACAGGAGCCAGTGTGACAGCTGTCAAGTGTCACCTGGTGTCTAAAGAGCAGGTTATCCCTGATGCATTTTATCCGGTTGTTGCCGCTGACAACACAGAGAGTCACTGCAAGGTGGCTCAGGTTCCCTTTGAGTGGGGGGGGTCTCGGGTACTCTTCAAGTAGCTGTGAGGCCAGCCATGCCTGTTGACTGTTTGTTAGGGAACGATTTGGAGAGCTCACCTTGGGCTAAGGTGGAGCGGAGTACGCATTTAGAAATGTTGGGCTTGCCTGATTGGGCATGTGTGACCACCCGGTCAATGGCAGCTAAAGGTGTTCAAGAGGACCTGGAGCCTGAGAGGGAGGCCCAGGTGCCTGCCGGAGAGAGAGGAGGCAGGGGGCGCGGGAAACCGGCCCCCGAAGTTCCCACGGTCCAGGAGGAGGCAGACCCTGAGGGGGATGCCCTGGAGCCTACAGGGGAACAGGTAGCTGAACTGGGGGACCTACCTGAGCTGACCCATTGGCAGCAAGAAGGAGGACCCTCCAGGGAAGAGTTCTGCGAGGAGCAGAACACATGCCCTTCTCTCGTGGGTCTGAGGCAACAGGCCACAGACCAGACAGCAGGTGATCAGTCTGGATCACATTGGATTTACTGGGAGAATGGTCTCCTGTATTCAGAGCCTAAGGTTGCTGAGCCTGGGTCAGCCCGTGTGCTGGTGGTACCCCAGCGCTTCAGAGCCTTCCTACTGGGGTTGGCTCATGATGTACCGTTAGCAGGACATCTGGGGCAGGACAAGACCTTTGACAGGCTTGTTACCCATTTCTATTGGCCCCAGATGCGCAGGAGTGCCGCCACTCACTGCAGGACATGCCAGACTTGCCAGGCAAGTAGAAAGAGTGGGAGGAAGCACAAGGCCCCTCTCCAGCCATTCCCTGTGGTCAGCACCCCCTTTGAACGGGTGGGTATTGACAATGTGGGGCCACTGGACCCCAAGACAGCCATGGGCAACAGGTTTATCCTGGTCTTGGTGGACCATGCCACCCGGTACCCTGAAGCCATCCCTCTGAGGACAGTGACGGCCCCCGTGGTGGGACGGGCACTGATGGGAATTTTCTCACGTGTGGGATTCCCTCAAGAGGTGGTGTCTGACAGAGGTACCAACTTCGTGTCCAAGTACATGAAGTCCCTGTGGCAGGAGTGCGGTGTAACTTACAAGTTCACCACTCCTTACCACCCTCAAGGAAATGGGCTGGTTGAGAGATTCAACCGGACCCTCAAGGGCATGATTATGGGTCTGGAAGAACCCATGAGGCGTAAATGGGACGTCCTCTTACCATGCCTGTTGTTTGCATACCGGGAGGTGCCACAGAAGTCTCTAGGGTTCAGTCCCTTTGAGCTCCTCTATGGACACCCGGTGCGAGGACCTCTGAGATTGGTCAAGGAAGGCTGGGAGCAATCTCCCAGGAAACCTCCCCAGGATGTATACAGTTACATGCTGGCCTTCAGGAACCAGACTAGGCGTTTCAGAGAACTTGCTGAGGCAAATCTGGAAGCCAGCCAGGAGGAGATGAAGCGGTGGTACGACCAGAATGCCACTCTGGTAGAGCTTCAGCCTGGTCAGAAAGTGTGGGTCATGGCCCCTGTGGAGCCCTGTGCGCTCCAGGACAGGTGGACCGGCCCTTTTACGGTGGTGGAGCGCAAGAGTCCAGTTACCTATTTGGTGGACTTGCAGTCTCCCAGGAACCCCTTGCGGGTCCTGCATGTGAACCGCCTGAAGCCCCACTTGGAGAGGTCCCAAGTGGGCATGCTCTTAGCTACAGATGACGGAATGGAGGAGGAGACCGAGCCTCTTCCTGACCTCCTGTCAGCCCGAGAGCAAGATGGATCAGTGGAGGGAGTAAACCTCTCTACCTCCCTGACACCTGAGCAGCAGGGTGACTGTCGCCAACTGTTGGGACAGTTCCCTGACCTGTTCTCCCTGGTTCCCAGTGTCACTCATTGGTGCGTCCATGATGTGGACACTGGGGACAGTCTTCCTGTGAAGCACAAGGCTTACAGGGTGACTGACAGGGTCAGAGCCTGCATCAAGGAGGAGGTCTCCAAGATGTTTGCGCTAGGGGTGATTGAGTCCTCTAACAGCCCTTGGGCCAGCCCAGTGGTCTTGGTTCCAAAGGCTGCCGCGCCTGGTGCCACACCAGAACTCCGGTTCTGTGTGGACTACAGGGGACTCAATTCCGTCACCAGGACTGACGCCCACCCCATCCCCAGAGCTGATGAGCTCATAGATCGGTTAGGGGCTGCGCGGTACCTCAGCACGTTTGACTTAACGTCTGGGTACTGGCAGATCGCCTTGACTGATGGGGCAAAGAGAGGTCCGCATTCTCCACACCAGATGGGCACTACCAGTTCCGGGTGATGCCCTTTGGGATGAAGAATGCCCCTGCCACCTTTCAGAGGTTGGTCAACCAGGTGTTGGTTGGACTGGAGGATTTTAGTGCCGCCTACCTGGATGACATCGCAGTGTTCAGTTCCAGTTGGGAAGAACATCTGCGTCACCTCTGGGAAGTGTTGATGGCGCTGCGGAGAGCAGGCCTCACAATCAAGGCGAGTAAGTGCCAGATTGGGCAGGGTTCTGTGGTGTACTTGGGACACCAGGTTGGGAGCGGCCAGGTGGCGCCCCTCCAACCGAAAATTGATACCATTCTGGCTTGGGAGCCCCCAAGACCCAGACAGAGGTGAGAGCCTTCCTAGGACTCACCGGGTATTACCGGAGATTCGTCAAGGGGTATGGCAGCATTGTTTCCCCCTTGACCGAGCTGACTTCCAAGAAGCAGCCCAGGAAAGTGATTTGGACTGACGCCTGTCAGAAAGCTTTTGACACCTTGAAGACTGCCATGTGCACGGCGCCTGTGCTCCAGGCACCCAACTTCTCCAATGAGTTCATTGTTCAGACCGACGCTTCAGAGCATGGTGTAGGGGCTGTTCTATCACAGATCAATGAGGAGGGCCTAGACCAACCTGTAGCCTTCATCAGTAGGAGGTTACTTCCCGGGAACAGAGATGGAGTGCTATCGAGCGTGAGGCATTTGCTGTGGTCTGGGCACTGAAGAAGCTGAGACCATACCTGTTTGGGACTCACTTCCGGGTTCAGACAGACCACAGGCCCCTCAGATGGTTGATGCAGATGAGGGTGAGAATCCAAAGCTGTTGAGGTGGTCCATTTCCCTACAGGGGATGGACTTTACGGTGGAACACCGCCCTGGTATAGAACACGCCAATGCTGATGGTCTGTCCAGATTTTTCCGCCTTAGCGATGAGAACTCCCTAAGGGTAGGATAGTTCTCCCCACATTTCAGCTGGAGGGGACACGTGTTAGACCTGGCATCCTTGGCGTGGGTCTCCCTTCCATTTTTTCGTAATGCCTCCACTGTTGCCGATATGTTTTTGCTGGACTAGATGCTCATGGGCACTTTGCCGCTGCTAATCAGTGCCAAAGTGCAAGTGCTCCCTATCGTCAATTGATATATGTATTAGTGACTCCATGATTGGATGATTGGTTTACTTGTCAGTCCCTAGTACAGTGCACTCAGTGTGCCCAGGGCTTGTAAATCCAATGCCGCTGGTGGGCTTGCAGCACTAGTTGTGCCACCCACAGAAGCGGCTTGTAAAATGTGTCTCAGGCCTGCCATCGCAGAGCCTGTGTGCAGCCTAGGGCTGCCATGTCGACTTGGTGAGTACACCCACTTACCAGTCCCTAAACCTTCCCTTTACTGCATGTTGGTCACCCCTAAAGTAGGCCCTAGGGCAGGGTGCATTGTAAGTATAAGGTAGGACATGCCCTGGTGTGTGTGGCATGTCCTAATAGTGAATTACAGCCATTTTCGTTTTTCACTATTGCAAGGCTACCTGCTCCCCATAGTCCAGAATGGGCAGACTGACTATTACACCGTATAGTCAGAACTGACCCAGGGAACATGGTAGAAAAACGAATTTAGTATGCCTGAACTCAGGATGATAAAATACATCTTTTAGTGAAGTTGGTTTTAACATTCTGTGTTTGAAAATACCACTTTTAGAAAGTGGGTATTTTCTTGCCTAACTATCCAAGCCTGCCTCTGCTAGGTTGTGTATTCCTTGTCTGGAGATTGAGTGACAGGGGCTGGGGGTGGCTACAGGAGACAGGGTGAGTCAGCACAGGGCTGAATAGAAAGATCTGCATCCATAGTGGAGGGAGGAGTTGCACCTGGGTCTGAATAGGGCTGTGCCTGCCTTCCACAATGCTGGCTCCACCTCCTGCCGGGCGGCTGAGCACTCTGCCCCACATTCTGAAAGGAAAGAAGGAGTCAGAAAAACAAAGTGCTCCAGGACTGACCAGAACTGGTTTTGGACTAGGCAGAGGCCTCTCTGCCTTCAGAGAACAAAGAGAAACTGGGTATAAAAAGGGGGACCCAGACCCCTAGGAAATTAGATCACTTTTGGGAACAAGAAGAAACCTTTGCTGAGGAGCGGAACCAAGAAGAAACTGAGGAGAGACTATCCCTAAGCCTGAAGTGCTGCTTGGGGGATTGGCCTGCAGTGGTTTGCCTGACTGCCAAAGAAAGGAGAAAGGAACTTTTGCTTTGCTGTGACTTTCATCAACTTGTGAAGGATCTCCAAGGGCTTGGAAGAGAGCTTGCCCCCTGACCGAAGTCCCAGGACCATTGGACTTCACCCCCTTTGTGAATTGCTGCTGGAAACTCTGTTTCAGTGGCTACAGAGGTAGGGAGCTGTGACCGACTCTCACGACCGACTCGGTGTCCTGTAAGCACCGCATCGAAGCACCGTCTCGCCCTGCAACGCACGGCCCTGGTCTCACCGACTCCGTCAACGAGCCGCTGCCTGCACCGCATCGAGGGACAACGCGTCCTGCAACGCTTCGCTACGCCGAATCGAACTGGTCCGACCGACACGGTCACTGCTGCTGAGTTCGAGTCCTGTGACCGCACCGGAGTTGGGCACCGCTCGCACGCTTTGCGACGCACCGCCCGACTCGCACCGCTGTCCGGACTGATCAACGCCAGCTCCTGAATCCGGCTCCGTCGCCGCACCGCAACCTGCCAGCACCGCATCGAAGCACCGTCTCGCCCTGCAACGCACGGCCCTGGTCTCACCGACTCCGTCTCGACGCCGTCAACGAGCCGCTGCCTGCACTGCATCGAGGGACAACGCGTCCTGCAACGCTTCAATTTTTGCATCGCGACCGCGACGAACAGCCATCCGGCTCGCACGCCCGTGCCTGCCGCTTCCAGTAAAAGGTACTGTGACCGAGTCTGTCTACGCTGTGTTGGCCTGTCTCGACGCGGTCAGCTGGATTTGTTAGACTCTGTTTGTTCTCAACATCGCCGTAGCCGGAGGAGGCTACCGACTCGCACAGAACCTTGAATTAAGCCTTTTTGATCAGAACTAAGCATTCTTAACAGTATTGTGGATTATTTTTGTCGTTTATGGTCTTGTGATAAATCTATATAAAGTATACCTATTTTTATAAATATATAACCTGTGTGGTGTCCATTTGTAGTGTTGTCACTTGATTACTGTATGTGTTCACAAATGCTTTACACACTGCCTCTGAACTAAGCCTGTCTGCTCGTGCCAAGCTACCAAGAGGGTGAGCAGGGGTTATTTCAGGAGTGTACCTACTTTCCCTGACTAGACTCAAGGGTCCCTATTTGGACAAAGGTACCTACCTCTGCCAACTAGAGACCCCCAAATCTAACACTCACCTATTTGAAAAAATATGCCAAAGACCCCAAGAAAGGCATAGACCGCGTTTGGCGGACATGCCAGGATAAATTGCTAGACCTATCCGGACCGCTCACCAAGATACTTGAAATGGGGTTTCAAGCCAAGGAATCCGGATCCCTGATAGACCCAGATGACCTGATCGAATGGGCACAGCGGGCGGTGTGCCAGTTGGGCAACGACAACTGCGCCATGTCAAGTGAAAGGAGGCGCTCTATCCTCCTCAAATTGGACCCGAAGTTGGCAGAGTTGTCCTCTTCGGAGGCGGGCCCCGTGGCCCAGGGTCTTCTCTTCGGTCAGCCTTTTTTGAAGGAATTGACCAAGTTTGTGGCCACTTTCAGTGGCCTGGACAAGGCGCAGGAATCACTCAAGCGCACCTTCCGTCCGGTTTTCACCAGGGCCGGACGAAATCGAGGGCGGTCGTTCGGCCGTGGGTACAATCAAGGCGCCCCACGTGGACAACAACATCAAAGAGGAGGCTACCAGGATCATAACTTCGGCAACAGCTCCTTCTATCCCTCTCAAAGAGGTCGCAACCGGTTCAGAAAAGGCAGATTTGGTGGCAATCAGGGAAACCACGAAGATACCGGAAATACAGGTGAGCCTCATTCTGTGTTCAGAAGTAGTTCTGGGGGGTCGGATTCGGTCTTTCCTACAGGTCTGGCAGACGATCTCGCAAGATGCTTGGGTCTTGGAGACAGTTCAGGGGTACAAACTGGAATTGTACGATACTCCCTCCCAGGGTTCCCTTCCTCCTCCCATTCATTTTTCCCGCCAAGAGCAAGATTTCATTACAGACGAAATCCTTGCCCTTCTCGAGAAAGGGGCTATCGTGGCCACTCAACCACATCCTCGAGGTTTCATCAGCACGGTTTTCTTAGTCCAGAAAAAAGGGGGCGGCTCCAGGTTGGTCCTGAATCTGAAAGAGTTCAACGGGTGGATCGTTTACCGACATTTCAAAATGGAGGGCATCCATTTTTTGCGGGATCTTCTTCAGGAAGGGGATTGGATGGTGCGCCTCGACCTGAAAGATGCCTATCTTTCAGTGCCCATATACGCTCCGCATCGGAGGTTTCTTCAGTTTCTATGGCAGGGCATCTGCTACGAGTACAAGGTCCTTCCCTTCGGACTTTCGTCAGCACCTTGGTGCTTCACGAAACTCCAGCGCCCAGTCATGGAGTCGTTACGAGCTCGGGGAGTTCGCTTGATAGTCTATCTGGACGACGTCATTATCATGGCTCGTTGCCCTCGCCTGGTACTCATGCACCTAGAATGGGCAATAGATTTACTTCAGAGCCTGGGTTTCGTGGTGAACCCTCAGAAGTCCAATCTGTCCCCCACGCAATTGATAGAATTCCTGGGTTTTCAGGTCGACTCTCGGAGCTGTCAGCTTCTCCTTCCCGCGCAAAAGATCAGAACAATCAAGAAAGAATTGAGATTGATTGTGAACAGGCAGATTGTGTCCTTGAGGACAGTGGCCCGAGTGGTGGGTCTGTTAGCCTCATCGATCCACGCCATATTTCCGGGACCTCTGCATTATCGAGCACTCCAGCGCCTGAAGATCCAACATCTCCGCAAAGGCCTCGGATATGCAGAACGGATTCCTCTTTCCGAGGAAGCGAGGTGGGAGATGACATGGTGGCTAGATCACATGGAGTCATGGAATGGCAGAGCCATATTCGGATCGAGTCCCGAGATAGTGATCGAGTCGGACGCCAGTCGATGGGGCTGAGGAGCCCGCTGCGGTCCGACTTCGACAGGGGGTCGGTGGTCCCCAGAGGAACTTTCTCTACACATCAACTGTCTAGAGTTGCTGGCAGGCTCGTTTGCAATTCGCAGTCTTTCCCCCAGAAGACGGATTGTTGTATCCTCTTACGGATGGACAACGTGTCGGCAGTCCGATACGTGAACAAGCTGGGCGGGACGAAGTCACGGATTCTTGCAGAGATCGCCAAAGATTTTTGGCACTTTTGTCTGCAGCACAAAATATCAGTTGTGGCAGAATATCTCCCAGGGCACAGCAACGAGGTGGCGGATTGGCACTCTCGATACCTGCGCGATTACAGCGATTGGAGGCTTCATCCTCGAATCTTTCTCTTCCTGAATCAAACATGGGGTCCTTGTCAATTAGACTTGTTCGCGTCTCGCCTGAACAAACAACTCCCACAATTTTTCAGTTGGCGTCCGGACCCAGAGGCGATCGCCTCAGACGCGTTTCTGCAGGTCTGGCCTCCCGGCCTTTGCTATGCCTTCCTGCTATTTGTAATGATACCGAGAGTATTGGCGCAGGTCAGCAAACGGAACTTCTTCTAGTCACTCCGTTGTGGAGAGCACAAACCTGGTTCCCAGTAGTTCTGGAGATGTCTTGTGCTGTACCAATGTTACTTCCACAGACATGGAACCTGTTGCTGGACCCTCACAAGCAACCCCATCCCTTGGTATTAGCAGGTCAACTCCCTCTGGTAGCATGGCGAGTTTCAGGGATAGATGGGAGATCCCTGGCCTTTTGAGAGACGCTACCGCGTTCATTAAACAGGCTTGGTCCGATAATACCCACAAGCGGTATTCATCAGCATGGAACAAATGGTGTAGCTGGTGTGCTCAACAGGATACCGATCCCACTACAGCAAATGTCTCCATGATCATGAATTATCTGGCTTCCCTGGCCTCATCGGGTCTCGCGTACAGAACAGTTAATACCTTTCGATCTGCAATTTCAGCGGGACATGGTCAGCTGGATGGCAAACCTGTGGGGGAGCATCCCTTGGTCTGCAAGCTGTTAAGAGGGATTCGGATGGTCAAATCCCCATGTCCAAAGTACTCATTCCTTTGGGACGTCGCAGTGGTTCTACGGTTTTTAGAATCCTGGCCTGCTAACAAATATCTATCACGCAAGCAAATTTCAGCCAAATTGGCCATGCTGTTATGTTTGGTCTCTTGCAAGAGAGTGTCCGATATCAGAGCTTTGGATTTGGCTGGTCGCCATTTCTCCCCGGAAGGGGTCACTTTTAATGTCTCCAGGCGTACCAAGTGTAATACCACCTCGGTTTCATATCCTTGTTTCCCGGATAATCCGAAATTATGTGTGGTTCAATGTCTTAAAGCGTATGAGGTAAGTACGGCTGAATTTCGTTCTAATATGCAAGGTCAACTGTTTATTGCTTTACAAAAACCGTTTCGTCCAGTGACCCCAGCCACTTTAGCTCGCTGGGTCCGTTGGCTCATGAGCGAGGCAGGTATTGATGTTTCTAAGTTTGGGGCTCACTCTGTTCAAGGGGCAATGGCCTCTAAGTCACATGCTCTGGGAGTAACGCTTGCCGATATAATGACGGCAGCTGACTGGTCGACAGAGTCCACCTTTAAGACTTTTTATTATAAACCGATTGTGGATGTGGCATCGGTAGTGGTGGCTAAGCTTTGAACAAGCATAATCGGAGCCTCCGGTCCTGACATAGAATTAAAAATTTGCGAACAGTCGTGACAAGAATTTTCAATTCTATTAAGGACACGGAGGCGAGGATTATCCCACCCAAGATTATACGTTATACTGAATCATATGTCATGAATTGCAGGTTACTGTCAATGTTATTGGATCGTATTATTGATTTGTTTTCCCACCCTGATTAAATGATTTTTATATATATACAAAAAATTCTAGTGTGACCATTATTACTGGAATTTTTTCTTTGTTTCAGATACGAATGGCAAGTAAGGACTTCTGCCTTCATCTTCCTGAGTTCGTTGGAGTGTTCTGTCTCCTTTGAGGTGCGGCGTCTGTTAGCCGTTTTTTCAGGACGCGGAGTTTTTCCTCCCCGAGAACTGAAATGTCCCTGTTGGACTTCAGAACATTGGTTACCGTAATGGATGGTTTCAGTTAAAGACTGTGTTCAAATTGAATGGATATCTCAAGAAGTTGGACTTAATATTTTCTACTGGATCACGCAAAGAAAGAGGAGGTGACTACCTCTGTGAGACCTTATATAGGGTACTCTCTATGGTTATGGGGCACCTAGTGCTCATGGGATTTGTAGTTTTATGAATAAAAAAAAAAAAGTGTTTTTTTATTGGCTGTTGTATAATAAATGCAAAGAAATGAGAAGCATAATCCTCGCCTCCGTGTCCTTAATAGAATTGAAAATTCTTGTCATGACTGTTCGCAAATTTTTAATTGCCTTGCACCTGGATGCTTCTGTTTTAAGCCCTGAAGCGCCCGGGGTTGAGTGTCAATCAGTGACACTTCATCACAGAGTGGGGTGGGGTCAGCAGTCTCACTAAACCCATACCACTCTGTTATGACGTTGGGACTGCTGCCTTCCCTGATTGGCTGGCAGCCAATGAGGGAAGATCTCTTAGGGGATTCTATCTCTTTATTGATGCCCCCTGCCCAGATCTATTCCAAATCGTCAATAATCTGGATTGTCCTGACTGTTCTCATTTAAAAATCACCGTCAATAACCACCAGACAGTCGTGTTCACTTCATTACTCAGAGTAAACCGAAAAACAACAACAAATGAATCATACCCAACAACGTAAAAAATGTGAGTAGGGTAAGAAAGCACCTCACGTGCGCAAACCCAAAGGGCTTCTGGATGGTACTCGCCAGTAGGCCCACGTTATCATCAACGGTTGCTTCCTTACCCAGAAAAGATAAAGAAAGAAAGAAAAAGGTGTGTGTGAACAATCCACTGAGGTGGAAGGTCAAAAACAGCAAGTTTATGTGACCCATATCACTGAGACTGTGAAATTCACTCAGTGTTTAGTTTTACCCCAAGCGTGCACAAAAAATTGGAGTTCCCAACATACTAAAAACGAGATAGCACTCACATGCAACACTCTTTATTCACTGTTGTGAGTGTCCTCAATTTAAAAACAAGGCAAACATTTGCCCATTATTTTTTGTCACAAGCCAACATGTTTCGTTGCCAAACCCGTCAAGGCAACTTCATCAGGGCTGCTGGGGCATCAGTCCTTTTCACACCCAATCTGTGGTTATTGACAGTGATAAAAAAGAGAAATGTACCAATCACAAACACTCCTTTCAACCATAGGACCTCAATCTAAAACCAACCACTATATATGTTTTATTTTCATATAATTACCGAGGGGTTGCTCGTGTCCAGCGTACCTACAACCACCTCTCATTCGGAACCATGCGCCACTGGGTCGCGTTCCATTCACAAGATCGCACTTGTCGATCTATTCCTGTAAATGTATATCATAGGTTATACTAGCCACAATCCCTCTAAGGCAAACACAAAGTTTAATATTTCATATATCGCCCACAGCAATTGCCCCGTATCCACCCATTCCTCTGTTAATTATGCACTCACAGTGGCCCATGCTTTTGTCAACCCATGGGTGGTATCTCTGATAGTAATTGGAGATTCAATTGCGATTACGTAAAACATTTCGTAAATGCATGCTTATTCTTACTCCAAACAATGCGCTGTATCTAGGTTTAAATGTGTTGGCCAGCACAACCCATTATGCTTAAGATGCCGCCTCTCAGATCTAAGCCGCGGCACCCACCACTACATGCCTCTTTGATCTCCCGGGCCCCCCGCTGGAACCTCCTTACCGCCAGGGGTGGTATCTCTGATAGTAATTAGAAACTCAATGGCGTTTACATAAAACATTTCGTAGGTACGTGCTTATTCTTACTCCAAACAATGCACTGCATCTGAGTTTAAATGTACTGACCAGCGTAACCCATTGCGCTTAAGATGCCGCCTCTCAGACCTAAACCACGGCACCCACCGCTACATGCCTCTTTGATCTCCCGGGCCCCCCGCTGGAACCTCCTTACCGCCAGGATCTCCTGTCACTGCCTGCAATCGTCCATCCCGTTCTCCCCGCACTGACTCTGCCGGTATTTCTAAAGCATGCCGGTTACCATGTGGTGCATGTAGAACGCTCGAAAATGCGTGCACCAACGTGGCGGCCATCTTGGCATGCCAATAATGCAGACCCTCGCTGTAAATAAGGTTCTAACAAACTGCTGCAATTCTTTCTAGCAGCAACAGATAATTTGGTGTAATTCAATCCGTTCTTTCATACAAGTGCAGCGCCCGAAAAAATATGTGCACCAGCACGGCAGCCCACTTTAGCATATCCAGAAACGGACACTCATTCATTGAAAAGGCATAAAATGTTCTACTACAATTCTTTTAATATAACATCATGGTGTTACATATATTTGAATTCATTTCCTTAATGTCAGTCCTCCTATACTGATGGGGTCTACATTGACAGCACTATCAACATAGATCAAAACGGCGGCCATCTTGACCAGCTCATAGTCTTATTCTCCTATCTTTTTTCATATGAAAAGCACTCCTTCGCTAAAAAAATGGGACAACTTAAACTCAAAATTTTATTAAGACGCTATATATCATAGCCCCCCTATATTTCGGACAATTCTCCATTCATTATTCGCATCCTTATTCTATAATTGGAAGTCTTTGGGGACTCACATTCTCATTTACAGTGTCCACAATGCACAGCTACTTCTAGGGCAAACAACAATTAATGGGCCATTGACTACGGTCATTTCACTGACCAATCTTATTCCATTCAATAAAATCGTTTAGCCCATGGCGATCTACTCGCTCTGTAAAAATCCACCTTGCCTCCTTCCTAGCCAAAATTGCATCGATGTTGTGCCTTTCCCCAACTACCCTTTCCAGAACCGTCCATCTCAGATCCCTGAGGTCATGTTTAAATTCACGGAAGTGTTGGACCAGCCGGGTAGTTAGTTTTCCAATTTTCAAGGTACTCAAATGCTCTTGAATTCGCACTTTTACCTTCCGACTGGTAAGCCCTATATAGTGCAACCCACACACACACGTGATCCTATAGATCACATGTGTGTTGTTGCAATTACTGAACTTGTTCAAAAACCAGATTTTACCGCTCCTCAACACCACACTTTTGGTCGGTTCTGTCAGTCCACACACCGAGCAGCCACCGCATCTAAAATGTCCGGTGGGCAGGTTGGACTCTTTGGGTTGTTGGATGGGGCGAGTATGTACCAACTTGTCTTTGAGATTGGGGGCTCTCTTAAATGCAAATCTTGGAGGGGGCATCTTCCTGTCCCCACTGTCCAACAAGGACCAATGCTTGCGGACAATTTGGCGAATTTGAGTAGAGAGGGGGTCAAACGTTGTGACCACCGGCACACACTCATCCCTCTTTTTATTGACCCTTTCCAATAGTGCTTCACGAGGGGTATTCAAGGCACGTTTACGGGCCTTCCTGATCACATTGTTGGGATAACCTCTATCCTGCAGTTTTACCACAAGATCTTCTGATTGCTCCACAAATCAGTACGTTGAGGAGCAATTCCTTCGGTATCTCAAAAATTGCCCCACCGGTAAATTATCCCGGAGGGCACGAGGATGAAATGATCTATAGTGTAGCAACGAATTCCGATCTGTCTGTTTTTGATGCACAGTAGTCGTAAGCCCATTATTTTCTGCTTTTATGTCTATGTCCAAATAGACAGCGGTATCTTTGCTCATACTCCACGTAAAGCGGAGACAATCATCTTGATTGTTAAGCCAGGTTAAAAATTCTCGAAGTCTGTCCTCTGATCCAGTCCATATACAGAGGACATCGTCTATAAACCGCCTCCAGAGAGAAAGATTCTCCCTGAAGGGGTTAGACGAATGGTGGACGACATTCTCCTCGAACTGGCCCACATAGATGCAGGCCAGACTCGGGGCGAATGTCGCCCCCATCGATGTCCCTGACACCTGAAGATACACCTGATCTTTATATGCAAAAAAATTATTTGTAAGTGCAAGTTCTATACACTGCAATACAAATGTTTGGGGTACATCATAAAACCATTCCAAACCACCAAGAGCACGCGCTGCTGCCACCAGCGTGGCATCTTGGGGTATACTGGTATACAACGACTCTATGTCAATTGTAACCAGTAATTGGGTAATAGGGTTGTACTCCACAGTACTCAAAATGTTCAACACGTCCGTGGTGTCCTGCACGAATGACGGTTGGGTGATGACAGATTCCCTGAGGAAGAAGTCCGCAAACTGGGACAAGGGCTCCAGTACTGATTGAATTCCCGAGACGATCGGGCGTCCTGGTGGCGGACGCTGGGCTTTGTGGATCTTCGGCAAGATGTAAAACTCCGGCATCCTGGGTCTTACATTAACAAGGAAGTCAGCTTCTGTGTGATTATGAAAAAGAGGTACTGAGATTACTTGAGGTGCGTACTAATTACCATCCAGTAGCACGTGATCCTACACCACAACTCCAAGAGACGATTGGGGCACTGGTGGCGGACGCTAGGGAGAAGAAGAGGATAACTAACAAGGAAGCTGACTTCCTTATTAATGTAAGAACCAGGATGCCTTGAGTGGCTTGATAAATCTAACTTAGTAGTTGCGTCGCCCTTGCTCCCCCTTGCGTGGCGCAAGGACGGCACAACTCAATGATAAATTTGGTCCCAAGTATCAATCTGTATGGCTTTTATGTTATACCAGGGACCTATCCTAGCCCTCAGAGGACGCTTTACACAAGCCCCTCACCCCCATAAAAACATCCTAGGCAGTAATAGAGCACCAGTTTCCCTGGATGTTTCTTTTCTCCACAGGCACTATGTAAACTCACTGGGTCACATCAGAACATTCCATCAGCCTGGCCAATCACACTAACCTAGTGCACACTGGCATCCATGCTCTGCACTTACAATTCATCAAGTCAAACTAACATTTATACTGCTCCCAACAGGGCAAATGTAGTATGCCCTGATCATGCATCGTACAGTACTTCCCCACTTACACTTTCTTCACCGAGAAACATGTACTGTCTCCATTTGGTGTTTACCACTGCAGGAACTGAGTGCTACATAAAATCAAAGACACAAGGACTGTGCGAACGATCTACAGTCCTGTTATGAGCCCCAATGTACCCCAATATAGGCCAAGGTAGATGCACAACCTTTCACCTACATTTGTCCTACTTTGCTCTACATACCGATTCTGGTGCTGACCTTTTACCTAGTTATGGGCCGAATAAATGTTGTGTGGTTTTCTTAGAAAACTAGACTCATTTATTATGCATGAGGATTCTTAGTATCACAGCAGGATTACCATCTTCTGTATAATAACTCTGTAAAAAAGTAACTGCTATCGTCATCCTTGTATGACAGGCCCACAGTATCATCACACATCCAGGTAGACCCCCTTAGGGTACCTTTTGGGTATATAAGCACCACATTTTCACTGGGCAAACCAGAGGAGGCGCTTCCATGCTGACACAAGACGCTGAAGTCCCTTCACGCAGAAACTCCATCACGCAGTGGCCTGACATCCCTTGCGGGGTGTCCAACTCAAGACCAAGACGGGGTCCTTCGCTCTTTCTCATCGGGTAATGGGGTTGGCTCTTTCGTAGGGGGATTCTTGGCTTCACACCTACATACATGCTAGATACACTTAGGTACACTTAGCTAGGGTTCGCATCTTAGGAGTACACTTGGTTATTGCTATGTATCTACATGCCTGCCTATATTCACTGTTTTAGCATCATGGTAGAATTCTACCTTTTATTTATGCTGTTGGTGCTTATAATCGTATATCTCTGTTTCTGTCTAATGGTTGTCGCAGCACACATATTTTATACTAGAATGAAGCTGGTTCAATAAATGCTTATTGAAAATGTCCCCATTGTTTATTCTGTATCTCTCTCTGAGAAGAAGTGAGCACGAGTGACTGAGCGAAAAGTACTGTACTGTTTACATGATCCCTGAGGGGTTCATGAGTTGTCATGTTCAGTGGTTGCCAGAAACTATTCGCTCCTTGGTGAGGGTCCTGGGCTGACAGTGGCACTGTGAGCTACCTGGTCTATAGGCCAACATATCCTGTGGGGGGTCCGCAATCAGTCTAGACACCAATCCCTTAGTTTATGTTGCCCAAACAATGCGCAGAGCCTGCAGATTTGTAGGAACTACATGACAGTCCCACCTGGGAGCACAATGAAGAGATCCTTATGAGGAGGGTTAAGTCCTCCCTTACATTTTCAGAACACAGAATTAGGTCAGGCATATACTCATTCAGGGACACACATACAGTGAACCCGCCACAATGACTAACAAGCATTGGCAATGCCAATAGGTCTGGCTTTAAAGGAATGTTTTCTGTAATGTGAAGCATTACAAGTGTTGGACCTGGCCCTCTCTGCAGGGCCACACCCAAACCTCTTGCCTTCACTCCTCCTATTTTTGATGAATTCATTTTTGTTGGCCTTAGGACTCTTTACCACTGCTAACCAGTGCTAAAGTGATGCTTAAAACATGGTAACATTAGGGTATACCCAATCACCATAAGTAATTTATTTGTAAGTCCCTAGTAAAGTGGCACGACATGTGCCCAGAGCCTGTAAATTAAATGCTACTTGTGGGTCTGAAGCATTTATTATGCTGCCCACTTAAGTAGCTTTTAAACATGCCTCATGCCTGCCATTGCAGCCTGTGGGTGCAGTTTTCACTGTCATTTTGACCTGGCAAAATAAGCCTTTTGACAGACCCAAGCCTTCCTTTTTAGGTCTCGTCTAGGCAGTGCTTGCGCTGTCTCTTCGGGACATGTGGTATTCAGTCTATTCCTTTGTTTTCGTTGGTCAGTTGTATATATTTGTCCCGCCTTTGGGCTGTTTTGTTCTGCCCTGCAAACTAACCCTGCTACATGGATCCTTTCACCATGGGCCATATGTTTTGCTTCAGTGCACTACTTTGTCTTTCGCTCAGACTTCACTCCTGCTGCCAGTTCACCTAATCTCCTGTTCCTCCCCAGAACAACACCTCCAGACCCTCGCAGCTTGCTTTTTTTGTGAACAGCTGCTCTTCGCTTCCTCTCGTGCTGCAGCTACCTCCTCCTCCCTCCTGCTTCTAGGGTTCTTTTGTCCCCTGCAGCCTGCGTGGCGTGGTTGATTCCCCTATCCTTGTTTAGAAGCGAACAATTACAGCTTCTAAAGCGCAAGTTTGTCTGCTTTAAAAAATAAGAATGAAAGTTCGGCTTCATCAGAACTGGTTTTGCTATTCAAGATTATCATCAGGGAAACTTGAGATCTCAGATAATGATAACACGTACTTCGCGCACAGCCTGGGTTGCCAGATGAGTCAGTGGGGAGTTGGTCTTCCAATCCATTGGTTTGGTTTTCCTTTCCAAATCGCCGATTGTGAGCCCAACTGCATCAATTAGTCAGAATACAACTCCCAGAATGCACCAAATTAGTCAAATGAAATCTCACAAGCCTGAAAATAATTGCAAATGCATTTACATCGTGTTTCATACTACTGAAAACACGTTCTAGCTCTTTCGATGGACAGAAGTATGAGCTTTTTATGAGGTCTATAAGAGCCGTTCTCTGTCCCAGTTGGGTATCAAAATTCCAACTTCATAAGCTTCATTACCCCACTGCATGGGTAGCACAGAAAGGCACATTGACTAATTCAACTATATTCCAGATTCTAGGAAAAGTCCTAGATAATTGCCAGATTCAAAGCACAGATGTGGTGACCAGATGGCTGCATGTCACCAGCACATCCCATTTCCATCCCCTGAGCTTTCCTTTACAAGGTGCCTGTAATCAGCTGCCTTGGTGGGATTGGTTACATCGAGGTAAGGCAAGGTCACATCTCCCACAATGCAATGGGTGGTTAGACGTATGTTGCCGGCCTGGAATAACGGCGCAATATCCCACAACTAGCGAAGGTTTCATGATGAACCCAGGCTCACTTTGTTTCCTTTACTTGAGCAAAGCAATCTGCTCATTCTAGCAGATTAATCTCAATTTATCTTCCTTCCAATTTTGTCTCTATTCTCCCCCCCTTGGAATCTGGTAATGATGACTCCCTTTATGGTTCTCACCCACGTCCTTCTACCATGGGGGTGCTTGTTGTGCCCCCTGCCCCAAATTCTCATCTTGCTTTCTTCCTGCTCACTCTGCTCTTCTTCCTCTTCTAATCATACGTGCCCTTTTAACCTTTGCCCTTCAATCAATCAATCAATCAATCAATCAGGGGTTTTATAAAGCGCGCTACTCACCCGTGAGGGTCTCAAGGCACTAGGGGGAGGGGTTGCAGCTCCGCTTCAGTTGAAGAGCCAGGTCTTGAGGTTCTTCCTGAAAGTGTGCAGGGTAGGGGAGCGTCTGATGTTAACCGGGAGCTCGTTCCAGGCCTTGGCTGCGACGTAGGAGAAGGCTCTTCCGCCTGCTCTGTTTCTGTGGATGTGAGGGGTTTCTGCCAGGGCGAGGTCAGCGGAGCGGAGGTTCCTTTTGAGTACGTGGAAGGAGACTCTCTCGTTGAGGTATTGGGTCCGATGTTGTGGAGGGATTTGTAGGCGTGGGTGAATAATTTGAAAGTTACTCTCTTCTCGACAGGTAGCCAGTGGAGGTCTCGTAGGTGTTGGGTCATGTGTTCGTGCCGTGGTGTTCCAAGGACAAGTCTGGCTGCGGTGTTCTGGATGGTTTGGAGTTTGTGTAGGAGAGTTCTGTTGATTCCGGCGTAGAGGGCGTTGCCGTAGTCCAGTCTGCTTGTTATGAGTGCGTGGGTGACGGTCTTTCTGAATTCTGGGGGGGTCCATTTGAAGGTCTTGCGGAGGATGTGGAGGCAGTTGAATCTGGTGGAGGCGACGGAGTTGACCTGGCGGGTCATGGTGAGGGAGGAGTCGAGGATGATGCCGAGCTTTCGCGTATGGTCTGCTAGGGTGGGTGGGCTCCCAAGGGCGGAGGGCCACCAGATGTTGTCCCAAGCGGAGGTGGCGGGGCCGAGGACAAGGACCTCAGTCTTCTCTGAGTTGAGCTTGAGGCAGCTGTTGTTCATCCAGGCTGCGACGTCCTTCATTCCTTTCTGGAAGCAGAGTCTGGTGTCTTCGGGGTTCTTCGTGAGGGAGAGGATGAGCTGGGTGTCATCTGCGTAGGATACTATGCTGAGCCCATGTTGTCTGACGATGGCGGCGTGGGGGGCCATGTAAATGTTGAAGAGCGTGGGGCTGAGCGAGGATCCTTGAGGTACTCTGCAGGTGATCTCGGTGGGTTCGGAGAGGAAGGGTGGGAGTCTGACCCTCTGGGTTCTACCGGAGAGAAAGGATTGGATCCAGTTGAGGGCGGTTCCTCGTATCCCAGCGTCATTGAGTCTGGCTGCGAGGGTGCGATGTGAGACGGTGTCGAAAGCTGCGGAAAGGTCTAGAAGGATGAGGGCCGCGGTATGGCCCTGGTCGAGTAGCATGCGGATGTCGTCGGTGGCAGCGAGGAGGGCAGTCTCGGTGCTGTGGTTGCTGCGGAATCCGGATTGGGAGGGGTTTAGGATGGCATTCTTTTCAATGAAGGTGGTCAGCTGGGCGTTTACCAGTCTCTCCGTGACTTTGGCAGCGAAGGGGAGAAGAGAGATGGGCCGGTAGTTTTTCAGGTCCGTCGGGTCGGCTGAGGGCTTCTTGAGGAGGGGTTTGACCTCTGCTCGCTTCCAGTCATCGGGGAAGATGCTGGATTGGGAGGAGGCGTTGATGGTCCGGCTTAGTTCGGGTGCTATGGCGGTGGTGGCTCGCTGGTAGATGTGCGGTGGGCAGGGGTCCATAGGAGCTCCTGAGTGGGTGTTCTTCATGGTCGTGGCGGTGTCCTCAGTGGTGGCAGGATTCCAGGTGGTGATGGATGGCTGGTTGTCGGTGGTGGGGAGGGGGGTGGTGTCCGGGGTCTGTTTGCTGAAGTTGTCGTAGAGGGCCTTGATTTTATGGTGGAAGTAGTAGCCGAGCTTGTCGCAGAGGTCCTGGGATGGTGTGACGTCCGTGGCTTCGCTGGGGGGTTTGGTGAGCTGCTGTATGATGTTGAAGAGTTCTTTGGCGTTGGTAGTGTTGGTGTGGATTTTGTTCTTGATGAAGGTCCGCTTTGTGGATCTTATGAGCTGATGGTATTCCTTTAGGGTGTTCCTGTAGTTGTTCTGGTCTTCAGTGGTTTTCCTGTTCCGACAGATTTTCTCAAGACGTCTGCAGGAGTGCCTGGCTTCTTGGAGGTCGGTGGTGAACCAGGCGGCCTTCAGGGGACGTTGTTTACTGGCGTGGCGGAGGGGTGCGATCTTGTCAGTGCAGCTGGAGATCCAGTGGTGGAGTCCTTTGGCTGCGGAGTTGGCGTCGGTCGTGGCTGAGGGGGGGTCGTGGAGGAGGGTGGTGTTGAGGTGTTCCTCTGTGATCTTGCTCCAGTTCCTTCATGGCCGGTGTGGGGCGGGTTTGGGTGCTTTGGTTGTGTTGAAGGTGAAGTGTACGCAGTGGTGGTCTGTCCAGAAGGGCTGCGTGGTAAGGCTGAAGTGGATGTTTGTCCCTCCTGCGAAGATGGGGACGAGGGTGTGTCCTGCTCTGTGGGTGGGGGAGGTGACGAGCTGCTTCAGTCCGAGGATTGCGAGGTTGTCGAGGAGGGCGGCGGAGTCGGGGTCGCTGCGGTTGTCGAGGTGGAAATTCAGGTCCCCGATGAGGATGTAGTCCGTTGAGGTGATGGCGTGGGGTGCTACGAGGTCGGTGATGGTGGTTGCGCGGTCCAGGTGGTCTGTAGGCGAGGGTGCCACGCAGGGTGGTCTGGATCTGGAAGTGGAGGTGTTCTGTGTTGGAGAGTGGGTTGCTCGTGCTGGAGGTGGAGAAACGGAGGGAGCTCTAGTGTGGGATGGTGAGTCCTCCTCCTGGGCGGTGGGGGGGGGGTCCTTTCTCTGGATCTTGTATCCATCAGGGATGGCGGTTGTGATGTCGGGGCGGATGTGGCGTTGGTCCATGTTTCAGTGAAGAAAGCGACGTCGGGCGAGAGTGTGTCGAGCAGGTCCCAGAACTCTACGGCGTGTCTGTGTAGCGAGCGCACATTCCTTCCCTCCACCCTCTCAACACATCTTCCTTCCCTCACCTGCCTCAACTTCCCCAGCCCCCACGCCGTTATCCCTTCCCCTTCCAAAATACCACGGGCTGCCATGACCGGCCAGGCAGGTCTCATTTGCCAAGCTCATTTTCGGGTTACAGTTACCTATTAGGTTTTCCCTTTTGAAAAGTAGTGGGCAGGCAGGGAGTGTCCATATTTTGGACATAACATTCAGAAGAATGCTGTGCTCCCAGGGTTTAACAATATTACAGGGTTAGGGGCGTGGCCAAGATGGCGGCTAGAGCAGACGCGCTGTACTAAGCTCCGCATCGAGCCCCCTGGAAGAATCCTGAAATCCCCTGCCCTGGTGGGGAAATTCTTGCTGTTTCGGTGGCGGAAGTGCCCCTGTACACTTCCCCGCATTTCCCAGTGCCGACGAGTGTTCTGCGAGGCAGCGGGTGCTTAGCGCACCGTGTGAGCCGGCGTGCTGCCTACATAGCCCAGGTTTACCAGCTATTTCTTCTGACTACGTTTACTGTGGATATACTATTCTACAGTCTTCAAACATTCGTATCTCAGCAATATAGACATATGGAACATATAGCAAATAGTAACACACGTGACACAAATTGCTGTCTACTCTCTTGTTTTATATAAATTGAATCATTCATATATATTTGCACATTTGTAAACAAGGCTGTCAAGACGAGGTGAGGTTCTAAGTGATGTGATTAAGTGACATTTGTGCTCAGTGCTGGTGTTTGGTCCGCAATATGTACAGCGTGATTAAAATATGTACATGGAAAACAAAATATATAGGCCAGAAATTCGGGGGAAACGCAGTGACTCTGCTGTATATTAAATAATCTTTTGCGCGCAGAGCCCTGGTCAATCTGGACCATGCGAGGTCGTCGACATTTCAACCCAAACTATGCTCCATTAAGTAGTCAAGGCGGGTCTTCATCAGGACAAAAACAGGGGTAGGGGGTGACAGCCTATAAATGAAGAAAGCGCAGATTAGGCGTGTTCCATAGCTAGGTCTGAAGGGAATACGAATGCGAAGACAGGGTGACACTACTCACCCACAAAGAACCAGAGTGATTCCTGGTTAATCTTTCAGTGCCTGATGGTTAGATCATGAATAATCTTGCGCATGGAACTTGGCTCTGTCCCCTTGATGGAGCAAGGATTCAAAGAAAAGAAACTTGCTCGAATTAATCTCTCGTTAACATGTACTAATAAGTAGAAATAGAAATTCGAAAGAAAAATTAATATGTACACGACATTCATACACGGGGAGAAAAAGTTTTCTGCTTGCTTAAATAACAAAGAATAATCTGCTACGTAACTAAAATCCCGCTTGAAACCAAAATTTGCTTTGCGCATGTGCGAACCCGTCCTGTGAAAATAACCACGTGATTAACCCATGTGAGAGGAAAACTCTCACACATGCGCAAAGAGTTGCTACCTGTAGGTCTTGAAGTACCGCATGCTTGGCATATGCTTGCCTGGATTTAAAGGAGGTTTTTCGCTATTAATGCTTTGCTTAATAAAGAAGAAAATAACATGGGATAGAGTAGAAAGGGGAGGTAAACAATGATAATAACATATTCGAGAGATTAACATCTGTCTTTGATTCTTTCGTCAATAGTGCGCATTTGGGCCTGATATACTAAGTCGAAAGAAAGATGGCGGGTGAGACGTAACGCAAGCTGAGTCTGCGCACTGAAGTTCGAAGTGACCTAGTGGCCGGAACATGGGCCTGCTGCCAATAAGCGAGAACGGATCCCTGAGAAAATTATTCAACTGAAGAAATATATAAAAATTGTATCTATTTGTTTCGTGAGATGCATGGGAAAAGGAAATAACATAAAAACTGAATAAATTAAGTGGGAAGGGTTTACTGAAAAAAGAATTAGTTAAGAACTTTGGGATGACCACATGAGGTGATGACAACTCCCCTGCCCCGGCCCAATCATAGTTTAGGATTCACAGACATTTGCAACCTTTGAGGGTGGGACATGCAAAATTAAAGGGTATAATTTGAGTGACTTACAATTAGATACAGATGAGCTGCTGCTACTGAAGGGAGAGCTGCTGGAACGAGAGCTAGAGAGAGAGGCGTTGAGATGCGGAGAGCTGCTGAAGAGAGATAGAGAGAGAGAGACCTACTAGAGAAGAACAGACTGAGAAAATTCAATGCTGAAAGACAGCTTGATTATATTGAAGATTTGCGGAAGAATACAGAGGAGGGAGACAGTGTGAGAGAGGGAATCGCTCCGGTGCGTCGGGTTCTAGAGAAGTGTAGTAAGAATAATCCTATCCTGCACCTATCTTATAGTCTTTGTGTCCTGACTCTTGCTCAGATGACCTCCACCAATCCTTTTGGCCAGGGGTTGGGTTTCCCAGTTTCACCTATTGGTAACTATCATTTCATCTTGAAAATTGAATATCTTTTATGAAAGTATGAATTATTGTGTCTTTTGTCTCTTCATCTATCGCTCCTAAAATATTGAAGTTGTTGAAAGCGTCTGTATTTTGAATGTAATTGATAAATGAATTTTCTCTCCCATGAAAGTTGATGGAGTTTGCACTGTGAATCTATGTAAATGAGCGTTCATTCTGAGTGAATTATTAGATAAAATAATTTAATCTTACTTGGAGTTTGTGATTATTTTTATTAAAAGTTATAAATTGTTTAATGAAATTGTTAATAATCACCATCAACTACTCGACTAATGGTCCATTGACCAAAGGAAGAGTGGTGATCTGTGAAAATTAGTTAGGATAGACTAATTCAGATAGAAGAAAATAAAACTTGACCCCCAGCGAAACAGTCAGGAAATTGTATTGTGCATATGGGCCCATTGTATGTGATACGTAGATGAGTGAAAAGTTTATCCTGGCCTTTTGCTGGATCAGTTTTTCTGGTAGCAGAGGGATGGTTATTATCGATTAGTTTGGTGATTATTGATTATTGATTATTGAATATTGTTATGACAAATTGACTATATGTTTAACACTAAGAGTTAGTGTCGCGTTTTATGTTGTGTAGAAGCACAGGTACAGAGATACCTGGGAATCCCGGGAACGGAATTTAGAAGAGTGTGATAAATGGAAGTCACACTGCAGAAGGTTACTCGTCTGTTATCGTAATACTGAGAAGCTACGGAGGGCTGGCAGTATTGCATTAGGGACTATATCGTATAAAAGTAGAGTGTAAGTGACAGCAGAGGGCCCGCCTGTGAAACTTTGGCCTTACCCAAAGGAGGAGTATCCCTAGAGGAGTAACAGGTCCTCCCCGAGCTTGAGTGAAGAGTAAACAGGGGTTTGCTCGTAGTGATTGGAAGGAATTTTCTTTTTGTAGCGAGTGAAGAAACTATCTTGGTTTAGTGGAGCAGACAGAGTAGCGCTATTTTTACGTTGTTATTAACAACATTTTATAACGAAAAGAAGGAAACAGACATCGTTGTATTACCTTGTGAAGGGAGGGTCAGTAGCAGGAGCTGTACTGACGTCATAAAGAGCCGCGCTGGTATTGGTTGAAACAGCGGGCGTGAGAAAACTGCAAATTGTAAAGGGAGGGTCAGTGGAAGGAGCAATACTGACGACAGAAGAACCGCGCTGGCATTGGTCATACCAGAGGGTGTGTTGCAGGGTCTGATTGGACAATAGACCGGTAGAGTGTTGGCATTGGATGAGAAACGTAGTAAACACCGATTGGCTTGTTGGTGTGAGTCGCGCAGGCATTGGACGAGTGTTGAATAATAGGTTTAGCGAAATACGGAAGAGTTTTCAATTTTGACGAGTGAAAAAGAGAACAATAGAAAATGAAGTTGATTAATAAGATTAAGAATTTCTTTAATAAGGATAAGCGCGTAATAACTAGGGAGGGAATTCTTATGCCACCTCCTAATACACCAGCATCATATATGATGATGGAAAGTGGATATCATACCTGTGTATGGCTGGAAAATTGGGTGGAGTATACGAAAGGTGATGGTGTTTTAGCTTTTCCAGAATATGGTACATTTAATGCAAGTGTTCTTCAGAATTTGAGAAATAGGATGAATTCATTGGAACCAAATCCTAGGTTAACGCAGTATGAGGAGGAATGGGAAGTTGAGGCGTTTGAGCGCGAGAAATATAGAAGAGGTATGAGAACAAATAGAGGATTTTTGCCTAGATACCCATTTGACACTCGAGGAGAGCAGATGAAAAGATGGAGCAGGGCTGTAGTAACCAAAGGTTTATATCCAGTATTAGTGGCTGAAAATCAAGAAGGGAATAAATGTAAGGAAAAAACGAAACACATGAATACGACAGGAATAGGGAGTAATGAATCTGATGATGAGTTATTAGAGGACATTCTGATAAAGAGATCTCCGCCTTATCAGGATAGTACTAGAGATACCACTCCAAGTGCTCCCATAATGGGAATTCCATTAGTTCCACAAGTCCTATATGATCCAACAGTTATTCAAGCATTACACGAAAAAGAAAGGGATGCATTAAACAAAACCAAAGTGGAGATAATTCAGAAGATAAATCAGTTAGGGTTAAATGCAGAAGCATTGACAGTACCAGTAACAATTGGTCCTGTGATTCCATTGTATGGAGATAAAGGAGGTACACCAAAATCACTTACTGTAGCATCTTCACAGAATAAGGCTAGAAAGGAGATAGTTATGATGGATGATCAAGTTAGCGAGTGTGAGTCGAATATTTCATTAATGGATCTTCCAAATATTGAGGTTATGACAGAGACCCCAAAAAGAATTTCACCCACAATTGTGAAACGAAAAGTACCAACTGTCACTGCAGTGGCAGGAGGTTCAACTGGATTTTCTCCTGAAGATCTAGAGGAATGGGCAAAAGGATTAGAAAAGAAGAAATCAAAGACCATAGATGTAAGTAAGTTAAGAGTGGACTTGGAAGAAATGATTATTGGTACAATAAGTCTTGATAGACTAGGTTCTTATGAAGATGAAGAGTTGTTATTTTTATGTAAGAGTATAACTTGGAGGGCAAAGAGTTTACATGAAAAGATTGCTGAAGTGGCTTCAGAATTTGGAATAGATATAGAAAAATCAAAAGTACTGCAGAAACACTATAGAGCCGAATTTACTGAGAAGGATTTAGAAAGTTTGAATGTGTCAGGAAGGAGATTGCAAATAAAAGAATTGATACACCTGTTGAAGAAATGGGGAGATGTAGATCGTTGGAGAAGTAGGTGGACTAAGAAAAGAGAGGAGGCAATTGTTAAAGAATTATCTGCATTTCCGATGCGAGAAGTGGAACAAGTTGAAAAGATATGTCCAATGAGAGAAGTTCCAGGTGGTGGATACGTACATGTTCCATGGAGTAGACAGGATATTTTGTCTTTTACAAATGATTTCCCAAGGTTGAGAGAGAAACCTGTTGAATGGTAGAATACAAGCAGGTAGAGAGATTTGTTAAAGTATCAAAGGTTTTGTTAAAAGATTTGGATGGTTTATTTGATATAGTGGTACCAACAGATTTGTGAACGGAATGTAAGATTACAGTTGATTGGCCCACCGAAGAATATCCTAGGGATGCGAGAACAGGAGCACCTTCAGAAGAACTAATGAAAAAGTACAATCAAGTGATTATGTTTCTGAACGGGAAAATTCCCCCTAAGGAAACAGATTGGGTTAAAATAGACAGAACAACTGAAGAACCGAAAGAGACAGTGCATGCCTATTATGAAAGGTTACTGCAGGTATTTAAACAGTATAGTGGATTTGAGAATATTGGTGATAAAGATATGGGACATTTTGTATACAGATTTGTCTATGGATTAAGATCCGAAATTAGTCAGATGATTCAACAGCATATGCTTTGTTGGCAAAGCAAACCGATCGATGACATTCTGAAGTATGCAAAATACTGCAGTGATGACATTGATGCAAAGCATAAAAAGTTAAAGGAGAAAATGATGTGGGCACAAGTGAAGATAGCAGAACGCCAAGACTAAATTTAAATTCCCAAAATGATAATCAAATGAACGCACAGACTCAGAGTGGTCAAAATGTGAATGACATTAGAGGAAAAGGAAGAATGAGTAGAGAAGAAGCGAGAAAGAAATATCCTTGTCATGGGTGTGGAAAGCTTGGACATTGGAAGAATGAGTGTAGAAACCTTCAACAGAATAATGGGGAAAATCAAATTTTAAATCAACAGATGCAGAACGGGGTGGTTGTGAACCAACAGCAGTAACAGCAGATAGTTACTCCTCAGTTACAGGTGCCTCAAGGCCCTTTACCCAACAATGTGAACGCTCAGGTGCAGAGATACAGTGTGAACACCGGATTCCGAGGAGAAAGTGGTAACAATACACAGACTATCCAACAATTTTGGTTGGGGAGTGAAACGGATGGATTGGGAATGGCGCAATGACGGTGCCTGAGGGGGGAGGAGGAGTGCGTGCTTGGCGCATCCTTGGCTGTAGATCAGTCAGGTCCATTTATTGATGGGAAAGTAGAGGGAAATGACATCACTTTTCTAGTGGACACTGGTGCTACCCGTTCTACTGTGAGAACAGCAGAAATTCCAAACCTACCCCTCTCGGGAGAAACTATCCAAGTTGTAGGTGTTTCAAATAAGCAGATCAGGACCCCGATTACAAAACCGATAGAAGTAAATATTGGAAGTTTCAGAGATATGGATCGATTTGTGGTATGTGACTCAAGTCCAGTAAACCTATTAGGTAGGGACTAAACAGGGAACAGAAGTGGATGAGATGTTTTCACTTCTTATGGAGAAAAACTTGCCTGATGAGCTAAAGGATATACTGCAGTCTGATGTGTGGGATTTACAGGAAAAGAAATTGGTCTAATGGCTGAGGTAGACCCTGTCAAGGTTATGGTAAAGGAAGGTGCAATATACCCAAACACCCCACAATACAAAATGAGCCCAGAAGTGAAAGCAGGAGTAGCATAAGTAATTGAACAAATGATTGAACAAGGAATCTTAAAAGAAATACTAGGAAGTCCTTTTAATTCGCCAATCATGGGACTCAAGAAGCCAAGTGGAAAATATAGAATAGTACAAGATTTGAGGAAAATCAATAAAATAGTGGTACCCTGTTGTCCTGTAGTACCAAACCCAGCAGTAATTCTTTATCAGATACCATGGGATGCTCATTGGTATACTGTGATTGATTTGTGCCATGCATTCTTTTCAATTCCATTGCACCCAGATAGTCAATATCTTTTTGCTTTCCAGTTTGAGGACCGTGTTTTGGCATGGTGCCGAGTTCCTCAAGGGTACAAAGAAAGTCCATCGATATTCAATCAGATTTTGAAAAAATGGTTAGAAACATTGGTAATGCCAAGAAAGTCAGTTTTGGTTCAGTACATTGATGACCTACTGGTGGCATCAAAAACAAGAGAAGATTGTGTCACTGACACAATAGCTTTACTGAACCATTTGGCAAAAGGAGGACATAAGGTGTCCCCAGACAAGTTACAATTTTGTAAACAAGAAGTTCAATATCTTGGACATAGGATAGAGAAAGGAGTCAGAAAAGTGACACCAGAAAGAATAAAAGCGATTCAACAAATGAGTATGCCTAAGACTAAGAAAGAAGTGCGAATGTTTTTGGGAGTGGTTGGATATTGTCGCCAATGGATACGTGGATTTTCATTACTGGCGAAACCTTTAATAAGGTTGACACGAAAAGAGATGGCGGATTTGATTGAATGGGATGATGAAAGTGAAGAGGCATTCATAAAACTGAAAAGTTGTTTGTGTCAGGCCCCAGCCCCAGGAATGCCAGACTATACAAAAGAATTGCATTATTTTGCTGTGAAAGAGAGGGGTGTGCACTCTCAGTGTTAACCCAGAGACATGGATTGTCTTGACGTCCTGTAGCATATTTTTCTGCTACCCTTGACCCAGTGGCTGTAGCATTGCCTGGCTGTTTAAAAGCAGTAGCTGCTACTTGTGTGAGTTTGGAGCAAAGTGAATCAATTGTGATGGGACATCCTGTCAAAGTATATGTACCACATTCAGTTGAGATCCTCTTAACAAGGACTCGTACTCAACATTTGACCCCTAGTCGGCTGACTAAGTATGAAAAAGTAACCTTGGGTGCTGAGAATGTCAGTGTGATAAGATGTACCATGGTGAATCCAGCAACCCTTTTGCCTGATTTTTATTGTGAAGAGGTGAAAGAAGAGGTGGATCACGATTGTTTGGATGTGACAGAGATGTGTACCAAACCAAGGATTGACCTCCTTGACGTTCCCCTAGAAGAATCAGATTATGTGCTGTTTGTTGATGGGTCATGTTTGAGAAGAGAAAATGGAGAACTGATGTCCAGTTATGCTGTGTGTACTGTGTCAGGTATTATAGAAGCTTCATGTCTAAAAGGAGTTAAATCTGCCCAAATTGCTGAGTTATTTGCATTGACGAGGGCTTGCAAAATTAGGAGAAAACTGAGAGTAACCATATTTACGGACAGTCAATATGGTTTCGAGGTGGTACATGATTTTGGCCAATTGTGGCTACAAAGGGGATTTCTGACTTCCTCAGGATCTCCTATACGAAATGGCAAAGATGTAAAAGAACTATTGGAAGCATTACAATTGCCAAAAGAAATTGCAGTGGTCAAATGTGCCGCACATAAATCAGGAAATGATTATGTGACATTGGGTAATCGGTACGCAGACCAAGTGGCACAATTTTGTGCAAGAAATATAATGTCTTTGAACAGAGGGATGGAAAAAGAAGTTACCAGTTGCCAACATGTTTTTCACTGCTTTTGAAACATGGGAGGAAGTTAGACAATTACAGGAGGAAGCAGACGTGAAAGAAAAGGAGTGTTGGATAAAAACAGGATGCACAAGAAGGGCTGATGATGAAGTATGGGTGTGCTCAGACGGTAGACCAATAATGCCAAATAGCTTGTTGTCACAAATGGCTAGGATGTATCATGGAGTAGCACACATTGGGAGGGATGCCATGATCAGACAGTTCAGACAGATGTGGTTTTATCCCAGGTTCAGGGTAGTTGCAGAGAGCCTCTGCCAAAGATGTTTAACTTGCCAATTGCAGAACCCAGGAAGGAAAACTGTGGTTAGTGGGGAAAAAATTGGAAAAGCAGAAGGACCATTCACAAGATTGCAACTAGATTTTATTGAGTTGCCGCCTTGTCATTGTTTGTTTGTTTTCTCGATGGGTGGAAGCCTATCCAATGAGATGGAATGACAGCTTCACAGTTGCTAAACTACTGTTAACCCTTTCGATGCTCGTGACGAGCTGAGCTCGTCATGCTGCGTGGTTGCGCTGTGCGCATGACGAGCTGAGCTCGTCACGACCACACCCGCGATCGGAATGTCCAGCACAGGAGCGGAATTCCGATCGCGGTCTAGGGGTTAAGGGAGCTTATCCCGAGGTTCGGATTTCCAGTCACTTTAGAATCAGATAGAGGACCTCATTTTAATAATGAGATAATTAAACTGATTTGTGAAGCTTTCAAAATTGAGCAGAAGCTACATTGTGCCTACCGACCAGAGGCCTCTGGTGTGGTAGAACAGCTTAATGGCACAATAAAATCCAGGTTAGGAAAAGTGTGTGCATCCACTTCACTGAAATGGCCTGATGCTTTGCCTATTGTATTGATGAGCCTCAGAAGCATTCCTGATCGAAGAACAGGATTGAGTCCTCATGAAGCTCTTATGGGAAGAGCAATGAGGCAAGCATTTATACCCGGAAACAAATTGATGAATATAACTGATGATTTAGTATTGGACTATTTCAAAGGACTGGCTGATCTGGTACGTTCTGTGTCTCACCAGGTTGGAGAAGATCCAAACGCAGCACAGCCAAATCAAGCTCATGATTTGTGTCCTGGAGACTGGGTCGTGATAAAGAAGCATACAAGAAAATCATGCTTGGAACCCAGGTGGAAAGGACCTCATCAAGTCATACTTGTCACTACAACAGCAGTAAAGTGTGCTAGGATTCCGAACTGGATCCACGCAAGTCATACTCAAAGAGTCCCAAGTCCACCTGATCGATCAAGTCAGCAACTGGTAGAACAAAGGGAAGAACCAGAAGCTGAGAGTTATGAAGTCGAAGAGATCAGAGAACCAGACTCTGAAGAACACATTGACGATGAACAACCAAGTAGAGTGGGCACCAGTTAATGGGACTGAAGAAACTGCTGTAAGAAGAGAGCTTGAATTTGAAAGACCAGAACAAAGTAAGCAAAATACAGAAGAAACGATTGCAGAAATCACATATTCAGCCCAGTCAGCTACAGAAGAAGGACTCTTTGCTGGAAACTTAGATCAGGTTCAGTTGCAAGAAGAAGAAGAAAGAAAGACTATTAATGAACATTCAAATCCAACTCAATTAGGGAAAAGGGAAGAATTAGCTGAAGAAAATTTAGATCAGAGTCAGTCAGAAGAAGAAGAAAAGAGATTAGGAAGTCAAAAAAAAGAACAAACAACAGAAGAAGAAAAAGTAGAAGATTTGGAGCAGAACAAACAAATTGAAAGAGAAAATAAAAGAACACATGAAATAGGTGTAGAAGGTGAAAGAGCAGTACAGATAAAGAGAATTAGAAAAGAAGATTGTTGGCCAAGTGGAGCGAAAAGAATAAGGTACATTTTAAGAAGAAAGACAGGGTGAGGATTAGAACAAGTGAATGAGGTGTCAAGTCAATCTGAACAAGAACATGCAAGAAGAAGAACATTAAGGTCATCAAAAAGAGTGAAGGTTCCAAATAGAAAATATAAGGCTCCAGAGTGGACTTTTATCATTCTTGAAGATTTTGAAAATCTAAATCTAAATGAAGAACCAAGAAGCGGAAACTTTGAAGGGTCTGATGAAAGAGAATTGAGACCTCCTTAAAGACTTTTCCTGTCTACAAAAGGTGAATTCTATTAAAACATTAAGCAAGGAACCTGAAAGAAAGGTAAAAAGTGGAAAGCTTTTGAAGTGTGGGATCACACAAAGAATATATGTACTTATTATAAAGAAAGTAATTCTAGAATTAGTTTGAGAAATTTTAAAATGGCAGAAGTAAAAGTGACTGAACATCCAAAATCTAACCTAAAACAACGATGTGTTAAGTGTTGTCTCTTAGGTATTACAATATTAATGTTAATGTGGTTGTCGTTAACCTTTGTAATACCTGTTTTAATGATAACTAATAATAGAAATAACACAAATGTAAGTGAGAAAGTAAGTGTAATTACTAATAAAGCTACTGTTACAGAATTAAAACCAGTGGATAAAAGCATGTATTATCATGATAAATCAAGTAGTGATTCATCATTAAATGTATAGACTAAACTCCTCTATCATTATGTAGAGACGATGGATGTGAGTGATTGTTATGTTTGCATGAAACTTCCTGCTTCTGTCTCGGAAGGTGTAACCTATCACCACCTTCCATTAACTTATGGTGTGTCTTGTAGTGTTGTAACTAGCTTATTTTATGTTACTGGTAAGTTGCAATATTTTTATAGTAACGTGGATTTGGTCTTTTCTGAAATTCCCATTAGAAGAAATATGAATCCAGTACTTAGTGCTAGAAATGCAGAATTTATGGGGGAATTCTTTTTAACAACGAAGCCCATAGACATAACTTACTCACATAGAAATAATTTAACATGCATTTTGCGAGATGAAGAAAAAGATTTTTTGAATTTAGTGGAAGAAAGAAGGCAGGATTTTCAAAAGAAAGCAGTGGAGCAAAAGTCCCATATACCTCCATGGGTTGCTTTAGAGGGGGAATACAAGAAAGGCGAGGCTCATGCTGCAATGTCCCTGGACTTGGCAAAAATGGGGAAATTCTGTCCTCATAGATTGAAAACTGAATATAATAACATATTCATTGGTGCTAGTGAATGTGAACATACCTTCTTAATAATGGGGGGATGGGGACTAAAAGGAGGAACTGATCCTGTATTCCCAGGAATTTATTATGTGTGCGGGAAAAATGCCTGTTACAGGTTACCTGCAAGATGGTATGGCAGTTGCTATATTGCCATTGTATTTCCGAAGGTATATCACATTACTAAGAACAATGAAATGAGTGATGTAAGCAAAGGACTAACAAGAAATAGAAGAGCAAGTTTTACTGAAATAGTAGGTGATATATTTGGTGCATTGATACCGTCAGTTGGAGTCACATTAAATTCTCATAAGATATGTTTGTTGTCCACTGTTGTTGACCGATTATCAACTGATACTGCAGGAGGATTTTTAATGATCAATACTGAAATAGTTGCGATCAGATATATGGTTTTGCAAAATAGACTTGCCCTTGATATTCTTTTGGCCAAAGAGGGTGGAGTCTGTGGCATGTTGAAAGTTCAACATTGCTGTACATATATCCCGGATAAAAGTAAAGGTATTGAGGGATATATTAAAAATATTTCGAAGATTCATAATGATTTGACCCAACTGGAGGTTGACGGCGCATGGGAAAGGTTAAGTAAAAGTCTTTCAAAAATAGGTAATTGGTTTTCTACGTTTGGAAGTAGTTTATTAGGGAAGATATTAATACCGATGAATTCAATAGCATTAGTGATAATAAGGATAATAACAACCTATAAATGTTGCAAGAGAAATTCAAAGATAAAGTCAATGGTTGAAATGAAGAACAAAAGAATGGGAAGAAAGAGAAAATGGGAAGAGCTAGAACTAGAGGAGATGAAAGACAATTTATATGATAGAATGAAAGGGATGAATAGAAAGGAAAGAAATAAAGAAAGCATTAAAACAAATGTAGACACTAAAATATAATTGGCAATTGGTAATGATGGGCATTTTATGATGGCTCAAAAATGCCATCAGAGGGGGATTGATGGAGCAAGGATTCAAAGAAAAGAAGCTTGCTCAAATTAATCTCTCGTTAACATGTACTAATAAGTAGAAATAGAAATTCGAAAGACAAATTAATATGTACACGACATTCATACACGGGAAGAAAAAGCTTTCTGCTTGCTTAAATAACAAAGAATAATCTGCTACGTAACTGAAATCCCGCTTGAAACCAAAATTTGCTTTGCGCATGTGCGAACCCGTCCTGTGAAAATAACCACGTGATTAACCCAAGTGAGAGGAAAACTCTCACACATGCGCAAAGAGTTGCTACCTATAGGTCTTGAAGTACCGCATGCTTGGCATATGCTTGCCTGGATTTAAAGGAGGTTTTTCGCTATTAATGCTTTGCTTAATAAAGAAGAAAATAACATGGGATAGAGTAGAAGGGGGAGGTAAACAGTGATAATAACATATTCAAGAGATTAACATCTGTTTTTGATTCTTTCGTCAATAGTGCGCATTTGGGCCTGATATGCTAAGTCGAAAGAAAGATGGCGGGTGAGACGTAACGCAAGCTGAGTCTGCGCACTGAAGTTCGAAGTGACCTAGTGGCCAGAACGTGGGCCTGCTGCCAATAAGCGAGAACGGATCCCTGAGAAAATTATTCAACTGAAGAAATATATAAAAATTGTATTTATTTGCTTTGTGAGATGCATGGGAAAGGAAATAACATAAAAACTGAATAAATTAAGTGGGAAGGGTTTACTGAACAAAGAATTAGTTAAGAACTTGGGGATGACCACATGAGGTGATGACAACTCCCCTGCCCCGGCCCAATCATAGTTTAGGATTCACAGACATTTGCAACCTTTGAGGGTGGGACATGCAAAATTAAAGGGTATAATTTGAGTGACTTACAATTAGATACAGATGAGCTTCTGCTACTGAAGGGAGAGCTGGTGGAACGAGAGCTAGAGAGAGAAAGACGTTGAGATGCGGAGAGCTGCTGAAGAGAGATAGAGAGAGAGAGACCTACTGGAGAAGAACAGACTGAGAAAATTCAATACTCAAAGACAGCCTGATTAGATTGAAGATTTGCGGAAGAATACAGAGGAGGGAGAGAGTGTGAGAGAGGGAATCGCTCCAGTGCGTCGGGTTCTAGAGAAGTGTAGTAAGTATAATCCTATCCTACACCTATCTTATAGTCTTTGTCTCCTGACTCTTGCTCAGGTGACCTCCACCAATCCTTTTGGCCAGGGGTTGGGTTTCCCAGTTTCACCTATTGGTAACTATCATTTCATCTTGAAAATTGCATATCTTTTATGAAAGTATGAATTATTGTGTCTTTTGTCTCTTCATTTATCGCTCCTAAAATATTGAAGTTGTTGAAAGCGTCTGTATTTTGAACGTAATTGATAAATGAATTTTCTCTCCCATGAAAGTTGATGTAGTTTGCACTGTGAATCTATGTAAATGAGCGTTCATTCTGAGTGAATAATTAGATAAAATAATTTAATTTTACTTGGAGTTTGTGATTATTTTTATTAAAAGTTATAAATTGTTTAATGAAATTGTTAATAATCACCATCAACTACTCGACTAATGGTCCATTGACCAAAGGAAGAGTGGTGATCTGTGAAAATTAGTTAGGATAGACTAATTCAGATAGAAGAAAATAAAACTTGACCCCCAGCGAAACAGTCAGGAAATTGTATTGTGCATATGGGCCCATTGTATGTGATACGTAGATGAGTGAAAATTTTATCCTGGCCTTTCGCTGGATCACCCTCAGCCCTCTCCCTCACCTGACTGCGCAGTGTGTCCTGGACAAGCCTCTAGCGCACAGTGGGGGCACACGCATGCTGCCCTTGGCCTACACATTTTACCAACATCGACTCCTTGGCTGGCACCTTCACGGAACTGCCAACAGCGCTGGTAAGACCCCCATTTGGCCCCCGGTCACACCCCCGGTGATGGAGATGGGGCACTGGACTGTCTTTTCACCGCCTCATAGGGCCGCTAGCTCTGGATTCATTGGCAACGCTTCCTAGGAGTGTGTTCCCCTGACAGGCTTGTCATACCAGAGGGGTGCCTGTAACCTGGCCTGGTGTGGCATTTCGCACTTGCACTCTTTTCAACCTAGTAGCTGAGGGCGGGGGCGCGCCCTTTCTGCGTCGGCTTGCATAAAAACCTGGAATCTTCAGACGCGCCGTTTGAGCCCCAAGAGCCTGCGGCCCGGACCCTAGCACAGTTTCCTCTGCCACTGTCGGCCCTTTGCACTAGGGCTCCTTCCTCCTGCCAGCGACACAATGGGCAAACCCAGAATGGAGAAGTCCCAGGCGCAGCCCCCAGAGGTGGAACCGGTACCTCCGTGTGAGAAGACTGCGGAGCAATTGGGGCCCTCCACATCGATAGACCGTCACGATCACTCGCATAGATTTGATGAGCTACTGGCGGCGATCCTTGACATAAAAACCACCCTCGGTACGAAGATTGACTTCCTGAGTATCGACATGGGTTATCTTTGGGAAGACCATAAGAAATTGAAGGGCAGGGTGGAGGAATCCGAATCTGCGCTTGCGACACTGCGCCCCACAGTGACCTCGACGACCACCCAGCTGCAGGCTCTTCAGCAGGAGGTGTATTACCTGAGAGAGCGTGTGGAGGACCAGGAGGGGTGCTCACGCCAGAATAACATACGCATCGTGGGTCTTCCCGAACAAGCAGAGGGCCCCAACATGGAACTTTACCTGGAAGAATGGCTCTCACGAGATATCCTGCAGGGCAAGATCTCAAAGTTCTTCTCCATAGAAGCGCGCACAGGGTACCGGGGGTCCCCACGTCCCGGCGCTTTCTTCAGACCGTTAGTGGCGAGACTGTTTAACTATCGAGATAGGGACCACATATTGCAGGTCACCCGGGCTCGAGGCCCATGGCAAGTCGACAACTCTACGATCCATATCTATCCGAACCATACTCTGCTGGTACAACGCCATCGCTCCTCCTATTTGGAGGTTAAGAAGTGCTTGAGAGACAACGACATCCAGTATTCACTTCAATACCCGGAGCGCCTGCGCATCCGTCATAAGGAGGGCATGGTGTTTTGCAACACACCTGAGGAGGTGTGGGCATGGATAGAACAGCAGTGCCTAGTACACGGGCCACCCTGACCGCCGACGAACTCCAATCAGGCCTGGAAATTGGTTGAACCCCGAAGAGGCCGCGGTGCAAGACGGAATTGCCGACCAACAAAAGCCCAGCTAGCGCAGGAGCGCGGTCAAGTCATCAAGACGGCGGAACGTATAGGCAGCCCCTCATCCTCCCAGAGATTAGACTCGGACTCAGACGCGACAATGGATCAAACACTGCCTCTCATGGCCTCACAACTGGAAGCACTGTCGTGGGGCGGACCGGCCCACACCCCACAGACTGCTGATGCCCTGGGATGAACATTCTGGGCCTTATTGAGGCTCTCTCTACTTGGACTTTATGCTACACGCACCTGCGCAAGCTACCAGGCCGAGTCACGAGAGGCGGCACACCGATGCGGCTCCCCCTTCAGCGAGCGATAAGTAGCTGATATAGCACCAATTTTCTTTTTGTTCTAATTGCTATGTGTTATCCACCTACATGTTTACACTGCATTCTAGTGTGAATGGCCAATTGCCCGTTGGCAACCCGGCCTAGGGTGGGATGTTGGGGATTTTCTCTTTTTTCTATATGTTTAATAAGTCGATCTCTCCCATTGTCTGTACATTACAGAAAACGTGGGCTGCTACTGCAATTTTGTGTCATGTGCGGGGGTGGAGCACGGGGGGATAGGGGGGATGGTTGATGGGGAATTACAATGTGTCAGACACTTCTCTCACTGTTGATTAATGATGATGGAGGATTATAAATTGCTGACCTGGAATGTGAGGGGCCTGGCGGGCTGCGCCAAGCGACACAAAGTGTACCAATACCTGCAAAGTCATAAGATCACTTTGCACTGTTACAGGAAACACACCTCACCACACAAACACTTGCGTCACTTTGTAAGCGCTGGAGGGGCACGGTCTTGGGCACCACGTACTCAGGGTATGCTAGGGGTGCTCTAATATGGGTGGCTCCAGGAACCCCGCTTCAGGTCACATGCTCCTGAGTGGACACACAGGGCCACTATGTTGTCATGGAGGGCCAATTGAATGGATCTCCACTGGCGTTGGTATCTTTATACGCCCCAAACGTGGGGCAATCCTTATTCCTACAAACTCTCACTCCGTCCCTACTTGTGGATCCTACGGTCCCTGTGTATTGGGGTGGGGACTTTAATGGGGTGTGTGATCTCGACTTGGACTGCTCTCGCCCTCCCTCCTGGGGGCACAATCCATCAAGCTGGTGCAACACATGAAAGAGTGGGTCTCTAATATGCAAGTCCATGATGCATGGCCTGGCAAACATCCTCTGACACGCACATATTCGCATTACTCAGCACTGAATGCTTTACACACTAGGATAGATATTATACATTGTTTGGATAATGCATTATGCAATGTACTGCAGGCGGACTACTTGCCACGAACACTATCCGATCATAACCCATTAATAATTAGCCTGTCCTGGGGCGCGAAACGACCTGACATATCGACCTGGCGGTTGCCATGCGCCGCACTAGCTGACTCATCATACCGGGCTACTCTTTTGAATCACATCGATGCATATTTTTTGACGAACGCTGGTACTGCCTCGTCCGTGGGAATAGAATGGGACGCTTTTAAGGCGGTCCTTCGAGGACATGCCATTAAAACCACATATGGCGCTTGTAAATCACTGACGGACGCACTTCAGACCCATGAAATGGAAATACGGAGATGTGAGCAACTTCTTCCCAACAACCCTCAAATCGGCCCTTCTCTGGCCCAAGCCCGCATGGCATACAAGGGTGCAATGGATGACCTCTGCGCACTAGACTACAAAACATACCTAGCGCGTAGGCATAAGGAGGGAGACAAAGCGGGCAAGTAGCTAGCGTGGCTATTGAAATCTGACACCTCTCAAGCCCCTATTACTGCCATACACACATCCCCCAGGACGCTTGAGAATACACAAGAGGTGATTAATCAGTCCTACCTAGGATACTACACAGCACTGCATGCGACTCCAGTCCTCCAGGACCCTGCCACCACACAGGGCTTTCTCGCCGGGATTCAACTCCCACAAATTATACCAGCGCATTACGACACCCTGGAAGACCCTATTACAGTAGGTGAGATAGCGGAGGCGATTGGGCAATTAGCAACTGGAAAGACGCCAGGAACGGACGGTTGGCCATCGGAGTTTTATGCCACATATTCTAACCAGTTAACGCCACGGTTGGCCATCGTGTACGCCGAAGCCTTTGAGACTGGTGAACTCCCGCCCACTCTGAGAGAGGTCACACTGGTGGTTCTACCGAAACCAGGCAGAGACCCTCTGTTAATGGCCTCTTATCGTCCTCTATCAATGCTGAACGTAGACTTTAAGATCCTCTGGAAGCTATTAGCGAATAGGTTAATTGCGGCGGTCCCTTTGCTGGTCCATGAAGACCAGAATGGTTTTATATCAGGAAGAAATACTGGGTTGAACCTACGACGTTTATTTACACTGCTGGAGTGGGCAAGAGGGGAGGCGGAAATGCCCTGGATATCGAAAAGGCGTTCGATACGTTGAGTTGGGACTACTTGCTGGCGGTGTTTTCGGAGTTTGGCATTGGCCCAAACTTCTTGAGATGGGTACGATTGTTATACCGCAGCCCGCGAGCCAGGGTAAAGACGGGTCGAGTTTTTTCCTCACTTTTTACGATAGCGCGAGGCACGTGTCAAGGTTGCCCACTGTCGCTGATACTTTTTGCCCTGGCTATGGAGCCACTGGGGTGTAGATTACGACTGCAGGTAGTGGAGTGGGGACTACACGCAGATCACCGATGGCACGTGGTGTCATTATATGCAGACAACGCCTTAATTTACCTGCGTGGCCGAACTGAGGTACTTCAACAGATAATGGACCTGTTGAACGACCACGCGCTGGTCTCGGGACTGCGAGTTAATTGGACAAAATCTGTGGTGTTCCCGATGACACCTATGTCATTAGCCCAGAGGCAGTCCGCACCACAAACGTCATTGGAATGGGCGTTTGATACTTTTAAATATTTGGGGATACAGGTCTACCACTCGGGGGTGGACACCATAGACGGTAACTTGGGGCGTGCTATTACTAAAGCCCGATCAACTCTTCTGTTCTGGTTAAGCCTTCCCTTATCTCCCATGGGATGAGTGGCGATCTCTAAGATGCTGGTCCTTCCACGTCTCCTATTTGAATAAATCTTGCCCCACAGTTCCGGCACTATATGGGGTCCCCAAGACCCATAAAAGCACTGTGGATCCTCCTCTATGCCCCATTATTTCAACCATAGGATCTAGTACAGAGCCCCTCTCCAAGTATGTTGATACTTTCTTGTGCCCATTGACTAAGAACTATGCCTCTTATATCCGCGACACAGGCGATATCATAGATAAAATCGAGGGCATGCCATTCAACTCTGATTGTGACATTCTAGTAACGCTTGACATTGAGGCATTGTACACCAACATCCCTCAGTGTCAAGCGTTACAAGCGGTGGCAGCACTTCTACGGAGATCCCCTGGAAATAGGCCAGATGCATTTATTCTAGAGTGCCTTGAGATAGTCCTTATGAACAACTTTTTTGACTTTAATGGACTTACATATCAGCAAGTTAAGGGCACCAGTATGGGAGCTTCCTGTGCGCCGAGCATAGCAAATATCTATATGGGAGAATGGGAATTGAAGAATGTCTTCAATGAAGCGGCCCCTTTCTATGAGAATGTTAGTACTTGGAAACGCTTCATTGATGACATTTTCTTCATCTGGAGAGGAGATGCTAGCACCTTGCAAGAGTATATCTCTTGGCTCAATGCCAGCGACACCAATTTGAAGTTCACTGCTAAATGTAGCGCTGCTCAGGTTGAATTTCTGGATATACTAATCTTTGGACTAAATGATAGATTGGCAGTCAACTTTTTCAGAAAATCAACAGCTAAGAACACCATCCTCCAACATCAAAGCTTTCACCCCACCTGTCAGAAAGATTCTATTCCGTTTGGGGAGTTTTTGCGCATACTCCATAATTGCACCAATATGAGTGATTTCCACAGACATGGTGATGCATTAAAAAACGTCTCCTGGCCCGTGGGTACCCACATCGTTTGGTAAGAAATGCGTTTAAAAGGGCAAAGTATTACAATCAAGATGCACTATTGCAAGGTACTCCTCGTGCCCCCTTAGAGCAAGTGGTATGTGTCATCAACCACTCTCAACTCAACTATAAAATCAAAAATATCTTAACCAAAAACTGGAAGATATTAAATGTAAATGAGGATGAACAACAACTAAAACCCCCCTTAGTGGCCTATAGGAGAAACAGAAATTTGCGTGACATGCTAGTACATACGAGACACGAATCCCAGACGACACAAAACCAGACCACTCTCACTGGATTATCTCCAGTGTTAGGCAATCACAAATGCGGCTCCTGCCATGCCTGCGACACGGCAATCATGACGTGTTCTCTGACATACAAAGGCAAAAATGTCAAACTTAGGGATTTAACCAACTGCAGGAGCCAAAATATTGTATATGCTATTGTGTCCGTGTGGACTGGCATATATAGGAGAGACGGGTCGTGAATTTAGAACTAGATATAGCGAGCATAAATCTGCTATTCGTACGCGAAAACTGACAGCCCCCGTTGTTCAACACTTTCTAGAAATGAGTCACTCGGAAAAGGACCTTAGATGGTGCATCCTAGAGAAGGTGAAGCTGCAGGCAGGATTGCCTGTAGAAGTGACCCGCAAGAGGAGGGAAACATTATGGATTTTTACTTTCAATAGTGTAAAAGAGGGACTCAATGAAGAAATTGTTTGGAATGTCACTGACCATCTATAATTTATTTTCTTCTGTGACACCGCAGATAATTATCCTGCTAAATAGGTGTTCCCCCTCATCTGTCTCTTCTCTTGTTACAGCAAACACGTCCTGGATAGTGTAAGGTTTTTTATTGACTCCCTATTTGATTGTCTATAAGGATTTCTATTATGAGATCATCGGCCTTCTTGCCTGACCATTTCCATATCGGGTATGCCCCTTTTATTTAAACTGACATGACTGATATTATGGTTCAGCTTACCCCTTATTCCAACTAGGGGTGGAAATGATTCTTGAACCCCAGTCTGAACATATATTGACCCCCACCAGCAGTGGTGTCCCCGTGAATATCACGGTTCTTTTACATACTCCCCTGATGTAGGTTATATCTAAATGGATCGGGTTCACCATCCACTTAGTATTCACTATTTCGTTTGCCTATTCCAACATGGCGCTCATTTCCATCCTCATTGAAGAAATCAGGAGTAGTTTTTGTACATGTATTGGCCTCCACCAGCAGTAGTGTCCCTGTGTATATCACAGTTCTTTTACATATTCCCATTATGTAGTTTATATTTAAATGAATCGGTTCAATAATCCATTTAGTACTTCACTATTTCGTTTGCCTATTCCAACATGGCGCTTATTTTCATTTTTATCTAAGAAATCAGGAGCAGTTCTATTCACTGCCCACGTGACGATACGTCGATCACGTCTGTTCGTGTTCTTACGCACACTCAGCTTCTTAATGGCGTCGGGCAATACCGGTAGGCACTGCATTCTGACGGTCGAGTTGCAGCCCAGAAGATTGTGTTGCACTGCGATTTGGTGAGTCATTGCTCCTGCAAGCACATTACTTGAGGGGAAAGAAATTGTTTCTCACATATGGTGTACAGCGAGACGGGCCCTCTCATTTGAGGGTTCTCCTAGGTCGACATGTGGGATTGTTACAATCGGTTGCACGTAGATTCTTTGCAACTGTTTTTCTTTACTGCCGCTGCACGCCCACGTAGACAGATCGTATTAGTAAGCATTGCTGTTTCTAGGTCAACAATCGATGGCAGCCACATTTCGCTTTATGCCTATTGCCCCATATATTGAAACCGGAGATCCCTTTAGAGCTCGTTACATAGATGTTCTAAGCAGGAGGTTAATCTATGTTGAGTTTTTGATGTTTACTCTCTCACCACAGGCACACCCCTTAAGTCATTTTAAGAAGTCTGTAACAATTTACACCACGCAATATTTAAGACATCACGAGACTCATCCAATTCTCTGGAGAACTGAATACCGAGTCAACGTTATACCTGTCTCACATAGGTGTGTATGCCCCTCTATACTATCAGTCGGGCGTCACTCTAACTATGTTCCAAATAAGTCTAGTACTTTACCATAGGAACCACTATCACGCAGGGACTAACGCATATCTACTCGATTATAGGAAACTTATGGTGACAGCCAAACCACTATGTCTGGAGCACTGAGAATGGCCGCATAGAATAATAACAAACGAGAGTGTATTAGGTAAGGTCTAGAGATCATGCATTAAGTGCCTGACCTCTACACATTTTAAAGTCTTTAGATCACTAATATACCCCCTATTTTGTTTATTCCATTTACAATGACAGCCAGCTTAGGCTGCTTAGACTTCTATACAGGTATAGAAAAGGCTTTTCACTATATAATGAGTTCACTGTGGTCCCACAGCATGATATTTGTTTTCTGCACATCATGTTCCGTCACCCTGGTGACTTTATCAGGGTGTGGTGGTAGAACCTTTCCTAAGTCTTTTTGACCACTTTCTTTATTTCCACCTGACACTTCCCACAGTGAGTATGGGAAGCCTCAGGAATTTTTACACTTAGAAACCTTATCTGGTGTTTCTTTCTAAGTCTTGGTTCTTTCCTTTACTTGATGCTTTTTGTAAAATTGGGAATTTAACCCATTTTGTCTTAAACTCTGGTCTAATCAACTCTTTAATATTTTTCAGTGTATGGATTTATATTTATAATAAAACCTATTTATTGTTTGTACTCTCTAGGTACCCCTTTGTTGTTGTGTGAAACCATACTATTTGGGAAGGTCCTGAGGAAGGTGGTTTACCATCTATTATACCCCACCGAAACACGCGTCAACCTTATTCTTACAGACCCTGTTGAACAATTCCATCCAACATGGTCCTGGAGACTTACTAGTTCCATGTCTCCGTCTGAACCAGATGTGTATGATGGTTTGGGCTATGTAGGAGTGTGTTAGGTCTGATTGAGTGAGTCTGAGAATTGTGACTTGTTTGTATTACTCATTTCATTTAGGGGTCCAGAGCACAGTGTTGCATTTTAATTATATAAGCCTTTAATGCATTGGTTTGTGTACTATTATGTATAAAAAGAAACATTTGCTAAAAACAAACATGTATCTTGTACTATAAAAAAAAATAAAAAAAAATTATGGATTTTGATACAACTGCTTTGAATAATAAACTATGAAAAACAAAATACAATGTTGATTTGTTCTGATATTGTTTATCTATATGTTTAACCCATACTAGATTTTCTCTATAAGACAAAAGAAATATAGGTCGTGAGGGAGCTCTCATTGTTTATTATATTGATTGTTGTTTCCCCTCTCCTCCCTGACCTTTAATCTCTCTCAGAGGGGGTCCCCTTTTCTGCATTACCTTCCACGTCTCCTATACTTCTTTTACACACTCCCCAATCGCCTGCCGCGGAAACTCTTTAAAGACCTGGAATCTCTTTTGGTCTCCCTCATTTGGGGACACTCCAGGGCCAGGGTGGCATTATATAAATTGTATCTACCATTATCGTAAGGCGGTCTGGGCGCTCCAAACTACAAGCCTTACTATGCCGCAGCACAGTTGCAATGGCCAATAAGATGGCTAGGTAAGAGTAATCTTACTGAATTGGCCACGGAGGCCATATCCTGGGATCCTCCGACAATACTGGAATGGATGTCGGGAATTACTACACTGACCCAGAAACAACGTGGCAACATATTGATGATGGCGGCTAGAGGTGGCTGGTCTAAATATGTGCTTCCAAAGGGCCGGATTGTCCCGTATGCTTCAGGCTTACCGCTGGAAGTACTCCCCGGCACATTTACTTGTCACAGACGTTTAGAGCTCGGTGCCTGGAAAGAGAGAGGGTTGGATACATGGGGAGACATGTACGCAGACTCACAATTACAAAAGTTTGAAGAGCTAGTGGACACGTATGAAGTACGACAGGGTTCCTTTCTCCTACATGCCCTACTTACAAGCCACTTCCCAAGAACATGGGGCAGTGACCGAGCGGAACCCCCTACATCACATCTCCTGCAGACATTACTGACACATGGAAGGGGCGGACACGCAGTAATGGGCATATACACTTCTTTCCGGCTGGATGATACACCTGCGTTGGCAGCCTTGCGGGTGTACTGGGAAACTGAGCTGGCAACCACTATATCAGATAAACATTGGGCACAATGTCTCGGCCACCCAAAAATGGTCTCAACCAACGCTAGGTTGAAATACACCCAATTTAACTATCTGCACCACACGTACCTCACACCCCACAGGCTAGCGCGCATGTATCCAACATCTGCTGATAGATGCCCTAGATGCCGTGACCCGGGGGCCACATTCACGCATATGGTATGGACATGCACAAGCATTCAAAGGTACTGGAGCGCTATAGCTACTGTACTTACAGAAGCAGCTGATACCCAGGTGGCAGTGCAGCTCACCCATTTCCTGTTGGGTGTCACGAAGCGCTCCGCATCGCGTGAAGCTCTGAATAAGTTTCTAGACCTGGCCCTAGGCCTAGCCAAACGCAAAATAGCCATGACATGGAAAGCCCAGACAGGCCCCAGCGTGCACTCGTGGCTGCTGGATCTCCAGAGGGCATTGGTATCGGAACACACGAACCAGCTAGCACAGACCTCGCACGCGCGGGCGCCCCCGCAACACCCCCTTACTCAATGGAGGGATTACTTGTCACTCATTGAAACCAAGCTGGCCGAGATGGGCCCTCCTTCGTAGGAGGTGTCCCCTTCCTCCTTTCTCCTCCTTCTCCCCCTTTCCTCCTGCCGCTCCCCCCTGCTGCCCTCTCCACTGGTGCACCCACACTGGGTGGTCCGCCACGCATGACTATACACATATGTGATACTCACTGAAATGCTTCACGGACAGGTACACTCTATCCTGTACCCACATGTAGAGATCGACTTATAGTTCTTTTCCTTTATGCGTTATGTTACAAAGATGCCCGCAAGTGAATTTGAGACGGAATTGATTTGTGTTTTTGAGTAAGGACTTCCTGATGTACTTACAATTTGTATATATTATGTATGTAAAGGTACTCTACTATGGATATGTATGGCGTCACAAAGTACAAGATGGACCTTCCTTATCGGTGGCAGGAAGTTTCCGGGCATCCCGCCCAAGCCATTCAAATTACTGTCATTGTAATCTCAATGTTGAAATATGTTGTAATGCAGATGCTAACAATATTATGTTGCGGAAAATCAATAAAAATTATTTTTAAAAAATCAATATTACAGGGTCAGTTTTAAAGTTAATTTTATGTCAACAAATAATTCCGCACTGAACTGCAAACTACGGTTATTTTGAACAAATGGATGGAGGGTATTTGTGAGAGGCTGGCTCAGTATATGACATACACTTATGTATGTGGACACCTTGCACTGATCCAGACAACCCATTGGTGATTTTAGTAGTCTTAGACAACCTTAGAAAGCTCTCTAAGTGGTAGCCTTGGAGAGCAGCCTTCAGGCTTAGTCCAGGAGTGTAAAGCAGCTTGTTTTACCAGAACATAATCTTATAAGTATAGACCACACAGTGTATTTATAGAAATATGTATTTATTATAAGACACTCACTAACACATACAGATACCTCCTAGCTGGAGATATACACAATGCACACAACACTTTGCAATAGAAACAGGTAAATAGCACAGAATACACAGTGGTCCCCAGGGGGAGACCAAACCATATACTAAAGTAGTGGTATGCGAACCACGACTCAAGTCAAGACAATACTCAGAGTACATAGAAGTGCTGGGGACCCAAGGAACCACCCAAGGTGGGTATCTAGGAGCCCCATGGAGGTTGTGTGCAGTGTAGGAACACGGCCACGTTCTCCGTACAAATCAATGTGTAGGTCGCGGTTGCACTTTTAAAGAAAAAGGACCCTTCTAAGTGGACCCTGAAGAAACCCTGTGGAACACAAGAGGTTGGAGAGCCACCCCACCCGTGGATACCCTTGGAACAAGGTTACCTGCACCAGGGAAGCTGGGTGCCTGGGTGTGAAGTGGCGTTGGAAACCGTTATTGAACTCAATGGGAGACTTCCGGAAGATGCCGCTGCTGGGGCAGGTGAAAGTGTCTAGTGGAACCCAAAGGTGGATTCAAGGTGGAGAGTGCCTACAAGCAGAGGGGACAGAGTGTAGGTCACTCAGGGGTAACCAAGGGGCACAGAAGACGAATGCCCACCGATGTCAGGGGTTGCAGGAAGGATGACGGTGACCTTGGAGCTGCAACTGTGAGCACCAGTCGACGCTGTGGAAGACCATGAGCAGTTCATGAGCTGTTCCACTAGAGTTGAGGGGTCGGTGTGATGGAGCAAGGTCTCGGACATGAGATTTGCTCGGAAGCAATCCTCTTGATTTAACTCACTAGCGAATTACTAACGACATGTCTCGTAATTAATAATATCCATTTTACACTATATGCGGGATAAGAATGAAACTTGCTTATGTGTTTACTAACTGCAAATAACACGGACGTAGGACTAGGACGCATTTAACATGGGATCTTTTCTGCGCATGCGTCTACTGCATCTACGTAGTATGACGTACTTTCGCTTGGAGGGAAATTCTGGCGCTTGCGCAAAGAGCTATAAAATGGCCACTTGAAAGCTCACATGCATGGCACCTGCTTTGCTGAAATTAGAAATGGATTTATAACTAACGCAAATGCAGAGAGAGAAATAACAAATGGTATGGGATAGAGTAGAGGTTGGAGGTATACAGTGAAACCATTTATTTTTGAGAATAACATTTCTCTTTTTGACTTTGTTATTAGTGCTTATTTGGGCCTGTTAAAGTTGTCCGAGTCGAGCAAACAATATGGCGCGACGCATGCGCCCTGACACAAAAAGCCTGGGAGATGACTAAGAATTTGACACGAGTCCAAGGTCGGCGGAGATGTGCCCTGGGAACATGAGGGTGAAGAGTTCATATGAAGGGACTTATTCAAAACATCAGCTACAAATGTATTTAATAAAGTTTAAAGATGTATGGGAAAGGAAGGGCGGAATAAAGTTTGATGGGAGGAGTTTGGAAAACAATGGTGAAAATAAGTGTGGTGTGATGATCATCCCCCCCTGGCCGTCCAATCAGAAGTTAGTATTCTGTGCAAATGAAACATTAATGGGTGGTACATACCTATGGAAGGGTATAATTGAGGTAGTTTAGTTAGAAGGGGCAGCTTCTGGTGGGCACGCGCTGGAGAGTGATTTGGGAAAGTCACGAAGAAGCTTTGATGCACGTTGAAGAAGCTTGACAACGGGGGTGCTCTGGGGTGGTGCTCTGAAAATCTGATGAAGAAAATCGAATGCAGAATCATCTAATAGATTTGGGTGGGTTTATAAGGGTAATTGCGGAAGAACCACGAGGAGGAAGAGAGTGTCAGAGAGGGGTGCAAACATAATGATCGGTAACTAGTGAGGTGAGGTATCCTGTCCTGAAGCCTTTGTCTCCTGATCAGTCCTGGGAGGCCTTTCCAGCCCTTTGGCCAGAGGGTTGGTCTTCACACCATACTTTGGTAACTATGAGATTCATCGTTTGATAAATGCTCTTCTGTCTCTATCCTCTTCTTTCTGAGCAGAGTTATTGTGTGGATCTGAATTGATAAAGGTTTAACTGTGATATTTGAATTGGCACTCCTGCAAATGAGGGTGTTTGTACTGAAACGCTTTGAGATGGTTCAAAACCCCTAACTTAGATAAAGATTTTAAAACTTATTGAGTCTGTCATTATTTTACTTATTAAGGAATACATAATAGGCTATGACAATTATCGCCTTCAACTAGTTTTACCTAACTGGTCCATTGACCAGAGGAAAGAACTATTTGATCAACAGAAGGTTTTAGTTAAAGAAGCAATAACTAGATCCTGAGGTATGAGTAACGTATAAAATTAATAAACTCCAGTGGTTTACTTAGAGCGCAGCGGAAGCAAGTTGTATGGGCCCAAGAGAGTATATGGTAATAGAGTATATGTTATTAGTAGACCGCTGGATCAGTTTTTCTGGTAGCAGAGCTATGGTTGTTAGTAACTAGTTTGGTGATTAGTATAGATTATTGATTTTTGGTTAATGTTTTAACAAAAGAGTTAGTGTCCTGTTTTATGTTGTCTGGAAAATTCCCGGGAATGTATAGCGGGTGGCGATAGAAACCACACTGCAGTGAGGTTACTCGTCTGTTGGAATAACACTGAGAAGCTAGGTAGGGCTGGCAGTGTTAAACTAGGGACTATCTTTTCTGAACAAAAGTGAGAGTGGTTGAAAGCAAAGAGTTCGCTGATGAAACTTTAGGCGTTATATCACCTAGTAAGGGTAACCCTGAAGGAGTAGTAGGTTCTTCTAAGCTAGATTGACAGCAAAAGGAGTTCGCTGGTGAAATACTGGTTTCGAAATTCCTTAGCGGAAGATACCGGAAGAGTAGCAGGTTCTCTGGAGCTTAGTTGAAGAGTAAGCGGAAGGTTTTACTCGCAGTGGAAGAAAAGAAACTATTATTTTAGTTTAGTGGAACAGACAGAGTAGCGAATGTTTTTATGTTGTTAATAACAAACAAGTTCAAAGAATTATGAAGAAATAACATTTTCGTATTACCTTGCAAAGGGAGGGCCAGTTGCCGGAGTGGTACTGATGTCAAAGGGAGCTGCGCTGGGATTGGTAGAAGCAGCGGGCCCGTGACAGGAGGAGCTTGGTAAAGGAGGGGTGAGAAGTCGTCTGAGTAGGATCAACATCACAGAGAGTCGCGCTGAGATTGGTAGAAGCAGCGGGCCAAGAACAGCATTGTAAAGGAGGGGTCAGTAGTGAGGAGCAGAACTGACGTCAGGAAAAGGCTGCGCTGACATTGGTCAGAGTACGAGTGTAAGCCTGATTCCATTGGACACTTAGATAGAAGCCGTGCTAGGATTAAAGGAGAGAAGGATTGTATGCAGGATTTTGATTTGACTGTTAGTGCAAGACGCACAGGTAGAAGATTTCAAGGGTTTGCGGAATACAATTTCTTGCACCGTTCTTCAAGAATGTATGGAGGGAAAAGAAAGATGTCAATTTTTAAAAGAATAAAGAATTTCTTTGTTAAAGATAAGCCTGTGTTGACTAGAGAGGGTATTCCTATTCCGCCACCAAAGACACCAGCATCTTTCATGATGATGGAGAGAGGATATCATACTTGTGTATGGCTAGAAAACTGGGTAGAGTACACGAAGGACGATGGTGTATTAGCGTTTCCTAAGGATGGTACGTTTAATGGGAGGATTCTCCAGAATTTGAGATTGAAGATGAATGATTTAGAACCGAGACCTAGGTTAACTCAATATGAGGCTTTGGAAGAATGGGAGACTGAGTCATACGAAAGAGAGAAATGCAGAGGTGGAAGATATAGAGGATTCTTTCCAAGACACTTGCATGAGTCAAGAGAAGGACAGATGAAACAGTGGAGGAGAGCGATGGTATCGGAAGGATTATATCCAGTGTTAATGGCTGAGGAACATTCTGGAGGAAAGTGTAAAGAGAAAACAAAACATATGAATTCGACAGGATATGGAGAGTCAGATGATGAATTGTTAGAGGATATTTTAATTAAGAATCCACCACCGTATCAAGAAGCAGCTAGTAAGGTTGTCCCAAGCTCGCCAGTAATGGGAATACCATTAACACCACAGATTTTACATGAGACATCATACACCAGAGTGTTGCAAGATAATGAGAGAGAAACCTTGAACAAAACTAGGGAGGAACTAGTTCAAAGGATAGGTCAATTGAATTTAAACACGGAAGCTTTGACAGTACCCGTAACCATTGGTCCAGTAATCCCATTGTATGGGGATACTAAGGATACATCACAGCTTGTGACAGTTCCATTGAATAGACCAAGAAAAGAGATTGTAATCGCGGATGACCAGGTTAGTGAAAGTGAGTCGGTTATTTCATTAATGGATCTCCCTATTGTGGAGCCCAATGTGGAAACTCAAAAGAGAGCCACACCTATGAATTTGAGAGAGAGAAGACCTTTAGTTCCGGCTGGAACTTCGGGTACAACAATAGTTACCCCATAAGATATAGAAAGGTGGGCTCAGGAAAGGGAAAATCAGATCACAAAACCAAAGTTTTTAGATATTAGCAGATTGAAAGTGGAATTGGAAGAGATGATGACAGGATGTGTGGGCACAGAAAGATTAAATGTTTATAATGATGAAGAATTATTGTTTTTATGTAAGAGTATAACCAGGAGAGCAAGACTATTTCATGAAAGATTAACTGAGGTTGCTTTAGAGATTGGAATAGATATAAGGAAGTCGAAATTGTTACAGAAGACCTATCTAGTGGATTTTACTGATAAAGACTTAGAAAGTGTGAATGCTTCAGGAAAAAGGTTGCAGATAAAAGAATTAATGAATATTTTGCGGAAATGGGGAGACATTGATAAATGGAGGATTAGGTGGATAAGGAAGAAAGAAGAAGTACAGGCAAGAGAGGCAATAGCTGCGTTTCCAGTGAGAGAAACAGGAAAAGTAGAAAAGTTGTGTCCAATGAGAGAGGTTCCTGGAGGAGGATATGTTCATGTCCCTTGGAGTAGACAATATATTTTATCATTTACAAATGATTTCCCAAAACTGAGAGAAAAGCCAGTTGAGTGGTATAAACAGGTAGAAAGGTTTGTAAAGGTCTCAAAGGTGTTACTGAAGGATCTGGATGGTCTATTTGACATAGTAGTACCTGCCGATTTATGGACAGAATGTAAAATCACAATTGATTGGCCTAATGAAGAGTATCCTAGAGATTCAAAAACAGGAACACCGTCAGAAGAAGTAATGAAAAAGTATCATCAAGTGATTACATACTTAAAAGGGAAAATCCCACCAAAAGAAACAGATTGGGTAAAAATAGATAGAACAACACAGGAACCGAATGAATCTGTACATACGTATTATGAGCGATTGTTGCTGGTGTTCATACAGTATAGTGGTTTTGAGAACATTGGTGACAAGGATATGGGACATTTTGTGTATCGGTTTGTATATGGTTTGAAACCGGAAATTAGTCAGATGATACAGCAGCACATGTTGTGCTGGCAAAGTAAAACAGTGGATGAGATTTTGAAGTACGCGAAATATTCCGGGGATGACATAGAGGCCAGGCGAAGGAAGCTGAAAGAGAAAATGATGCGGGCTCAAGTTAAATTGGCAGAACAGCAGGAAGAGAAGATAAATGAGCAGAATAGTAATCCAGTAAAAGAACAGAGTCAGAATAATCAAGGAAAGAATAGTAATAGATTTAAAGGGCGAATGGACAGAGAAGAAGCTAAAAAGAAGTTCCCTTGTCATGCGTGCGGTAAGCTTGGACATTGGAAGAACGAGTGTAAGAGTATTCAGAATAATAATAATAATAATGGGCCAAATCAAAATTTAATCCCACAGATGCAGAATGAAGTACTATTGAATCAGCAGCAACAGGTAGTCACTCCACAATATCAGGTACCACCAGCTCTTATGCCAAATTTTGTGAACCATCAAAGTTTCAGTTCGAACACCGGATTTCAAGGAGAAAGTGGTAAGAATAATAGAACAATTGCTCAATATTTTTTGCAGAATGATGAGGTATGTTCAGATGTTACACAATGACGCTGCCTGAGGGGGAGGAAGAGGAGTGCGTGCTTGGCGCATCCTTGCCGGGTAGATCAGTCAGGTCCATTTGTTGATGGGAGAGTAGAAGGTAAAGACATTACTTTCCTATTGGATACTGGTGCTACCAGGTCTACTGTGAGAACAGCAGACATCCCAAACCTACCCCTCTCGGGAGAGACAATCCAAGTTGTAGGTGTATCTAACCAACAGATTAAAACAACAATCACAAAGCCAATGGAGGTGCACGTTGGAAGCTTTAAAGAAATGCATCGATTTGTAGTTTGCGATTCTAGTCCTGTAAATCTGTTGGGAAGAGATCTTTTGTGCAAAATGAACTCCACAATCTATTGTACACCGGATGGTGTCGCTTTCTAAACCCCTGATGAATATGTGGCATACAAGATGATGCTGGCCAAGCAAGGAACAGAAGTAGATGAAATATTTTCACTGATAACTGAAAATGAATTACCAGAAGAGTTGAGAACTACAGTTAATCCAGAAGTGTGGAATTTTACAGGGCAAGACATGGGGCTAATGAAAAATATAGACCCAGTTAAAGTGACCGTGAAAGAAGGTGCAGTGTATCCAAATACCCGACAGTACAAAATGAGTCCAGAAGTAAAAGCAGGAATTATTCCAGAATTTGAACGGATGGTTAAACAAGGCATTCTGAAAGAAGTGATGGGTAGTCCCTGTAATTCACCAATAATGGGACTGAAAAAGCCTAGCGGAAAGTACAGAATAGTGCAGGACCTGCGAAAAATAAACAAGATTGTAATTCCCTGTTGTCCAATTGTGCCAAATCCAGCAGTGATTCTTTATCAGATACCATGGAATGCAGGATGGTTTACAGTGATTGATTTGTGCCAAGCGTTCTTTTCTATTCCTTTGCACCCAGACAGCCAATATTTGTTTACGTTTAAATTTGAAGATCGTATTTACGCATAGTGTCGTGTTCCTCAAGGGTATACAGAAAGTCCTTCAATCTTTAATCAGATTTTGAAAAAGTGGTTGGAATCATTGATTATGCCCAGAAATTCTGTTCTGGTTCAGTACATTGATGACCTACTGGTGGCATCAAAAACGCGAGAAGATTGTGTTACAGATACAATTGCGTTGCTGAACCATTTGGCTGAAGGAGGACACAAGGTGTCTCCAGAAAAATTACAGTTCTGTCGACAAGAAGTAAGATATCTAGGGCATAAAATAGAAAGAGGAGTTAGAAAAGTGACACCGGAAAGAATAAAAATAATCAAAGAAATGCAATTGCCACAGACTCAGAAAGAGATGAGAATGTTTCTGGGAGTAGTTGGATACTGCAGGCAGTGGATAAATGGATTTTCTGTGTTAGCGAAACCATTGATACAGATGATTCGGAAACGAGCGAAAGATCCGATTAAATGGAATGACGACTGCCTAGAAGCATTCGTGAGATTGGGAAATTGTCTGTGTGAGGCTCCTGCTTTGGGCATGACAGACTATACGAAAGACTTTGCTTTATTTTGTTGTGAAAGAGAAAATTGTGCACTTTCAGTCTTAACACAGAGACATGGATTGAGTCGGTGTCCTGTGGCATATTTTCCAGCTACATTGGACCCAGTGGCTTCAGCATTACATGGCTGCTTAAAGGCAGTAGCTGCTACTTGTATGAGTCTGGAGCAAAGTGAGTCGATAGTGATGGGACATCCAGTAAAAGTATTTGTTCCACACTCAGTTGAGATTCTTTTAACCAGAACAAGAACACAACACCTTACCCCTAGTCGTTTGACAAAGTACGAAAGAGTAATTTTGGGAGCTGAAAATGTTACTGTGACAAGGTGTACGATTTTGAACCCAGCTACCCTATTGCCAGACCCCTGTGGTGAGGAAGTAAAAGATGAAAGTGATCATGATTACTTAGACGTAACTGAATTTTGCACAAAGCCCCGCCCAGATATAAGAGAGACACCCCTAAAAGAAGCAGATCATGAGTTATTTGTAGACGGCTCCTGCCTTAGGACACAAGAGGGAGGTCTAAGTGCTGCATTTGCTGTTTGCAAAATTTCAGGGGTAATTGAAGCATCCTGTTTACCTGGGGTCAAGTCTGCACAAGTAGCTGAATTGGTTGCCTTGACAATGGCATGTAAAAAGGGGAAAAATTGGAGAGTAACCATATTTACGGATAGTCAATATGGTTTCGGGATTGTGCATGACTTCGGCCAGCTCTGGATGCAGAGGGGATTTCTGACTTCTTCAGGGTCTCCAATCAGAAACAGCAGAAATGTGAAAGATTTGTTGGAAGCATTACAATTGCCAAAAGAGATAGCAGTTGTAAAATGCGCTGCACATCAGTCAGGAAATGACTATGTGACTGCTGGAAATAATTAGGCTGACCAAGTGGCAAAATACTGCGCTAAAAATGCAGTAGCCATAAACAGAAAAATTGAAACGGGGAAACCAGATGCCAACTTATGTACTTCTCAGTGCCAGAGACATGGGATGAGATTAAACAATTCCAGGAAGAAGTTGAGGAAAAGGAAAAAGAAATCTGGATAAAGGCAGCCTGTACCAAGAGACCAGATGATGAAGTATGGGTGTATCTAGATGGAAGACCAGTCATGCCAGATTGTTTGCTTTCAAAAATGGCAAGAGTATACCATGGGGCAACACACATAGGGAGAGATTCAATGATCAGACTATTCAGACAGTGTTGGTACAATCCGAAGTTCAGGGTAATCGCAGAGAGCCTTTGCCAAAGATGCTTAACCAGTCAACAGCAGAACCCAGGTAGAAAGACAGTGGTAAACTGGGGAAAAATCAGAAAGGCAGAAGGACCCTTCACCAGATTACAGTTAGATTTCATTGAATTACCCCCTTGCAATGGATTGAAATATGTACTTGTCATAGTGTGCCTTTTCTCAAGATGGGTGGAAGCCTACCCTACAAGAAGAAATGACAGTCTTACAGTTGCAAAATTGTTGTTGAGGGAGTTGGTGCCACGCTTTGGTTTTCCGGTCACTTTGGAATCAGATAGAGGCCCTCACTTTAATAATGAAATAATTTGATTAATCTGTGCTGCATTTAACATTGAACAAAAACTAGACTGTGCTTATCGTCCAGAGGCTTCTGGAATTGTTGAACAAATAAATGGCACAATCAAGTCAAGATTGGGAATGGTGTGTGCATCCACAAGGCTGAAATGGCCAGATGCATTGCCCCTTGTACTAATGGGTCTCAGAAGTATACCAGACAGAAAAACAGGAATGAGTCCACATGAGGTACTCATGGGAAGAGCCATGAGACAGGCGTTCATTCCTGGAAATAAACTAATGAGTATAACTGATGATCTGGTATTGGACTATTGCAAAGGATTGGCTGAAATGATGCGTTCTATCTCTCATCAGGTTGGAGAAGACGCAGTTGAAAGACAGCCAGATCAAGCGCATGATTTGAATCCCGGAGATTGGGTGCTAGTGAAGAAGCACGCAAGAAAATCGTGTCTAGCACCAAGGTGGGACAAACCAAGGCAAGTCATACTAGTCACCACCACAGCAGTGAAGTGTGCAGGTTTGCCCAATTGGATTCACGCTAGTCATACCAGAAGAGTACCGAGCCCATTAGATCAACACGAGCCACCACTGACTGAGCAAGCTGAAGCATCAGGAGTTGTAAGCTGTGAAATAGAAGAATCTAGAGTGATAGATTCTGAAAGACAACCATATGATGAACAGCCTGAGCTAAGTCAGGAAGAATGGATCACAGTGATTGAAGTAATTGATGATGCCATTGAGACCAGAAGAAGAAGAACAGAACTGAAAAGACAAGAAAGTAGTCAGGAAGAGATAGAGGAAGAAGAACACACTCAGGTGGAAACAGAAAAAGACATAAACAAACCTGAGGAGGGAAATAGAGAAGAACGCGTTCAGACAGAAGAAGAAAAGTTTGAATTTAGACCTGAACAGGACCAGATAGAGTTAGAAAAACAAACTCAGGCAGAAGAAGAAAGATTTGAAATAAGACCTGAGCAGGATCAGACAGAATTAGAAGAACAAGCTCAGGAAGAAATAGAACAGAACACAGTAGAACCTGAGCAGGAAGAAGCAAAAGAAGGTACAAGTACAGAGAACAGAGAAATAGAACAGATTGTGCCCAGAATAAATTAAATAAAATGAACTTTACAAGGAGATAAGGAAGGTGAAAAAGCAGTACAAATCAAAAGAGTCAGAATGGAGACAATTGGCCGACTGGAGTAAAGAAACTAAAATATCACCTGAGAAAATCTGAAAAGAAACCAGAACAAGTGAATGAAATCACAAGTCAAACAAAACCTAAGCAAACGTTAGCAAAAATAACTCGAGGAAGTCCAAGATTGAGAAACTTAAACAGAAAATACAAGGCTCCAGAGTGGACGTACGTCATTCTTGAAGAATTTGAGTCCATGGATCTGACTGAAGAAACAAAGGAAGTCCATAATGCACAAATTGACGAAAGCCAATTGAAACCTCCTTAAGAATAAAAAGACAAAAGACTGTAAAAGAGAAAAAGATAAAGAAAATAAATTTTCTCAGAGACAAAATGGCCGACAATGAAGTTAGAAGAAAATCAAAAAGTGGAATTAAAAGAAAGTGTCTTAGATTTTGTTTTTGTAGTATTTTATTAGCGATATTAGGATGGTTATTCCTAACAGTGGGAGTACCTTTAATAATGGAAACAAGTGATAAGAATAATACAGATACTAATGTTGAAGTAGATAAATTAAGAGAAACTAAAATAGAAATAGGAGTGGAAGATGAGATAAATTATCATAATGAATCAGACTATAATACGTCCTCTAATGTGTTTGTCAAATTATTGTTTCAGTATGTTAGCACCATGCAAATTAACAACTGCTATGTATGCATGAAGTTGCCTGCATCAGTATCAGAAGGGATGACATATCACCATATACCTTTAACGTATGGAGTATCATGTAGTATTTTGTCAAGTTTATTTTACACTACAGCGAGATTGCAGTATTATTATTCTAACTTAGATGTAATATTTCCTGAACTTCCTATTAGAAAGAATATGAATCCAGTAGTTAGTAGTAAAAATGCACAATTTATGGGTGAATTTTTCATAACAATGAGTTCAATAGATGTTGTTCAGGCACATGAAGATAATTTAACACGTACATTAAGAAAAGAAGAAAAATAATTTTTAGATTTAGTAGAAGAAAGGAGACAGGATTTAATAAAGAAGGCAACTACACAGAAAACCCATGTACCTCCATGGGTTGGGAAGGAGGGAATCTATGCAAGTGGCAAGGCTCATGCTGCGATGTCCCTGGACTTTGTGAAAAGGGGAAAATTCTGCCTCCATAGACTAAACACAGATTATAACAATAATTACATTGGTTCCAGTGAATGTGAACATAACTTCCTATTATTAGGAGGATGGGGACTAAAAGGGGGAACTGATCCTGTGTTTCCAGGAGTGTATTATGTTTGTGGGAACAATGCCTATTACAGGTTACCTGCAAGATGGTACGTAAGCTGTTATTTTGGAATAGTTTTTCCAAACATTTATCATGTAGATAAAATCAGTGGAACCAATGGAAATTCGAATGGACTAACACGAAGAAGAAGGGCTAGTTTTTCTGAAATTGTAGGAGATATTTTTAGTGCACTGATACCCTCAGTTGGAGTCATTCTAAATTAACAGAAAATGTGTAAGTTATCAACCATAGTTGATCGCCTTTCTACAGATACTGCAGGAGGATTTTTAATGATTAACACAGAAATGGTTGCAATTAGATCAATGGTTTTGCAGAACTGTCTTGCTCTTGACATATTATTGGCAAAAGAAGGTGGAGTTTGTGGCATGTTGAAAATTCAGCATTGCTGCACCTATATTCCGGACAAGAGCAGAGAAATTAAAGGATATATTGAAAATATTACGAAAATGCATAAAGATTTGACCCAACTGGAAGTTGATAGTGTGTGGGGAAGACTAACAAAAAGTATAACATCAATAGGGAAATGGTTTGTTGGGTTTGGTAAAAGTTTTCTAGGTCAAATAATGATACCTTTAGTGATGATAATACCAATAGTGATGTTAATAATGATTACAATGTTGAAAAGGTACGAAAGGAAAAGTACACTTGAACAGAAGAAGAAAGGGACAGACACGCAAAAGGAAGTATGAAGAAATATGCTTGGAAGAAATGAAAGGCAGATTATATAAGAAGATGCGAGATTTAGAAGGAAATGAAATATTTGATGGAAGGTTGGGAGGCCAATTAGAGAAAACTGAGAAGTGCTAAAGTTGATATCTGGAATGGATGGGATTTTTGTGATATTATTTCTAAAGACAGTGGTCCCCAGACAGAAAATAAGTTATAAATCAATAAATATAGACCCAATCAGTACTATATTGTAGACATCTGTCCAGCCGGACAGATATTTAATATGCAGTCAAATAATGTTTACAGACAATAAACACGGAACAGTTTAAGTGGGACACAAGCCTGCATCCAACTTAGCAAGAAAGACGTACAACATAACACCATTACATAGAAATTAGAACATTTTCACAGGGTGTATATGGTGTACAAGGTGTCGACGGCGTTTCGATCCCTTAAAAGAATAATGGGATCATCCTCAGGACATTATGAATAACATGCCTGTTTTCATATGGCTTAAATTGCCAACGTGAAGAATGGAGCTGTGACAAAAGGTCACTGTGACCGGAAACACCCAGGCTGTGACGGACCCTAGATTACATAGGCACTGGCCTGTATTACGGCTCAAGACCGCAAATGCGGCTTGCTTTTCATTGGAATTATGTCCACAATGGAACTCCCTTAACCGGAACCTTGACTCCGGTGCATACTCCCCAGGATTATAACTAAGACCACCATCCCTACAGATCCTATGCCGGTGGCCTTCCGTTCTTCTTGATTCTCAAGACCTTTTGTCACAGCTCCATTCTTCACGTTGGCAATTTAAGCCATATGAAAACAGGCATGTTATTTATAATGTCCTGAGGATGATCCCATTATTCTTTTAAGGGATCGAAACGCCGTCGACACCTTGTACACCATATACACCCTGTGAAAATGTTCTAATTTCTATGTAATGGTGTCTCATGTATATTCTGTTTGTTCTATTAGAAATGTGCTTGAAACAAACAATTCCCTTTGCCTGAACCCCTTACTTTATGTTGTACGTCTTTCTTGCTAAGTTGGATGCAGGCTTGTGTCCCACTTAAACTGTTCCGTGTTTATTGTCTGTAAACACTATTTGACTGCATATTAAATATCTGTCCGGCTGGACAGATGTCTACAATATAGTACTGATTGGGTCTATATTTATTGATTTATAACTTATTTTCTGTCTGGGGACCACTGTCTTTAGAAATAGTTCAATTACCCAAAGGTCCCTGACCAATTGTATTTGGGTCTCCTTGTTTTTTCATAGCAGGATTTTTGTGATGGCTTAATATGCCATCAGAGAGGGGATTGAAGGAGCAAGGTCTCGGACATGAGATTTGCTCGGAAGCAATCCTCTCGATTTAACTCACTAGCGAATTACTAACGACATGTCTCGTAATTAATAATATCCATTTTACACTATACGCGGGATAAGAATGAAGCTTGCTTATGTGTTTACTAACTGCAAATAACATGGACGTAGGACTAGGACGCATTTAACATGGGATCTTTTCTGCGCATGCGTCTACTGCATCTACGTAGTATGACGTACTTTCGCTTGGAGGGAAATTCTGGCGCTTGCGCAAAGGGCTATAAAATGGCCGCTTGAAAGCTCACATGCATGGCACCTGCTTTGCTGAAATTAGAAATGGATTTATAACTAACGCAGATGCAGAGAGAGAAATAACAAATGGTATGGGATAGAGTAGAAGTTGGAGGTATACAGTGAAACCATTTATTTTTGAGAATAACATTTCTCTTTTTGACTTTGTTATTAGTGCGTATTTGGGCCTGTTAAAGTTGTCCGAGTCGAGCAAACAATATGGCACGATGCATGCGCCCTGACACAAAAAGCCTGGGAGATGACTAAGAATTTGACATGAGTCCAAGGTCAGCGGAGATGTGCCCTGGGAACATGAGGGTGAAGAGTTCATATGAAGGGACTTATTCAAAACATCAGCTACAAATGTATTTAATAAAGTTTAAAGATGTATGGGAAAGGAAGGGCGGAATAAAGTTTGATGGGAGGAGTTTGGAAAACAATGGTTAAAAGGGAATAAGTGAAAATAAGAGTGGTGTGATGATCATCCCCCTCCTGGCCGTCCAATCAGAAGTTAGTATTCTGTGCAAATGAAACATTAATGGGTGGTACATGCCTATGAAAGGGTATAATTGAGGTAGTTTAGTTAGAAGGGGCAGCTTCTGGTGGGCACGCGCTGGAGAGTGATTTGGGAAAGTCACGAAGAAGCTTTGATGCGCGTTGAAGAAGCTTGACAACGGGGGTGCTCTGGGGTGGTGCTCTGAAAATCTGATGAAGAAAATCGAATGCAGAATCCTCTACTAGATTTGGGTGGGTTTATAAGGGTAATTCCGGAAGAACCACGAGGAGGAAGAGAGTGTCAGAGAGGGGTGCAAACATAATGATCGGTAACTAGTGAGGTGAGGTATCCTGTCCTGATTCCTGTCTTGAAGCCATTGTCTCCTGATCTGTCCTGGGAGGCCTTTCCAGCCCTTTGGCCAGAGGGTTGGTCTTCACACCATACTTTGGTAACTATGAGATTCATCGTTTGATAAATGCTCTTCTGTCTCTATCCTCTTCTTTCTGAGCAGAGTTATTGTGTGGATCTGAATTGATAAAGGTTTAACTGTGATATTTGAATTGGCACTCCTGCGAATGAGGGTGTTTGTACTGAAACGCTTTGAGATGGTTCAAAACCCCTAACTTAGATAAAGATTTTAAAACTTATTGAGTCTGTCATTATTTTACTTATTAAGGAATACATAATAGGCTATGACAATTATCGCCATCAACTAGTTTTACCTCACTGGTCCATTGACCAGAGGAAAGAACTATTTGAACAACAGAAGGTTTTAGTTAAAGAAGCAATAACTAGATCCTGAGGTATGAGTAACGTATAAAATTAATAAACTCAGTGGTTTACTTAGAGCGCAGCGGAAACGAGTTGTATGGGCCCAAGAGAGTATATGGTAATAGAGTAGATGTTATTAGTAGACCGCTGGATCAGGTGTATGTCGGGAGCACCAACAAGCCTTGGTAACTGCAAACAATGTGGAAAACGAAGAATGTGTAGGGTCGGGACAAGCAAGGTCCAGGGGACTCACGACCAGTAGGGGAGTAAGGGCAGGCCTCAAGCCATTAGGGGAGCCCAAAGAATTCAAAGGTGACCCTCAACACTGATCCAACGGTATACTAAGAACAAATACTCCGCTACCATATACTCACCTGGGCCCATAAAACACACAATTGAGTAGACCGCTGGGGTTTAGTTTAAAATTTCATGTTTCTCAGGATTAGTTATTTCACTTTTCCTAACTAACCTTTCACTGATCAAAAAGTTCTTTCCTCTGGTCGATGGACCATTAGTTGAACTAATTGATGGTGATAATTAACATAACTCTTAACTATTCTTTAATTTTAAAGTAAATAACCACAGACTTGGGAAGTTTTTAAAACTTTATCTAAATTAAATGCATGTGAACCATCTCAAATTTACAGTGCTTTCACCAACATTTCAAAAGAGAAAAATTCAATTTATTAAACTTCAAGTATATATTTTCGGACTCATACAATGACTAATGCACAGAAAAGGAGAGGATAGAGAGAAAAGAACATCTACAGATAACATGAAATTATAATTACCAAGAATGGTGTGAAGACCAAACCCCCTGGCCAAAGGGCTGGTAAGGGTCCCCCGGGATAGATCAGGAGACAAAGACTTCAGGACAGGATAGTTGACCTCTCTAGTATACCGACGATTGCGTCGCACCCCTCTCTGACACTCTCTTCCTCCTCGAGATTCTTCTGCGATCTTCTGATCTAACCCAATTAAGTTAGGATAATAGGTTCTGCTTCAGGTTCTGCATTCGATTCTTCATCAGCATCTCACAGCATCAGCACCCCCGACTCCCAGACAGCATCCCGAGCTCTGCTTCTTCCAGTTTCTGCTGCGGTTCTCTGATCTCCCTCTAACTAACTAAAACTACCTCAATTATACCTTTCGTTCTTCATGTACCACCCACTAAAGTTTCAATATCGTAAAAATACAAAATCTAATTGGTCAGGCAAGGGGGGATGATCATCACACCATGCTTACATGTCACTTTATTCTGTTAAACCATTGTTCGCAAACCCATCCCCTTAATTTTTTTATTCAAATCTTTATTCCCATCCACTACATGTATCCAATTTGAAACATTAATGACACTATGAAGAATAAGACATCTCATTGCTGAACTTTTCACCATCCGTTCCCAGGATATGGCACTCCAATTTGGCTTCTGTTCAAGTGTTCCATCATTGACCTTCATGGCTTCATTCAGTAAGCATGCGCAGGCATTGCGTCATTTCATCCAGTCCGGCCATGCAAGAGAGGCCCAAATGCGCACTAATAATAAAGTCAAAAGACAAATGTTACTTTCACAAAATAAATGGTCTCACTGTGATCCAGTGGTATACTAACAACAGATACTCCGCTACCATATACTCACCTGGGCCTATAAAAACAACACACTCAGAATCGATTAGACCGCTGGGGTTTAGTTTATAATTTCATATTTCTCAAGATTAGTTATTTAACATCCCTAACTAACCTTCACTGATCAAAAAGTTCTTTCCTCTGGTCGATGGACCATTAGTTGAACTAATTGATGGTGATAATTAACATAACTCTTAACTATTCTTTTAATTCTTAAAGTAAATAACCATAGACTCGGGAAGTTTTAAAATCTTTATCTAAATTAAATGCATGTGAATCGTCTCAAAATTACAGTGCATTCACCATCATCTAGGAAAAAGTAATTCAATCGATTAAACATCAAGCATATATTTCGGACTCATTCAATGACAAATGCACAGAAAGGAGAGGACAGAAAGAAAAGAACATCTACAAATCGACATGAAATTATAATTACCAAGGATGGTGTGAAGACCAAGCCCCCTGGCCAAAGGGCTGGTAAGGGTCCCCCGGGATAGATCAGGAGACAAAGACTTCAGTACAGGATTCAGGACAGGATAGTTGACCTCTCTAAATACCGACGACTGCGTCGCACCCCTCTCTGACACTCTCTTCCTCCTCGAGATTCTTCTGCGATCTTCTTATCTAACCCAATTAAATTAGGATAGAAGGTTCTGCATTCGGTTTCTTCATCAGCATCTCACAGCATCTCTCCCAGCATCAGCACCACCCACAGCACCGACAGCATCCCGAGCTCTGCATAACTAAATAACTAAAGGCTACCTCAATTATACCTTTCGTTCATCATGTACCACCCACTAAAGTTTCAATATCGTAAAAATACGAAATCTAATTGGTCAGACAAGGGGGATGATCATCACACCATGCTTACATATTACTTTTATTCTATCAATCCATTGTTCGGAAAAACATCCCCTTAAACTTTATTCATTTCTTTCTTTCCCATACATGTCCAAACTTTATTTGCAACAAATTATAAAAAAGCATGAATAAGAATCTTCATAGTTGAACTCTTCACTCTCCGTTCTCAGGGCACCTCATTCTCGTCCTTGGCTTATATTCAAAAGCCTCTGTCATCCTTCCGGGTTAACTCTCATGTAGGCATGTGCAGACTTGAATCATTCGGCTCAATTTGGATAAACGTGAAAGGCCCAAATGCGCACTAATAATAAAGTCAAAAGAACAAATATTAATTTCACAAATAAATGATCACACTGTATACCTCCCATCTCTACTCTAATCCCTTTTACTTATTAATACTTTCCCCGCATTAGCATTAGTAAAATAGCTTGCTTTCATTTCGGCTAAGCAGGTGCCATGCATGTGGGTCTTAAAGACGGCATTTTAGTGCTTTCTGCTCATGCGCAAGAATTTCCCTCCAAGCCTTATTCCGTCATACTGCGTAGATACAGCTGACACATGCGCGGTAAAGATTTCCCGTTAAAGCTGTTTTAGTCCTTTATCCGTGTTAATAGCATTAGTAAAACACATACGCAAGCTTCACTAACCCACGTGTTTCTGTGGTGCGTGTTATTATTTACGAGACATGGTTAGTAATTCGTTAATAAGTTAAACAAGAGGATTGCTTTCGAGCAAGTCTCTTTCTTACGAGACCTTGCTCCATCAATCCCCTCTCTGATGGCATTTTGAGCCTTCACAAAATTACCCATCCCTTCCCAGATGCCAACTTTAGCACATCTCAGTTTCTCCTTCTTCTCTCTTTATGTGATCATTCACTTCTTTCCCTTCCAAATCTTTCATCTTTTTATACAGTTTTCCTTTCATCTCTTCTAGCTGAATTTCTTCATATTCTCTCTTTTGTTTCTTTCCTTTTCCTTCCCTTTCTACATGTATCCTTCTCGTTCCCTTACTTCTGTAACATTTACATGTAATCATCACTATCATAACTATTGTCATTATTATAACTACTGGCAATATTATTTGACCTAGAAAACTCTTCCCAAAATCAGTAAACCAATTCCCTATTGATGTTATACTCTTTGTTAGTTTTCCCCATACACTGTCAACCTCCAGTTGGGTCAAGTCATTATGCATTCTTGTAATATTTCCAATATACCCCTTAATTTCCTTGCTTTTGTCCAGAATATAAGTGCAGCAATGTTGAATTTTCAACATACCGCAGACTCCGCCCTCTTTTGCCAATAAAATATCAAGAGCAAGACGATTTTGTAAAACCATAGACCTTATTGCACCCATCTCTGTGTTAATCATTAAGAATCCTCCTGCAGTATCTGTAGAAAGACGATCAACTATGGTTGATAATTTACAATTTTTCCGCGAATTTAGAATGACTCCCACTGAGGGTATCAATGCACTAAATATATCACCTACTATTTCAGAAAAACTAGCTCTTCTTCTACGTGTTAGTCCATTAGACTTTCCATTGATTCCATTAATTCTGTCCACATGGTATATTTTTGGAAAACTATTCCAAAATAACAGCTCCCGTACCATCTTGCGGGTAACCTATAATAGACATTGTTCTAGATTTGAATAAAAATATTGAAGTCTCCCTGTTGCATAAAATAAACTTGATAAGACACTACATGACACACCATATGTTAGAGGTATATGGTGATACGTCACCCTTTCTGACACACATTCATCAAAGTCGAGGACCCGCCTTCGTACTTACTGCGGCCGCCATGGAGCTCCGTCGGCCGCAGTAGGTACGAAGGCGGGTCCTCGACTTTGATGAATGTGTGACTACAGGTCGGACCCCCACATGGAACTCAGGGGGCATTTTCCAGATAATATCTGGGAATGCACCACTAGAGGAAAACATACTCTACCACATAACGCACCTTAGCGCGTGCGGCACATAGATGGTCTTTTTATACACAACTTCATTAGACCACCACTTAACTTGCACACACTTATGGTCCTGAAGAAAGCCATCCCACTAATGAGAGTATGGCTGAAACATGTTGACCGATTAGGATATCGGAGTTACTTAAGATCTCCACAGATATCCGCCTCTCGTTTTTAATCACTACCAAGGGCCCACACATTAAAATAGTCTCTTTTTTGTTTCTTGGGACCCGTTGGACAGTTTTTTAGCACTCACTCACTCACTCCCACCGCACACTCACAGTGCAATAACCAGCTCCGCTGTATACAGGCGTTGAAGCACACCCAAGGCGCATTCGGTGCCTTGGGTGGGGCCCGATGATGAAGCATGTCACCAACTAGGTTGGTGAGTGAGGGCTCTTCTAAAAACACAAATGTGTTTTGCTCAGTACAAACATACATTAGGAGCACCTATCTCATAGCTAGTTCTCCTGGATACATATATACTAACCTGGGGAAGTGAACTGGCTCCAGTACCTTTCCTCCCTCTCCCATTGATAGCTATCATCTTGACGTGGTTTATCCCACCTGGGTGCTAGGCACGATTTCCTTGCGTGTTTCTTCACTAACACCCAATCTCCAGGATTCAAATCATGTGCTTGGTCTGGCTGTCTTTCAACTGCGTCTTCTCCAACCTGGTGAGAGACAGAACGCACCATTTCAGCCAATCCTTTGCAATAGTCCAATACCAGATCATCAGTTATATTCATTAATTTGTTTCCAGGAATAAATGCTTGTCTCATTGCCCTTCCCATGAGTACCTCATGAGGACTCATTCCTGTCTTTCTGTCAGGAATACTTCTGAGACCCATCAGTACAAGAGGTAATGCATCTGGCCATTTCAGCATTGTGGATGCACACACTTTCCCTAATCTTGACTTGATTGTGCCATTTAGCTGTTCAACTACTCCAGAAGCCTCTGGACGATAAGCACAGTGCAGTTTTTGGTCAATGTTAAATGCAGCACAGATTAATCGAATTATCTCATTATTAAAATGAGGTCCTCTATCTGATTCCAAAGTGACTGGAAAACAAAAGCGATGTATCAATTCCTCAATAGTAATTTAGCTACAGTAAGACTGTCATTTCTTCTGGTGGGGTATGCCTCCACCCATCTCGAAAACAGGCACACTATGACAAGTACATATTTTAGTCCATTACAAGGAGGTAACTCAATGAAATCCAACTGCAATCTAGTGAAAGGTCCTTCTGCTTTTCCAATCTTTCCCCAACTGACCACTGTCTTCCTGCCTGGATTTTGCTGCTGACAGATTAAGCATCTTTGGCAAAGGCTCTCTGCGACTACCCTAAACTTTGGATTATACCAACTTTGTCTAAATAATCTGATCATTGAATCCCTGCCTATGTGAGTTGTCCCATGGTATACCCTTGCCATTTGAGAGAGCAGACAATCTGGCATGACTGGTCTGCCATCTAAGTACACCCACACTTCATCTTCTGCTCTTTTTGTACAAGCTGATTTTATCCAAATTTCTTTTTCTTTTTCCTCAGCTTCTTCCTGCAACTGTCTAACCTCATCCCATGTTTATGGAACTGAGAAAAACATAAGTTGGCAGCTGGTTTCACCCGTTTCAATTTTTCTGTTAATTGACATTGTATTTCTTGCACAGTTTCGAGCAATTTGGTCAGCATATCTGTTATCAGCTGCAACATAGTCATTTCCTGACTGATGTGCAGCACATTTAACAACTGCTACTTCTTTTGGCAATTGTAATGCTTCCAATAAATCCTTTACATTTTTACTGTTTCTGATAGGAGATCCTGAAGAAGTCATGAATCCCCTTTGCATCCAGAGTTGGCCAAAATCATGCACAACTCCGAAACCATATTGACTGTCCGTAAATATGGTTATTCTCCAATTTTTCCCATTTTTGCATGCCTTTGTTAAGGCCACCAATTCGGCTACTTGTGCAGATTTGACTCCCGGTAAACAGGATGCTTCAACCACCCCTGTTATTTTACATACAGCATATGCAGCACTTAATCCTCCTCCTTCAGTTCTTAGGCAAGACCCATCCACAAATAATTCGTGATCAGCTTCTTTCAATGGTGTTTCTCTTATATCAGGGCGGGGCTTAGTGCATAATTCAGTCACATCCAGACAATCATGATCAATTTCATCTTTCACTTCTTCATTACATGGATCTGGTAATAATGTGGCAGGGTTCATGATCATACATCTTATCACTGTCACATTTTCTGCTCCCAAAATCACTCTTTCATACTTAGTCAGCCGACTAGGAGTGAGATGTTGCGTTCTTGTTCTTGTCAAAAGAATTTCAACTGAGTGTGGAACATAAACTTTTACAGAATGCCCCATCACTATTGACTCACTTTGCTCCAGACTCATACAAGTAGCAGCTACTGCTTTTAAGCAGCCAGGCAAAGCTGAAGCCACTGGATCCAAGGTGGCAGAAAAATACGCCACTGGACGTCGGCTCAGTCCATATCTCTATGTTAAAACTGAAAGTGCACAATTTTCTCTCTCACAGCAAAACAACGCAAATTCTTTTGAATAATGAGGCATGCCTAAGGCAGGGGCCTCACACAAACAATTTCATAATTTTACAAAAGCTTCCAAACATTCATCATTCCAATCAATTGGGTCTTTCGCTCTTTTCCGGGTCAATTGTATCAATGGCTTCGCTAGCATGGAGAAGCCATTAATCCATTGCCTACAATATCCAACCACTCCCAGAAACATTCTCATTTCCCTTTGTGTCTGAGGTAGATGCATCTCTTTGATTATTTTTATTCTTTCCGGTGTCACTTACCTAACTCTTTCTATTTTATGCCCTAAATACTTAACTTCTTGTTGACAGAATTGCAATTTTTCTGGAGACACTTTGGGGCATATTCACAAGGACTTATCGCCGAGTTGTCGGCACTTTAGCGCATCAAAAGTGGAGATAGATTCATCGCCCCATTCACAAGCGGGTGCAAACTGCAGACATCGCCAGTATTCCCGCGATAACTGCTGCAAAATTTATCTCCACGAGTGACACCACCAACTAACCCTAATGAGATGCAGAGTAGGCGTTCCCGTGCAAAAACTCAAGAAAACACCACTACACCACTTTCACAACGAACTGCCAGATCTGCGATGCGAGTCAAAACCACTCGATAAGCAGCGGTAGCAGCAGGGATTTAATGCCTGCCAATTGCTGGTGTTAAGCAGGACGACTACCTGCAGCAGGTAACGGAGCCCCAGCCACACCCGAAGAACAACTGACGCCATGGAGCTACTCATCATGCAGCTTGGAGCCCCAACAGGGCCACAACACCCACCGCCACCACCCCCACTCATCATGCAGCTTGGAGCCCCAACAGGGCCACAACACCCACCGCCACCACCCCCAGGACCGCCACCACCCCCAGGACCGCCACCACCCCCAGGACCCAGACCGGCACCGCCCCCGGACTACCACAGAGGCAGCGCAGAGTAAGACAGCGGACCTACCGAAAATGCACTAGTCTCACAGACCTAACGCCCGAGGAAGTCATTGCCCACTACAGGCTCAAAAGGACAACCATCCTCTGCATCATGACCCACATCGGCCACAGGCTGACGGTCCCAACACAGCGGACAACCAACATCCCTCCGCAGACAAAGCTGCTGGCTGGGCTGCACATGTTGGCCTCTGGTACCTTCCAGCCAACAACTGCCAGAGTCGGAGGAGTCTCACAGCCAGCCCTATCAAAGTCCATCACACCTGTCCTGGATGCCATCATCAGCTTCATACCCCAGTACCTTCACTTCCCCCACACTGTGCAGGAACAGCTGGAGACCAAGCAAGGCTTCCACGCCATAGCTGGATTCCCTCACGTGTTGGGGGCTATTGACTGCACACATGTCCTACTTGTGCCCCCTGCGGACCCTGCACACATCTACCGCAACAGAAAGCACACGCATTCCATCAATGTGCAGGCAATAGTGGACCACCGGGGAATGTTCACCAATGTCGTCGCAAACTACCCAGGCAGTGTGCACGATTCCTACATCTTCCGACAGTCCATCATCAACCAGCGCTTCCAGGATGGCACCTATGGAAATGCACTGCTCATTGGTAAGTACCAAATCAACACACCACACACCTCAAATCCACCATCACACAACGCACAACTGTGGGAATGCACACGTGACAAAACCACATACAACATGTCAATCAACATGCCCACCTACCAGACACGACAACACAACTCCATTGGGATCCTGGGCTTCCCATGTACACAAGCCAGCTACATCATGGCACCACAGCCACACAACAGCTGAATGTGTTGAGAGGCGGAAAGCAGGCATGTGTGAAGGAGGCAAGTGAACCATGAATGGGGATGTACACAACGACAAGTGTGGCGTGATTGTGCCGGACAGACTTGGGTATGCAAACCACAGATATGTCCATGCAGACATTAACTGCTGGTGTCCGGAGAGTTGTGGACAGTGGACACAACCATGTCACCTCAGGCTGTGGGGTAGATCGCGGGAATGTCGCTCGCTGCGTCCCCCCCTGTGTGCGTGAGCATAGTGGGTTGGCCCGGCGTACACCAGGCCTGCGCAGGGGTGTGGATAAAAACACCGTGGCGCTGAGCGTGGTGCTCTCCCGGAATGGCCAACGTGACTGCCAGGGTGGCGCCTCTCAGCCCGCCATGAGGCCGACGCCGTGAGCAGCGGGGCCTGTGACCCTGTGCGCCTCCTGCGCCCAAGGCCGCTGATCCCCAGACCCGGTTTGCCTGCCCCAGGGCACCCAGGCTGCACTGCTCACCTGCCGACACCGGCGTGTGTTAAAGAGGGCCCACCACGTGCCGGTGCAAGCTCCAAGCCCCATGGCCGTGACCATGGCAGCCTCCTCAGACCATCGCTGACACAGGCCCCCAGCAGTCCTTATTCGTTGACATACTCCACCGCTGCAGCCGGCCTACACTGCAGTCCAGTCGGTCCCACATCTGGAACTGAGTCTAGCTTAATCAATGGCAGAGTTCATGCCAGTGAACTCAGGGAGAGGATTGAGAGGAAGATGCGGTTGAGTCCGGTGGAAAAACGGATCTCCGTTACGGAGGAGGTCAACCACTAGCAAGGACTGACCTGGTGCCACTAACCCTGTGCTCAGTGAGTCACCGTCAGCCTCCGGCAGAACATTGTTGGTGTCTGAGCCTGTGGCCTGGGGGTTGTCATCAGCAACTGGCAGGTACAGACTTGGTGTTTGGCATGAGTCTGTGGCATTCATATTCGCCATGTTGCCGGACACAGCTGGTATGTGCCCACTGCATCATGCCCTGGGGGTACACCTTCCACTCTCCCCCGAGACACTCCGCGACAACCACCTTTGATACCTACGAGACCCTGCTCTGCTCTCATGACCATACCCCAGTGCCCCGCAAATCAGCATCCCGTGGCGGTAGGCCCATGTCGGACGTTGTGCATCCGGGGCCACTAACTCTGTGCAACTCAAGTCATGGGCCCTTGCTGGTCGAACATTGCATTTCTGAGTGCCTGATGACTGTTGCAGTTGTTGCCAGCACCAATCACTCCCTGAGGGCTGGCTTACACTCACCCCACACACAGCCAGCACAGGCATCACTGGACTAGTGGGCCTGCCAACGCATCATGCCGAACCAAGTATTGACTCTTTTCTCTCTGCACTGTCACAGGTGATCAAGGATATGCACTCTGCCCTTGGATGATGACACTCCTCCGAGACCCGAACACACCTGCCCAGAGGCAGTACAATGCGGCCCACATACGCACCAGGGGCATTGTGGAACGCACATTTGGCGTGTTGAAGTCACGTTTCAGGTGCCTGGACGTCACAGGTGGAAGGCTCCTGTACAGCCCAGACATCGTGTGCAAGATGATCGTTGCATATTGTGTGTTGCACAACATCTGTGTACGCACAAATGCCCCATGGATCCAAGTGCCAGAAGCACCGGACGATGATGAGGACGATGGGGCAGGTGGCCCACATCCCACTGCAGCTGTGGCAGGAATAGCCCATAGGAACACCCTCATTGCCAATTTCTTCACATGAGCATGTCACATTGTGACCGTCCCTGGCAATGATGGGACAGTACAAAATGTCCACAGGCACAGCATGTGTGAATAATAAATAATTGCAGGTTACAGGTTGTACTCGTACATTGTCATGTCACAGTTTCCTGCTATGCCAGATGTGATTGGCCATGTTGTGCACATATGCTGCACCAGTTGTGTCCTGTGTTCTGTTGTGGAGGTGTTGCTGTTTGTACCACGATGTTGTCAATGTCGAGGTGCCCTTATTCTTCTGTGCGTGTGCTGCACGGTGGGTGAGTCGCTCCTACAGCTCTGATTTGGCTGCCACTTATCCCTTTCATCCGGTGTGCCTTTCAGTTCTGTGCTTCTACAGTGCTGAGATGTTGCAGACTTGGGTAACTTGTGCTCTTTGTCGAGTTGTGACTCTTGGGCATGGTTTGTCCGCAGATGTGTTGTTGACGTCAGGGGTTGTTTGTGCAGGTGGATGTGTCCGAGTGTGTCCTGCTCCTTTCCGGTTGTGGTCCGCACTCAGCCACCTCAGTGTCGTGGCGTGCACATTGTCATGATGATTGGTCTGCAGCTATGCTACCCGTCATGTTGTGTCTCTTGCATTGTCAGTGTGGCTGACGTATATGCATGTTTGCTGTGTTTCGCACGTGTGCATGTGTTGGTTGTGTGATTGGTGATGTGTTGGGTGGGGGCCCCTTTGGGCACATGGTGGACGTGGGGCTACTTTGTGTTTGTGTGTGTGCTGCAGTGTTCCTGTGGGATCAGGGACATGATCCAGAGTCATTGTGGGTGTGTAGTGTGCTCTGCTTAATTGTGCATGTGTGCCATTGTGCCCATCTCCCCCCGTCCCCCCACTCCCTGGTCGGTATGCACTCTGTTGATGTAGTGTCGGGTCATGTTGAGCAGTGTCCGGATCCCCAACTCCTGTCACCGTCACCCGACTGATGACTGTGGCCACCATTTTCTCCATGTCATTCGGCTCCTGGTGTTCTGCTGGCCCCCCTCCTCCGAAGTGCGTTGCTGCTTTCATGTTGGCAGCGAGTTTCTGCTTGGTTTTGCCATTCACATCAATCCAGCACCTCTTGTCATCTTCCATTGTCCTCCTCGGCGCAGCGAGGGCATTCACATGGGCCAAGATGGTGTGCCATCTTTGCCTCTTTGTTGCCAATGACACGTTAGAGGTGACGTACAGTTGTTGGTGGTGTTCTATCTCATCCGTGACATTCATCGGGTTTTCCTGCAGACTGTACCCCGTCTTCCTCTTCCTCTTCTCATTGCCCTTCCACGACCCCTGGATTCCTGGCTGTTCCTCCGTGGGGCTTGTGGGGTTCATGTTGTCCTCTGCAGTCGGTCAGGGTGCATCCGTGGTACTCCGCAGTTCATTTCCTTTTTAGTTGCATTTTCCGTATGCTGTTCTTGTGCTTTTTCCCGCATTATGCGTGGGTATTGCTGGCCTCTCGCTGGTTATCACTGTTTTCTTATCGCGTTTGGGCCCATCGCAACTTTTTACGCGATGGGGTTTGGGTTTTTATCTCCGTCGCAGTGGTTGTATCGCAGACATTGGCCGCGTTTTCGGGAGACTATCGCATGGTACCGCCGTGTTGTGAATTCCACGTTAACACAGGGTTATTTTCCCGCGATGGACTGCGATGTGTAAAGTTGCGTTAAGCCTTTTTGGAGATGTTTAGTGCACGTTCTTGTGAATATACCCCTTTGTGTCCTCCTTCGGCCAAATGGTTCAGTAATGCAATTGTATCAGTGACACAATCTTCTCGTGTTTTTGATGCCACTAATAGGTCATCAATGTACTGAACCAGAACTGATTTCTTGGGCATGACTAATGACTCCAGACACTTTTTTAGTATTTGATTGAAAATTGAGGGACTTTCTGTGTACCCTTGAGGAACTCAGCACCATGCCAAAATACGGTCCTCAAACCTAAAGGCGAAAAGATACTGGCTATCTGGGTGCAATGGAATAGAAAAGAATGCTTGGCATAAATCAATTACTGTAAACCAACCAGCATTTCAGGGTATCTAATAAAGGATCACTGCTGGATTTGGCACTATTGGGCAACAAGGCACTACAATTTTGTTAATCTTTCTTAAATCCTGCACTATTCTGTATTTTCCGCTAGGCTTTTAAGTCCCATTATTGGCGAATTACAAGGACTACTCATTATTTCTTTTAAAATGCCTTGATTAATCATTCGATCAATTTCTGGAGCAATTCCTGCTTTTACTTCTGGACTCATTTTGTATTGTCGTGTGTTTGGATAAACTGCACCTTCTTTCACCGTCACTTTAACTGGATCTACATTCGCCATTAGCCCAATATCCTTTCCTGTAAAATCCCACACTTCTGGGTTCACTGTGTTTCTCAACTCTTCTGGCAAATCACCTTCAGTCACTAATGAAAACATCCCATCTACTTCTGTACCTTGCTTGGCTAGCATCATTTTGCATATAACATCTTCATCAGGGGTTTGGAAAGCGACTCCATCTGGTGTACAGTAGATCGTGCAATTCATTTTGCACAGTAGATCTCTTCCCAACAGATTTACTGGACTGGAGTCACAAACCACAAACCAATGCATTTATTTAAAGTTTCCAATATGCACCTCCATTGGTTTTGTGATTGGGGTTCTAATCTGTTGATTTGATACTCCGACAACTTGGATGGATTCTCCCAAGAGGGGTAGGTTAGGGATGTCTGCTGTTCTCACAGTAGACCGGGTAGCACCCGTATCCAATAGAAAAGTGATGTCTTTACCTTCCACTTTCCCATCAACAAATGGACCTGACTTATCTACCGGCAAGGATGCGCTAAGCACGCACTCCTCTTCCTCCCCACTCAGGCACCGTCATTGCACGCAATCCGAATTTTCATCATCATTTTGTAAAAGATATTGTGTAACCACTCTGTTATTCTTACTACTTTCTCCCTGAAATCCGGTGTTCGCACTGTACTTTTGGGGGCTCACAAAGTTAATCTCTCATGAAATACTCTTGCTCTTCTGGTTATACTCTTACATAAAAATAACAACTCCTCATCATTATAAACGCTCAGTCTTTCTATGCTCACATTTCCAGTTATCATTTCTTCCAATTCCATTTTCAATCTACTAATATCTAGAATCTTTGGTTGTAGGTTTCGATTATCTATTTCCTGTGCCCATCTCTCTAAATCTTCAGGAGTAACTGCTGTTGAACCTCCAGTTCCTATAGGAACTAAAGATCTCTTTTCTCTCAAATTTGGTGGTATTATTCTCTTCGGAGTTTCATTTAATTGTTCTACATTTGGAAGATCCATTAATGAAATAACTGATTCACTTTCACTGACCTGATCATCCGTAATTATTACTTCTTTTCTGGGACTGTTTAACGGAATTGTCACAGTTTGTGGTTTCTGGCAAGTCTTTTTATCTCCATATAATGGGATTACAGGACCAATGGTCACTGGTACTGTCAAAGCTTCAGCATTTAAATTCAACTGACTTACTTTGTGAACTAATTCTTCTCTTGTTTTATTTAAAACATCTCTCTCATTATCCTGCAACACCCTATTAAATGAGGTATCATGTAAAAATTTGTGGGGTTAAAGGCATTCCTATCACTGGTGCACTAGGGGTAACCTTACTAGGTGCTTCTTGATACAGTGGAGGGTTTTTAATTAGAATATCTTCTAGTAGCTCATCATCTGATTCGCCATATCCTGTCGTATTCATATGCTTAGTTTTTTCTTTACACTTTCCCCCTAACTGTTCTTCTGCCATTATTACTGGATATAAACCCTCGGTCACCACAGCTCTTCTCCAATGCTTCATTTGATCTCCACTTGACTCAAACGGATATCTAGGCAAAAATCCTCTAAATCTCGGACCACTCCTAAATTTTTCACGATCAAATGCCTCAATTTCCCATTCTTCCAAAGCTTCATACTGTGTCATTCTAGGATTTGGTTCTAACATATTCATTCGATCTCTCAAATTCTGAAGTATCTTTAAATTGAAAGTACCATGCTCCGGAAAAGCCAAAACTCCATCACCTTTAGTATACTCTACCCAATTTTCCAACCATACACACGTGTGATATCCTTTTTCCATCATCATAAAGGAAGCAGGTGTGTTGGGTGGCGGAATAGGAATTCCCTCTCTAGTCATTACAGGCTTGTCTTTCTTAAAGAAATTTTAAATTTTCTTCATTAACGTCATTTTCTTTGGTCTTCCGAACATTTCAGATGTCCGATATATGAAAGAGTCTTGCGTATATCTTCTAGCTCTATTACCTACGTCGCGTCCTATGTCAGCACGACTCACACCCGCAGTCAAATCTGGACTCAACATACAATTATTTTCTGACCAATCCTAGTGGGGCTTCTATCAACCAACCAATCAGACTCAAGCTCACACTTGTGCTCTGACCAATGCCAGCGCGGCCTTTTGTGACGTCAGTATTGCTCCTTACTACTGACCCCTCCTTTACAATCTGCTTCTTGTCACATGCCCGCTGTTTCAACCAATCCCAGCGCGGCTCTCTGTGACGTCAGTACAACTCCGGCGACTGACCCTCCCTTCACAAGGTAATACAAAAACTTATTTCTTAATACTTTTCATTAAGTTCTTTGTTAATAACAACATAAAAACATTCGCTACTCTGTCTGTTCCACTAAACAAAGGATAGGTTTCAACTTATTCTTGAGTTTCAGCTACTGCGAGTAAAACCCCTGTTTACTCTTCATTCAAGCTCAGGAGAACCCGTTACTTCTTCAGTGTCACCGGTATTGGGAAATGAGACCAAAGTTTCACCAGCGAACCCCTTTTGCTATCATTCGCACTCTACTTTTATACTAAATATTCCCTAGTTTAACACTGCCAGCCATGCATAGCTTCTCAGTGTTATTCCAACAGACGAGTAACCTCACTGCAGTATGGCTTCTGTCACCACCCGCTATTCATTTCCCGGGATTCTGGACAACATAAAACAAGACGCTAACTCTTTTGTTAAGACATAAATCAATAATCAATAATCAATACTTATCACCAAACTAGTCAATAATAACCATAACTCTGCTACCAGAAAACTGATCCAGCGGTATACTAACAACAAATACTCTGCTACCATATACTCACCTGGGCCCATAAAACACACAATTGAGTAGACCGCTGGGGTTTAGTTTAAAATTTCATGTTTCTCAGGATTAGTTATTTCACTTTTCCTAACTAACCTTTCACTGATCAAAAAGTTCTTTCCTCTGGTCGATGGACCATTAGTTGAACTAATTGATGGTGATAATTAACATAACTCTTAACTATTGTTTAATTTTAAAGTAAATAACCACAGACTCAGGAAGTTTTTAAAACTTTATCTAAATTAAATGCATGTGAACCATCTCAAAATTACAGTTCTTTCACCAACATTTCAAGAGAGAAAAATTCAATTTATTAAACTTCAAGTATATATTTTCGGACTCATACAATGACTAATGCACAGAAAAGGAGAGGATAGAGAGAAAAGAACATCTACAGATAACATGAAATTATAATTACCAAGAATGGTGTGAAGATCAAACCCCCTGGCCAAAGGGCTGGTAAGGGTCCCCCGGGATAGATCAGGAGACAAAGACTTCAGGACAGGATTCAGGACAAGATAGTTGACCTCTCTAGTATACTGACGATTGCGTCGCACCCCTCTCTGACACTCTCTTCCTCCTCGAGATTCTTCTGCGATCTTCTGATCTAACCCAATTAAGTTAGGATAATAGGTTCTGCTTCAGGTTCTGCATTCGATTCTTCATCAGCATCTCACAGCATCAGCACCCCCGACTAGCAGACAGCATCCCGAGCTCTGCTTCTTCCAGTTTCTGCTGCGGTTCTCTGATCTCCCTCTAACTAAACTACCCCAATTATAACTTTCGTTCTTCATGTACCACCCACTAAAGTTTCAATATCGTAAAAATACAAAATCTAATTGACAGGCAAGGGGGGATGATCATCACACCATTCCGCATAAGTCCCCGGTTAACACAGTGCACTGATCTTGTCCACACACTCTAGCGCCAAGACGCCACGGCAATCGAGCGCTATATAAACATATAAACATAAACATAAACATGCTTACATGTCACTTTATTCTGTTAAATCATTGTTCGCAAACCCATCCCCTTAATTTTTTTTATTCAAAACTTTATTCCCATCCACTACATGTATCCAATTTGAAACATTAATGACACTATGAAGAATAGGACATCTCATTGCTGAACGTTTCACCATCCGTTCCCAGGATATGGCACTCCAATTTGGCTTCTGTTCAAGTGTTCCGTCATTGAACTTCATGTCTTCATTCAGAAAGCAGGCGCAGGCATTGCGTCATTTCATCCAGTCCGGCCATGCAAGAGAGGCCCAAATGCGCACTAATAATAAAGTCAAAAGACAAATGTTACTTTCACAAAATAAATGGTCTCACTGTATACCTCCCACCTCTACTCTATTCCCCTTTACTTATTAATACTTTCCCCGCATTAGCATTTAGTAAAATAGCTTGTTTTTATTTCAGCTAAGCAGGTGCCATGCACACTAGTCTTCAAGACTCCATTTTAATGCCTTCTGCACATGCGCTAGAATTTCCCTCCAAGCATTAATCTGTCATACTGCATGGATGCAGTTGACGCATGCGCACAACAGTTTTCCCGTTTAAAGCGGTATTAGTCCGTTTTCATTATTATCCGCATTAATACACACATAAGCAAGCTTCACTAACCCACGTGTTTCTGTGGTGCGTGTTATTATTCACGAGACAGGGTTAGTAATTCGTTAATGAGTTAAACGAGAGGATTGCCTCCGAGCAAGTCTCTTTCTTACGAGACCTTGCTCCATCATCAGGACCCACAGGCCGGAGGCACTGGAGTCGCAAGAGGACCTCAAGCAGCTCACCAAAGAAGCAGGTCCACGGTGCATGCAATGTGGTGTGGTCAAAGATTCTGGTCACTGGAGGTGCTTGAGGTTGGGGCTGCTTGGAGCCCGAAGAGCTTGATGGAAGGAAGCCAACAAGCCTTTGCAATGGCAAGTCGACGTCGTGCACAGGGGTTCGGTTCCTGCGGTACCGACGAGGGATACTGGCCTCAAACTTGGTGAGAGGACAAGGCAGGTTTCGAGGGATATGAAGAATCACCACCTGTGTTGCTGAGCCTTTTGGAGCCCGTGGGAGCCCAGGATCAGCAGACCGGTCAGCTTAGTTGCAGTGCCTGCAGATGCAGGGAAGTGACTCCTTCACTTCAAGGGAGATTCCTTCAGGTGTCTTGGATGCCCACAGGCCTTGGAAGGTTTCCTGTATGGAGCACAGGCCCGGACGTTGCAGCAGACGAGCAGGGCAAAGAGATCAGGAGCAGCAGGAGTCTTCCCGGTTGCAGCCTTGATGCCCAGAGCGAAGTCCAGAGTGCCCAGACGGTGGAAGTTGAAGTGGTGTCTGAATTTAATTGTGTCCCATGATGACTCTAGGGACCCACCCCCAGGTAAGCCCTTAAGTACCCTAAGGAAAGGGTTGGGACGATTCAGGGTTCCCTCCCAGGGGAAGGGTTGGACAGTTGGGAGGACACTCCCATGTCCTTTGCCCAGTTTTGCCCCAGAGCAAGAGCCAACGGCTACCTGAGCTGGTTTGAACTGGACTATGCAAGGAGGGCACCAAATGTGCCCTTACAGCAGAATGAGTGGCACTGGCAAGCGCTCCCACCCGGCCCCAATACACTAAACCCTATCTGGGAGGTGGTCACACCGCAAACACAAGGAGATGAAGGACGGAGCGCTGAAACTTTTCAGACACTCACCCTCAGTCACAGATCTGGGTTGAATCCATCATCGTTCTTTAGCTCACTTTGCCACCCCAGATCAGACAAAGCTATATGCAAATCAGTCTTGACCCTGTGCCTCGTGGGAACAGTCCAGCCCGAACAGCCAAGCCATGTCTTCCCTGGACCGGAAACAAGCATCCGGGACCGGTTTCGGGCTAACAGCCCTCATCAGCCAGGCTAGCTTGAATCCAGTGGCAAAGTGAGCAAGGGACAGGGGTTCGGTTCCTGCGGTACCGACCAGGGATACTGGCCTCAAACTTGGTGAGAGGACAAGGCAGGTTTCGAGGGATATGAAGAATCACCACCTGTGTTGCTGAGCCTTTCGGAGTCCGTGGGAGCCCAGGATCAGCAGACCGGTCAGCTTAGTTGCGGTGCCTGCAGATGCAGGGAAGTGACTCCTTCACTTCAAGGGAGATTCCTTCAGGTGTCTTTGATGCCCACAGGCCTCGGAAGGTTTCCTGTATGGAGCACAGGCCTGGACGTTGCAGCAGACGAGCAGGGCAAAGAGATCAGGAGCAGCAGGAGTCTTCCCGGTTGCAGCCTTGATGCCCAGAGCGAAGTCCAGAGTGCCCAGACGGTGGAAGTTGAAGTGGTGTCTGAATTTAATTGTGTCCCATGATGACTATAGGGACCCAACCCCAGGTAAGACCTTAAGTACCCTAAGGAAAGGGTTGGGACGATTCAGGGTTCCCTCCCAGGGAACGGGTTGGACAGTGGGGAGGACACTCCCATGTCCTTTGTCCAGTTTTGCCCCAGAGCAAGAGCCAATGGCTACCTGAGCTGGTTTGAACTGGACTATGCAAGTAGGGCACCAACTGTGCCCTTACAGCAGAATGAGTGGCACTGGCAAGCGCTCCCACCCGGCCCCAATACACTAAACCTTATCTGGGAGGTGGTCACACCTCCCTGTGACAGGATACCTATTGTTCTGCCTTCCCCTGCTTGAGCTTGGCTCAGCAGCAGGAGGGCAGAATCGTGTCTCTGGTCGGCAGCAGCCATGTTGTGCTGTCTGGGTCTAAAAGACTGGTACCGGGAGCACTGAGGGCCTAACAGAGGACCATTACAGTGCTTGGAATCATACCTCCCACACAGTTTACAGTGTGGGGGTATGATTCCAACATGTTTGATACCAAACATGACAGAGTTCATTGCAGCCAGTTTCGAGATGGTCGTCCGGTAATGACGTGGTGCCCCTCTATATGTTGTATGGCTGTCTCACTTACAACCCGGGAGAATGGACTCCAAAGGCTGGAGGGGTATCCTGCTCATGCAGGGGCACCCTCACACTTAGAACCGAGCACCCTGCCTTCAGGATTAAAAAGGCCTGCTGTAGGGGTGACTTATAGGTTTTAAGTGCTGTGACCCTAGATATAGGGAACCTATATCTGTTGTAAGTGGTGTTAGCACCAGATTACACTGGCTGCAATGGCAGGCCTGTAGTGACAGTTTGAATGGTCTCCCATAGGTGGCATAATACATGCTTCATCCTGTGGGGGACCCCTGGGGTACCTATGCCCTAGGTACCTTAGTACCATATACTACGGACTAATAAGGGTACCCCAGTATCCAATCTGGGATGTACTTAAGTACTTACCATAACAATTTAGAGGAGAAAGCAGAGAGACTGGGGTCCTGATTAGCAGGATCCCAGTCAGACTAGTCAGAAACAGCATAGCACCAGGCAAAAAGTGGGGGTAACCATAAAAGCAGATTCTACTTTCCCACACAACCCCCCCAAACGTAAGGAGATGAGACTGACCTTGCCCAGTTGAGTCTTCATTTTCAAAGTGGAAATATCTGGAAAGTTCATCTGCATTGTCATGGTTACTCCCAGGTCTATGTTCTACTGTATAGTCCATCCCCTGTAGGGAAATGGACCACCTCAAGCGTTTGGAATTTTCACCCTTCATCTGTTTAAGCCATAAGAGGGGCTTGTGGTCTGTCTGAACAATGAAGTGAGTGCCAAAAAGGTATGGCCTCAGATTCTTCAAGGCCCAGACCACAGCAAAGGCCTCCCTCTCAATGGCTGACCAACGTTTCTCCCTGCGGGTCAACCTTCTGCTGCTAAAAGCTACTGGTTGATCCTGGCCCTCTGCATTAATGTGTGATAGCACAGCCCCTACCCCTATCTCAGATGCATCTGTCTGGACAATGAAAGTTGTGAAGTAGTCAGGACTTTGCAGGATGGGGGCAGTGCAAATGGCCTGCTTTAGGTCATCAAGTGTCTTTTGACAGCTTACTGTCCACTGAACTTTCTTGGGCATTCTTTTTGATGTCAGATCATTCAGGGGAGTCACAATAGACCCATATCCCTTCACAAATCTTCTGTAGTAGCCAGTCAGGCCCAAGAAAGCTCTGACCTGAGTCTGGGTAGTGGGAGCAACCCAGTCCACAATGGTCTGGATTTTGCTCGCCAATGGTTGAACCTGGCCTTCTCCTACCAGGTGGCCCAAGTATACAACCTTGCTCTGCCCTATCTGGCACTTGGTGGCCTTGATAGTGAGGCCTGCTTTTTTCAGGGCATCTAGAACATTTCTGAGGTGGACCAGGTGATCTTCCCAGGTGGAGCTAAAGACAGCTATATCATCTAGATATGCTGCACTATAGGCTTCCAGATCTGTTAAGACTTTATTCACCAGCCTCTGAAATGTGGCAGGTGCATTCCTCTGACCAAAGGGCATCACAATAAATTGATAATGCCCACTAGGGGTTGAGAATGCTCTTTTTCTCTTGGCATCCTCCGCTAGTCTGATTTTCCAGTAGCCAGCTGTCAGGTCAAATGTGCTCAGAAGCTTGGCTCAGGCCAAAGTATCTATGAGTTCATCTGCCCTTGGAATTGAATGAGCATCAGTCCTAGTGACTGCATTGAGTCCTCTGTAGTCTACACAAACCTCATCTCTCTTTTTCCACCCTTGGTGTGAGGTTTTGGCACAAGGACTACTGGACTAGCCCAGGGGCTATCAGAATGCTCAATGACCCCCAATTATAGCATCCTTTGGACCTCTGTCCTGATGCAGTCCCTGACATGGTCAGGCTGTCTGTAGATTTTATTCTTCACAGGCAGTCTTTCACCTGTGTCCACTTCATGGGTACACCAGGTGGTTTGACTGGGTGTCAGGGAGAACATGTGTCTGTGCTGACTGAGTACTTGCCTGCAATCATTCTGCTGTTGATCTGTGAAGCTGCCTGCCAAGGCTTCTCCATCTACTGATCCATCGTCAGGGTTCTGAGAGAGGAGATCAGGGAGAGGGTCACTCTCTTCCTCATGTTCTCTCATCAGTTGCCATGTGCAAGCCCATGTCAGCCCTGTCAACAAAATGTTTCAGGTGGTTCACATGAAGTACCCTATGGGGACTTCTTGGAGTACCTAGTTCCACCAAGTAGGTGACCTCACCTTTTTGTTCAAGGATGGTGTGGGGGCCACTCCAATTGTCTTGGAGAGCTGCTGGGGCCACAGGCTCCAACACCTGCACTTTCTGGCTTGGCTGGTAAACAGTCAAGACAGCCTTTTGGTCATGCCAAGCTTTTTGAAGTTCTTGGCTGGCCTCCAGGTGTTTGCTGGCCTTCTTCATGTACTCAGCCATGCGAGAGCGCAGGCCAAGGGCATAGTCCATATTGTCCTGTTTAGGAGGTTTGAGAGGTTGTTCCCAACCTTCCTTCAATAGATACAAGGGGTGCCTAACTGGATGTCCAAAATGAAGCTCAAAGGGACTGTAGCCAACCCCCTTCTGAAGAACCTCTCTGTAGGCAAAGAGAAGGCAGGATAATAAGATATCACATTTTCGCCTAAGCTTTTCTGGTAGTCCCATGATCATACCTTTGAGGGTCTTGTTGAACCTTTCAATAAGCCCATTGCATTGTGGATGGTAGGGTGTGATAAACTTATAGTTTACTCCACACTCTTTCCACATTGCAGTGATGTAACTTGACATGAAGTTGGTGCCTCTGTCAGTTAAGAACTCCTTAGGAAAGCCCACTCTGGAAAAAACTCCCATGAGGGCCCTAGCCACTACAGGAGCTGTGGTGGTCCTAAGGGGAATAGCTTCTGGGTACCTAGTGGCATGGTCCACCATCACTAGTATGTAGCTGTGCCCAGATGCAGTTGGAGGGTTCAGGGGACCAACAATGTCAATCCACACCCTCTCAAAGGGGACCCCAACCACTGGAAGTAGATTTAAGGTGGCCTTTGTGGTGCCCCCTGACTTACCACTGGCTTGGCAAGTGGCACAGGAGCGACAAAATCCTTTGTGTCTTCAGACATATGGGGCCAGTGAAAGTGAGGGACAAGCTTGTCCTAAGTCTTGCTTTGCCCTAAGTGTCCTTCAAGAAGAATATCAAGTGCTAGGGAGAGTAGGAAACCTCTGAACGTCTGGAGTATTACCATCCTCATGGTGGCACCAGGCTTGGGGTCTCTACCCTCAGAGTATAGAAGTCCATCCTCACAATAGATCCTATGGGACCCACTGATATTCCCTGCTTCCTCAGCAGCAGCTTGCTGTTTGAGGGGTTCAAGAGAAGGGCAGGACTGCTGCTCCAAAGTCAAATCTGCCCTGGAAGGGCCCCCCTGCCCCCAAGAACTCTGCCTGATTAGGCCCAAGCTCCCCTTGGACAGTTCCTTCACAGGGGCTAAGATCATCTCCCTCAGGAGTATGATTTTCACTGAGAGTTTGTGAGGAGGGAAATTCCTTACCCTTCCTGCTCCTTCTCTTGGGAATCACCTGGTCCATTTTTTCAGGATCCAGTGCTTTTTCAGTGGTGAGCTGTTTGGCCTGAGCCCTGGTGACAGCAAACACACTGGCAGATATGCTAATCATCTCTGCATGAGTCCAGAACTCCACTTCAGACCAGGCAGAGGTTTCTAGAAAATTTCCCAACAAATAATCTATAGGTAGATCTGGAGATACCACAACCCTCTTAAGTCCAGTTACCCCTCCCCAGCTGAGGTTCACGACTTCCATGGAATGTTCAGTCCTGACATTGCTAGCTTTGGTTACTTGGTACATTTGTCCAAGTATGATCTGCTCAGGAGACACAAGTTTCCCTGTCACCATAGTGACACTGGCCCCTGTGTCCCTATAAGCCATTGCTTCTTTTCCATTGATTAAAGGCTGTTGCCTGTACTTGCCCAAGTTAGTAGGACTTATCAGTAAGGTGGCAAGATCCATGCCACCATCACAGACTAAAACAGCCTGAGCTGGAGTCATAACTAAGTCAGAACCTATCTCAGTAGCCCAGGTTAACCCCACTAATCTCTTGTTTGCTGTACTGCCACTTGTACTTGTGCTAGGGGGAGCAGGTGCCTTAGGGGCAGTGGTAGTAGGAGTGGTTTCCATGGCCTTTGGACAATCAGCATCTGTGAGAAAGTGCCATCTTTCTTGCATGGTATGCCAACACTTTTTGCTGAATTGCTGATGTGCTTTGACTGAGTGTGCCCTGGGCTCCTGCCAACCAGGTACCCAGGGCCTGTGTTCCTTCCCTAAAACTGCATTGATGCCTACACCCAATTGGCATCCCTGGCCACAGGTCAGCCCCTGGTAAATGGTACCATGGGTACCCAGGGCACTGTGACCAGGGAAGGCCCCTAAGGGCTGCAGCACTTGTTGTGCCACCCTTAGGGACCCTGTACCTTACACACACACACTGCCTTTGCAGGCTGCGTGTCTTGGTGCAGAACAAAAGTGAAGAGTCGACATGGCACACATCCCTGTGTGCCATGCCTACAAGCCACTGCCCTGGCCTAGGTCAGCCACCCCTCTAGCTGGGTGCACTATGCCAGTGGTGAGGGCACAGAGGCATGAGCCCTGTGCCTCTACAGTGCCCAAGTCCATTCTTGGGCATTGTAAGTGCAGTGCTGCCATTTAGAGTATATGGTGCTGGGAGTCTGTCATTACAAACTCCACAGCACCATAATGGCCCCACTGAAAACTAAGAAGTTTGGTATCAAACTTCTCAGCACATTAAACCCACACTGATGCCAGTGTGGGATTTAATGTAAAACACACTCCAGAGGGCATCTTAGAGATGCCCCCTGAAACCAACCCGACCTCCAGTGTCCGGACTGAGTGGCTGCCCAGGCTGCCACCACCAGACATGTTTCTGGACCTCTGGGTCGAGAGCCTCTGCTCTCAGGGGCCTGAAACAATGCGCATCCTGGGGCAAGGTGCCAAAGCCTCCTCCCCCAGGATGGGCAGGGGAAGCTTCAAAGGCCTGCCGCCTTTTGAGCTTCCCCAGACAATTTGCTGCTCCCAGCAAACTGGTCCCCACTGGTTCTACCCCCACTTCTGGCGGGAGAACCGGCGGGAAAACCAGAGGCAGGAAATGGGTTGTGCCCACCTCTGCCAACTCCACCCCTAAGGTGGGGGAGGCGAGGTGAAGCACAAACTCGAGTCCCCGCCATCTTGAGGATGGGGGACCCAGTCAACCAGGGACAGGCTCCTGCCCCCTCCCACTGGAGAGTGGCAGAATAGGGGTGTACCCACCCCAGGGACGGGACCCATTGGTCCCTGCCCTTACCTACCTGTAACCACCCCTAAATTCAGTATTTAGGGGCTCCCTGAACCTTCCTTCCTCAGTTCCAGATTCCAAAAACAAGAAAGAAGAACAAGAAACAAGAAGACCTGCGTGCAGCTGCTCACAAGAGGAATACACCAACTGATTTGGCCCCAGCCCTACCGGCCTGTCGACCCTCGAACCGGCTCCTGCTAAACCCCGGCGTCTCCAGTGGTCAGCACCCTCACAAACCCCGGGGGACCTGACTGCCTAGTGACTCCAACCCCTGGGACTCCCAAGAGCAGTGGTACTGCTCAAAGCAAGCAACCAACCCCTGGTGCCAACCGGGAACCGCGAATCCTGGACCCTCTGCACCCGCCGAGCCCGGCCTGTGCCTGAGTGGGCAAATACCAAGAGGACGTCCCCCCGTCGACTGCAACCCAGAATCCAGCACCCAAGGGCCCTCCTCGACGCTCCTGACGACGCCTGCAGCCTCAGACCAGGGACCCCTCCAACCGCGACCAGCCGAGGGTAAGATTTCCGACGCCTAAAGACACCCCTGCACCCGACGCCCCACGGCCTCCTGTGCCCAACTCCGGGTGCCTACCCTTCCCACAGCTTCCCAACTTACCTCTCAAAGTGGTGGTCGAACCTGAAGAATCACCGTCCCCGAGTTTGCAGTCTTTGTTCGTCACGCAGCTCTACCATTGAAAACCATTGGGCGCCAGACGGCCCAAAAGCCCACTGCACCCGGCCGCCCCAGTGCCGCTGAGGGGGCACCAACTACCCTGTTCGACTTCCCCACTTGCCCTGAGCAAGTGACCAGGAGCTTTGTTCCCACAGCCGAGTGGCCTGCTAGCCAGCAGCCACCAACCAAAGCCCCCTGCCGTCCATAGGATAACATTGGGCCTACTCACTCTGCACCCGGCCGCCCCTGTGCCGCTGAGGGTGTAACAACTGTACTTACCTGACCCTGGGGGACCCCTGAGTCTATGCCCAGAACCTTAACTCTGCCAGTCGTGTACTTACCCAAAAGCCGATAACCCACTTTTCTTCCTTAGGGTAACATTGACTGGTTTCACTGGAAATTCTTCTAAGTGTGGAGTTTCCCAACTTTAAAATATTCACCTAAAATCAACCGAGTAACGAAAACAGAAATACTCACCTGCTATTAGGAGAGATCCCAGTGCTGGATCTTGGTGCCCAGCACTGACCCTGAAAAGTAATCACAACGTTACTTACCGCTAACTCAATTTTCTTCCATAGGGATCCATTGACTGGTTTTCTGTGAAATTTCTTCTGTCCACTTTTGAAATACCAAAATATTGCTTAAAAATCACAACAGTAACGTAATTCCGATTTACTCACCTGCTATCAGGAGAGACCTCAGCACTGCATCTTTCAGACCAGTACCGACCCTGAAAAGTAATTTTAACCGTACTTACCCGTAATTTGAAATTCTTTCCATAGGATATCATTGCCTGCTTTTTGTTGAAAAAGTTTCTAAGTGTCGATTTCTGAATCTTACAAATATTCTTTAAAAATCGTGCCAACGATACAAACGTAATTACTTACCTGTTTTAGATAGATATCCCAGTGCTGAACCTGAGACTCCAGCACTGGATTACAAAAGTAACGTAAACATACTTTGCTTGCAAACTGTATTTCCTTCCATAGGATAACATTGGTAATTTTACCCAGAAAAGTTTCTAAGTGTCAACTTTTGAAATACCATAATATTCCTCAAAAATCACTACTATAACCAAAACGCTTTTACTTAACTGTTTACAGGAGATGTCCCGGGACTGAATCCAAGATCCAGTCCTGTGGTTAGAAAAGTAATCCACAAAGTAATTAATTACATTTAACCAAAACTGTCCATTGAGCTCAATGTTGCATTGTGTTTGAAATTGTGTTGCCTCTTGCAACAACTGTGACTACTGTCATCAAAAAGACTATTGCCTATTTGAAAAGTGTTTAAACAAAGCATTTCACTCTAAGAAAGTATATTTTGATTCCTATTGTTGGTTCTAAAATAAAACAAGCCTATATTTTTATATACAAACCATTGGCCTAGAGTTCAGTTCTTGAGTGTGTGGCTTCATTTGCTGACTGAGTGTGTACAACAAATGCTTTACACTGTCCTCTGATACTGCCTTACTGCTCGACCAAGCTACCACTTTAGAGAGTAAGGTTATATCTAACTTTAGCCTCTGCCTTGCCATTGGGGAACTGTGGACCCTATACACCCTGTACCTTACTTTGGTGCAGTATATATAGAGTCACTTTCCTACAGCATCTTTTGTCCAATGGGTCTTTACCTTACAGAGGTAACATCAAGGTTTCTTTTTGCCTGTCTTGGAATTTTGGGACTCACCCCCAGATGCAAGTTTTTGGGGCCCTTGAGAAGACTCTTTTTTATCTTTAGACTTGTCTCCACCCTTATCCTGAGATTTAGAAGAATCTTGCTTCTTCTGGTCACCTCCATTACCATGGTGTTTCTGCTTAAACCTAGTGCAAACCCATTTGTCTGTCTTCTTTCCCAATTCTTGGGGAGAGGTCAGATCAGAGACCACCAGGTACTGGTGCAAAAACTGGTTCTGACAATTATTAAGGATCTGCTCCCTCATAATCAAATTGTACAATCCTTGGTAGTCCTGTCCCTTGCTTCCATGAAGCCAGCCTTCCAGAGCCTTAATAGCACTGTCCACAAAATCTACCCAGTCCTGGGTGTGTGCCTTCTGGGTGTCTCTGAACTTAATCCTATACTGTTCAGTGGTTAAGCCAAACCCATCTATGAGAGCACTCTTCAGTACTGAGTAATTGTCAGTATCCTCTTCTCTTACAGTGAGGAGCTTATATCTGCCTTTGTTAGCAAAGGAGAGCCACAAGATAGCTGCCCACTGCTCTTGAGGGACCCTCTGAACTTTACAGGCCCTCTCCAAAGCAATGATCCATTTATGGATGTCATCCCCCTCCTGGTAAGGAGAGACTATCTATTTCAGGTTCCTATGGTCAAAAGAAGTTTCTCTGATCCTAGGGACACTGTTGCTGCCACCATGGGACTCTAGTCCCAATTTCTTCCTAGCATTCTGGACTTCTAGGGACTCTTCGTCAAGGGCCAAATTATCTTGCCTGAGCCTAAGTCTTGCTTTCTCAAGTTCAAGCAATTGGTACTCCCTGTCAAAAGAGTTGTTCCTCTTACTAGATATGGTGGCCCCTATAGTATGTCCTGAAGCATTGGATTCTCTAGAGGAGGATCTAGACCTCCTTGGTCAACTCTGGACCCTCCCAGGAGGAACAAAGGGAGACCCACTTCTGGGGGCACCCTCTGTGCCATCTGCACTATCCTCTGGGGGATCTGAGTTCTCCAGGTGGGAGCCATGAGACTCTTCCTGGTTAGGGTCAGAATTAAGGTCAACGAGGGGGTTCCCTCCTGACCCCTCTTCTGTCCCCTGCTCACCCACTCTGTCCTGTTCATATGACCCACCAGGTTTCTGTAGGTAATCCAACAGTTACACCTCTAGGAGGCGTTAAGTATTAGTGCCTTTCCCTGTCTTAAGCTTCCTAGAGGAACACAGGGCCCTCAGTTCCTGGAACGTGAGGTCACTGTATCTAGAAGGCAGAGAGCCACTGGCTTCTCCTTTAGAAGACATACTAGGTGTAGTGAGGTGTTGCACCTACCTAACGCAGTGGGAACTAAACTCTCTGAGGTTGGAGAAAGGGTTGTGCTAGACCCTTAACTACCCAACCCTAAGTTCAGTAGAACTTACTTATTCTAAGCTTGTATTATATGTGCCTAGTATTAGTGATGGTTTTTCAATTAATTCACACCAAGATTATCTGGTAAAACAATGCAGGCTTGAATCCCAACCGCTGCGCACCAAAGTGAGAGGCTGGCTCAGTATATGATGTACACTTATGTAAGTGGACACCTTGCACTGATCCAGACAACCCTTATGGTGATTTTAGTGGTCTTAGACAACCGTAGAAAGCTCTCTAAGTGGTAGCTGTGGAGAGCAGCCTTCAGGCTTAGTCCAGAAGGAGTGTAAAGTAGATTGTTTTACCAGAACATAATCTTATAGGGATAGATTAAGTGAAAAAGAACCACACAGTGTATTTATAAAAATATGTATTTATTATAAGACACTCACTAACACATACAGATATCTCCTAGCTGGAGATATACACAATGCACACAATACTTGCAATAGAAACAGGTAAATAGCACAGAATACACAGTGGTCCCCAGGGGGAGATCAAACCATATACTAAAATAGTTGTATGCGAACCACGACTCGAGTCAAGACAATACTCAGATGATGTAGAACTTACAGTGACCCAAAGAACCACCCAAGGTGAGTATCTAGGAGCCCCACGGAGGTCGTGTGCAGTGTAGGAACACGACTGCTTTCTCCGTACAAATCAATGTGTAAGTCACGGTTGCACTTTTAAAGAAAGAGGACCCTTCCCAGTGGACCCTGAAGAAACCCCGTGGAAGACAAGAGGTTGGATAGCCACCCCACCCGTGGATACCCTTGGAGCCAGGTTACCTGCACCAGGGAAGCCGAGTGTATAGGTGTGAAGTGGCGTCGGAAACTGTTGTCGAACTCAATGGGAGACTTCAGGAAGATGCCGCTGCTGGACCCAAAGGTGGATTCAAGGTGGAGAGTACCTGCAAGCAGAGGGGACAGAATCTAGGTCTCTCGGGGGTGACCAGGGGGCACAGAAGACGAATGCCCACCGATGTCGGGGGTTGCAGGAAGGATGACAGTGACCTTGGAGCTTCAGCTGTGAGGACCAGGCGATGATGTGGAAGACCAGGAGCTGTTCATGAGCTGTACCATGTTGGATGTCGAGAGTTGAGGGGTCGGTGTCCATCGGGAGCACCAACAAGCCTTGGCAACTGCAAACAATGTTTAAAGCGAAGAAGGTGCAATGTCGGGACCAACAAGGTCCAGGGGACTCACCACCAGTAGGGGAGTCAGGGCAGGCTCCAAGCAATCAGAGGAGCTCAAAGAATTCAAAGGTGACCCTCAATAGGACCCACAGGCAGGAGGCACTGGAGTCACAAGAGGACCTCGAGCAGCTCACCAAAGAAGCAGGCACACAGTGTAAGCAATGTGGTGTTGTCAAAGATTCTGATCACTGGAGGTGCTTGAGGTTGGGGCTACTTGGAGCCCGAAGATCTTGAGGGAAGGAAGCCAACAAGCCTTTGCAATGGCAAGTCAATGCAGTGCACAGGGGTTCAGTTCCTGCGGCTCTGATGAGGGTTACTGGCCTCAAACTTGGTGAGAGGGCAGGGCAGGCCTCAAGGGATGTGAAGAACTACCACATGTGTTGCTGAGCCTCTCGGAGTCTGTGGGAGCCCAGGATCAGCAGACCAGTCAGCTTAGTTGCAGTGCCTGCAGATTCAGGGAAGTGACTCCTTCACTTCAAGGGAGATTCCTTCAAGTGTCTTGGATGCCCACAGGCCTTGGAAGGTTTCCTGTATGGAGCACAGGCCTGGACATTGCAGCAGACGAGCAGGGTGAAGAGATCAGGAGCAGCAGGAGTGTTCCCGGTTGCAGCCTTGATGCCCAGAGCGAAGTCCAGCGAAGTCCAGAGTGCCCAGATGGTCGAAGTTGAAGTGGTGTCTGAATTGAATCGTGTCCCATGACGAATTTAGGGACCCACCCTCAGGTAAGCCCTTAAGTACCCTAAGGAAAGGGTTGGGACGATTCAGGGTTCCCTCCCAGGGGAGGGGTTGGACAATAGGGAGGATACTCCTATGTCCTTTGTCCAGTTTCGCACCAGAACGGGAGCCAACGGCTCCCTGAGCTGGTTTGCACTGGACTATGCAAGGAGGGCACTAAATGTGCCCTTCAAGCAGACTGAGTGGCACTGGCCAGCACTCCAACCCGGCCCCAATACTGTCTGAGAGGTGGTCACACCTCCCTGTGACAGAATACCTATTGTTCTGCGTTCCCCTGCTTGAGCTTGGCTCATAAGCAGGAGGGCAGAATCATGTCTCTGGTCGGCAGCAGCCATGTTGTGCTGTCTGGGTCTAGAAGACTGGTACCAGGAGCACTGAGGGCCCAACGGAGGGCCTTTACAGTGCTTGGAATCATACCTCCCACACCGTTTATGGTGTGGGGGTATGATTCCAACATGTTTGATACCAAACATGACAGGGTTCATTGCAGCCAGTTTCGAGATGGTCATCGCGTAATGACGCAGTGCTCCTGTGTTTGTTAAATGGCTGTCTCACTTACAACCCGGGAGAATCGACTTCGAAGGCTGTAGGGGTGTCCTGCTCATGCAGGGATACCTTCACACTTAGAACAGAGCACCCTGCCTTCAGGATTGAAAAGGCCTGCTGTAGGGGTGACTTATGGGTATTAAGTGCCGGGACCCTAGATATAGGGAACCTATATCTGTAGTAAATGGTGTTAGCGCCAGCTTACACAGGCTGCAATAACAGGCCTGTAGTGACAGTTTGAATGGTCTCCCATAGGTGGCATAATACATGCTTCAGCCTGTGGGGGACCCCTGGGGTACCTATGGCCTAGGTACCTTAGTACCATATACTAGGGACTTATAAAGGTGCCCCAGTATCCAATCTGGGATGTACCTAAGTACTTACCATAACAACATAGAGGAGAAAGCAGAGAGACTGGGGTCCTGATTAGCAGGATCCCAGTCAGACTAGTCAGAAACAGCATAGCACCAGGCAAAAAGTCGGGGTAACCATAAAAGCAGATTCTACTTTCCTACAGTGTTCATTTCTAGGGGGACACCTAGAGCAGTTGGTCACCAAAGACGCAATGTTACAATCCAGTGCATTATGCGAGTACTAGTCCGTAGGATTTGCGGTTAATATAATCGACCGAAAGCGCAGGAAAACATTATTTATAAATGAAAATAGTTGTCAAGTTCTCAGTTTACTTGTGTGATATTTACCTGTTTACAATGTCCATGTGCATGACAATTCCAAGCCTGAAGTGTGGCAGTTTATCAAGAGTGGAAGTGTGACAATGACAACGCCCCAGTGGTATTTTGTTACCATAGGATTCCTGAATTTAGGAATTCCACTGGGGGATTCTCCTAAAGCCTTCGCCCTTCTGCTAGTAGTCAGAATCCCTTGCCATAAATCCGTCCTTGAAGGCCATCTGCCGTCATCATCACCGGCCCAATGAAATCCTGTGATTGGTCCAGCTCCTTGCAGGCCTTGAATTAGTATCTGACACAAGAGAAATTAAAAAAACAAATGCAGCTGTATACTCACACCCTGGGAGCTACTAATATGAAAACACAAATGTACCTACTGGAAATAATGAAGAAGGCTCACGTGCCCCATGGATGTCCAAGAAATATTGCTGTAGACCATCCCTTTGTTTAATTTCTGATGTGAGTAGTTGATCCTGTGCACATTTATCCACCAGACCTTGATACTGTAGCAAAACTACAAGTACCAGAATGCAACAAATAACAAGCATTTGCAATGCAATAGGTCTCGCATTACTGAAAGTTTGAGCGATTGACGTTGCATTGTTATTTGCAATGCCAATACCTCAAACTTTTAGTAATGCGAGACCTATTGCATTGCAAATGCTTGTTAATACATAGGAGTCATCCCAAGGGTAAGCCCTGGACAGCCCAGAGGGCAGGGTGCTATGTATTTAAAAATAAAAAGTACATGCGCTTTTAAGTTTAACATGTCTTGATAGTGAAATCGCTTACATTCATTTTCACTACTGCAAGGCCCACCTCTCCCATTGGATAAAATTGGAGTTACTGTATTACATTTAATAAGCTGTAATTTCCATATGGGAACAGGTAAGCAGTTCATGTTTGGCGTCTTTGGAATTGTAATGAAAATCCTCTCTCATGGTAAAGTCGGATTTGAAATTACAATTTCGAAAATGCCACATATAGAAAGTTGGCATATTTCTGCCTTAGCAAACACATCAAGATGATGGACGGAGTGCTGAAATGTTTCAACCACTCACCCCCAGTCACAGATCTAGGTTTAATCCATTGTTCTTTTGCTCACTATGCCAACCCAGCTTGGACTCAGCCACACGCAAATCAGTCATGAACCTGCTCTCCATGGGAACAGTCCAGCCCGAACTGCCTGGCCTGGTCTTCCCTGTACCAGAAACAAGCATCCCGGGACCGGTCCCGGGGCCCACCCCCCACCAGCCAGGCCAGCCTGAATCCAGTGGCGTAGCGAGCAAGGGACCCACTTCTGGGCATACCCATTGCCACTTAGAGTGAACATAGCATGCACAACAAGATGATGGACGGAGTGCTGAAACTTTTCAACCACTTACCCACAGTCACAGATCTGGGTTTAATCCATTGTGCCACTGGAATCAAGTTAGCCTGGCTGATGACGGGTGAAACCGTGAAACCGGTCCCAGGATGCTTGTTCCAGTCCAGGAAGGAACTGGCCTGGCCTGGCAGTTAGGGCTGGACTGTTCCCATGAGGAGCAGGGTCAACATTGGTTTGCATATGGCTAGGTCCAAACTGGGGTGGCATAGTGAGCAAAGGAACTATGGATTAAACCCTGATCTGTGACTGGGGGTGAGTGGTTGAAAAGCTTTAGCACTTTGTCCATCATCTTGTTGCGTTTGCGACTTTTCTGCCTTAGACATTTAGTGCCTATAGCCTGTCTCCAGTCACATGACTGGGTGTAGCTGTTAATTGGACTTCGTGTATTCCTCCTAGACAGCCAAACACAATAGGGAGCTTAGGCTTAGCTGGATGGGCTATCACTGGCAGGATGGGAGGGAGAAGTTGGGCACAGCCCCACTTATACCTGAATAGGCTGTGTCCTGCCTCCACACAAAGGGTGGCCTACCCTCTGTATTTAGTCTGGAGCCAAGACAGGAAAGACAGGATGCCTGGAGACTTCAAATGGAAACCTATAGAAGCTGCTCCCACCTTCCGGAGTAAGGACATCAGGTATACATTTTGAACCTCAGACACCAACTCTTCAATAAACTTCTGAACTTGTGGATACTCTGCCAGAAAGGAGGACTGCTGGGCTGCTGAAAGGACTGCCACTTTCCTGGATTGTTGTCCTGCTGGACTCCTGCCTTACTTGACTGCTGCCCTCTTGCCTGGATGAAAAGGATTGGAACTGCATCTCTTGAACGCAGAACCCCAGAGTGACTCCAAGGGCTAGTTGGCTGACCTCCTACTCTGAAGCCCCAGGGACACAACAGGCTTTCAACACCCCCGCACCTGGACTCTGCCATCTGTGAGTCTACCCTGCCACGTGGTGCCACCCCAGTCCTGGACCCTTGTGTGAGAAGTTGGCCTGGTATATGCTGTTCACTAATTAAAGTGGGCACCTTGCACCAGTCCAAACGACCCTTATGCTGTATGAGGTCAAAGATATCCTTTAGAAAGCTATCCTAGTGGTAGCTGTGGAGAGCAGCCTTCAGGCTTAATCTTGAAGGAATGTAAAGTAGCTTGTTTTACCAGTATCTCACCTTTAGTATTAACTAAATGAAAGGAGAACCACACAGTAGTTATAAAAATATGTATTTATTTATATATAAGGCTCCCTGTTTTCCGTTTTTACGGATTTTTACAGATAAATACAGACTAAAAACAATGTGGTTTCTGTCTGCATTTATTTTTAAAAGTGGAAAAATACAGAAAATTGTGCTGCTTTTAAGTGACTCTCCATGCTGTCTTTCATGATCATAGCCCAACAGCTGAGCAGATGGACAGCATGGGAAATTAAAAAACAGGATGAAATTTCTTTAGTAACAGCATGTGTCAATATACATTTGTGGTATAATGCTAGTATTTACAAGTGGATGTATTGTTATGTAATATTTGGCAGCTTAAATAGCTAAAACATGACAGACATCAAAGTATGAGTGCACGTCTATCAGTTAAATAAATATGGAAATGTACAGTTTTACAACTTCATTTATACGCAAAACACAAAATAAATATGGATAAATACAGATAAAATGGCCCAAAAATAAAAATGGATAAATACAGACGGAAATGTTAAAAAAATAAATACCATAAAACCGGGAGCCCTATTTATATAACACCCTCTAGTATCCTCTACACGAGGATACAACACAAAGCACACAATACTTTAGCAAAGAAACAGTTGTAAGTAACACAATACACAGTGGGCTCCAGGGGGAGACCAAACCATATATAAAAATAGTGGTATAAGAACCACGACTGGAGTCGAGACAGTGTCTAGAACACGTAGAATCGCTGGGACCCCAAGGAACCACACAAGGTGAGTAGAAAGGGACCCCACGGAGGACAGGTGCAGTGTGCTAACACGGCCGCGGGCTTCGTACAATTCTATGGGGAAGTCGTGGTTACAATTTTAAAGTTTAAGGACCGTTCTCTGTGGACTTTGAGGAAACCCTTTGCGACTTAGAAAGTTGGAGAGCCACCCTACCCGTGGATACCGTAGTACCCGAGTTACCTATCCCAGAGGAGCCGGGTGCATAGGCCTGGAGTGGTGTCGGAAACCACCGTCGTTCTCCATGGAGGGCTGCGAATAAGAGTAAAGCAAGACAAGTCCCTAACAAAAAATGTGGATCATATGTTGTATTCTAGTTGTAACCAAATACAGTACAATCACAGAAAACAATAATTATCGTGCTGCACCCCATATAACAGGGATTCATAGTCACAGATAAATCCGAACACAGATATTAAGAACAGTAATGCCAACACAATATTTGCAAATGTACAAAAATCAGTTTTTATTCATAATTATTGTTTATGAGCATACAATCTTCACATATTAAAAACATATTAAACACAATCAGGAATTAATTAAAACAAGAAAACTACGTAAAAATCGACGCGGCGTTTCGGAGAATTTCAGATTGATTACCTTCTTCAGGACAGAGTTTTCTATAAATTCAATGTATAACAATGCATTAGATTATTGTTCAAATACCACATTTATTACAGACAATTTTTTACAATAAAATAGCTTAAAACATACAAACATCTGCAAGCATTAGCATAAATTACCAACTTCACATGCCAAAAAATGAAAAAACGAAGCATAAGCTATTCATTGTACCAAAACACCATAGGTGCGAGTTATTCCTTGAGGCACAGTGCTACATGCTCAATAGAAACAACATATGATCCATCATAATTAAATAGTAACCTACCTATTAAAACTTTTTTGAATTAATGGATCCCATATATTATTCAGAAGGGAAACATTCTTCCGATTTAAGTTAAGGAATGTCCTAAAATGAGACAAATAGATATGAAGAAACAAAGTTGCAGTATATTATTCAGAAGGATTACGGAACTGCCACAGGTTTCAATAATCATTGTGGCGTACCTTTTTATGTGGTACAATTCCTTTATCAAGTGCGTTCATAGGAGCCACCGATAATCATAAAAGCTAGATACTAGCAACCTTAAAAAAAAAGGATAGAAAGGCATATAGATTTAGCAAATATTGCATGGTAATTCATAGATGGGAATGAGAGATAGGAATGCAAAAAAATTACCATTAAAAAACCAGTAACTTTTCATCTGTCAAATAGGTGAGCCGAGATTGGACTCCTTTATAATTAATTTCCTGATATATTTGTCAGAGATACTGTGAAATAAATGAACAAATCATTATTCTTTGATTTAGAACCTAAGCGATTTAGAGTTTACCAGATTCTCATGGCAAGCAGGTTAGAAAGTACCTGGTTCAGTTGTTTTCCTTGATAATACAACTTTAAAAAGATTGTTGAGAATCTGCAAAGATCAAACAAGACCGCCCATTAGTGTGTATACCTACTAATATGGCCAAATCTAGGTTGCATGTATAGTTTAACAACTCATTTTGAGCTACACCATAGTATGTATATATATATATATATATATATATATATATATATATATATATATATATATATATATATATATATATATATATATATATATAATCACTGAAAAAACCATAGGTTTCAGACACGTTATAGTTAGAAATTAGCATTTAAAAAACCTTTGAAATTCACTGAAAAAACCATAGGTTTTAGGGACAGTTATAGTTAGTTGGACATTTCACTCGTACAAAACCATAGAAATTCCCCGTTATAGTTAGTTCAGCTAACTATAACTCGCGCCCCGCAATGCACTGCTGATGACGTCACATATTACATCACTCATGACATGGTCAGTGACATCACTGATGACATCACTGATGACATCTCAAATGACATCACTGATGACATCATCCAGTGACTGTGTGTTTCTGTAAAGTTTAAATATGTTTAATATATATTGGGAAAGGCGTATTGAAGAATGAGTGGGTGTATAAGTGTCTGAATGGATGATTTAGTACGTGAGTGACTGACTCTACAAGTGAGTGATTAAATGTATCTTACTGAATGCATGGGTTAGTGACTAAACTGTGTGAATGTCTGTATCCGTCTGTCTGTTGGTTTGTAAGCGGCTGCATGGCTTTCTGAATAGCTACATGAGTGTCTACATGGGTTATTGATTGATTGTCTGAGTATCTGTATGGGTGCCTGAGTGTTTGTGTGGGTGGGGTGTGTGTGACTCTGTGCATAGATGTGTGAGTTGGTGATTCACTGGGTGCATGGTTTCAAGAGTGCATCTGTGATGGACTGTATGGGTGGGTGAGTGTGTGTATGGGTGTGTTAGTGATTGAATGTATATCTCAGTGGTACATGTGTGAGTAACTACATATGTGAAAGGCAGTATATATGTGTGTTGGAGTATATAAATGGCTATAAGTGAGAGTGTGTGATTGTGAGAGTGGCTGTATGGATGAGTGTGTACTTGTATCAGTGATTGTATAAGAGTGTAAGAATGTGCTAGTATTTGTATGAGTAAGTGAGCTGGTGTGTGTATAACTGTATAGGTGAGTAAATGGGTGTGTGATTAAGTTTTTTGCATGACTGACTAGGTGTGTGAGGACCTCTATGGATGAGTGGCGGTGTGTGAGTGTTTATATAGGTGTATGAGTGCATATGATAGTCCTGTACTGAGTGACTAAGTATGAGTGACTGTACGGGTGAGTGAGTGGATGTGTGTGTAGACCTAAGAATCAGTGAGTGGGTATGTAGTTTTTGGTGTTGGAGTGTCTATGGTTTTGAGAATGGCAGTCTGTAATTTAGAGTGGGTGTATCAAAAGTTATATTAGGGTGTGAGAAGATGCATGAAATTATCACATGGATGATGTCATCAGTGATGTCATTTGAGATGTCATCAGTGATGTCATCAGTGATGTCACTGACCATGTCATGAGTGATGTAATATGTGACGTCATCAGCAGTGCATTGCGGGGCGCGAGTTATAGTTAGCTGAACTAACTATAACGGGGGAATTTCTATGGTTTTGTGCGAGTGAAATGTCCAACTAACTATAACTGTCCCTAAAACCTATGGTTTTTTCAGTGAATTTCAAAGGTTTTTTAAATGCTAATTTCTAACTATAACGTGTCTGAAACCTATGGTTTTTTCAGTGAATTTCAAAGGTTTTTTAAATGCTAATTTCTAACTATAACGTGCCTGAAACCTATGATTTTTTAAGTGAATTTCAAAGGTTTTTTTAAATGCTAGTTTCTAACTATGCCTACAGAGGTAGAACATGTGAAGAAAGAAGAAAAAACGCACAGAAAGAAGCAAAAGATGTGCAGAAAGAACCAACAGAGGAGCAGAAAGAGGCCTTGTTGCAAAATCATCCTGTGCCCACAACTTTTTCAGACGGGTACTGGTGGTAACTGACTCTGACTAACCAGAGCCAGTGCTATGCTAAAAGACACTTAGAATACAGTGAAAACACCTACATACACTAGGGAACACTATGCGTTGGGGTACCCTGTGATTAGCATGACCTCCTCTGCAAGTCCCTAGTACATAATAGGGCAGGGGATTAAAACTACCTCTTAAAAACGCGCTACAGGGCGCGTTTGCACAGTGGTGAAGGGAGGGGGGCCTGAGGTGACATGAGTGCAAACGCACCCCGTGGCGCGTTTTGGGTTGCGGGATTAAGTCCCCTTGAATTCTGAGGGTCCCTGGGGCCCAACTAGCCCCCAGGTACCTACAGTTAGGACCACAGAGCTGAGTTGCAGAGAGGCGTTCCGAGGCCACGCACCTTTTTCACCTCTCTGCAACGCAACTCTGTTGTGCTTACTGAAGGTACCTGGTGGGCTAGTTGGCCCCAGGGTCCCTCAGGATTCAAAGGGAATTAATTCCCCAACTTAAAACGCACCACAGGGCGTGTTTGCGCACATGTCACCTGAGGCCCCGCCCCCTCCCTTCACCACTGTGCAAGCGCGCCCCGTGGTGCGTTTTAAGTTGGGGGATTAGGTCACTTTGAATCCTGAGGGTCCTGGGGCCCAACTAGCCCACTAGGTACTTCCAGTAAGCACCACAGGCCTGCATTGCAATGCCTGTAACAAATTGTGCAGTTGTGTTTAGGTAGTGAAGAGGGTCGTGCTGGGGGTAGTGTTTTAGGGTTTAGGGTAGTGCAGTGGTGTTTGTGTAGTGTAGGGGGTCATGCTGGGGGTAGATGTAGGGTTTAGGGTAGTGAAGTGGTGTTTGGGTAGTGTAGGGAGTCGTGCTGGGGGAGTGTTTTAGGGTTTAGGGTAGTGCAGTGGTGTTTGGGTAGTGTAGGGGGTCGTGCTGGGGGTAGTGTTTTAGGGTTTAGGGTAGTGCAGTGGTGTTTGGGTAGTGTAGGGGTCGTGCTGGGGGTAGTGATTTAGGGTAGTGCAGTGGTGTTTGGGTAGTGTAGGGGGTACTGCTGGGGGTAGTGTTTTAGGGTTTAGGTTAGTGCAGTGGTGTTTGGGTAGTGTAGGGGTACTGCTGGGGGTAGTGTTTTAGGGTTTAGGGTAGTGCAGTGGTGTTTGTGTAGTGTAGGGGGTAGTGTTTTAGGGTTTAGGGTAGTGCAGTGGTGTTTGTGTAGTGTAGGAGGTCGTGTTTTAGGGTTTAGGGTAGTGCAGTGGTCTTTGGGTAGTGTAGGGAGTCATGTGGGGTAGTGTTTTAGGGTTTAGGGTAGTGTAGGGGGTCATGCGGGGTAGTGTTTTAGGGATTAGGGTAGTGCATTGGTGTTTGGGTAGTGTAGGGGGTCATGCGGGGGTAGTGTTTTAGGGTTTAGGGCAGTGCAGTGGTGTTTGGGTAGTGTAGGGGGTCGTGCTGGGGGAGTGTTTTAGGGTTTAGGGCAGTGCAGTGGTGTTCGGGTAGTGTAGGGGGTCATGCTGGGGGAGTGTTTTAGGGTTTAGGGCAGTGCAGTGGTGTTCGGGTAGTGTAGGGAGTCGTGCTGGGGGAGTGTTTGAGGGTTTAGGGCAGTGCAGTCGTGTTCGGGCAGTGTAGGGGGTCGTGCAGGGGGTGGTGTTTCAGGGTTTAGGGCAGTGGTGTTCGGGCAGTGTAGGGGTCGTGCTGGGGGTGGTGTTTCAGGGTTTGGGGGAGTGCAGTGGTGTTCGAGCAGTAAAGGGGGTCGTGCTGGGGGTGGTGTTTCAGGGTTTAGGGCAGTGCAGTGGTGTTCGGGCAGTGTAGGGGCGGGGCAGGGGGTGGTGTTTCAGGGTTTAGGGCAGTGCAGTGGTGTTCGGGCAGTGTAGGGGGTGCTGCAGGGGGTGGTGTTTCAGGGTTTAGGGCAGTGCAGTGGTGTTCGGGCAGTGTAGGGGTCATGCAGGGGTGGTGTTTCAGGGTTTAGGGCAGTGCAGTGGTGTTCGGGCAGTGTAGGGGGTCGTGCTGGGGCTGGTGTTTCAGGGTTTAGGGCAGTACAGTGGTGTTCGGGCAGTGTAGGGGGTCATGCTGGGGCTGGTGTTTCAGGGTTTAGGGCAGTGCAGTGGTGTTCGGGCAGTGTAGGGGGTTGTGCTGTGGCTGGTGTTTCAGGGTTTAGGGCAGTGCAGTGGTGTTCGGGCAGTGTAGGTGGTCGTGCTGGGGCTGCTGTTTCAGGGTTTAGGGCAGTGCAGTGGTGTTCGGGCAGTGTAGGGGGTCATGCTGGGGCTGGTGTTTCAGGGTTTAGGGCAGTGCAGTGGTGTTCGGGCAGTGTAGGGGGTCTTGCTGGGGCTGGTGTTTCAGAGTCTAGGGCAGTGCAGTGGTGTTCGGGCAGTGTAGGGGGTCTTGCTGGGGCTGGTGTTTCAGGGTTTAGGGCAGTGCAGTGGTGTTCAGGCAGTGTAGGGGGTCGTGCTGGGGATGGTGTTTCAGGGTTTAGGGCAGTGCAGTGGTGTTTGGGCAGTGTAGGGGGTCATGCTGGGGCTAGTGTTTCAGGATTTAGGGCAGAGCAATGGTGTTCAGGCAGAGTAGGGGGTTTTGCTGGCGGTGGTGTTTCAGGGTTTAGGGCAGTGCAGTGGTGTTCGTGCAGTGTAGGGGGTGGTGTTTCAGGGTTTAGGGTAGTGGTGTTCAGGCAGTGTAGGGGGTCTTGCTGGGGTTGATGTTTCAGGGTTTAGGGCAGTGCAGTGGTGTTCGGGCAGTGTAGGGGGTCGTGCTGGGGGTGGTGTTTCAGGGTTTAGGGCAGTGCAGTGGTGTTCCGGCAGTGTAGGAGGTCGTGCAGGGGGTGGTGTTTCAGGGTTTAGGGCAGTGCAGTGGTGTTCGGGCAGTGTAGGGGGTCGTGCTGGGGGTGGTGTTTCAGGGTTTAGGGCAGTGCAGTGGTGTTCGGGCAGTGTAGGGTGTCGTGCTGAGGGGTGGTGTTTCAGGGTTTAGGGCAGTGCAGTGGTGTTCGGGCAGTGTAGGGGGTCGTGCAGGGGCTGGTGTTTCAGGGTTTAGGGCAGTGCAGTGGTGTTTGGGCAGTGTAGGGGGTCATGCAGGGGGTGGTGTTTCAGGGTTTAGGGCAGTGCAGTGGTGTTCGGCCAGTGTAGGTGGTCTTGCTGGGGGTGGTGTTTCAGGCTTTAGTGCAGTGGTGTTCGGGCAGTGTAGGGGTCTTGCTGGGGGTGGTGTTTCAGGGTTTAGGGCAGTGCAGTGGTGTTCGGGCAGTGTAGGAGGTCTTGCTGGGGCTGGTGTTTCAGGGTTTAGGGCAGTGCAGTGGTTTTCGGGCAGTGTAGGCGGTCGTGCTGGGGCTGGTGTTTCAGGGTTTAGGGCAGTGCAGTGGTGTTCGGGCAGTGTACGGGGTTGTGCTGGGGCTGGTGTTTCAGGGTTTAGGGCAGTGCAGTGGTGTTCGGGCAGTGTAGGGGGTCGTGCTGGGGGTGGTGTTTCAGGGTTTAGGGCAGTGCAGTGGTGTTCGGGCAGTGTAGGGGGTCGTGCTGGGGCTGGTGTTTCATGGTTTAGGGCAGTGCAGTGGTGTTCGGGCAGTGTAGGGGGTCGTGCTGGGGGTGGTGTTTCAGGGTTTAGGGCAGTGCAGTGGTGTTCGGGCAGTGTAGGGGGTGGTGTTTCAGGGTTTAGGGCAGTGCAGTGGTGTTCGGGCAGTGTAGGGGGTCATGCAGGGGGTGGTGTTTCAGGGTTTAGGGCAGTGGTGTTTGTGCAGTGTAGGGGGTCGTGCTGGGGTGGTGTTTCAGGGTTTGGGGCAGTGCAGTGGTGTTCGAGCAGTAAAGGGGGTCGTGCTGGGGGTGGTGTTTCAGGGTTTAGGGCAGTGCAGTGGTGTTCGGGCAGTGTAGGGGGTGCTGCAGGGGGTGGTGTTTCAGGGTTTAGGGCAGTGCAGTGGTGGTCGGGCAGTGGAGGGGGTCATGCTGGGGTGGTGTTTCAGGGTTTAGGGCAGTGCAGTGGTGTTCGGGCAGTGTAGGGGGTCGTGCTGGGGCTGGTGTTTCAGGGTTTAGGGCAGTGCAGTGGTGTTCGGGCAGTGTAGGGGGTCGTGCTGGGGCTGGTGTTTCAGGGTTTAGGGCAGTGCAGTGGTGTTCGGGCAGTGTAGGGGTCGTGCTGTGGCTGGTGTTTCAGGTTTTAGGGCAGTGCAGTGTTGTTCGGGCAGTGTAGGTGGTCGTGCTGGGGCTGGTGTTTCAGGGTGTAGGGCAGTACAGTGGTGTTCGGGCAGTGTAGGGGGTCATGCTGGGGCTGGTGTTTCAGGGTTTAGGGCAGTGCAGTGGTGTTCGGGCAGTGTAGGGGGTCTTGCTGGGGCTGGTGTTTCAGAGTCTAGGGCAGTGCAGTGGTGTTCGGGCAGTGTAGGGGGTCTTGCTGGGGCTGGTGTTTCAGGGTTTAGGGCAGTGCAGTGGTGTTCGGGCAGTGTAGGGGGTCGTGCTGGGGGTGGTGTTTCAGGGTTTAGGGCAGTGCAGTGGTGTTTGGGCAGTGTAGGGGGTCATGCTGGGGCTAGTGTTTCAGGATTTAGGGCAGAGCAATGGTGTTCAGGCAGTGTAGGGGGTTTTGCTGGAGGTGGTGTTTCAGGGTTTAGGGCAGTGCAGTGGTGTTCGTGCAGTGTAGGGGGTGGTGTTTCAGGGTTTAGGGTAGTGGTGTTCAGGCAGTGTAGGGGGTCTTGCTGGGGTTGATGTTTCAGGGTTTAGGGCAGTGCAGTGGTGTTCGGGCAGTGTAGGGGGTCGTGCTGGGGGTGGTGTTTCAGGGTTTAGGGCAGTGCAGTGGTGTTCCGGCAGTGTAGGAGGTCGTGCAGGAGGTGGTGTTTCAGGGTTTAGGGCAGTGCAGTGGTGTTTGGGCAGTGTAGGGGGTCGTGCTGGGGGTGGTGTTTCAGGGTTTAGGGCAGTGCAGTGGTGTTCGGGCAGTGTAGGGTGTCGTGCTGAGGGGTGGTGTTTCAGGGTTTAGGGCAGTGCAGTGGTGTTCGGGCAGTGTAGGGGGTCGTGCAGGGGCTGGTGTTTCAGGGTTTAGGGCAGTGCAGTGGTGTTTGGGCAGTGTAGGGGGTCGTGCAGGGGGTGGTGTTTCAGGGTTTAGGGCAGTGCAGTGGTGTTCGGCCAGTGTAGGTGGTCTTGCTGGGGGTGGTGTTTCAGGCTTTAGTGCAGTGGTGTTCGGGCAGTGTAGGGGGTCTTGCTGGGGGTGGTGTTTCAGGGTTTAGGGCAGTGCAGTGGTGTTCGGGCAGTGTAGGGGGTCTTGCTGGGGCTGGTGTTTCAGGGTTTAGGGCAGTGCAGTGGTTTCGGGCAGTGTAGGCGGTCGTGCTGGGGCTGGTGTTTCAGGGTTTAGGGCAGTGCAGTGGTGTTCGGGCAGTGTACGGAGTTGTGCTGGGGCTGGTGTTTCAGGGTTTAGGGCAGTGCAGTGGTGTTCGGCAGTGTAGGGGGTCGTGCTGGGGGTGGTGTTTCAGGGTTTAGGGCAGTGCAGTGGTGTTCGGGCAGTGTAGGGGGTCGTGCTGGGGCTGGTGTTTCATGGTTTAGGGCAGTGCAGTGGTGTTCGGGTAGTGTAGGGGGTCGTGCTGGGGGTGGTGTTTCAGGGTTTAGGGCAGTGCAGTGGTGTTCGGGCAGTGTAGGGGGTCATGCTGGGGGTGGTGTTTCAGGGTTTAGGGCAGTGCAGTGGTGTACGGGCAGTGTAGGGGGTCTTGCTGGGGGTGGTGTTTCAGGGTTTAGGGCAGTGGTGTTCGGGCAGTGTAGGGGGTCTTGCTGGGGGTAGTGTTTCGGGGTTTAGGGCAGTGCAGTGGTGTTCGTGCAGTGTAGGGGGTCATGCTGGGGGTGGTGTTTCAGGGTTTAGGGCAGTGCAGTAGTGTTCGGGCAGTGTAGGGGATCGTGCAGGGGTGGTGTTTCAGGGTTTAGGGCAGTGCAGTGGTGTTCGGGCAGTGTAGGGGGTCGTGCTGGGGGTGGTGTTTCAGGGTTTAGGGCAGTGCAGTGGTGTTCGGGCAGTGTAGGGGGTCGTGCAGGGGGTGGTGTTTCAGGGTTTAGGGCAGTGCAGTGGCGTTCGGGCAGTGTAGGGGTCGTGCTGGGGCTGGTGTTTCAGGGTTTAGGGCAGTGCAGTGGTGTTCGGGCAGTGTAGGGGGTCTTGCTGGGGGTGGTGTTTCAGGGTTTAGGGCAGTGGTGTTCAGGCAGTGTAGGGGGTCTTGCTGGGGGTGGTGTTTCAGGGTTTAGGGCAGTGCAGTGGTGTTCGGGCAGTGTAGGGGGTCTTGCTGGGGGTAGTGTTTCAGGGTTTAGGGCAGTGCAGTGGTGTTCGTGCAGTGTAGGGGGTCGTGCTGGGGATGGTGTTTCAGGGTTTAGGGCAGTGCAGTAGTGTTCGGGCAGTGTAGGGGGTCATGCAGGGGTGGTGTTTCAGGGTTTAGGGCAGTGCAGTGGTGTTCGGGCAGTGTAGGGGTCGTGCTGGGGGTGGTGTTTCAGGGTTTAGGGCAGTGCAGTGGTGTTCGGGCAGTGTAGGGGGTCGTGCTGGGGGTGGTGTTTCAGGGTTTAGGGCAGTGGTGTTCGGGCAGTGTAGGGGGTCTTGCTGGGGGTGATGTTTCAGGGTTTAGGGCAGTGCAGTGGTGTTCGGGCAGTGTAGGAGGTCTTGCTGGGGGTAGTGTTTCAGGGTTTAGGGCAGTGCAGTGGTGTTCGGGCAGTGTAGGGGTCATGCTGGGGGTGGTGTTTCAGGGTTTAGGGCAGTGCAGTGGTGTTCGGGCAGTGTAGAGGGTCGTGAAGGGGTGGTGTTTCAGGGTTTAGGGCAGTGCAGTGGTGTTCGGGCAGTGTAGGGGGTCGTGCTAGGGTATGTGTTTCAGGGTTTAGGGCAGTGCAGTGGTGTTTGGGCAGTGTAGGGGTCGTGCTGGGGGTAGTGTTTTAGGGTTTAAGGTAGTGCAGTGGTGTTTGTGTAGTGTAGGGGGTCGTGCTGGGGGCAGTGTTTTAGGGTTTAGGGTAGTGCAGTGGTGCTTGTGTAGTGTAGGGGTCGTGCTGGGGGTAGTGTTTTAGGGTTTAGGGTAGTGCAGTGGTGTTTGTGTAGTGTAGGAGTCATGTTTTAGGGTAGTGCAGTGGTGTTTGGGTAGTGTAGGGGTCGTGCTGGGGGTAGTGTTTTAGGATTTAGGTTAGTGCAGTGGTGTTGGGGTAGTGTTTTAGGGTTTAGGGTAGTGCAGTGGTGTTTGTGTAGTGTAGGGGGTCATGCTGGGGGTAGTGTTTTAGGGTTTAGGATAGTGCAGTGGTGCTTGTGTAGTGTAGGGGTCGTGCTGGGGTAGTGTTTTAGGGTTTAGGGTAGTGCAGTGGTGTTTTTGTAGTGTAGGGGGTCATGTTTTAAGATGCAACGCTCCAATACCTGACCAGTCTGCACTACATAAAACTGCAAAAAAACTAAAAATAAAAAGTGTTTTGCACACTTTTGTCATTAGGCTATATGTGGGCTACATCTGGGTAATATTTGTGCTACATTTGGGCTCTTTTTTCACTGGTGGCCATCTTGGAAGACTTCTTTGTTATGAAGTTTCCTAATTTCCTCATTTACTGCAGTCTCCTCAGTAGGAAATACTTTCAGTTTTTTACTTTGATTCCATCAAGAAGGCATTCAGATGTGTCACACATTTGCCATAAATTCAGAATGTTATTACTCTAGTTGTTCATTAGATCACTGTAGTAAAGCTACTGCTCACCAAGGAGTTAACTGGAAGTCTACTGCTGGTATTGAAAGTGATTGTTTCAGTCTGCATGTCAGAATTTTCTAATGAAATAGAAGAGGATTTGAGATCTCACTTAAAACATGCACTAAATTTTCTTTTTGCAGCACTAACCATAATTTCTATGGCAAAATGAACCCCCTCATTTTGTTCCTTTTTAAATTAAATGTTTTAAGTGTTACCAGTTTATTCCAATCAAGATGGCTTCAGGTGTGCCATACTTTTGTCATAAGTAAGGCTGTTAGCACTCTAGTTGTTCTTTAGAACAGTCTGGGAAGCTGCAGTAGAACACAAAGGCATCAACTGACAGGCTGCTCCTATTGAAATATAACAGGAAGATATTTGAGATCTCACTTAAAACATGTCCTAATTTTTCTTTCTACAGCACTAACCATAATTTCTATGGCAAAATGAACCCCCTCATTTTGTTCCTTTTTAAATTAAATGTTTTAAGTGTTACCAGTTTATTCCAATCAAGATGGCTTCAGGTGTGCCATACTTTTGTCATAAGTAAGACTGTTAGCGCTCTAGTTGTTCTTTAGAACACTCTGGGAAGCTGCAGTAGAACACAAAGGCATCAACTGACAGGCTGCTCCTGTTGAAATATAACAGGAAGATATTTGAGATCACACTTGAAACATGTCCTAATTTTTCTTTCTACAGCACTAACCATAATTTCTATGACAAAATGAACCCCATCATTTTGTTCCTTTTTAAATTAAATGTTTTAAGTGTTACCAGTTTATTCCAATCAAGATGGCTTCAGGTGTGCCATACTTTTGTCATAAGTAAGACAGTTAGCGCTCTAGTTGTTCTTTAGAACACTCTGGGAAGCTGCAGTAGAACACAAAGGCATCAACTGACAGGCTGCTCCTGTTGAAATATAACAGGAAGATATTTGAGATCACACTTGAAACATGTCCTAATTTTTCTTTCCAGAGCACTAACCATAATTTCTATGACAAGATGAACCCCATCATTTTGTTCCTTTTTAAATTAAATGTTTTAAGTGTTACCAGTTTATTCCAATCAAGATGGCTTCAGGTGTGCCATACTTTTGTCATAAGTAAGGCTGTTAGCACTCTAGTTGTTCTTTAGAACACTCTGGGAAGCTGCAGTAGAACACAAAGGAATCAACTGACAGTCTCTGCCCTTGTTGGATGTACATGTTTTGCTGAGAATGTCAGACTTCATTCTCACATGACTGAGAAAGATAATGTGAATTTACAGAAAATATGCTCTCATTTTAGCTTCTGGGGCATCTTCCAAAACTGTATGGGACAAGCATGTGAAAATAGTTTTCTCTCAAACATGATTCATGATATCCCAGCAGAAGGTTTTACACAGGGTAAAATCACCTTAGAACACACCACAATTCCTGAAATTAGTATGGTACCATCAACAAATGAATTCTAATGTAACTAAAGTCTGTTATCACCCTTTATAGTTCTCCTTTTGGTAACCCTCAAAATCTTCGATTCACTACAATGCATTTCAATGGGGTACTATCATTTATATTGGTCCCAAGATGGCTGCCAGCAATTCCAGGATGAAATGCTGACAGCCAATCAGATCTCACGATGTCATGTGTGGTTAGGCTCCGCCCAGATATATATGTGTTTTTACTTTTGATTTTCTCAGCAACTACTGAACGGATTTACACCATTTAACAAAAAGGGTTCTTTTGAACCAAGAACTACCTCTTTGCCAAATTTGGTGTAATTCCGTTCAGCAGTTCGGGCTGTAGCCTTGCATAAAGTTTCCTATGGGAAATTGATTTTTTGACTCTTATTTTTTTAATTTCTCCGCAACTACTGAACGGATTTACACCATTTAACAAAAGGGTTCTTTCTGAACCAAGAACTACCTCTTTGCCAAATTTGGTGTAATTCCGTTCAGCAGTTCGGGCTGTAGCCGTGTCTAAAGTTTCCTATGGGAAAATGAATGGGGAAAACACGTTTTGGGACCCCCTTTTTCTCGGGACCCCCTTTACGAATCACCCTGAGACTTTCAGGGTAGGAGCGGACCGGAGCGGGCCATAAAGTTTGAAAATTTCGCGAAGATTCGTCAACCGACGCAAGAGTTATTTCAAATAGAATGTCGCGGATTTCCTATGGAAAATAGGTCCTAACTATAACTATCTACTGGCGACCGCCAGTAGATAATATATATATATATATATATATGTTTTGTGACCCGTCATGTGTTGTATATTATCAACGTGAACCGCAACCGAACTTCTTAAATCATGAGTTACGCACAGAATCCATTTGGCAAGGCCCTCTGTTTTGGGGTCCGAGTTCAGGTTGTAAGTAAACAATTTTTATAGCCATATTATAATGAAACCAATGCCCGGTTCCTTAGGTCTTCGGAATAGGCTACATTTAAGACACATCGAATGTTAGTTTAAATCTCGAGTTGGATGCTACACACTATGATTTATTATGCATCCATATAAACCACTAGGTAGATGCGTCATACAATAATTTAACTTAGCTCAAAATGACCGACCCTACAGTTTAGACTCTATAAGAGAGTTTCTGTCGGGGGTGAAGTAAACCGCTCTCCTAATAACTTACTTGGTAAAAATAGGTCCGGCCTCCCTGCTGCCTACGAAAACGCCTTCCGGGTCAGGATACGTAACCTGCTTGTTCCGGAGCACGTCTTAAATACCATATGAGGTGTCATGTGATACCATGAGGGGTGTCACGTGTTCTTTACTTGTCCAATACTAGGGATTTTGGTGTTTTTTTCGGCGGCCATCTTTAAGTATTCCATATCGCTAACTATTTTAAAGCAAGATTATAAGTACAAGGCAATATTACGTCTCGCTATTGAGAAGGTCTGAAATAATACAATTAATATATATTCTTAACGCGGTGTACCCACTAGAATAACACGTGGAATTTTGAATTTACATCACATTAAACATCTTTCCTAAGAGGCAGTATTGTGTCTCTCTGCTTTAGGGAGACAGAATCGTTTCTTTGTCAAAACCGTGGTGAAATCCTACTAGAGAACTACGAGCGATGTTAGGTTGACCTTATTAGATAGTGATACACATCCTATCGACCCTCTTTAATTGTTGAAACACATCTTCGGATCTATTCCCCAGAATTTAATGAGGAAGGAGGCATAGTCGTACGTTATACCGTTCAGTTTACAGTTCAGAATGAGACCATTGGTATAAAATGGAAGCCCATATTCTCCATCTCTATGCCATCCTATGTGACCAGATATCGGTGCAACTGACCTGGCACCATGAAAGAGTGGAGTACTTTTAGATAAGTTTCTCCCAGTCCTCCTTACTGTTCAGGCCTTGTCTGAATGTCTTAAATTTAGACATATAAAATTGCTCACGTTTTTTGCATTTTATTGTTGTATTGCCGCCACGTGCACTTGTCTGATGATCTCTATACAGCACCACTTAAGTTGGTCAATAGTATGTCCCTTATCTATCCAGTGTTCAACAAGGGGGCATTTCTCTTACTGGTACGAATTGCAGATTTATGCTCATTCAACCTAACTCTGACCTCTCTGGAGGTCTCTCCTATGTAGCCTAAATTGCAGGGGCACAGGATCAGGTAAATAAGATTTTGGACCGACAGTTTGCCATACTTCTAAAGTTATGGGTAATGTTATTGTGCACAATACTGGGCCCTTTAAGGACATTAGTACAGTTGTTACAAGAACTACACGGAAATGTCCTATTAGGTAGCGGAGTATTTATTATACTCAGTTGTTTATTTGAGGTAACATTCTTATAAGTATGAACTAGACAGTTTCTAATAGTTCTATTCCTACGTAACGAAAACATTGGTTTCTCGAGTTTTGTTTTACCCTGTGTATTGATAAGGTGCCAGTTTCTATTGATAATATTTTTCACTTTATTGCTGATATTACTGTAGTTGGTAACAAAAATAAGAGGCAATTTTCGTGAGTTTTGGTTTTTTTCTGTGATTTCAAAGAAAGAATCTCTGTTGTAATATTTGGCACGTTTGTATGCCTGTTTAACAATCTTCCTTGGATATCCCCTGTTTACGAGTTTTCTAGACAGTCTGTCAGCATGTATGTTATAATCATGAATGGTACTGCAATTACGTCTAATCCTAAGAAATTGTCCGAAAAGGATATTATCTTTTTGACATACTGGATGGTTGCTTGCATAGTGAAGGATGGTATTTCTATCTGTGGGCTTGGTGTACAATTCCACTTGTAGGTGATCTTCTACATTTTTAATTTTAAAATCTAAAAAATCACAACTATATTTATTTATGGAAGATGTGAAACGGAGGTTCTCGTCTCCCAAGTTCAGCCAATCAATGAAGTCCATCAGTGCCTCTTTAGTTCCTGTCCAAAGGAAAAAAATATCATCGATATAACGTGACCAGGCTGTTATGTTTTCATAAAAAGGGGCTGCTGTATTGAAAATGTGTCTATCTTCAAATCTACTGACGTATAGGCATGCCAGACTAGGGGCACAGGTTGCTCCCATGCTGGTCCCCTTGGTTTGTTTAAAAAAACTTGTATTGAATAAAAAGATATTATTTTTCAAAATAATTTCAACACAATCAATGATGAAAATGGCGTGTGCAGAAAGGTCTCCATCATTATTGCTCATCAGGTCTTTTATCATTTGGATTGTATCATCTTGGGGAATATTAGAATACAGCGCCTCTATATCCAAGGTCACAAGCCATTGAGTCGTCATATCAAAAGGAAGGTTCTCTATTTTACTAATAATTGAAGTCGTGTCCTTTATGTATGCTTGTTGTTGGACAACTAACGGTTGCAGAAAGATATCCACATATTTGCTAAGTGGCTCTGTGAGGGAATCGATACTTGACACTATCGGTCTCATGGGTGGATTGTTGGTATCTTTGTGTACTTTTGGCAAACCATATAGGGCGGGTATAATTGGATGTAGGTTGCTCAAAAAATGTAATTCTTCCTGGCAAATAATGTCATTTTCTTTTGCAAATGCTAAAAGATTAGTCACTTTCTCAGTTAGGGTGTTCCACTCATCCCTGCTTGATCTCTGATAGTGCTGTGTGTTGTTGAGAAGGGACATGCGAATAAGAGCTGCTGCCGGGAAGGAAGAAAGTGTCCGTAAGAATCCAAGTGTGGATTCGTGATGGAAGCAACCTGAAAGCAGAGGGGACAGAGTCTGGGTCACTTTTGGGTGACCAAGGGCTCGGTAGACGAATGCCCACCGATGTCGGGTGCTTCAGTTGCGAAGAAGGGATGCTTGACTCTGCAGCCACGAAAACCAGGAGATGTCGACGATGACCAGGAGCCAGATGCGAGCTTTCCCATGAAGGATGTCGAGTGCTGAGGGTTTGGTGTCCAGCTGGAGCACCAACAAGCCTTGGCAGAAGCCACCCACGCAGGAAGGTCAAACAGGTTACGGTGTGGACCAGCAAGGTCCAGAGGACTCACCAAGCAATGGGAAGTCAGGGCATGTCTGGAGCAACCAGGAAAGCCCAACAGAAATCAAGATGACCCTCAAGAGGACCCACAGGTCGAATGACCAGGAGTCGCGAGGGGACCTTGAGTAAGATCACAAAATACCAGCCCACGGAGCACACGGTGTGAGGAGGCTGGAGTTCTTTGGTGGAAATACTGCTCAGGGTCAGGACTACATGGAGTCTAATGCACAAGCTCAGGAATTGCCAACAAGCATATGCACTTGCAAAAGTACACGTTGCACAGGGGCCCGGGTTATGCGGTCCCCACGAGGGATACTGGCCTCAAACTTAGTGAGAGGGCAGATCAACCACAAGGAACTTTGGAACCTACCTCGTGTATTGTTGGAGCCTTTGAAGTCCACAGGAGCTCAGGATCAGCAGACTGGGCAGTTGCATTACGGTGCCTGCGAATGCAGGGGAGTGACTCCTTCACGCCAAGGGAGATTCTTCAGTTGTCCTTAGTGCACCAAAGGTCCTGCACAGAGCCTGTATGGAGCCAGGGCACAGACAAAGCTTTGGCCAGAGAGGGAGATGAAGTCGTGCCCAGTGGAAGTCCAGCGAAGTCCAGAGTGTCCAGACGGTCGAAGGTCAGTGGTTTCTTGTTGCAGAATCTTGTCCACGTAAAATCTAGAGTCTTACAGCCAGGTAAGCCCTTATGTACCCACGGGAGAGGGTTGGACAGATTCAGGGGACCCTCCTAGGGGAGGGTCAGGACAGAGGGGAGGTTACTCCCATGTCCTTTGTCCAGTTTCATGCCAGAGCAGGAGCCAATGGCTCCCTGAACTGGTTTGAGCTGGACTATGCACAGGGACACCAAATGTGCCCCAGGTGCAGACTTTCAGGCACTTTGGAAGTGCACCAACCCAGCCCCAATACACTAAATCCTGTCTGGGAGGTGGTCACACCTCCCTGTGACAGGATGCCTATTGTGCTGCCTTCCTCTGCTCGAGCTTGGCTCAGCAGCAGGAGGGCAGAAATGTGTCTCTGGTCGGCAGCATCCATTTTGTGCTGACCGGGTCGAGAAGGCTGGCACCGGAAAGACCAGTGACCCCACGAAGCTCGCTTCAGAAGGGTGGAATCATACCTCCCACACCGGTTACCGGTGTGAAGGTATGATTCCAAGGTGGTTAATACCAAACACAACATGTTTTATTTCAGCCGTTTTCGAGATAGCATTTACCGCAAGGTTATAATGCACCTCTACCTATATGTCTGGCTGAGTCACAGACAACCCGGGTGAATGGTCTCCGAAGGTTGCAGAGGGGCTCTGCTCATGCAGGGGCACACTCTCACGTAAAACCCAGCACCCTACCTTCAGGATTGTTAAGGCCTGCTATAAGAGTGACTTACAAGTTTTAAGTGTAGTGACCTATAGATATAGTGAACCTATATCTAAAGTAAGTGGTGCAAGCACCAGCTTATACAGGTTGCAATGGCAGACCTGTAGTTACATTTTGCATGGCTTCTCATGGGGGCATAATACATGCTTCAGCCTATGGGAGGCCTCTGGGGTACCTATGCCCTAGGTACATGTGTACCATATAATAGGGACTTATAAGGGTACCCCAGTATCCAATCTGGAGTGTACCAAAGTACATGGCATAATGGTTTAAGGAGAAAGCAGATAGACTGGGGTCCTGATTAGCAGGATCCCAGTCAGACTAGTCAAAACAGTGTAACATCAAGCAAAAAGTGGGGGTAACCATAAGAAGCAGATCCTACTTTCCTACACAGCCCCCCACCCCAAACGTAAGGAGATGAGACTAACCTTGCCCAGTTGAGTCTTCATTTTCTAAGTGGAAATATCTGGAGAGTCCATCTGCATTGGCATGGTTACTCCCAGGTCTATGTTCCACTGTATAGTCCATCCCCTGTAGGGAAATGACCACGTCAAAAGTTTGGGATTTTCACCCTTCATCTGTTTTAGCCATAAGAGGGGCTTATGGTCTGTCTGAACAATGAAGTGAGTGCCAAACAAGTATGGCCTCAGCTTCTTCAGAGCCCAAACCACAGCAAAGGCTTCCCTCTCAATAGCTGACCAACGTTTCTCTCTGGGGGTCAACCTTCTGCTGATAAAAGCTACCGGTTGATCCTGACCCTCTGCATTAAGTTGTGACAACACAGCCCCTACCCCCAACTCAGATGCATCTGGTTGGACAATGAATTGTTTGGAATAGTCAGGACTTTGCAGAATGGGAGCAGTGCACATGGCCTGCTTCAGGTCATCAAATGACTTTTGACAGCTAACTGTCCACTGAACTTTCTTGTGCATTCTTTTAGATGTGAGATCATTTAGGGGAGTCACCATGGACCCATAGCCCCTAACAAATCTTCTGTAGTACCCAGTCAGGCCCAAGAAAGCTCTGACCTGAGTCTGGGTAGCTGGAGCAACCCAGTCCATTATGATCTGGATTTTGCTGTGCAATGGTTGATCCTGGGCTCCACCCACAAGGTGGCCAGGTATACAACCTTACTCTGCCCTATCTGGCACTTGGTGGCCTTGATAGTGAGGCCTGCTTTCTGCAGAGCCTCCAAAACATTCTTCAGGTGGACCAGGTGTTCCTCCCGGGTGGAGCTAAAGACAACTATATCATCCAGCTATGCTGCACTATAGGCTTACAGGCCTGTAAGGACTTTGTTCACCAACCTTTGGAATGTGGCAGGTGCATTCTTCAAACCAAAGGGCATCATAAATTGATAATGCCCACTAGGGGTTGAAAATGCTGTTTTGGGGTTTACACTCTCAGCTAGTCTGATTTGCCAATATCCAGCAGTGAGGTCAAATGTGCTCAAGAACTTGGCTGAGGCCAAAGTGTCTATGAGCTCATCTGCCCTAGGAATAGGGTGAGCATCATTCCTAGTGACCGCATTGAGCCCCCTGTAGTCCACACAAAACCTCATTTCTCTTTTACCACCCTGGGTATGAGGTTTGGGTACCAGGACCACTGGACTAGTCCAAGGGCTATCTGAGGGTTCAATTACTCCCAGTTCCAGCATCTTTTGGACCTCAGTCCTGATGCAATCTCTGACATGGTCAGGCTGCCTGTAAATCTTATTTTTAACAGGTAAGGTCTCACCTGTGTCCACTTCATGGGTACACCAGGTGGTCTGACTAGGAGTCAAAGAGAACATGTGTCTGTATTGATTGAGGACCTTCCTGCAATCAATATGCTGTTGCTTAGTGAGGCTGCCTGCCAAGGCCACTCCATCAACTGAGCCATCATCAGGGTTCTGTGAAAGGAGATCAGGGAGTGGGTCACTCTCTTCCTCCTGTCCCTCATCAGCAGCCATGAGCAAGCCCATGTCTGCCCTGTCCACATAGGGTTTGAGCCTGTTTACATGGAGCACCCTGTGGGGGCTCCTAGGAGTTCCAAGGTCCACCAAGTAGGTGAACTCTCCTTTTTGCTCAATGATAGTATGGGGTCCACTCCACTTGTCCTGGAGAGCTGCTGGGGCCACAGGCTCCAAAACCCATACTTTCTGTCCTGGCTGATAAACAGTCAGTACAGCCTTTTGGTCATGCCAAGATTTTGCAATTCTTGACTTGCCTCAAGGTTTTTGCTGGCCTTCTTCATGTACCAGCCATCCTGGAGCGGAGACCAAGTACATAGTCCACTATGTCTTGCTTGGGAGGTTTGAGAGGTGACTCCCATCCCTCCTTCGCCAAACACAAGGGACCCCTAACTGGATGCCCAAACAAAAGTTCAAAAGGGCTGTAGCCAACCCCCTTTTGTGGGACCTCTCTGTAGGCAAAGAGAAGGCAGGGCAACAGGACATTCCATTTTCGCCTAAGCTTTTCTGGGAGGCCCATGATCATGCCCTTTAGGGTTTTGTTGAACCATTCAACCAACCCATTGCATTGTGGGTGATAGGGGGTGGTGAATTTGTAATTCACTCCACACTCCTTCCACATTGCAGTGATGTAACTAGACATGATGTTTGCACCTCTGTCAGTTAAGACCTCCTTAGGGAAACCCACTCTGGAAAAACTTCCCAGGAGGGCCCTGGCTACCACAGGAGCTGTGGTGATTCTAAGGGGTATTGCCTCTGGATACCTAGTGGCATGGTCCACCACCACTAGTATGTAACTGTGCCCAGATGCAGTTGGAGGGTTCATGGAACCAATTATGTCAATCCCAACCCTCTCAAAGAGAACCCCCACCACAGGTAGTGGTATTAGGGGACCTTTGTGGTACCACCTGACTTACCACTGGCTTGACAGGTGGTACAGGAGCGACAAAACTCCTTAGTGTCCTCTGACATGTGAGGCCAGTGAAAGTGAGGGACAAGCCTGTCCCAAGTCTTACTTTGGCCTAAGTGACCTGCCAAGGGAATATCATGTGCTAGGGTGAGTAGGAAGCCCCTAAACTTCAGAGGTATGAACAACCTCCTGATGGCACCAGGCTTGGGGTCTCTACCCTCTGAGTATAGGAGTCCCTCATCCCAATAGATCCTGTGGGACCCACTGATACTCCCAGCAGCCTCAGCAGCAGCTTGCTGTCTGAGGGGTTCACGAGAGGGGCAGGTTTGCTGCTCCTGACTCAGATCTGCCCTGGAAGGGCACCCTGTACCCAAGAACTCAACCTGGTCAGGTTCCAGTTCAACTGGGACAGTTCCTTCACATGGACTGGGGTCATCTCCCTCAAGAGACTGACCCTCTTCCTGAGCCTGGGGGAAAGACACAGCCTTACCCCTCCTGCTCCTTGTCTTGGAGGGCACCTGGTCCATCTTTTCAGGATCCAGGGCCCGTTCAGTAGACATCTGTTTGGCCTGTGACCTAGTTACAGCAAACACATCTGCAGAGATGCCCAACATTGCTGCATGTGTCCTGGGTTCCACTTCAGCCCAGGCTGAAGTTCCCAAATCATTGCCCAACAAGCATTCCACAGGGAGGTCTGAGCTAACCACAACCTTCTTTGGGCCAGTTACCCCTTCCTAGCTGAAATTAACAACTGCCAAGGAATGATCTGTCCTGACATTGTTAGCATTGGTCACTTGGTACATTTCACCAAGTATGATCTGCTCAGCGTCCACAAGATCTTTTGTTACCATAGTGACACTTGCACCTGTGTCCCTGTATGCCATGGCCTCCTTACCATTAATCAAAGGCTGTTGTCTGTATTTGCCCAGGTTACTGGGACTGACAAATAAGGTGGCAACATCTATGCCACCATCACAGACTAGCACAGCCTGAACTGGAGTTCTGACTAGGCCAGAACCCATCTCAGAGCCCAAGGTTAACCCTACTAATCCCTTGTTCCCTGTACCACCACTTGAAAAAGGGGACAGTTGCCTTAGGGGCAGTGGTGGTGGGAGTGGAATCCTTGGCCTTTGGACAACTGGCATCTTTTGTCCAATGGGTCTTTTCTTTACATAAGTAACACCAAGGTTTCCTTTTGCCTTTTCCCTTCTTAGATTGTGACTCCCCTCCAGATGCAGGTTTTTGGGGCCCTGGTGAAGACTGTTGATCTTTACCCTTGTCCTCACCCTTATCTTGAGTTTTAGAGTCTTGCTTCTTCTGGTCACCACCAGAGTTCTGGTTTTTCTGCTTCACCCTGGTTCTGACCCACTTATCTGCCTTCTTTCCCAATTCTTGGGGAGAAGTCAGACCAGAGTCAACCAGGTACTGATGCAACAACTGATTTTGACAATTATTAAGGATCTGCTCCCTCATAATCAAATTGTACAATCCCTTGAAATCATTCACTTTGCTGCCAAGTAACCAGCCTTCCAGAGCCTTAATAGCACAATCTAGAAAGTCTACCCAGCCTTGAGTCTTTGCTTTCTGGGTGTCTCTGAACGTAATCCTATACTGTTCAGTAGTTAAGCCAAACCCATCAATGAGAGCACTCTTCAGTGCTGAGTAATTGTCAGCATCCTCTTCTCTAACAGTGAGGAGCTTATCTCTACCTTTGTCAGCAAAGGAGAGCCAAAAGATAGCTGCCCACTGCTCTTGAGGGACCCTCTGAACTTTACAGGCCCTCTCCAAAGCAGTTATCCATTTATGGATGTCATCCCCAACATGGTAGGGAGGGACAATCTTGCTCAGGATCCTATTGTCAAAAGTATGTTCCTTAACTCTAGGGACACTGTTGATGCCACCATGGGACTCTATTCCCAATTTCTTTTTAGCTCTCTGGACTTCTAGGGATTCCTTGTCTAGGGTCAACTGCTCTTGCCTGAGCCTAAACCTAGCTTTCTCAAGTTCAAGCAGTTGATACTCCCTGTCTAAGGAATGGTCCCTCTTGCTAGATGCAGAGGTCCCTACAGACTGTCCTGAGTGATGTTACTCTGCAGAGGGCGATCTAGATCTCCTTGGTCAATTCTGCACTCTTCCAGGAGGAGTGAAGAGGGGGCCATTTTGGCCTTCTTTACCATCTCCCTGAAGATCTGAGTTGTCCAGGTGGGAATCATCTTGATCCTCCTGGCCAGGGTTTGAATCTAGGTCATAGAAGGTGTCACCTCCTGACTAGTCTTCATTCCCTGTCCCACCCATTTTATCCTGTTCATCTGACCCAGGGGTCTTCCTAAGGTCATCTAACAGTAACACCTCAATGAGGCGTTGAGTGTTGGCATTTCTCCCTGTCTTCAGCTTTCTAGAGACACACATGGCTTTCAATTCCTGGAATGTAAACTCATTGTACCTAGAAGGCAGAGAGCCACTGGTGGCCTCTCCTTTAGAAGACATACTAAGTGTGGTGTGGTGTATGCACCTACCTAACCTAGTGGGAAACTAAACTCTCTTAGGTTGGAGAAAGGGTGTGCTAGACCCTTGACTACCCAACCCTATGTTCAGTAGAACTTACTTATTCAAAGCTGGTATTATATGTACCTAATACTTTAGTGGTTTTCAGTTAATCAATACAAAGATGTATCTGGTAAGACAATTGAAGCTTGAATCCCACCCGCTGCACACCAATGTGAGAAGTTGACCAGGTATATGCTGTCCACTAATTAAAGTGGGCACCTTGCACAAGCCCAACCGACACTTATGATGTATGAGGTCAAAGATAACCTTTAATAAGCTATCCTAGTGGTAGCTGTGGAGAGCAGCCTTCAGGCGTAATCTTGAAGGAATGTAAAGTAGCTTGTTTTACCAGAATCTCACCTTTAGTATTAACTAAACGAAAGGAGAACCACACAGTAGTTATAAAAATATGTATTTATTTCTATAACACTCTCTAGTATCCTCTACATGAGGATACAACACAAAGCACACAATACTTTAGCAAAGAAACAGTTGTAAGTAACATAATACACAGTGGGCTCCAGGGGGAGACCAAACCGTATACTAAAATAGTGGTATAAGAACCACGACTGGAGTTGAGACAGTGCCTAGAACACGTAGAATCGCTGGGACCCCAAGGAACCACCCAAGGTGAGTAGAAAGGGACCCCACGGAGGACGGGTTCAGTGTGCTAACACGGCTGCGGGCTCCGTACAATTCTGTGGGGAAGTCGCGGTTACAATTTTAATGTTTATGGACCCTTCTCGGTTGACTTCGAGGAAGCCCTTTGGAACTTAGGAGGTTGGAGAGCCACCCCACCCATGGATACCATAGTACCCGAATTGCCTATCCCAGAGGAGCTGGGTGCATAGGCCTGGAGTGGTGTAGGAAACCGCCGTCGTTCTCAATGGAGCGATTCGAAGAAGAGCTGCTGCCGGGAAGGAAGAAAGTGTCCGTAGGAATCCAAGTGTGGATTCATGATGGAAGGAACCTGAAAGCAGAGGGGACAGAGTCTGGGTCACTTCAGGGTGACTAGGGCCTCGGTAGACGAATGCCCACCGATGTCGGGTGCTTCAGGTGCGAAGAAGGGATGCTTGACTCTGCAGCCACGAGGACCAGGAGATGTTGATGATGACCAGGAGCCAGATGTGAGCTGTCCCACAAAGGATTTCGAGTGCTGAGGGGTCCGTGTCTGGCTGAAGCACCAACAAGCCTTGGAAAAAGCCACCCATGCAGGAAAGTCAAGCAGGTTACGGTGTGGACCAGCAAGGTCCAGAGGACTCACCAAGCAATGGGGAGTCAGGGCACGTCTGGATCAACCAGGAAAGCCCAACAGAAATCAAGATGACCCTCAAGAGGACCCACAGGTCGAATGACCAGGAGTTGCGAGGGGACTTCAAGCAAGATCACAAAGTACCAGCCCACGGAGCACTCGGTGTGAGGAGGCTGGAGTTGTTTGGTGGAAATACTGCTCAGGGTCAGGACTACACGCAGTCCAATGCACAAGCTCGGGAATTGCCAGCAAGCCTATGCACTTGCAAAAGTATGCAGTGCACAGGGGTCCGGGTTATGCTATCCCCATGAGGGATGCTGGCCTCAAACAGGGTGAGAGGGCAGATCAACCTCAAGGAATTTCAGAACCCACCTCCTGTGTTGCTGGAGCCTTTGGAGTCTGCAGGAGCTCAAGATCAGCAGACCAGTCAGTTGTGTTACGGTGCTTGCGAATGCACAGGAGTGACTCCTTCACTCCAAGGGAGATTCTTCAGTTGTCCTTAGTGCACCACTGGTCCTGCATGGAGCCTGTATGGAGCAAGGGCACAGACAAAGCTTTGGACGGAGAGGGAGATGAAGTTGTGCCCAGTGGAAGTCCAGCGAAGTCCAGAGTGTCCACACGGTCGAAGGTCAGTGGTTTCTTGTTGCAGAATCTTGTCCACGTAAAATCTAGAGTCTTACAGCCAGGTAAGCCCTTATGTACCCACGGGAGAGGGTTGGACAGATTCAGGGGACCCTCCTAGGGGAGGGTCAGGACAGAGGGGAGGGTACTCCCATGTCCTTTGTCCAGTGTTGCACCAGAGCAGGAGCCAATGGCTCCCTGAACTGGTTTGAGCTGGACTATGCACAGGGACACCAAATGTGGCCCAGGTGCAGACTTTCAGGCACTTTGGAAGTGCACCCATCCAGCCCCAATACACTAAATCCTGTCTGGGAGGTGGTCACACCTCCCTGTGACAGGAGGCCTATTGTGCTGCCTTCCTCTGCTCGAGCTTGGCTCAGCAGCAGGAGGGCAGAAATGTGTCTCTGGTTGGAAGCATCCATTTTGTGCTGACTGGGTCGAGAAGGCTGGCACCGGAAAGTCCAGGGACCCCACGAAACTTGCTTCAGAAGGGTGGAATCATAGCTCCCACACCAGTTACCGGTGTGGAGGAATGATTCCAAGGTGTTTGATACCAAACATGACATGTTTTATTTCAGCCATTTTTGAGATAGCATTTACCATGAGGTTATAATGCCCCTCTACCTATATGTCTGGCTGAGTCACAGACAACCCGGGAGAATGGTCTCCGAAGGCTGCAGAGGGGCTCTGCTCATGCAGGGGCATCCTCTCACATAAAACCCAGCACCCTGCCTTCAGGATTGTTAAGGCCTGCTATAGGGGTGACTTACAAGTTTTAAGTGTAGTGACCTATAGATATAGCGAACCTATATCTAAAGTAAGTGGTGCAAGCACCAGCTTACACAGGTTGCAATGGCAGACCTGTAGTTCCATTTTGCATGGCCTCTCATGGGTGGCATAATACATGCTTCAGGCCATGGGAGGCCTCTGGGGTACCTATGCCCTAGATACATGTGTACCATATACTAGGGACTTACAAGAGTTTCCCAGTATCCAATCTGGAGTGTACCAAAGTACATGGCATAATGTTTTAAGGAGAAAGCAGATAGACTGGGGTCCTGATTAGCAGGATCCCAGTCAGACTAGTCAAAACAGTGTAACATCAAGCAAAAAGTGGGGCTAACCATAAGAAGCAGATCAACTTTCCTACACCTTGGAAGTAGGTCTAAGGTGCTCTGCCAGCCTCTGTCGATCCATCAGAACTGATGCATCCCTTCTGCTGCGCAACACTGAGAATAACCGAAACATCGAACCGTACTGCATGGATCGGAACTGCCGCAAAGTCCTGCATCATAGCCCATCACTGCATTGCAACCGCCACTGTGCGACGTATCCTCAGTGCAGGCTCACGCATGCCTCATTGATGGCAGCCTTGATGACTCCACATTTCAGCCTTTCATCTCCTCAAAACAGACACATTACCTCAACAGCGTCAGACTTCACATTGCAAGCCCTCGTAAATGGGATCTTCAACGTCGATTCAGGTCCTCGCATCACAGCCTCGCCTCATCCCAAACCGACGCATCGCTTCAGCTGCTCGATGCATCTTTGAAGAGGATCCTTGCAATGCTGAGCAAACCAGGATTTAAGGTACTATGTTCAGCGGGCCTAACTGGATCCCTGTAGCTGTCCCACGCTCCATCACCGTCAGCTAGAACTTGAAACTTTGTCCAGCATGACCAGAAGCCAACAGTTGAAGATTTATGCTTTTTGGTGCTATTTTTACTAAAAATCTTTAATATTTAATATCTCAGGTTCTACTGATTAGATTTTTGTTGTGTTGGTCTTGTTCTATTTATTACAAATTACTCTATGTTTCTAAACTGGTGTGAGATCCTTTTGTGGTCTGTTTTCACTGTGTTATTGCTTGAAGTGTTGCACAAATAATTTACACATTGCCTCTGTAGAAGGCTGGCTTAGCATATAGTGCTTATTTATGTAAGTGTAGCACCCTGCACTAATCCAGACAACACTTATGGTGATTTTAGTGGGCTTAGACAACCTTAGAAAGCTCTCTAAGTGGTATCTGTGGAGAGCAGCCTTCAGGCTTAGTCCAGAAAGAGTGTAAAGCAGCTTATTTTACCAGGACCTAATCTTATGGTGCAGGTTAAGTGAAAAAGAACCACACAGTGGAGTTATGAAAATATGTATTTATTATAAACACTCAGTAACACATTGCAATTTCTCCTACCCAGAGATATAAACACAACACACACAAATACTTTGGAAATAGAACACATAAGTAGCACAAATACACAATGGTCTCCAGGGGGAGACCAAACCATATACTAAAATAGTGGAATGTGAACCACAACTTAAGTCGAGACTGGACCCAGAAGACGTAGAAGAGTCGGGGACCCAAGGAACCAACCAAAGTGAGTATCTTGGAACCCTACGGGGTCGTGTGCAATGTGGGAACACAACAGCGTACTCAATGTAAGTTAACAGGTAAGTCGCAGTTGCAGTTGTAAAAAAGAAGGACCCTTCCCAACAGACCCTGAAGAAACCCCGTGGAAGATGGAAGGTTGGAGAGTCACCCCACCCAAGGATACCCCAGGAACCAGGATACCTAGGTGTATAGGCTGGGTGTATAGGCGCGAAGTGATGTCGGAAACCGCCGTAGACCACAATGGAGGACTTCAGAAAAGATGCAGCTGGCGAAGAAGGTGAAAGAGTCCAGTGGAACCCAAAGGTGGATTCAAGTTGAGAGGTACCTGCAAGCAGAGGGGACAGAGTCTATGCCACTCAAGAGTGACCAGGAGGCAAGGAAGATGAATGCCCACCAATGTCGGAGATGCAGGGAAGTTGATGGTGCCCTTGAAGTTGCAGCTGTGTGAACCAGGCAATGCTGTGGAAGACCAGGAGCCATTCACGAGCTGTCCCACATCAGATGTCAAGAGCCAAGGGGTCAGTGTCCGACAGGGGCACCAACAATCCTTGGCAACAGCAGCCAACGTAGTTGTAGAAAAAGGTGCAGTGTCTGGACTAGCAAGGTCCAAGTGACTCACCATGAGCAGGTAAGACAGAGCAGGCCCCAAACAAGCAAGGGAGCCCACTGGTGCCAAAGAAGATCCTCAAGAGGACCCACAGGTCAGAGGCACAGGAGTTGCAAGAGGACCTCGAGCAGCTCACCAAAGGATGAAGGTCTATGTTGCAGAGGATGTGGTGCAGGTGAAGATATTGGCCGTAGGAGATGCCTGAGGTTGGAGCTTCTTGGAGACCGAAGATCTCTGGAGGACAGAGTCAACAAGCCTTGGCAACGGCAAGTAGACGCAGTGCACTGGGGTACTGCTCTAGCAGTTTTGACGAGGGATACGGGCTTCAAACTTTTTAAATTTCAGATTTAGTTGAAAAGTGCAATATTGAAAAATTGACCATTTTGGACAACTTGAAGGCATTTCGTAAGGCCGCGGGTCATCGATCGTTTGACATGAAAAATGGGACTTTCACATTTGAACATGAATTAACTCATAATGTTGTTTATATCTCTTCCCCAGTAAATAAACATGTTTTAAGCCCAAAAAGTGAACAGCTGGGTCATTTAAATTCACCTTTAACCCTATCCCAAATCTTGTGTTTTGGCACCCTAAAAGCCTGAAAATCACTATAAACATGCTACTTTTAGCTCCAAACATGATGATCTGCATCTGAAGGTCAGAATTAGTTGAAAGATGCATTAATTGAAAACGGACCATTTTGGACAACTCGCAGGCATTTCGTAAGGTCGCTGGTTTAAATTCATTTAAATTCATTTAAATTCAGTTTAACTCTATCCCAAATATTGTGGTTTGGCATCCTAGAAGCATGAAAATCACTATAAACATGCTCATTTTAGCTCCAAACGTGATGATGCGCATCTGAAAAGAAGAATTAGTTAAAAAATGCGATATATGAAAACGGACCATTTTGACTACTCAGAGGCATTTCGTAAGATGGCGGGTCATCGCTCATTTGACGTGTAAAATTGGACTTTCTCATTTAAACATAAATTAACTCAAAATGTTGTTTATATCTCTTTCCACAATGAATGAACACGTTTTAGGCCCTAAAAGTGAACAACTGGGTCATTTAAATTCAGTTTAACCCTATCCCAAATCTTATGGTTTGGCACCCCGAAGGCATGAAAATCACTATAATCATGCTCATTTTAGCTCCAAATGAGATAATGCGCATCTGAAAGTCAGATTTAGTTGAAAAATGCAATAATTGAAAGCAGACCATTTTGGACCACTTGAAGGCATTTCGTAAGGTCGCGGGTCATCGATTGTTTGACGTGAAAAATGTGACTTTCTCATTTGAACATGAATTAACTCAAAATGTTGTTTATATCTCTTTCCACAGTGAATGAACACGTTTTAAGCCCTAAAAGTGAACAACTGGGTCATTTAAATTCAGTTTAACCCTATCCCAAATCTTATGGTTTGGCACCCTGAAAGCATGAAAATCACTATAAACATGCTCATTTTAGCTCCAAATGAGGTGATGCACATCTGAAAGTCAGATTTAGTTGAAAAATGCAATAATTGAAAACAGACCATTTTGGACAACTTGAAGGCATTTCGTAATCTCGCGGGTCATCGATCGTTTGACGTGAAAAATGGGACTTTCTCATTTGAGCATGAATTAACTAAAAATGTTGTTTGTATCTCATCCCTCAGTGAATAAACACATTTTAAGGCCTAAAAGTGAACAACTGGGTCATTTAAATTCAGTTTAACCCTATCCCAAATCTTGTGTTTTAGCACCCTAAAAGCATGAAAATCACTATAAACATGCTCATTTTAGTTCCAAACATGATGATACACATTTAAAATTCAGATTTAGTTGAAAAGTGCAATATTGAAAAATTGACCATTTTGGACAACTTGAAGGCATTTCGTAAGGCCGCGGGTCACCGATCGTTTGACATGAAAAATTGGACTTTCACATTTGAACATTAATTAACTCAAAATGTTGTTTATATCTCTTCCCCAGTGAATAAATATGTTTTAAGCCCAAAAACTGAACAACTGGGTCATTTAAATTCACCTTTAACCCTATCCCAAATCTTGTGTTTTGGCACCCTAAAAGTCTGAAAATCACTATAAACATGCTACTTTTAGCTCCAAACATGATGATCTGCATCCAAAGGTCAGAATTAGTTGAAAGATTCATTAATTGAAAACGGACCATTTTGGACAACTTGCAGGCATTTCGTAAGGTCGCTGGTTTAAATTCATTTACATTCATTTAAATTCAGTTTAACCCTATCCCAAATATTGTGGTTTGGCACCCTAGAAGCATGAAAATCACTATAAACATGCTCATTTTAGCTCCAAACGTGATGATACGTATCTGAAAGTCAGAATTAGTTAAAAAATGCAATATATGAAAACGGACCATTTTGACTACTCGGAGGCATTTCGTAAGGTGGCGGGTCATTGCTCATTTGACGTGAAAAATTGGACTTTCTCATTTAAACATGAATTAACTCAAAATGTTGTTTATATCTTTTCCCGCAGTGAATAAACACGTTTTAAGCCCTAAAAGTGAACAACTGGGTCATTTAAATTCACTTTTAACCCTATCCCAAATATTGTGTTTGGCACCCTAGAAGCATGAAAATCACTATAAACATGCTCATTTTAGCACCTAACGTGATGATCCACATCCAAAATTCAGAATTAGTTGAAAAATGCAATAATTGAAAACGGACCATTTAGGACTACTCGGAGACATTTCGTAAAGTCGCAGGTCATCGATCATTTGACGTGAAAAATTGGACTTTCTCAATTGTACATGAATTAACTCAAAATGTTGTTTATACCGCTTTCCGCAGTGAATAAACAAGTTTGAAACCCTAAAAGTGAACAACCGTGTCATTTAAATTAAGTTTAATCCTATCCCAAATCTTGTGTTTTGGCACCCTAGAAGCATGAAAATCACTATAAACATGCCCAATGCTCATTTTAGCTCCAAATGTGATGATCCACCTCCAAAAGTCAGAATTAGTTGAAAAATGCAATATTTGAAAACGGACCATTTAGGACTACTTTGAGATATTTCGTAAGGTCGCGCACGGGTCATCGCTCATTTGACGTGAAAAATTGGACTTTCTCATTTTAACATGAATTAACTTAAAATGTTGTGTATACCTCTTTCCGCAGTGAATAAAGATTTTTTAACCACTAAAAGTGAACAACTGGATCCATTAAATTCATTTTAACCCTATCCCAAATGTTGTGTTTTGGCACCCTAGAAGCATGAAAATCACAATAAACATGCTCATTTTAGCTCCAAACGTGATGATCCACATCCCAAAGTCAGAATTCATTGAAAATTGCAATATTTGAAAACGGACCATTTTGGACTACTCTGAGGTATTTCGTGAGGTCGCGGTTAATCGATCGTTTGACATGAAAAATCGGACTTTCTCAGTTGAACATGAATTATCTCAAAATGTTGTTTATAACTCTCCCCGCAGTGAGTAAACATGTTTTAAGCCCTAAAAGTGAACAACCGGGTCATTTAAATTCAGTTTAACCCTATCCCAAATCTTGTGTTTTGGCACCCTAGAAGCATGAAAATCACAATAAACATGCTCATTTTAGCTCCAAACGTGATGATCCACATCCCAAAGTCAGAATTCATTGAAAATTGCATTATTTGAAAATGGACCATTTTGACTACCCGAGGCATTTCGTAAGATCACGGGTCATCGATCATTTGATATGAAAAATGGGACTTTCTCATTTTAACATGAATTAACTTAAAATGTTGTGTATACCTCTTTCCGCAGTGAATAAAGATTTTTGAAGCCCTAAAAGTGAACAACTGGGTCAGTTAAGTTCAGTTTCACCCTATCCCAAATCTTGTGTTTTGGCACCCTAGAAGCATGAAAATCACTATAAACATGCTCATTTTAGCTCCAAACGTGATGATCCACATCCAAAATTCAGAATTAGTTAAAAAATGAAATATTTGAAAACGGACCATTTAGGACAACTCTGAGACATTTCGTAAGGCCGCAGGTCATCGATCATTTGACATGAAAAATTGGACTTTCTCAATTGTACATGAATTAACTCAAAATGTTGTTCATACTTCTTTCCGCATTGAATAAACATGTTTTAAGCCCAAAAAGTGAGCAACTGGGTCATTTAAATTCAGTTTAACCCTATCCCAAATCTTGTGTTTTGGCACCCTAGAAGCATGAAAATCACTATAAATATGTTCATTTTAGCTCCAAACATGATGATCCACATCCAAAAGTCACAATTCATTGAAAAATTCAATATTTGAAAACGGACCATTTTGACTACCCGAGGCATTTCGTAAGGTTGCGTGTCATCGATCATTTGATATAAAAAATGGGACTTTCTCATTTGAACATGAATTAACTCAAAATGTTGGTTATACCTCTTTCCACACTGTATAAAGCCCTGTATAAGCCCTAAAATTGAACAACCGGATCATTTAAATTCAGTTTAACCCTGTCCCAAATCTTGTGCTTTGGCACCCTAGAAGCATGAAAATCACTATAAATAAGCTCATTTTAGCTTCAAACGTGATGATCCACATCCAAAAGTCAGAATTAGTTGAAAAATGCAATATTTGAAAACTGACCATTTAGGACTACTTGGAGGCATTTCGTAAGGTCGCGGGTCATTGCTCATTTGACGTGAAAAATTAGACTTTCTCAGTTGAACATGAATTAACTCAAAATGTTGTTTATATCTTTTCCTGCAGTGAATAAACACGTTTTAAGCCCTAAAAGTGAGCAACTGGGTCATTTAAATTGAGTTTAACCCTATCCCAAATCTTGTGTTTTGGCACCCTAGAAGCATGAAAATCACTATAAATATGCTCAGTTTAGCTCCAAACATGATGATCCACATCCAAAAGTCACAATTCATTGAAAAATACAATATTTGAAAACGGACCATTTTGACTACTGGGAGCCATTTCGTAAGGTCGCGGGTCATCGCTCATTTGATATGAAAAACTTGGACTTTCTCATTTGAACATAAATTAACTCAAAATGTTGTTTATATCTTTTCCAGCACTGAATAAACACGTTTTAAGCCCTAAAAGTGAACAACTGGATCATTTAAATTCACTTTTAACCCTATCCCAAATCTTGTGTTTGGCACCCTAGAAGCATGAAAATCACTATAAACATGCTCATTTTAGCACCAAACGTGATGATCGACATCCAAAATTCAGAATTACGTGAAAAATGCAATATTTGAAAACGGACCATTTAGGACTACTAGGAGACATTTCGTAAGGCCGCGTGCGGGTCATCGCTAATTTGACGTGCAAAATTGGACTTTCTCATTTTAACATGAATTAACTGAAAATGTTGTGTATACCTCTTTCCACAGTGAATAAACATGTTTTAAGCCCTAAAAGTGAACAACTGGGTTATTTAAATTCAGTTTAACCCTATCCAAAATCTTGTGTTTTGGCACACTAGAAGCATGAAAATCACAATAAACATGCTCAGTTTAGTTCCAAACCTGATGATCCACATCCAAAAGTCAGAATTAATTGAAAAATGCAATATTTAAAAACGGACCATTTAGGACTACTCGGAGGCATTTCGTAAGGTCGCGGGTCATCGCTAATTTGACGTGCAAAATTGGACTTTCTCATTTTAACATGAATTAACTGAAAATGTTGTGTATACCTCTTTCCACAGTGAATAAACATGTTTTAAGCACTAAAAGTGAACAACTGGGTCATTTAAATTGAGTTTAACCCTATCCAAAATCTTGTGTTTTGGCACCCTAGAAGCATGAAAATCACTATAGACATGCTCATTTTAGCTCGAAAACGTGATGATCCACATCCCAAAGTCAGAATTCATTGAAAATTGCAATATTTGAATACGGACCATTTTGACTACCCGAGGCATTTTTGTAAGGTCGCGGGTCATCGATCATTTGATATGAAAAATGGGACTTTCTCATTTGAACATGAATGAACTCAAAATGTTGTTTATACCTCTTTCCGCAGTGACTAAACATGTTTTAAGCCCTAAAAGTGAACAACCGGGTCATTTAAATTCAGTTTAACCCTGTCCCAAATCTTGCATTTTGGCACCCTAGAAGCATGAAAATTACTATAAACATGCTCAATGCTCATTTTAGCTCCAAACGTGATGATCCACATCCAAAAGTCAGAATTAGTTGAAAAATGCAATATTTGAAAACGGAGCATTTAGGACTACTTTGAGACATTTCGTAAGGTTGCGCACGGGTCATCGCTCATTTGACGTGAAAAATTGGACTTTCTCCTTTTAACATGAATTAACTTAAAATGTTGTGTATACCTCTTTCCGCAGTGAATAAAGATTTTTAAGCACTAAAAGTGAACAACTGGGTCATTTAAATTCAGTTTAACCCTATCCCAAATCTTGTGTTTTGGCACCCTAGAAGCATGAAAATCACTATAAACATGCTCATTTTAGCTCCAAACGTGATGATCCACATCCAAAATTCAGAATTAGTTGAAAAATGCAATATTTGAAAACGGACCATTTAGGACAACTCTGAGACATTTCGTAAGGCCGCAGGTCATCGATCATTTGACGTGAAAAATTGGACTTTCTCAATTGTACATGAATTAACTCAAAATGTTGTTTATACCTCTTTCCGCAGTGAATAAACATGTTTTAAGCCCAAAAAGTGAACAACCGGGTCATTTAAATTAAGCTTAACCCTATCCCAAATCTTGTGTTTTGGTACCCTCGAAGCATGAAAATCACTATAAACATGCTCATTTTAGCTACAAACATGATGATCCACATCCAAAAGTCAGAATTCATTAAAAATACAATATTTGAAAACGGACCATTTTCACTACCCGAGGCATTTCGTAAGGTCGCGTGTCATCGATCATTTGATATGAAAAATGGGACTTTCTCATTTGAACATGAATTAACTCAAAATGTTGGTTATACCTCTTTCCACACTGTATAAAGCCCTGTATAAGCCCTAAAATTGAACAACCGGATCATTTAAATTCAGTTTAACCCTGTCCCAAATCTTGTGCTTTGGCACCCTAGAAGCATGAAAATCACTATAAATATGCTCATTTTAGCTCCAAACGTGATGATCCACATCCAAAAGTCAGAATTAGTTGAAAAATGCAATATTTGAAAACAGACCATTTAGGACTACTTGGAGGCATTTCGTAAGGTCGCGGGTCATTGCTCATTTGACATGAAAAATTAGACTTTCTCAGTTGAACATGAATTAACTCAAAATGTTGTTTATATCTTTTCCTGCACTGAATAAACACGTTTTAAGCCCTAAAAGTGAACAACCGGGTCATTTAAATTCAGTTTAACCCTGTCCCAAATCTTGTGTTTTGGCACCCTAGAAGCATGAAAATCACTATAAACATGCTCATTTTAGCTCCAAACGTGATAATCCACATCCCAAAGTAAGAATTCATTGAAAATTGCATTATTTGAAAACGGACCATTTTGACTACCCGAGGCATTTCGTAAGGTCACGGGTCATCGATCATTTGATATGAAAAATGGGACTTTCTCATTTGAACATGAATTAACTCAAAATGTTGTTTATATCTCTTTCCACAGTGAATGAACACGTTTTAAGCCCTAAAAGTGAACAACTGGGTCATTTAAATTCAGTTTAACCCTATCCCAAATCTTATGGTTTGGCACACTGAAAGCATGAAAATCACTATAAACATGCTCATTTTAGCTCCAAATGAGGTGATGCACATCTGAAAGTCAGATTTAGTTGAAAAATGAAATAATTGAAAACAGACCATTTTGGACAACTTGAAGGCATTTCGTAATCTCGCGGGTCATCGATCGTTTGACGTGAAAAATGGGACTTTCTCATTTGAGCATGAATTAACTCAAAATGTTGTTTGTATCTCATCCCTCAGTGAATAAACCCATTTTAAGGCCTAAAAGTGAACAACTGGGTCATTTAAATTCAGTTTAACTCTATCCCAAATCTTGTGTTTTAGTACTCTAAAAGCATGAAAATCACTATAAACATGCTCATTTTTGTTCCAAACATGATACACATTTAAAATTCAGATTTAGTTGAAAAGTGCAATATTGAAAAATTGACCATTTTGGACAACTTGAAGGCATTTCGTAAGGCCGCGGGTCACCGGTCGTTTGACATGAAAAATGGGACTTTCACATTTGAACATGAATTAACTCAAAATGTTGTTTATATCTCTTCCCCAGTGAATAAACATGTTTTAAGCCCAAAACTGAACAACTGGGTCATTTAAATTCACCTTTAACCCTATCCCAAATCTTGTGTTTTGGCACCCTAAAAGTCTGAAAATCACTATAAACATGCTACTTTTAGCTCCAAACATGATGATCTGCATCCGAAGGACAGAATTAGTTGAAAGATGCATTAATTGAAAACGGACCATTTTGGACAACTTGCAGGCATTTCGTAGAGGTCGCTGGTTTAAATTCATTTACATTCATTTAAATTCAGTTTAACCCTATCCCAAATATTGTGGTTTGGCACCCTAGAAGCATGAAAATCACTATAAACATGCTCATTTTAGCTCCAAACGTGATGATACGTATCTGAAAGTCAGAATTAGTTAAAAAATGCAATATATGAAAACGGACCATTTTGACTACTCGGAGGCATTTCGTAAGGTGGCGGGTCATCGCTCATTTGACGTGAAAAATTAGACTTTCTCATTTGTACATGAATTAACTCAAAATGTTGTTTATACCTCTTTCCGCAGTGAATAAACATGTTTTAAGCCCTAAAAGTGAACAACCGGGTCATTTAAATTCAGTTTAACCCTGTCCCAAATCTTGTGTTTTGGCACCCTAGAAGCATGAAAATCACTATAAACATGCTCATTTTAGCTCCAAACGTGATAATCCGCATCCCAAAGTCAGAATTCATTGAAAATTGCATTATTTGAAAACGGACCATTTTGACTACCCGAGGCATTTCGTAAGGTCACGGGTCATCGATCATTTGATATGAAAAATGGGACTTTCTCATTTGAACATGAATTAACTCAAAATGTTGTTTATATCTCTTCCCACAGTGAATAAACATGTTTTAAGCCCTAAAAGTGAACAACCGGGTCATTTAAATTCAGTTTAACCCTGTCCCAAATCTTGTGTTTTGGCACCCTAGAAGCATGAAAATCACTATAAACATGCTCATTTTAGCGCCAAACCTGATGATCCACATCCAAAAGTCAGAATTAGTTGAAAATTGCAATATTTGAAAACAGACCATTTAGGACTACTCGGAGGCATTTCGTAAGGTCGCGGGTCATCGCTCATTTGACGTGAAAAATTGCACTTTCTCATTTTAACATGAATTAACTCAAAATGTTGTGTATACCTCTTTCCACATTGAATAAACATTTTTTGAGCCCTAGAAGTGAACAACTAGGTCATTTAAATTCAGTTTAACCCTATCCCAAATCTTGTGTTTTGGCACCCTAGAAGCATGAAAATCACTATAAACATGCTCATTTTAGCTCCAAACGTGATAATTCACATCCCAAAGTCAGAATTCATTGAAAATTGCATTATTTGAAAACGGACCATTTTGACTACCCGAGGCATTTCGTAAGGTCACGGGTCATCGATCATTTGATATGAAAAATGGGACTTTCTCATTTGAACATGAATTAACTCAAAATGTTGTTTATATCTCTTCCCACAGTGAATAAACATGTTTTAAGCCCTAAAAGTGAACAACCGGGTCATTTAAATTCAGTTTAACCCTGTCCCAAATCTTGTGTTTTGGCACCCTAGAAGCATGAAAATCACTATAAACATGCTCATTTTAGCTCCAAACGTGATAATCCACATCCCAAAGTCAGAATTCATTGAATTTTGCATTATTTGAAAATGGACCATTTTGACTACCCGAGGCATTTCGTAAGGTCACGGGTCATCGATCATTTGATATGAAAAATGGGACTTTTTCATTTGAACATGAATTAACTCAAAATGTTGTTTATATCTCTTCCCACAGTGAATAAACATGTTTTAAGCCCTAAAAGTGAACAACCGGGTCATTTAAATTCAGTTTAACCCTGTCCCAAATCTTGTGTTTTGGCACCCTAGAAGCATGAAATCACTATAAACATGCTCATTTTAGCGCCAAACCTGATGATCCACATCCAAAAGTCAGAATTAGTTGAAAATTGCAATATTTCAAAACAGACCATTTAGGACTACTCGGAGGCTTTTCGTAAGGTCGCGGGTCATCGCTCATTTGACGTGAAAAATTGCACTTTCTCATTTTAACATGAATTAACTCAAAATGTTGTGTATACCTCTTTCCACATTGAATAAACATTTTTTGAGCCCTAGAAGTGAACAACTAGGTCATTTAAATTCAGTTTAACCCTATCCCAAATCTTGTGTTTTGGCACCCTAGAAGCATGAAAATCACTTTAAACATGCTCATTTTAGCTCCAAACGTGATGATCCACATCCAAAATTCAGAATTAGTTGAAAAATGCAATATTTGAAAACGGACCATTTAGGACAACTCTGAGACATTTCGTAAGGCCCCAGGTCATCGATCATTTGACGTGAAAAATTGGACTTTCTCAATTGAGCATGAATTAACTCAAAATGTTGTTTGTATCTCATCCCTCAGTGAATAAACCCATTTTAAGGCCTAAAAGTGAACAACTGGGTCATTTAAATTCAGTTTAACTCTATCCCAAATCTTGTGTTTTAGTACCCTAAAAGCATGAAAATCACTATAAACATGCTCATTTTTGTTCCAAACATGATACACATTTAAAATTCAGATTTAGTTGAAAAGTGCAATATTGAAAAATTGACCATTTTGGACAACTTGAAGGCATTTCGTAAGGCCGCGGGTCACCGATCGTTTGACATGAAAAATGGGACTTTCACATTTGAACATGAATTAACTCAAAATGTTGTTTATATCTCTTCCCCAGTGAATAAACATGTTTTAAGCCCAAAAACTGAACAACTGGGTCATTTAAATTCACCTTTAACCCTATCCCAAATCTTGTGTTTTGGCACCCTAAAAGTCTGAAAATCACTATAAACATGCTACTTTTAGCTCCAAACATGATGATCTGCATCCGAAGGTCAGAATTAGTTGAAAGATGCATTAATTGAAAACGGACCATTTTGGACAACTTGCAGGCATTTCGTAAGGTCGCTGGTTTAAATTCATTTACATTCATTTAAATTCAGTTTAACCCTATCCCAAATATTGTGGTTTGGCACCCTAGAAGCATGAAAATCACTATAAACATGCTCATTTTAGCTCCAAACGTGATGATACGTATCTGAAAGTCAGAATTAGTTAAAAAATGCAATATATGAAAACTGACCATTTTGACTACTCGGAGGCATTTCGTAAGGTGGCGGGTCATCGCTCATTTGACGTGAAAAATTAGACTTTCTCATTTGTACATGAATTAACTCAAAATATTGTTTATACCTCTTTCCGCAGTGAATAAACATGTTTTAAGCCCTAAAAGTGAACAACCGGGTCATTTAAATTCAGTTTAACCCTGTCCCAAATCTTGTGTTTTGGCACCCTAGAAGCATGAAAATCACTATAAACATGCTCATTTTAGCTCCAAATGTGATAATCCACATCCCAAAGTCAGAATTCATTGAAAATTGCATTATTTGAAAACGGACCATTTTGACTACCCGAGGCATTTCGTAAGGTCACGGGTCATCGATCATTTGATATGAAAAATGGGACTTTCTCCTTTGAACATGAATTAACTCAAAATGTTGTTTATATCTCTTCCTACAGTGAATAAACATGTTTTAAGCCCTAAAAGTGAACAACCGGGTCATTTAAATTCAGTTTAACCCTGTCCCAAATCTTGTGTTTTGGCACCCTAGAAGCATGAAAATCACTATAAACATGCTCATTTTAGCGCCAAACCTGATGATCCACATCCAAAAGTCAGAATTAGTTGAAAATTGCAATATTTGAAAACAGACCATTTAGGACTACTCGGAGGCATTTCGTAAGGTCGCGGGTCATCGCTCATTTGACGTGAAAAATTGCACTTTCTCATTTTAACATGAATTAACTCAAAATGTTGTGTATACCTCTTTCCACATTGAATAAACATTTTTTGAGCCCTAGAAGTGAACAACTAGGTCATTTAAATTCAGTTTAACCCTATCCCAAATCTTGTGTTTTGGCACCCTAGAAGCATGAAAATCACTATAAACATGCTCATTTTAGCTCCAAACGTGATAATCCACATCCCAAAGTCAGAATTCATTGAAAATTGCATTATTTGAAAACGGACCATTTTGACTACCCGAGGCATTTCGTAAGGTCACGGGTCATCGATCATTTGATATGAAAAATGGGACTTTCTCATTTGAACATGAATTAACTCAAAATGTTGTTTATATCTCTTCCCACAGTGAATAAACATGTTTTAAGCCCTAAAAGTGAACAACAGGGTCATTTAAATTCAGTTTAACCCTGTCCCAAATCTTGTGTTTTGGCACCCTAGAAGCATGAAATCACTATAAACATGCTCATTTTAGCGCCAAACCTGATGATCCACATCCCAAAGTCAGAATTCATTGAAAATTGCATTATTTGAAAATGGACCATTTTGACTACCCGAGGCATTTCGTAAGGTCACGGGTCATCGATCATTTGATATGAAAAATGGGACTTTCTCATTTGAACATGAATTAACTCAAAATGTTGTTTATATCTCTTTCCACAGTGAATGAACACGTTTTAAGCCCTAAAAGTGAACAACTGGGTCATTTAAATTCAGTTTAACCCTATCCCAAATCTTATGGTTTGGCACACTGAAAGCATGAAAATCACTATAAACATGCTCATTTTAGCTCCAAATGAGGTGATGCACATCTGAAAGTCAGATTTAGTTGAAAAATGCAATAATTGAAAACAGACCATTTTGGACAACTTGAAGGCATTTCGTAATCTCGCGGGTCATCGATCGTTTGACGTGAAAAATGGGACTTTCTCATTTGAGCATGAATTAACTCAAAATGTTGTTTGTATCTCATCCCTCAGTGAATAAACACATTTTAAGGCCTAAAAGTGAACAACTGGGTCATTTAAATTCAGTTTAACCCGATCCCAAATCTTGTGTTTTAGCACCCTAAAAGCATGAAAATCACTATAAACATGCTCATTTTTGTCCCAAACATGATGATACACATTTAAAATTCAGATTTAGTTGAAAAGTGCAATATTGAAAAATTGACCATTTTGGACAACTTGAAGGCATTTCGTTATCTCGCGGGTCACCGATCGTTTGACATGAAAAATGGGACTTTCACATTTGAACATGAATTAATTCAAAATGTTGTTTATATCTCTTCCCCAGTGAATAAACATGTTTTAAGCCCAAAAACTGAACGACTGGGTCATTTAAATTCACCTTTAACCCTATCCCAAATCTTGTGTTTTGGCACCTAAAAGTCTGAAAATCACTATAAACATGCTACTTTTAGCTCCAAACATGATGATCTGCATCCGAAGGTCAGAATTAGTTGAAAGATGCATTAATTGAAAATGGACCATTTTGGACAACTTGCAGGCATTTCGTAAGGTCGCTGGTTTAAATTCATTTACATTCATTTAAATTCAGTTTAACCCTATCCCAAATATTGTGGTTTGGCACCCTAGAAGCATGAAAATCACTATAAACATGCTCATTTTAGCTCCAAACGTGATGATACGTATCTGAAAGTCAGAATTAGTTAAAAAATGCAATATATGAAAACGGACCATTTGACTACTCGGAGGCATTTCGTAAGGTGGCGGGTCATCGCTCATTTGACGTGAAAAATTAGACTTTCTCATTTGTACATGAATTAACTCAAAATGTTGTTTATACCTCTTTCCGCAGTGATTAAACATGTTTTAAGCCCTAAAAGTGAACAACTAGGTCATTTAAATTCAGTTTAACCCTGTCCCAAATCTTGTGTTTTGGCACCCTAGAAGCATGAAAATCACTATAAACATGCTCATTTTAACTCCAAACGTGATAATCCACATCCCAAAGTCAGAATTCATTGAAAATTGCATTATTTGAAAATGGACCATTTTGACTACCCGAGGCATTTCGTAAGGTCACGGGTCATCGATCATTTGATATGAAAAATGGGACTTTCTCATTTGAACATGAATTAACTCAAAATGTTGTTTATATCTCTTTCCACAGTGAATGAACACGTTTTAAGCCCTAAAAGTGAACAACTGGGTCATTTAAATTCAGTTTAACCCTATCCCAAATCTTATGGTTTGGCACACTGAAAGCATGAAAATCACTATAAACATGCTCATTTTAGCTCCAAATGAGGTGATGCACATCCGAAAGTCAGATTTAGTTGAAAAATGCAATAATTGAAAACAGACCATTTTGGACAACTTGAAGGCATTTTGTAATCTCGCGGGTCATCGATCGTTTGACGTGAAAAATGGGACTTTCTCATTTGAGCATGAATTAACTCAAAATGTTGTTTGTATCTCATCCCTCAGTGAATAAACACATTTTAAAGCCTAAAAGTGAACAACTGGGTCATTTAAATTCAGTTTAACCCTATCCCAAATCTTGTGTTTTAGCACCCTAAAAGCATGAAAATCACTATAAACATGCTCATTTTTGTCCCAAACATGATGATACACATTTAAAATTCAGATTTAGTTGAAAAGTGCAATATTGAAAAATTGACCATTTTGGACAACTTGAAGGCATTTCGTTATCTCGCGGGTCACCGATCGTTTGACATGAAAAATGGGACTTTCACATTTGAACATGAATTAACTCAAAATGTTGTTTATATCTCTTCCCCAGTGAATAAACATGTTTTAAGCCCAAAAACTGAACGACTGGGTCATTTAAATTCACCTTTAACCCGTTCCCAAATCTTGTGTTTTGCCACCCTAAAAGTCTGAAAATCACTGTAAACATGCTACTTTTAGCTCCAAACATGATGATCTGCATCCGAAGGTCAGAATTAGTTGAAAGATGCATTAATTGAAAACGGACCATTTTGGACAACTTGCAGGCATTTCGTAAGGTCGCTGGTTTAAATTAATTTACATTCATTTAAATTCAGTTTAACCCTATCCCAAATATTGTGGTTTGGCACCCTAGAAGCATGAAAATCACTATAAACATGCTCATTTTAGCTCCAAACGTGATGATACGTATCTGAAAGTCAGAATTAGTTAAAAAATGCAATATATGAAAACGGACCATTTTGACTACTCGGAGGCATTTCGTAAGGTGGCGGGTCATCGCTCATTTGACGTGAAAAATTGGACTTTCTCATTTAAACATGAATTAACTCAAAATGTTGTTTATATCTTTTCCCGCAGTGAATAAACACGTTTTAAGCCCTAAAAGTGAACACTGGGTCATTTAAATTCACTTTTAACCCTATCCCAAATATTGTGTTTGGCACCCTAGAAGCATGAAAATCACTATAAACATGCTCATTTTAGCACCTAACGTGATGATCCACATCCAAAATTCAGAATTTGTTGAAAAATGCAATAATTGAAAACGGACCATTTAGAACTACTCGGAGACATTTCGTAAAGTCGCGGGTCATCGATCATTTGACGTGAAAAATTGGACTTTCTCAATTGTACATGAATTAACTCAAAATGTTGTTTATATCGCTTTCCGCAGTGAATAAACAAGTTTGAAACCCTAAAAGTGAACAACCGGGTCATTTAAATTAAGTTTAATCCTATCCCAAATCTTGTGTTTTGGCACCCTAGAAGCATGAAGATCACTATAAACATGCTCATTTTAGCTCCAAACGTGATGATCCACATCCCAAAGTCAGAATTCATTGAAAAATGCAATATTTGAATACGGACCATTTTGACTACCCGAGGCATTTTGTAAGGTCGCGGGTCATTGATCATTTGATATGAAAAATGGGACTTTCTCATTTGAACATGAATTAACTCATAATGTTGTTTATATCTCTGCCCCAGTGAATAAACATGTTTTAGGCCCAAAAAGTGAACAACTGGGTCATTTAAATTCTCTTTAACCCTATCCCAAATATTGTGTTTGGCACCCTAGAAGCATGAAAATCACTATAAACATGCTCATTTTAGCACCTAACGTGATGATCCACATCCAAAATTCAGAATTAGTTGAAAAATGCAATAATTGAAAACGGACCATTTAGGACTACTCGGAGACATTTCGTAAGGTCGCGGGTCATCGATCATCTGACGTGAAAAATTGGACTTTCTCAATTATACATGAATTAACTCAAAATGTTGTTTATACCGCTTTCCGCAGTGAATAAACAAGTTTTAAACCCTAAAAGTGAACAACCGGGTCATTTAAATTAAGTTTAATCCTATCCCAAATCTTGTGTTTTGGCACCCTAGAAGCATGAAAATCACTTTAAACATGCTCAATGCTCATTTTAGCGCCAAACGTGATGATCCACATCCAAAAGTCAGAATTAGTTGAAAAATGCAATATTTGAAAACTGACCATTTAGGACTACTTTGAGATATTTCGTAAGGTCGCGCACGGGTCATCGCTCATTTGACGTGAAAAATTGGACTTTCTCATTTTAACATGAATTAACTTAAAATGTTGTGTATACCTCTTTCCGCAGTGAATAAAGATTTTTAAGCACTAAAAGTGAACAACTGGATCATTTAAATTCAGTTTAACCCTATCCCAAATCTTGTGTTTTGGCACCCTAGAAGCATGAAAATCACAATAAACATGCTCATTTTAGCTCCAAACGTGATGATCCACATCCCAAAGTCAGAATTCATTGAAAAATGCAATATTTGAATACGGACCATTTTGACTACCCGAGGCATTTTGTAAGGTCGCGGGTCATCGATCATTTGATATGAAAAATGGGACTTTCTCATTTGAACATGAATTAACTCAAAATGTTGTTTATATCTCTGCCCCAGTGAATAAACATGTTTTAGGCCCAAAAAGTGAACAACTGGGTCATTTAAATTCTCTTTAACCCTATCCCAAATATTGTGTTTGGCACCCTAGAAGCATGAAAATCACTATAAACATGCTCATTTTAGCACCTAACGTGATGATCCACATCCAAAATTCAGAATTAGCTGAAAAATGCAATAATTGAAAACGGACCATTTAGGACTACTCGGAGACATTTCGTAAGGTCGCGGGTCATCGATCATCTGACGTGAAAAATTGGACTTTCTCAATTATACATGAATTTACTCAAAATGTTGTTTATACCGCTTTCCGCAGTGAATAAACAAGTTTTAAACCCTAAAAGTGAACAACCGGGTCATTTAAATTAAGTTTAATCCTATCCCAAATCATGTGTTTTGGCACCCTAGAAGCATGAAAATCACTATAAACTTGCTCAATGCTCATTTTAGCGCCAAACGTGATGATCCACATCCAAAAGTCAGAATTAGTTGAAAAATGCAATATTTGAAAACTGACCATTTAGGACTACTTTGAGATATTTCGTAAGGTCGCGCACGGGTCATCGCTCATTTGACGTGAAAAATTGGACTTTCTCATTTTAACATGAATTAACTTAAAATGTTGTGTATACCTCTTTCCGCAGTGAATAAAGATTTTTAAGCACTAAAAGTGAACAACTGGATCATTTAAATTCAGTTTAACCCTATCCCAAATCTTGTGTTTTGGCACCCTAGAAGCATGAAAATCACAATAAACATGCTCATTTTAGCTCCAAACGTGATGATCCACATCCCAAAGTCAGAATTCATTGAAAATTGCAATATTTGAAAACGGACCATTTTGGACTACTCTGAGGTATTTCGTAAGGTCACGGGTCATCGATCATTTGATATGAAAAATGGGACTTTCTCATTTGAACATGAATTAACTCAAAATGTTGTTTATATCTCTTCCCACAGTGAATAAACATGTTTTAAGCCCTAAAAGTGAACAACCGGGTCATTTAAATTCAGTTTAACCCTGTCCCAAATCTTGTGTTTTGGCACCCTAGAAGCATGAAAATCACTATAAACATGCTCATTTTAGCTCCAAACATGATAATCCACATCCCAAAGTCAGAATTCATTGAAAATTGCATTATTTGAAAACGGACCATTTTGACTACCCGAGGCATTTCGTAAGGTCACGGATCATCGATCATTTGATATGAAAAATGGGACTTTCTCATTTGAACATGAATTAACTCAAAATTTTGTTTATATCTCTTTCCACAGTGAATGAACACGTTTTAAGCCCTAAAAGTGAACAACTGGGTCATTTAAATTCAGTTTAACCCTATCCCAAATCTTATGGTTTGGCACACTGAAAGCATGAAAATCACTATAAACATGCTCATTTTAGCTCCAAATGAGGTAATGCACATCTGAAAGTCAGATTTAGTTGAAAAATGCAATAATTGAAAACAGACCATTTTGGACAACTTGAAGGCATTTCGTAATCTCGCGGGTCATCGATCGTTTGACGTGAAAAATGGGACTTTCTGATTTGAGCATGAATTAACTCAAAATGTTGTTTGTATCTCATCCCTTAGTGAATAAACACATTTTAAGGCCTAAAAGTGAACAACTGGGTCATTTAAATTCAGTTTAACCCTATCCCAAATCTTGTGTTTTAGTACCCTAAAAGCATGAAAATCACTATAAACATGCTACTTTTAGCTCCAAACATGATGATCTGCATCCGAAGGTCAGAATTAGTTGAAAGATGCATTAATTGAAAACGGACCATTTTGGACAACTTGCAGGCATTTCGTAAGGTCGCTGGTTTAAATTCATTTACATTCATTTAAATTCAGTTTAACCCTATCCCAAATATTGTGGTTTGGCACCCTAGAAGCATGAAAATCACTATAAACATGCTCATTTTAGCTCCAAACGTGATGATACGTATCTGAAAGTCAGAATTAGTTAGAAAATGCAATATATGAAAACGGACCATTTTGACTACTCGGAGGCATTTCGTAAGGTGGCGGGTCATCGCTCATTTGACGTGAAAAATTTGACTTTCTCATTTGTACATGAATTAACTCAAAATGTTGTTTATACCTCTTTCCGCAGTGAATAAACATGTTTTAAGCCCTAAAAGTGAACAACCGGGTCATTTAAATTCAGTTTAACCCTGTCCCAAATCTTGTGTTTTGGCACCCTAGAAGCATGAAAATCACTATAAACATGCTCATTTTAGCTCCAAATGTGATAATCCACATCCCAAAGTCAGAATTCATTGAAAATTGCATTATTTGAAAACGGACCATTTTGACTACCCGAGGCATTTGGTAAGGTCACGGGTCATCGATCATTTGATATGAAAAAGGGGACTTTCTCCTTTGAACATGAATTAACTCAAAATGTTGTTTATATATCTTCCTACAGTGAATAAACATGTTTTAAGCCCTAAAAGTGAATAACCGGGTCATTTAAATTCAGTTTAACCCTGTCCCAAATCTTGTGTTTTGGCACCCTAGAAGCATGAAAATCACTATAAACATGCTCATTTTAGCGCCAAACCTGATGATCCACATCCAAAAGTCAGAATTAGTTGAAAATTGCAATATTTGAAAACAGACCATTTAGGACTACTCGGAGGCATTTCGTAAGGTCGCGGGTCATCGCTCATTTGACGTGAAAAATTGCACTTTCTCATTTTAACATGAATTAACTCAAAATGTTGCGTATACCTCTTTCCACATTGAATAAACATTTTTTGAGCCCTAGAAGTGAACAACTAGGGGCCATATGTATCATTCCAAATTAGTGATAGCAAACGCCGAAATTCGCAGAATTTCGGCGTTTGCGATCGCAATTGGGCTTAGTGGTATGTATTAATGAAAAACTGCCTCACAAAATAAGGAATCGCAAAATTTGCGATTCCCTATTTTATGATTGCATTTAAGGAATCGCAAATTGCGATTCCTTAAATGCAATGTAAGAAGCACAAAAAAAGTGCAATTTGGCCTTAGGAATCGCAAATTACCACCAACTTCAAGTTGGTGGTAATTTGCGATTTCTTTGAAAAATGCACTTTTTTGCATTTTTCAAAGTGTAATGTGGCGCACATACATGCCCTTAGGGCATGTATGTGCGCCACATGTGCACCCATGCTTATTTCAGGGATGCAATAGGGTGTCCTTTTGACACCCTTGCAACCTTGAAATTGCATTCTCAATTTGCGATTCTCTAATTGCTAATCGCAAATTGAGAATGTCTTCCCATTCATTCCTATGGGCCTCTAGGCCCATAGGCATGAATGGGGAGGGTTTCCTTAATTGCGAATCGCACTTTGCGATTCGCAATTAAGGAATATGTAGGATTCGCAAATTGTTTTTCAAATCCTACATACATCTCGTTTTGCGATTCTCAAATAGCGATTCTCTAAAATTCGCTATTTTAGAATAGCAAAAACAAACTTTCATACATATGCCCCTAGGTCATTTAAATTCAGTTTAACCCCATCCCAAATCTTGTGTTTTGGCACCCTAGAAGCATGAAAATCACTATAAACATGCTCATTTTAGCTCCAAATGTGATAATCCACATCCCAAAGTCAGAATTCATTGAAAATTGCATTATTTGAAAACGGACCATTTTGACTACCCGAGGCATTTCGTAAGGTCACGGGTCATCGATCATTTGATATGAAAAATGGGACTTTCTCATTTGAACATGAATTAACTCAAAATGTTGTTTATAACTCTTCCCACAGTGAATAAACAATGTTTTAAGCCCTAAAAGTGAACAACCGGGTCATTTAAATTCAGTTTAACCCTGTCCCAAATCTTGTGTTTTGGCACCCTAGAAGCATGAAAATCACTATAAACATGCTCATTTTAGCGCCAAACCTGATGATCCACATCCAAAAGTCAGAATTAGTTGAAAATTGCAATATTTGAAAACAGACCATTTAGGACTACTCGGAGGCATTTCGTAAGGTCGCGGGTCATCGCTCATTTGACGTGAAAAATTGCACTTTCTCATGCAATCGATGGCCAGCGTGAACATCGAGGACACCATCAAGACCATGAGCACAATACACTCCGGCTCCCCGTCAGACCCTTTCCCGCACCACATCTTCAACAAAGCCAGCAGCTCCATCGCACCCCACCTGTGCAACATCATCAATCTCTCCTTCGAGACCGCGACCTTCCCAGAGAGCTGGAAACACGCAGAGATCAACGCCCTACTCAAAAAACCCAAGGCGGACCCGAGAGACCTCAAGAACTTCCGGCCCATCTCTCTGCTTCTGTTCCCAGCCAAGGTCATCGAGAAGATCGTCAACAAACAGCTAACCCGATACCTCGAAGAAAACAGCATCCTGGACCCATCCCAATCAGGGTTCCGCAGCAACCACAGCACTGAGACTGCCCTCATCGCCGCCACCGACGACATCAGGATCCTGCTGGACAATGGTGAGACCGCAGCCCTCATCCTGCTGGACCTCTCCGCCGCCTTCGACACTGTCTGCCACCGCACTCTACGCGCACGCCTCCACAATGCAGGGATCCGAGACAAGGCCCTGGAATGGACCACCTCCTTCCTCGACGGCAGAACCCAGAGAGTCCGCCTCCCACCTTTCCGATCCGAAGCCTCCGAGATCATCTGCGGCGTACCCCAGGGATCGTCCCTCAGCCCAACACTGTTCAACATCTACATGGCCCCGCTCGCACGCATCGCCAGACAACACGACCTCAACATTATCTCCTACGCCGACGACACTCAACTGATCCTCTCCCTCACCAAGGACCCCTCGCCGCCAAAGCCAATCTCCATGAAGGAATGAAGGCCGTCGCCGATTGGATGAAGATCAGCCGGCTAAAGCTGAACACGGACAAAACGGAGGTCCTCATCCTCGGCTCCAACCCCTCAGCCTGGGACGACTCCTGGTGGCCAACGACGCTGGGAGCAGCCCCGACACCCACCGACCACGCACGCAACCTGGTAGTCATCCTCGACTCAACGCTCTCCATGGCCAAGCAAGTCAACGCAGTCTCCTCCTCCTGCTTCAACACCCTCCGCATGCTTCGCAAGATCTACAGGTGGATCCCGACAGACACAAGAAGAACAGTCACCCAGGCCCTCGTCAGTAGCAGACTGGACTATGGGAACGCCCTCTACGCGGGAGCCCCGGCCAAGCTCATCAAGCGACTGCAACGCATACAAAACGCCTCCGCATGCCTGATCCTCGACGTACCACGCCACAGCCACATCACCCCCCACTTGAGGAACCTGCACTGGCTCCCCGTCGACAGGAGGATCACCTTCAAACTCCTCATCCACGCACACAAGGCACTCCACAAAACTGGCCCAGCCTACCTCAACAGACGACTCTTCTTCTACGTCCCCAACCGCCAGCTCCGCTCCGCCGACCTCTCCTCGCCACCGTCCCTCGCATTCGAAGAACAACCACCGGCGGCAGATCCTTCTCACACCTCGCCGCCAAGACCTGGAACACCCTTCCACTAAGCCTACGACAGACCCAAGACCTGCTGACCTTCAGGAGGCTACTCAAGACCTGGCTGTTCGACCAGTAGCAGCATCCCCCCCTTCCCTCTCCCCAGCGCCTTGAGACCCTCGCGGGTAAGTAGTGCGCTCTACAAATTAAGTGATTGATTGATTGATTGATGATCCACATCCAAAAGTCAGAATTAGTTGAAAATTGCAATATTTGAAAACAGACCATTTAGGACTACTCGGAGGCATTTCGTAAGGTCGCGGGTCATCGCTCATTTGACGTGAAAAATTGCACTTTCTCATTTTAACATGAATTAACTCAAAATGTTGTGTATACCTCTTTCCACATTGAATAAACATTTTTTGAGCCCTAGAAGTGAACAACTAGGTCATTTAAATTCAGTTTAACCCTATCCCAAATCTTGTGTTTTGGCACCCTAGAAGCATGAAAATCACTATAAACATGCTCATTTTAGCTCCAAACGTGATAATTCACATCCCAAACTCAGAATTCATTGAAAATTGCATTATTTGAAAACGGACCATTTTGACTACCCGAGGCATTTCGTAAGGTCACGGGTCATCGATCATTTGATATGAAAATGGGACTTTCTCATTTGAACATGAATTAACTCAAAATGTTGTTTATATCTCTTCCCACAGTGAATAAACATGTTTTAAGCCCTAAAAGTGAACAACCGGGTCATTTAAATTCAGTTTAACCCTGTCCCAAATCTTGTGTTTTGGCACCCTAGAAGCATGAAAATCACTATAAACATGCTCATTTTAGCTCCAAACGTGATAATCCACATCCCAAAGTCAGAATTCATTGAAAATTGCATTATTTGAAAATGGACCATTTTGACTACCCGAGGCATTTCGTAAGGTCACGGGTCATCGATCATTTGATATGAAAAATGGGACTTTCTCATTTGAACATGAATTAACTCAAAATGTTGTTTATATCTCTTTCCACAGTGAATGAACACGTTTTAAGCCCTAAAAGTGAACAACTGGGTCATTTAAATTCAGTTTAACCCTATCCCAAATCTTATGCTTTGGCACACTGAAAGCATGAAAATCACTATAAACATGCTCATTTTAGCTCCAAATGAGGTGATGCACATGTGAAAGTCAGATTTAGTTGAAAAATGCAATAATTGAAAACAGACCATTTTGGACAACTTGAAGGCATTTCGTAATCTCGCGGGTCATCGATCGTTTGACGTGTAAAATGGGACTTTCTCATTTGAGCATGAATTAACTCAAAATGTTGTTTGTATCTCATCCCTCAGTGAATAAACACATTTTAAGGTCTAAAAGTGAACAACTGGGTCATTTAAATTCAGTTTAACCCTATCCCAAATCTTGTGTTTTAGCACCCTAAAAGCATGAAAATCACTATAAACATGCTCATTTTTGTCCCAAACATGATGATACACATTTAAAATTCAGATTTAGTTGAAAAGTGCAATATTGAAAAATTGACCATTTTGGACAACTTGAAGGCATTTCGTTATCTCGCGGGTCACCGATCGTTTGACATGAAAAATGGGACTTTCACATTTGAACATGAATTAACTCAAAATGTTGTTTATATCTCTTCCCCAGTGAATAAACATGTTTTAAGCCCAAAAACTGAACGACTGGGTCATTTAAATTCACCTTTAACCCGTTCCCAAATCTTGTGTTTTGGCACCCTAAAAGTCTGAAAATCACTGTAAACATGCTACTTTTAGCTCCAAACATGATGATCTGCATCCGAAGGTCAGAATTAGTTGAAAGATGCATTAATTGAAAACGGACCATTTTGGACAACTTGCAGGCATTTCGTAAGGTCGCTGGTTTAAATTCATTTACATTCATTTAAATTCACTTTTAACCCTATCCCAAATATTGTGTTTGGCACCCTAGAAGCATGAAAATCACTATAAACATGCTCATTTTAGCACCTAACGTGATGATCCACATCCAAAATTCAGAATTTGTTGAAAAATGCAATAATTGAAAATGGACCATTTAGAACTACTCGGAGACATTTCGTAAAGTCGCGGGTCATCGATCATTTGACGTGAAAAATTGGACTTTCTCAATTGTACATGAATTAACTCAAAATGTTGTTTATACCGCTTTCCGCAGTGAATAAACAAGTTTGAAACCCTAAAAGTGAACAACCGGGTCATTTAAATTAAGTTTAATCCTATCCCAAATCTTGTGTTTTGGCACCCTAGAAGCATGAAGATCACTATAAACATGCTCATTTTAGCTCCAAACGTGATGATCCACATCCCAAAGTCAGAATTCATTGAAAAATGCAATATTTGAATACGGACCATTTTGACTACCCGAGGCATTTTGTAAGGTCGCGGGTCATCGATCATTTGATATGAAAAATGGGACTTTCTCATTTGAACATGAATTAACTCAAAATGTTGTTTATATCTCTGCCTCAGTGAATAAACATGTTTTAGGCCCAAAAAGTGAACAACTGGGTCATTTAAATTCTCTTTTAACCCTATCCCAAATATTGTGTTTGGCACCCTAGAAGCATGAAAATCACTATAAACATGCTCATTTTAGCACCTAACGTGATGATCCACATCCAAAATTCAGAATTAGTTGAAAAATGCAATAATTGAAAACGGACCATTTAGGACTACTCGGAGACATTTCGTAAGGTCGCGGGTCATCGATCATTTGACGTGAAAAATTGGACTTTCTCAATTATACATGAATTAACTCAAAATGTTGTTTATACCGCTTTCCGCAGTGAATAAACAAGTTTTAAACCCTAAAAGTGAACAACCGGGTCATTTAAATTAAGTTTAATCCTATCCCAAATCTTGTGTTTTGGCACCCTAGAAGCATGAAAATCACTATAAACATGCTCAATGCTCATTTTAGCGCCAAACGTGATGATCCACATCCAAAAGTCAGAATTAGTTGAAAAATGCAATATTTGAAAACTGACCATTTAGGACTACTTTGAGATATTTCGTAAGGTCGCGCACGGGTCATCGCTCATTTGACGTGAAAAATTTGACTTTCTCATTTTAACATGAATTAACTTAAAATGTTGTGTATACCTCTTTCCGCAGTGAATAAAGATTTTTTAAGCACTAAAAGTGAACAACTGGATCATTTAAATTCAGTTTAACCCTATCCCAAATCTTGTGTTTTGGCACCCTAGAAGCATGAAAATCACAATAAACATGCTCATTTTAGCTCCAAACGTGATGATCCACATCCCAAAGTCAGAATTCATTGAAAATTGCAATATTTGAAAACGGACCATTTTGGACTACTCTGAGGTATTTCGTGAGGTCGCGGTTCATCGATCGTTTGACATGAAAAATCGGACTTTCTCAGTTGAACATGAATTATCTCAAAATGTTGTTTATAACTCTCCCCGCAGTGAGTAAACATGTTTTAAGCCCTAAAAGTGAACAACCGGATCATTTAAATTCAGTTTAACCCTATCCCAAATCTTGTGTTTTGGCACCCTAGAAGCATGAAAATCACTATAAACATGCTCATTTTAGCTCCAAATGTGATAATCCACATCCCAAAGTCAGAATTCATTGAAAATTGCATTATTTGAAAATGGACCATTTTGACTACCCGAGGCATTTCGTAAGGTCACGGGTCATCGATCATTTGATATGAAAAATGGGACTTTCTCATTTGAACATGAATTAACTCAAAATGTTGTTTATATCTCTTCCCACAGTGAATAAACATGTTTTAAGCCCTAAAAGTGAACAACCGGGTCATTTAAATTCAGTTTAACCCTGTCCCAAATCTTGTGTTTTGGCACCCTAGAAGCATGAAAATCACTATAAACATGCTCATTTTAGCTCCAAACATGATAATCCACATCCCAAAGTCAGAATTCATTGAAAATTGCATTATTTGAAAACGGACCATTTTGACTACCCGAGGCATTTCGTAAGGTCACGGGTCATCGATCATTTGATATGAAAAATGGGACTTTCTCATTTGAACATGAATTAACTCAAAATTTTGTTTATATCTCTTTCCACAGTGAATGAACACGTTTTAAGCCCTAAAAGTGAATAACTGGGTCATGTAAATTCAGTTTAACCCTATCCCAAATCTTATGGTTTGGCACACTGAAAGCATGAAAATCACTATAAACATGCTCATTTTAGCTCCAAATGAGGTGATGCACATCTGAAAGTCAGATTTAGTTGAAAAATGCAATAATTGAAAACAGACCATTTTGGACAACTTGAAGGCATTTCGTAATCTCGCGGGTCATCGATCGTTTGACGTGAAAAATGGGACTTTCTGATTTGAGCATGAATTAACTCAAAATGTTGTTTGTATCTCATCCCTTAGTGAATAAACACATTTTAAGGCCTAAAAGTGAACAACTGGGTCATTTAAATTCAGTTTAACCCTATCCCAAATCTTGTGTTTTAGTACCCTAAAAGCATGAAAATCACTATAAACATGCTCATTTTTGTTCCAAACATGATACACATTTAAAATTCAGATTTAGTTGAAAAGTGCAATATTGAAAAATTGACCATTTTGGACAACTTGAAGGCATTTCGTAAGGCCGCGGGTCACCGATCGTTTGACATGAAAAATGGGACTTTCACATTTGAACATGAATTAACTCAAAATGTTGTTTATATCTCTTCCCCAGTGAATAAACATGTTTTAAGCCCAAAAACTGAACAACTGGGTCATTTAAATTCACCTTTAACCCTATCCCAAATCTTGTGTTTTGGCACCCTAAAAGTCTGAAAATCACTATAAACATGCTACTTTTAGCTCCAAACATGATGATCTGCATCCGAAGGTCAGAATTAGTTGAAAGATGCATTAATTGAAAACGGACCATTTTGGACAACTTGCAGGCATTTCGTAAGGTCGCTGGTTTAAATTCATTTACATTCATTTAAATTCAGTTTAACCCTATCCCAAATATTGTGGTTTGGCACCCTAGAAGCATGAAAATCACTATAAACATGCTCATTTTAGCTCCAAACGTGATGATACGTATCTGAAAGTCAGAATTAGTTAAAAAATGCAATATATGAAAACGGACCATTTTGACTACTCGGAGGCATTTCGTAAGGTGGCGGGTCATCGCTCATTTGACGTGAAAAATTAGACTTTCTCATTTGTACATGAATTAACTCAAAATGTTGTTTATACCTCTTTCCGCAGTGAATAAACATGTTTTAAGCCCTAAAAGTGAACAACCGGGTCATTTAAATTCAGTTTAACCCTGTCCCAAATCTTGTGTTTTGGCACCCTAGAAGCATGAAAATCACTATAAACATGCTCATTTTAGCTCCAAATGTGATAATCCACATCCCAAAGTCAGAATTCATTGAAAATTGCATTATTTGAAAACGGACCATTTTGACTACCCGAGGCATTTGGTAAGGTCACGGGTCATCGATCATTTGATATGAAAAATGGGACTTTCTCCTTTGAACATGAATTAACTCAAAATGTTGTTTATATATCTTCCTACAGTGAATAAACATGTTTTAAGCCCTAAAAGTGAACAACCGGGTCATTTAAATTCAGTTTAACCCTGTCCCAAATCTTGTGTTTTGGCACCCTAGAAGCATGAAAATCACTATAAACATGCTCATTTTAGCGCCAAACCTGATGATCCACATCCAAAAGTCAGAATTAGTTGAAAATTGCAATATTTGAAAACAGACCATTTAGGACTACTCGGAGGCATTTCGTAAGGTCGCGGGTCATCGCTCATTTGACGTGAAAAATTGCACTTTCTCATTTTAACATGAATTTACTCAAAATGTTGCGTATACCTCTTTCCACATTGAATAAACATTTTTTGAGCCCTAGAAGTGAACAACTAGGTCATTTAAATTCAGTTTAACCCTATCCCAAATCTTGTGTTTTGGCACCCTAGAAGCATGAAAATCACTATAAACATGCTCATTTTAGCTCCAAATGTGATAATCCACATCCCAAAGTCAGAATTCATTGAAAATTGCATTATTTGAAAACGGACCATTTTGACTACCCGAGGCATTTCGTAAGGTCACGGGTCATCGATCATTTGATATGAAAAATGGGACTTTCTCATTTGAACATGAATTAACTCAAAATGTTGTTTATATCTCTTCCCACAGTGAATAAACATGTTTTAAGCCCTAAAAGTGAACAACCGGGTCATTTAAATTCAGTTTAACCCTGTCCCAAATCTTGTGTTTTGGCACCCTAGAAGCATGAAAATCACTATAAACATGCTCATTTTAGCGCCAAACCTGATGATCCACATCCAAAAGTCAGAATTATTTGAAAATTGCAATATTTGAAAACAGACCATTTAGGACTACTCTGAGGCATTTCGTAAGGTCGCGGGTCATCGCTCATTTGACGTGAAAAATTGCACTTTCTCATGCAATCGATGGCCAGCGTGAACATCGAGGACACCATCAAGACCATGAGCACAATACACTCCGGCTCCCCGTCAGACCCTTTCCCGCACCACATCTTCAACAAAGCCAGCAGCTCCATCGCACCCCACCTGTGCAACATCATCAATCTCTCCTTCGAGACCGCGACCTTCCCAGAGAGCTGGAAACACGCAGAGATCAACGCCCTACTCAAAAACCCAAAGCGGACCCGAGAGACCTCAAGAACTTCCGGCCCATCTCTCTGCTTCTGTTCCCAGCCAAGGTCATCGAGAAGATCGTCAACAAACAGCTAACCCGATACCTCGAAGAAAACAGCATCCTGGACCCATCCCAATCAGGGTTCCGCAGCAACCACAGCACTGAGACTGCCCTCATCGCCGCCACCGACGACATCAGGATCCTGCTGGACAATGGTGAGACCGCAGCCCTCATCCTGCTGGACCTCTCCGCCGCCTTCGACACTGTCTGCCACCGCACTCTACGCGCACGCCTCCACGACGTAGGGATCCGAGACAAGGCCCTGGAATGGACCACCTCCTTCCTCGACGGCAGAACCCAGAGAGTCCGCCTCCCACCTTTCCGATCCGAAGCCTCCGAGATCATCTGCGGCGTACCCCAGGGATCGTCCCTCAGCCCAACACTGTTCAACATCTACATGGACCCGCTCGCACGCATCGCCAGACAACACGACCTCAACATTATCTCCTACGCCGACGACACTCAACTGATCCTCTCCCTCACCAAGGACCCCTCGCCGCCAAAGCCAATCTCCATGAAGGAATGAAGGCCGTCGCCGATTGGATGAAGATCAGCCGACTAAAGCTGAACACAGACAAAACGGAGGTCCTCATCCTCGGCTCCAACCCCTCAGCCTGGGACGACTCCTGGTGGCCAACGACGCTGGGAGCAGCCCCGACACCCACCGACCACGCACGCAACCTGGGAGTCATCCTCGACTCAACGCTCTCCATGGCCAAGAAAGTCAACGCAATCTCCTCCTCCTGCTTCAACACCCTCCGCATGCTTCGCAAGATCTACAGGTGGATCCCGACAGACACAAGAAGAACAGTCACCCAGGCCCTCGTCAGTAGCAGACTGGACTATGGGAACGCCCTCTACGTGGGAGCCCCGGCCAAGCTCATCAAGCGACTGCAATGCATACAAAACGCCTCCGCACGCCTGATCCTCGACGTACCACGTCACAGCCACATCACCCCCCACTTGAGGAACCTGCACTGGCTCCCCGTCGACAGGAGGATCACCTTCAAACTCCTCATCCACGCACACAAGGCACTCCACAAAACTGGCCCAGCCTACCTCAACAGACGACTCTTCTTCTAAGTCCCCAACCGCCAGCTCCGCTCCGCCGACCTCTCCCTCGCCACCGTCCCTTGCATTCGAAGAACAACCACCGGCAGCAGATCCTTCTCACACCTCGCCGCCAAGACCTGGAACACCCTTCCACTAAGCCTACGACAGACCCAAGACCTGCTGACCTTCAGGAGGCTACTCAAGACCTGGCTGTTCGACCAGTAGCAGCATCCCCCCCTTCCCTCTCCCCAGCGCCTTGAGACCCTCGCGGGTAAGTAGTGCGCTCTACAAATTCTGTGATTGATTGATTGATTGATGATCCACATCCAAAAGTCAGAATTAGTTGAAAATTGCACTATTTGAAAACAGACCATTTAGGACTACTCGGAGGCATTTCGTAAGGTCGCGGGTCATCGCTCATTTGACGTGAAAAATTGCACTTTCTCATTTTAACATGAATTAACTCAAAATGTTGTGTATACCTCTTTCCACATTGAATAAACATTTTTTGAGCCCTAGAAGTGAACAACTAGGTCATTTAAATTCAGTTTAACCCTATCCCAAATCTTGTGTTTTGGCACCCTAGAAGCATGAAAATCACTATAAACATGCTCATTTTAGCTCCAAACGTGATAATTCACATCCCAAAGTCAGAATTCATTGAAAATTGCATTATTTGAAAACGGACCATTTTGACTACCCGAGGCATTTCGTAAGGTCACGGGTCATCGATCATTTGATATGAAAAATGGGACTTTCTCATTTGAACATGAATTAACTCAAAATGTTGTTTATATCTCTTCCCACAGTGAATAAACATGTTTTAAGCCCTAAAAGTGAACAACCGGGTCATTTAAATTCAGTTTAACCCTGTCCCAAATCTTGTGTTTTGGCACCCTAGAAGCATGAAAATCACTATAAACATGCTCATTTTAGCTCCAAACGTGATAATCCACATCCCAAAGTCAGAATTCATTGAAAATTGCATTATTTGAAAATGGACCATTTTGACTACCCGAGGCATTTCGTAAGGTCACGGGTCATCGATCATTTGATATGAAAAATGGGACTTTCTCATTTGAACATGAATTAACTCAAAATGTTGTTTATATCTCTTTCCACAGTGAATGAACACGTTTTAAGCCCTAAAAGTGAACAACTGGGTCATTTAAATTCAGTTTAACCCTATCCCAAATCTTATGGTTTGGCACACTGAAAGCATGAAAATCACTATAAACATGCTCATTTTAGCTCCAAATGAGGTGATGCACATCTGAAAGTCAGATTTAGTTGAAAAATGCAATAATTGAAAACAGACCATTTTGGACAACTTGAAGCCATTTCGTAATCTCACGGGTCATCGATCGTTTGACGTGAAAAATGGGACTTTCTCATTTGAGCATGAATTAACTCAAAATGTTGTTTATATCTTTTCCCGCAGTGAATAAACACGTTTTAAGCCCTAAAAGTGAACACTGGGTCATTTAAATTCACTTTTAACCCTATCCCAAATATTGTGTTTGGCACCCTAGAAGCATGAAAATCACTATAAACATGCTCATTTTAGCACCTAACGTGATGATCCACATCCAAAATTCAGAATTTGTTGAAAAATGCAATAATTGAAAACGGACCATTTAGAACTAGTCGGAGACATTTCGTAAAGTCGCGGGTCATCGATCATTTGACGTGAAAAATTGGACTTTCTCAATTGTACATGAATTAACTCAAAATGTTGTTTATACCGCTTTCCGCAGTGAATAAACAAGTTTGAAACCCTAAAAGTGAACAACCGGGTCATTTAAATTAAGTTTAATCCTATCCCAAATCTTGTGTTTTGGCACCCTAGAAGCATGAAGATCACTATAAACATGCTCATTTTAGCTCCAAACGTGATGATCCACATCCCAAAGTCAGAATTCATTGAAAAATGCAATATTTGAATACGGACCATTTTGACTACCCGAGGCATTTTGTAAGGTCGCGGGTCATCGATCATTTGATATGAAAAATGGGACTTTCTCATTTGAACATGAATTAACTCAAAATGTTGTTTATATCTCTGCCCCAGTGAATAAACATGTTTTAGGCCCAAAAAGTGAACAACTGGGTCATTTAAATTCTCTTTTAACCCTATCCCAAATATTGTGTTTGGCACCCTAGAAGCATGAAAATCACCATAAACATGCTCATTTTAGCACCTAACGTGATGATCCACATCCAAAATTCAGAATTAGTTGAAAAATGCAATAATTGAAAACGGACCATTTAGGACTACTCGGAGACATTTCGTAAGGTCGCGGGTCATCGATCATTTGACGTGAAAAATTGGACTTTCTCAATTATACATGAATTAACTCAAAATGTTGTTTATATCTCTTTCCACAGTGAATGAACACGTTTTAAGCCCTAAAAGTGAACAACTGGGTCATTTAAATTCAGTTTAACCCTGTCCCAAATCTTGTGTTTTGGCACCCTAGAAGCATGAAAATTACTATAAACATGCTCAATGCTCATTTTAGCTCCAAACGTGATGATCCACATCCAAAAGTCAGAATTAGTTGAAAAATGCAATATTTGAAAACGGAGCATTTAGGACTACTTTGAGACATTTCGTAAGGTTGCGCACGGGTCATCGCTCATTTGACGTGAAAAATTGGACTTTCTCCTTTTAACATGAATTAACTTAAAATGTTGTGTATACCTCTTTCCGCAGTGAATAAAGATTTTTAAGCACTAAAAGTGAACAACTGGGTCATTTAAATTCAGTTTAACCCTATCCCAAATCTTGTGTTTTGGCACCCTAGAAGCATGAAAATCACTATAAACATGCTCATTTTAGCTCCAAACGTGATGATCCACATCCAAAATTCAGAATTAGTTGAAAAATGCAATATTTGAAAACGGACCATTTAGGACAACTCTGAGACATTTCGTAAGGCCGCAGGTCATCGATCATTTGACGTGAAAAATTGGACTTTCTCAATTGTACATGAATTAACTCAAAATGTTGTTTATACCTCTTTCCGCAGTGAATAAACATGTTTTAAGCCCAAAAAGTGAACAACCGGGTCATTTAAATTAAGCTTAACCCTATCCCAAATCTTGTGTTTTGGTACCCTCGAAGCATGAAAATCACTATAAACATGCTCATTTTAGCTACAAACATGATGATCCACATCCAAAAGTCAGAATTCATTAAAAAATACAATATTTGAAAACGGACCATTTTCACTACCCGAGGCATTTCGTAAGGTCGCGTGTCATCGATCATTTGATATGAAAAATGGGACTTTCTCATTTGAACATGAATTAACTCAAAATGTTGGTTATACCTCTTTCCACACTGTATAAAGCCCTGTATAAGCCCTAAAATTGAACAACCGGATCATTTAAATTCAGTTTAACCCTGTCCCAAATCTTGTGCTTTGGCACCCTAGAAGCATGAAAATCACTATAAATATGCTCATTTTAGCTCCAAACGTGATGATCCACATCCAAAAGTCAGAATTAGTTGAAAAATGCAATATTTGAAAACAGACCATTTAGGACTACTTGGAGGCATTTCGTAAGGTCGCGGGTCATTGCTCATTTGACATGAAAAATTAGACTTTCTCAGTTGAACATGAATTAACTCAAAATGTTGTTTATATCTTTTCCTGCACTGAATAAACACGTTTTAAGCCCTAAAAGTGAACAACCGGGTCATTTAAATTCAGTTTAACCCTGTCCCAAATCTTGTGTTTTGGCACCCTAGAAGCATGAAAATCACTATAAACATGCTCATTTTAGCTCCAAACGTGATAATCCACATCCCAAAGTCAGAATTCATTGAAAATTGCATTATTTGAAAACGGACCATTTTGACTACCCGAGGCATTTCGTAAGGTCACGGGTCATCGATCATTTGATATGAAAAATGGGACTTTCTCATTTGAACATGAATTAACTCAAAATGTTGTTTATATCTCTTTCCACAGTGAATGAACACGTTTTAAGCCCTAAAAGTGAACAACTGGGTCATTTAAATTCAGTTTAACCCTATCCCAAATCTTATGGTTTGGCACACTGAAAGCATGAAAATCACTATAAACATGCTCATTTTAGCTCCAAATGAGGTGATGCACATCTGAAAGTCAGATTTAGTTGAAAAATGCAATAATTGAAAACAGACCATTTTGGACAACTTGAAGGCATTTCGTAATCTCGCGGGTCATCGATCGTTTGACGTGAAAAATGGGACTTTCTCATTTGAGCATGAATTAACTCAAAATGTTGTTTGTATCTCATCCCTCAGTGAATAAACCCATTTTAAGGCCTAAAAGTGAACAACTGGGTCATTTAAATTCAGTTTAACTCTATCCCAAATCTTGTGTTTTAGTACCCTAAAAGCATGAAAATCACTATAAACATGCTCATTTTTGTTCCAAACATGATACACATTTAAAATTCAGATTTAGTTGAAAAGTGCAATATTGAAAAATTGACCATTTTGGACAACTTGAAGGCATTTTGTAAGGCCGCGGGTCACCGATCGTTTGACATGAAAAATGGGACTTTCACATTTGAACATGAATTAACTCAAAATGTTGTTTATATCTCTTCCCCAGTGAATAAACATGTTTTAAGCCCAAAAACTGAACAACTGGGTCATTTAAATTCACCTTTAACCCTATCCCAAATCTTGTGTTTTGGCACCCTAAAAGTCTGAAAATCACTATAAACATGCTACTTTTAGCTCCAAACATGATGATCTGCATCCGAAGGACAGAATTAGTTGAAAGATGCATTAATTGAAAACGGACCATTTTGGACAACTTGCAGGCATTTCGTAAGGTCGCTGGTTTAAATTCATTTACATTCATTTAAATTCAGTTTAACCCTATCCCAAATATTGTGGTTTGGCACCCTAGAAGCATGAAAATCACTATAAACATGCTCATTTTAGCTCCAAACGTGATGATACGTATCTGAAAGTCAGAATTAGTTAAAAAATGCAATATATGAAAACGGACCATTTTGACTACTCGGAGGCATTTCGTAAGGTGGCGGGTCATCGCTCATTTGACGTGAAAAATTAGACTTTCTCATTTGTACATGAATTAACTCAAAATGTTGTTTATACCTCTTTCCGCAGTGAATAAACATGTTTTAAGCCCTAAAAGTGAACAACCGGGTCATTTAAATTCAGTTTAACCCTGTCCCAAATCTTGTGTTTTGGCACCCTAGAAGCATGAAAATCACTATAAACATGCTCATTTTAGCTCCAAATGTGATAATCCACATCCCAAAGTCAGAATTCATTGAAAATTGCATTATTTGAAAACGGACCATTTTGACTACCCGAGGCATTTCGTAAGGTCACGGGTCATCGATCATTTGATATGAAAAATGGGACTTTCTCCTTTGAACATGAATTAACTCAAAATGTTGTTTATATCTCTTCCTACAGTGAATAAACATGTTTTAAGCCCTAAAAGTGAACAACCGGGTCATTTAAATTCAGTTTAACCCTGTCCCAAATCTTGTGTTTTGGCACCCTAGAAGCATGAAAATCACTATAAACATGCTCATTTTAGCGCCAAACCTGATGATCCACATCCAAAAGTCAGAATTAGTTGAAAATTGCAATATTTGAAAACAGACCATTTAGGACTACTCGGAGGCATTTCGTAAGGTCGCGGGTCATCGCTCATTTGACGTGAAAAATTGCACTTTCTCATTTTAACATGAATTAACTCAAAATGTTGTGTATACCTCTTTCCACATTGAATAAACATTTTTTGAGCCCTAGAAGTGAACAACTAGGTCATTTAAATTCAGTTTAACCCTATCCCAAATCTTGTGATTTGGCACCCTAGAAGCATGAAAATCACTATAAACATGCTCATTTTAGCTCCAAACGTGATAATCCACATCCCAAAGTCAGAATTAATTGAAAATTGCATTATTTGAAAACGGACCATTTTGACTACCCGAGGCATTTCGTAAGGTCACGGGTCATCGATCATTTGATATGAAAAATGGGACTTTCTCATTTGAACATGAATTAACTCAAAATGTTGTATATATCTCTTCCCACAGTGAATAAACATGTTTTAAGCCCTAAAAGTGAACAACCGGGTCATTTAAATTCAGTTTAACCCTGTCCCAAATCTTGTGTTTTGGCACCCTAGAAGCATGAAAATCACTATAAACATGCTCATTTTAGCGCCAAACCTGATGATCCACATCCAAAAGTCAGAATTAGTTGAAAATTGCAATATTTGAAAACAGACCATTTAGGACTACTCGGAGGCATTTCGTAAGGTCGCGGGTCATCGCTCATTTGACGTGAAAAATTGCACTTTCTCATTTTAACATGAATTAACTCAAAATGTTGTGTATACCTCTTTCCACATTGAATAAACATTTTTTGAGCCCTAGAAGTGAACAACTAGGTCATTTAAATTCAGTTTAACCCTATCCCAAATCTTGTGTTTTGGCACCCTAGAAGCATGAAAATCACTATAAACATGCTCATTTTAGCTCCAAACGTGATAATTCACATCCCAAAGTCAGAATTCATTGAAAATTGCATTATTTGAAAACGGACCATTTTGACTACCCGAGGCATTTCGTAAGGTCACGGGTCATCGATCATTTGATATGAAAAATGGGACTTTCTCATTTGAACATGAATTAACTCAAAATGTTGTTTATATCTCTTCCCACAGTGAATAAACATGTTTTAAGCCCTAAAAGTGAACAACCGGGTCATTTAAATTCAGTTTAACCCTGTCCCAAATCTTGTGTTTTGGCACCCTAGAAGCATGAAAATCACTATAAACATGCTCATTTTAGCTCCAAACGTGATAATCCACATCCCAAAGTCAGAATTCATTGAATTTTGCATTATTTGAAAATGGACCATTTTGACTACCCGAGGCATTTTGTAAGGTCACGGGTCATCGATCATTTGATATGAAAAATGGGACTTTCTCATTTGAACATGAATTAACTCAAAATGTTGTTTATATCTCTTCCCACAGTAAATAAACATGTTTTAAGCCCTAAAAGTGAACAACCGGGTCATTTAAATTCAGTTTAACCCTGTCCCAAATCTTGTGTTTTGGCACCCTAGAAGCATGAAATCACTATAAACATGCTCATTTTAGCGCCAAACCTGATGATCCACATCCAAAAGTCAGAATTAGTTGAAAATTGCAATATTTCAAAACAGACCATTTAGGACTACTCGGAGGCATTTCGTAAGGTCGCGGGTCATCGCTCATTTGACGTGAAAAATTGCACTTTCTCATTTTAACATGAATTAACTCAAAATGTTGTGTATACCTCTTTCCACATTGAATAAACATTTTTTGAGCCCTAGAAGTGAACAACTAGGTCATTTAAATTCAGTTTAACCCTATCCCAAATCTTGTGTTTTGGCACCCTAGAAGCATGAAAATCACTTTAAACATGCTCATTTTAGCTCCAAACGTGATGATCCACATCCAAAATTCAGAATTAGTTGAAAAATGCAATATTTGAAAACGGACCATTTAGGACAACTCTGAGACATTTCGTAAGGCCGCAGGTCATCGATCATTTGACGTGAAAAATTGGACTTTCTCAATTGAGCATGAATTAACTCAAAATGTTGTTTGTATCTCATCCCTCAGTGAATAAACCCATTTTAAGGCCTAAAAGTGAACAACTGGGTCATTTAAATTCAGTTTAACTCTATCCCAAATCTTGTGTTTTAGTACCCTAAAAGCATGAAAATCACTATAAACATGCTCATTTTTGTTCCAAACATGATACACATTTAAAATTCAGATTTAGTTGAAAAGTGCAATATTGAAAAATTGACCATTTTGGATAACTTGAAGGCATTTCGTAAGGCCGCGGGTCACCGATCGTTTGACATGAAAAATGGGACTTTCACATTTGAACATGAATTAACTCAAAATGTTGTTTATATCTCTTCCCCAGTGAATAAACATGTTTTAAGCCCAAAAACTGAACAACTGGGTCATTTAAATTCACCTTTAACCCTATCCCAAATCTTGTGTTTTGGCACCCTAAAAGTCTGAAAATCACTATAAACATGCTACTTTTAGCTCCAAACATGATGATCTGCATCCGAAGGTCAGAATTAGTTGAAAGATGCATTAATTGAAAACGGACCATTTTGGACAACTTGCAGGCATTTCGTAAGGTCGCTGGTTTAAATTCATTTACATTCATTTAAATTCAGTTTAACCCTATCCCAAATATTGGGGCATATTAGCAAGACCGGCGATAAAATTATCGCCGCTTTAGCGGCAGAAACTGCCGCTAAAACGGCGATAATGGGCTTGCTAATATGCGTTATGGAATTCCAATAGAAGCCCAGGTTAGATGTCCTGCACATCTAACCTGGGCTTCTATTGAATTTATAACGCATATTAGCAAGCCCATTATCGCCGTTTTAGCGGCAGTTTCCTGCCGCTAAAACGGCGATAATTTTATCGCCGGTCTTGCTAATATGCCCCGTTGTGGTTTGGCACCCTAGAAGCATGAAAATCACTATAAACATGCTCATTTTAGCTCCAAACGTGATGATACGTATCTGAAAGTCAGAATTAGTTAAAAAATGCAATATATGAAAACTGACCATTTTGACTACTCGGAGGCATTTCGTAAGGTGGCGGGTCATCGCTCATTTGACGTGAAAAATTAGACTTTCTCATTTGTACATGAATTAACTCAAAATATTGTTTATACCTCTTTCCGCAGTGAATAAACATGTTTTAAGCCCTAAAAGTGAACAACCGGGTCATTTAAATTCAGTTTAACCCTGTCCCAAATCTTGTGTTTTGGCACCCTAGAAGCATGAAAATCACTATAAACATGCTCATTTTAGCTCCAAATGTGATAATCCACATCCCAAAGTCAGAATTCATTGAAAATTGCATTATTTGAAAACGGACCATTTTGACTACCCGAGGCATTTCGTAAGGTCACGGGTCATCGATCATTTGATATGAAAAATGGGACTTTCTCCTTTGAACATGAATTAACTCAAAATGTTGTTTATATCTCTTCCTACAGTGAATAAACATGTTTTAAGCCCTAAAAGTGAACAACCGGGTCATTTAAATTCAGTTTAACCCTGTCCCAAATCTTGTGTTTTGGCACCCTAGAAGCATGAAAATCACTATAAACATGCTCATTTTAGCGCCAAACCTGATGATCCACATCCAAAAGTCAGAATTAGTTGAAAATTGCAATATTTGAAAACAGACCATTTAGGACTACTCGGAGGCATTTCGTAAGGTCGTGGGTCATCGCTCATTTGACGTGAAAAATTGCACTTTCTCATTTTAACATGAATTAACTCAAAATGTTGTGTATACCTCTTTCCACATTGAATAAACATTTTTTGAGCCCTAGAAGTGAACAACTAGGTCATTTAAATTCAGTTTAACCCTATCCCAAATCTTGTGTTTTGGCACCCTAGAAGCATGAAAATCACTATAAACATGCTCATTTTAGCTCCAAACGTGATAATTCACATCCCAAAGTCAGAATTCATTGAAAATTGCATTATTTGAAAACTGACCATTTTGACTACCCGAGGCATTTCGTAAGGTCACGGGTCATCGATCATTTGATATGAAAAATGGGACTTTCTCATTTGAACATGAATTAACTCAAAATGTTGTTTATATCTCTTCCCACAGTGAATAAACATGTTTTAAGCCCTAAAAGTGAACAACCGGGTCATTTAAATTCAGTTTAACCCTGTCCCAAATCTTGTGTTTTGGCACCCTAGAAGCATGAAAATCACTATAAACATGCTCATTTTAGCTCCAAACGTGATAATCCACATTCCAAAGTCAGAATTCATTGAAAATTGCATTATTTGAAAATGGACCATTTTGACTACCTGAGGCATTTCGTAAGGTCACGGGTCATCGATCATTTGATATGAAAAATGGGACTTTCTCATTTGAACATGAATTAACTCAAAATGTTGTTTATATCTCTTCCCACAGTGAATAAACATGTTTTAAGCCCTAAAAGTGAACAACCGGGTCATTTAAATTCAGTTTAACCCTGTCCCAAATCTTGTGTTTTGGCACCCTAGAAGCATGAAATCACTATAAACATGCTCATTTTAGCGCCAAACCTGATGATCCACATCCAAAAGTCAGAATTAGTTGAAAATTGCAATATTTCAAAACAGACCATTTAGGACTACTCGGAGGCATTTCGTAAGGTCGCGGGACATCGCTCATTTGACGTGAAAAATTGCACTTTCTCATTTTAACATGAATTAACTCAAAATGTTGTGTATACCTCTTTCCACATTGAATAAACATTTTTTGAGCCCTAGAAGTGAACAACTAGGTCATTTAAATTCAGTTTAACCCTATCCCAAATCTTGTGTTTTGGCCCCCTAGAAGCATGAAAATCACTATAAACATGCTCATTTTAGCTCCAAACGTGATAATTCACATCCCAAAGTCAGAATTCATTGAAAATTGCATTATTTGAAAACGGACCATTTTGACTACCCGAGGCATTTTGTAAGGTCACGGGTCATCGATCATTTGATATGAAAAATGGGACTTTCTCATTTGAACATGAATTAACTCAAAATGTTGTTTATATCTCTTCCCACAGTGAATAAACATGTTTTAAGCCCTAAAAGTGAACAACCGGGTCATTTAAATTCAGTTTAACCCTGTCCCAAATCTTGTGTTTTGGCACCCTAGAAGCATGAAAATCACTATAAACATGCTCATTTTAGCTCCAAACGTGATAATCCACATCCCAAAGTCAGAATTCATTGAAAATTGCATTATTTGAAAATGGACCATTTTGACTACCCGAGGCATTTCGTAAGGTCACGGGTCATCGATCATTTGATATGAAAATGGGACTTTCTCATTTGAACATGAATTAACTCAAAATGTTGTTTATATCTCTTTCCACAGTGAATGAACACGTTTTAAGCCCTAAAAGTGAACAACTGGGTCATTTAAATTCAGTTTAACCCTATCCCAAATCTTATGGTTTGGCACACTGAAAGCATGAAAATCACTATAAACATGCTCATTTTAGCTCCAAATGAGGTGATGCACATCTGAAAGTCAGATTTAGTTGAAAAATGCAATAATTGAAAACAGACCATTTTGGACAACTTGAAGCCATTTCGTAATCTCGCGGGTCATCGATCGTTTGACGTGAAAAATGGGATTTTCTCATTTGAGCATGAATTAACTCAAAATGTTGTTTGTATCTCATCCCTCAGTGAATAAACACATTTTAAGGCCTAAAAGTGAACAACTGGGTCATTTAAATTCAGTTTAACCCTATCCCAAATCTTGTGTTTTAGCACCCTAAAAGCATGAAAATCACTATAAACATGCTCATTTTTGTCCCAAACATGATGATACACATTTAAAATTCAGATTTAGTTGAAAAGTGCAATATTGAAAAATTGACCATTTTGGACAACTTGAAGGCATTTCGTTATCTCGCGGGTCACCGATCGTTTGACATGAAAAATGGGACTTTCACATTTGAACATGAATTAACTCAAAATGTTGTTTATATCTCTTCCCCAGTGAATAAACATGTTTTAAGCCCAAAAACTGAACGACTGGGTCATTTAAATTCACCTTTAACCCTATCCCAAATCTTGTGTTTTGGCACCCTAAAAGTCTGAAAATCACTATAAACATGCTACTTTTAGCTCCAAACATGATGATCTGCATCCGAAGGTCAGAATTAGTTGAAAGATGCATTAATTGAAAATGGACCATTTTGGACAACTTGCAGGCATTTCGTAAGGTCGCTGGTTTAAATTCATTTACATTCATTTAAATTCAGTTTAACCCTATCCCAAATATTGTGGTTTGGCACCCTAGAAGCATGAAAATCACTATAAACATGCTCATTTTAGCTCCAAACGTGATGATACGTATCTGAAAGTCAGAATTAGTTAAAAAATGCAATATATGAAAACGGACCATTTGACTACTCGGAGGCATTTCGTAAGGTGGCGGGTCATCGCTCATTTGACGTGAAAAATTAGACTTTCTCATTTGTACATGAATTAACTCAAAATGTTGTTTATACCTCTTTCCGCAGTGAATAAACATGTTTTAAGCCCTAAAAGTGAACAACTAGGTCATTTAAATTCAGTTTAACCCTGTCCCAAATCTTGTGTTTTGGCACCCTAGAAGCATGAAAATCACTATAAACATGCTCATTTTATCTCCAAACGTGATAATCCACATCCCAAAGTCAGAATTCATTGAAAATTGCATTATTTGAAAATGGACCATTTTGACTACCCGAGGCATTTCGTAAGGTCACGGGTCATCGATCATTTGATATGAAAAATGGGACTTTCTCATTTGAACATGAATTAACTCAAAATGTTGTTTATATCTCTTCCCACAGTGAATAAACATGTTTTAAGCCCTAAAAGTGAACAACCGGGTCATTTAAATTCAGTTTAACCCTGTCCCAAATCTTGTGTTTTGGCACCCTAGAAGCATGAAAATCACTATAAACATGCTCATTTTAGCTCCAAACGTGATAATCCACATCCCAAAGTCAGAATTCATTGAATTTTGCATTATTTGAAAATGGACCATTTTGACTACCCGAGGCATTTTGTAAGGTCACGGGTCATCGATCATTTGATATGAAAAATGGGACTTTCTCATTTGAACATGAATTAACTCAAAATGTTGTTTATATCTCTTCCCACAGTAAATAAACATGTTTTAAGCCCTAAAAGTGAACAACCGGGTCATTTAAATTCAGTTTAACCCTGTCCCAAATCTTGTGTTTTGGCACCCTAGAAGCATGAAATCACTATAAACATGCTCATTTTAGCGCCAAACCTGATGATCCACATCCAAAAGTCAGAATTAGTTGAAAATTGCAATATTTCAAAACAGACCATTTAGGACTACTCGGAGGCATTTCGTAAGGTCGCGGGTCATCGCTCATTTGACGTGAAAAATTGCACTTTCTCATTTTAACATGAATTAACTCAAAATGTTGTGTATACCTCTTTCCACATTGAATAAAAAAAATTTGAGCCCTAGAAGTGAACAACTAGGTCATTTAAATTCAGTTTAACCCTATCCCAAATCTTGTGTTTTGGCACCCTAGAAGCATGAAAATCACTTTAAACATGCTCATTTTAGCTCCAAACGTGATGATCCACATCCAAAATTCTGAATTAGTTGAAAAATGCAATATTTGAAAACGGACCATTTAGGACAACTCTGAGACATTTCGTAAGGCCGCAGGTCATCGATCATTTGACGTGAAAAATTTGACTTTCTCAATTGAGCATGAATTAACTCAAAATGTTGTTTGTATCGCATCCCTCAGTGAATAAACCCATTTTAAGGCCTAAAAGTGAACAACTGGGTCATTTAAATTCAGTTTAACTCTATCCCAAATCTTGTGTTTTAGTACCCTAAAAGCATGAAAATCACTATAAACATGCTCATTTTTGTTCCAAACATGATACACATTTAAAATTCAGATTTAGTTGAAAAGTGCAATATTGAAAAATTGACCATTTTGGATAACTTGAAGGCATTTCGTAAGGCCGCGGGTCACCGATCGTTTGACATGAAAAATGGGACTTTCACATTTGAACATGAATTAACTCAAAATGTTGTTTATATCTCTTCCCCAGTGAATAAACATGTTTTAAGCCCAAAAACTGAACAACTGGGTCATTTAAATTCACCTTTAACCCTATCCCAAATCTTGTGTTTTGGCACCCTAAAAGTCTGAAAATCACTATAAACATGCTACTTTTAGCTCCAAACATGATGATCTGCATCCGAAGGTCAGAATTAGTTAAAAGATGCATTAATTGAAAACGGACCATTTTGGACAACTTGCAGGCATTTCGTAAGGTCGCTGGTTTAAATTCATTTACATTCATTTAAATTCAGTTTAACCCTATCCCAAATATTGGAGCATATTAGCAAGACCGGCGATAAAATTATCGCCGTTTTAGCGGCAGAAACTGCCGCTAAAACGGCGATAATGGGCTTGCTAATATGCGTTATGGAATTCCAATAGAAGCCCAGGTTAGATGTCCTGCACATCTAACCTGGGCTTCTATTGAATTTTATAACGCATATTAGCAAGTCCATTATCGCCGTTTTAGCGGCAGTTTCCTGCCGCTAAAACGGCGATAATTTTATCGCCGGTCTTGCTAATATGCCCCGTTGTGGTTTGGCACCCTAGAAGCATGAAAATCACTATAAACATGCTCATTTTAGCTCCAAACGTGATGATACGTATCTGAAAGTCAGAATTAGTTAAAAATGCAATATATGAAAACTGACCATTTTGACTACTCGGAGGCATTTCGTAAGGTGGCGGGTCATCGCTCATTTGACGTGAAAAATTAGACTTTCTCATTTGTACATGAATTAACTCAAAATATTGTTTATACCTCTTTCCGCAGTGAATAAACATGTTTTAAGCCCTAAAAGTGAACAACCGGGTCATTTAAATTCAGTTTAACCCTGTCCCAAATCTTGTGTTTTGGCACCCTAGAAGCATGAAAATCACTATAAACATGCTCATTTTAGCTCCAAATGTGATAATCCACATCCCAAAGTCAGAATTCATTGAAAATTGCATTATTTGAAAACGGACCATTTTGACTACCCGAGGCATTTCGTAAGGTCACGGGTCATCGATCATTTGATATGAAAAATGGGACTTTCTCCTTTGAACATGAATTAACTCAAAATGTTGTTTATATATCTTCCTACAGTGAATAAACATGTTTTAAGCCCTAAAAGTGAACAACCGGGTCATTTAAATTCAGTTTAACCCTGTCCCAAATCTTGTGTTTTGGCACCCTAGAAGCATGAAAATCACTATAAACATGCTCATTTTAGCGCCAAACCTGATGATCCACATCCAAAAGTCAGAATTAGTTGAAAATTGCAATATTTGAAAACAGACCATTTAGGACTACTCGGAGGCATTTCGTAAGGTCGCGGGTCATCGCTCATTTGACGTGAAAAATTGCACTTTCTCATTTTAACATGAATTTACTCAAAATGTTGCGTATACCTCTTTCCACATTGAATAAACATTTTTTGAGCCCTAGAAGTGAACAACTAGGTCATTTAAATTCAGTTTAACCCTATCCCAAATCTTGTGTTTTGGCACCCTAGAAGCATGAAAATCACTATAAACATGCTCATTTTAGCTCCAAATGTGATAATCCACATCCCAAAGTCAGAATTCATTGAAAATTGCATTATTTGAAAACGGACCATTTTGACTACCCGAGGCATTTCGTAAGGTCACGGGTCATCGATCATTTGATATGAAAAATGGGACTTTCTCATTTGAACATGAATTAACTCAAAATGTTGTTTATATCTCTTCCCACAGTGAATAAACATGTTTTAAGCCCTAAAAGTGAACAACCGGGTCATTTAAATTCAGTTTAACCCTGTCCCAAATCTTGTGTTTTGGCACCCTAGAAGCATGAAAATCACTATAAACATGCTCATTTTAGCGCCAAACCTGATGATCCACATCCAAAAGTCAGAATTAGTTGAAAATTGCAATATTTGAAAACAGACCATTTAGGACTACTCGGAGGCATTTCGTAAGGTCGCGGGTCATCGCTCATTTGACGTGAAAAATTGCACTTTCTCATTTTAACATGAATTAACTCAAAATGTTGTGTATACCTCTTTCCACATTGAATAAACATTTTTTGAGCCCTAGAAGTGAACAACTAGGTCATTTAAATTCAGTTTAACCCTATCCCAAATCTTGTGTTTTGGCACCCTAGAAGCATGAAAATCACTATAAACATGCTCATTTTAGCTCCAAACGTGATAATTCACATCCCAAAGTCAGAATTCATTGAAAATTGCATTATTTGAAAACGGACCATTTTGACTACCCGAGGCATTTCGTAAGGTCACGGGTCATCGATCATTTGATATGAAAAATGGGACTTTCTCATTTGAACATGAATTAACTCAAAATGTTGTTTATATCTCTTCCCACAGTGAATAAACATGTTTTAAGCCCTAAAAGTGAACAACCGGGTCATTTAAATTCAGTTTAACCCTGTCCCAAATCTTGTGTTTTGGCACCGTAGAAGCATGAAAATCACTATAAACATGCTCATTTTAGCTCCAAACGTGATAATCCACATCCCAAAGTCAGAATTCATTGAAAATTGCATTATTTGAAAATGGACCATTTTGACTACCCGAGGCATTTCGTAAGGTCACGGGTCATCGATCATTTGATATGAAAAATGGGACTTTCTCATTTGAACATGAATTAACTCAAAATGTTGTTTATATCTCTTCCCACAGTGAATAAACATGTTTTAAGCCCTAAAAGTGAACAACCGGGTCATTTAAATTCAGTTTAACCCTGTCCCAAATCTTGTGTTTTGGCACCCTAGAAGCATGAAATCACTATAAACATGCTCATTTTAGCGCCAAACCTGATGATCCACATCCAAAAGTCAGAATTAGTTGAAAATTGCAATATTTCAAAACAGACCATTTAGGACTACTCGGAGGCATTTCGTAAGGTCGCGGGTCATCGCTCATTTGACGTGAAAAATTGCACTTTCTCATTTTAACATGAATTAACTCAAAATGTTGTGTATACCTCTTTCCACATTGAATAAACATTTTTTGAGCCCTAGAAGTGAACAACTAGGTCATTTAAATTCAGTTTAACCCTATCCCAAATCTTGTGTTTTGGCACCCTAGAAGCATGAAAATCACTATAAACATGCTCATTTTAGCTCCAAACGTGATAATTCACATCCCAAAGTCAGAATTCATTGAAAATTGCATTATTTGAAAACGGACCATTTTGACTACCCGAGGCATTTCGTAAGGTCACGGGTCATCGATCATTTGATATGAAAAATGGGACTTTCTCATTTGAACATGAATTAACTCAAAATGTTGTTTATATCTCTTCCCACAGTGAATAAACATGTTTTAAGCCCTAAAAGTGAACAACCGGGTCATTTAAATTCAGTTTAACCCTGTCCCAAATCTTGTGTTTTGGCACCCTAGAAGCATGAAAATCACTATAAACATGCTCATTTTAGCTCCAAACGTGATAATCCACATCCCAAAGTCAGAATTCTTTGAAAATTGCATTATTTGAAAATGGACCATTTTGACTACCCGAGGCATTTCGTAAGGTCACGGGTCATCGATCATTTGATATGAAAAATGGGACTTTCTCATTTGAACATGAATTAACTCAAAATGTTGTTTATATCTCTTTCCACAGTGAATGAACACGTTTTAAGCCCTAAAAGTGAACAACTGGGTCATTTAAATTCAGTTTAACCCTATCCCAAATCTTATGGTTTGGCACACTGAAAGCATGAAAATCACTATAAACATGCTCATTTTAGCTCCAAATGAGGTGATGCACATCTGAAAGTCAGATTTAGTTGAAAAATGCAATAATTGAAAACAGACCATTTTGGACAACTTGAAGGCATTTCGTAATCTCGCGGGTCATCGATCGTTTGACGTGAAAAATGGGACTTTCTCATTTGAGCATGAATTAACTCAAAATGTTGTTTGTATCTCATCCCTCAGTGAATAAACACATTTTAAGGCCTAAAAGTGAACAACTGGGTCATTTAAATTCAGTTTAACCCTATCCCAAATCTTGTGTTTTAGCACCCTAAAAGCATGAAAATCACTATAAACATGCTCATTTTTGTCCCAAACATGATGATACACATTTAAAATTCAGATTTAGTTGAAAAGTGCAATATTGAAAAATTGACCATTTTGGACAACTTGAAGGCATTTCGTTATCTCGCAGGTCACCGATCGTTTGACATGAAAAATGGGACTTTCACATTTGAACATGAATTAACTCAAAATGTTGTTTATATCTCTTCCCCAGTGAATAAACATGTTTTAAGCCCAAAAACTGAACGACTGGGTCATTTAAATTCACCTTTAACCCTATCCCAAATCTTGTGTTTTGGCACCCTAAAAGTCTGAAAATCACTATAAACATGCTACTTTTAGCTCCAAACATGATGATCTGCATCCGAAGGTCAGAATTAGTTGAAAGATGCATTAATTGAAAATGGACCATTTTGGACAACTTGCAGGCATTTCGTAAGGTCGCTGGTTTAAATTCATTTACATTCATTTAAATTCAGTTTAACCCTATCCCAAATATTGTGGTTTGGCACCCTAGAAGCATGAAAATCACTATAAACATGCTCATTTTAGCTCCAAACGTGATGATACGTATCTGAAAGTCAGAATTAGTTAAAAAATGCAATATATGAAAACGGACCATTTGACTACTCGGAGGCATTTCGTAAGGTGGCGGGTCATCGCTCATTTGACGTGAAAAATTAGACTTTCTCATTTGTACATGAATTAACTCAAAATGTTGTTTATACCTCTTTCCGCAGTGAATAAACATGTTTTAAGCCCTAAAAGTGAACAACTAGGTCATTTAAATTCAGTTTAACCCTGTCCCAAATCTTGTGTTTTGGCACCCTAGAAGCATGAAAATCACTATAAACATGCTCATTTTAGCTCCAAACGTGATAATCCACATCCCAAAGTCAGAATTCATTGAAAATTGCATTATTTGAAAATGGACCATTTTGACTACCCGAGGCATTTCGTAAGGTCACGGGTCATCGATCATTTGATATGAAAAATGGGACTTTCTCATTTGAACATGAATTAACTCAAAATGTTGTTTATATCTCTTCCCACAGTGAATAAACATGTTTTAAGCCCTAAAAGTGAACAACCGGGTCATTTAAATTCAGTTTAACCCTGTCCCAAATCTTGTGTTTTGGCACCCTAGAAGCATGAAAATCACTATAAACATGCTCATTTTAGCACCTAACGTGATGATCCACATCCAAAATTCAGAATTTGTTGAAAAATGCAATAATTGAAAACGGACCATTTAGAACTACTCGGAGACATTTCGTAAAGTCGCGGGTCATCGATCATTTGACGTGAAAAATTGGACTTTCTCAATTGTACATGAATTAACTCAAAATGTTGTTTATATCGCTTTCCGCAGTGAATAAACAAGTTTGAAACCCTAAAAGTGAACAACCGGGTCATTTAAATTAAGTTTAATCCTATCCCAAATCTTGTGTTTTGGCACCCTAGAAGCATGAAGATCACTATAAACATGCTCATTTAAGCTCCAAACATGATGATCCACATCCCAAAGTCAGAATTCATTGAAAAATGCAATATTTGAATACGGACCATTTTGACTACCCGAGGCATTTTGTAAGGTCGCGGGTCATCGATCATTTGATATGAAAAATGGGACTTTCTCATTTGAACATGAATTAACTCAAAATGTTGTTTATATCTTTTCCCGCAGTGAATAAACACGTTTTAAGCCCTAAAAGTGAACACTGGGTCATTTAAATTCACTTTTAACCCTATCCCAAATATTGTGTTTGGCACCCTAGAAGCATGAAAATCACTATAAACATGCTCATTTTAGCACCTAACGTGATGATCCACATCCAAAATTCAGAATTAGTTGAAAAATGCAATAATTGAAAACGGACCATTTAGGACTACTCGGAGACATTTCGTAAGGTCGCGGGTCATCGATCATCTGACGTGAAAAATTGGACTTTCTCAATTATACATGAATTAACTCAAAATGTTGTTTATACCGCTTTCCGCAGTGAATAAACAAGTTTTAAACCCTAAAAGTGAACAACCGGGTCATTTAAATTAAGTTTAATCCTATCCCAAATCTTGTGTTTTGGCACCCTAGAAGCATGAAAATCACTATAAACATGCTCAATGCTCATTTTAGCGCCAAACGTGATGATCCACATCCAAAAGTCAGAATTAGTTGAAAAATGCAATATTTGAAAACTGACCATTTAGGACTACTTTGAGATATTTCGTAAGGTCGCGCACGGGTCATCGCTCATTTGACGTGAAAAATTGGACTTTCTCATTTTAACATGAATTAACTTAAAATGTTGTGTATACCTCTTTCCGCAGTGAATAAAGATTTTTTAAGCACTAAAAGTGAACAACTGGATCATTTAAATTCAGTTTAACCCTATCCCAAATCTTGTGTTTTGGCACCCTAGAAGCATGAAAATCACAATAAACATGCTCATTTTAGCTCCAAACGTGATGATCCACATCCCAAAGTCAGAATTCATTGAAAAATGCAATATTTGAATACGGACCATTTTGACTACCCGAGGCATTTTGTAAGGTCGCGGGTCATCGATCATTTGATATGAAAAATGGGACTTTCTCATTTGAACATGAATTAACTCAAAATGTTGTTTATATCTCTGCCCCAGTGAATAAACATGTTTTAGGCCCAAAAAGTGAACAACTGGGTCATTTAAATTCTCTTTTAACCCTATCCCAAATATTGTGTTTGGCACCCTAGAAGCATGAAAATCACTATAAACATGCTCATTTTAGCACCTAACGTGATGATCCACATCCAAAATTCAGAATTAGTTGAAAAATGCAATAATTGAAAACGGACCATTTAGGACTACTCGGAGACATTTCGTAAGGTCGCGGGTCATCGATCATCTGACGTGAAAAATTGGACTTTCTCAATTATACATGAATTAACTCAAAATGTTGTTTATACCGCTTTCCGCAGTGAATAAACAAGTTTTAAACCCTAAAAGTGAACAACCGGGTCATTTAAATTAAGTTTAATCCTATCCCAAATCTTGTGTTTTGGCACCCTAGAAGCATGAAAATCACTATAAACATGCTCAATGCTCATTTTAGCGCCAAACGTGATGATCCACATCCAAAAGTCAGAATTAGTTGAAAAATGCAATATTTGAAAACTGACCATTTAGGACTACTTTGAGATATTTCGTAAGGTCGCGCACGGGTCATCGCTCATTTGACGTGAAAAATTGGACTTTCTCATTTTAACATGAATTAACTTAAAATGTTGTGTATACCTCTTTCCGCAGTGAATAAAGATTTTTTAAGCACTAAAAGTGAACAACTGGATCATTTAAATTCAGTTTAACCCTATCCCAAATCTTGTGTTTTGGCACCCTAGAAGCATGAAAATCACAATAAACATGCTCATTTTAGCTCCAAACGTGATGATCCACATCCCAAAGTCAGAATTCATTGAAAATTGCAATATTTGAAAACGGACCATTTTGGACTACTCTGAGGTATTTCGTGAGGTCGCGGTTCATCGATCGTTTGACATGAAAAATCGGACTTTCTCAGTTGAACATGAATTATCTCAAAATGTTGTTTATAACTCTCCCCGCAGTGAGTAAACATGTTCTAAGCCCTAAAAGTGAACAACCGGGTCATTTAAATTCAGTTTAACCCTATCCCAAATCTTGTGTTTTGGCACCCTAGAAGCATGAAAATCACTATAAACATGCTCATTTTAGCTCCAAACGTGATAATCCACATCCCAAAGTCAGAATTAATTGAAAATTGCATTATTTGAAAACGGACCATTTTGACTACCCGAGGCATTTCGTAAGGTCACGGGTCATCGATCATTTGATATGAAAAATGGGACTTTCTCATTTGAACATGAATTAACTCAAAATGTTGTTTATATCTCTTCCCACAGTGAATAAACATGTTTTAAGCCCTAAAAGTGAACAACCGGGTCATTTAAATTCAGTTTAACCCTGTTCCAAATCTTGTGTTTTGGCACCCTAGAAGCATGAAAATCACTATAAACATGCTCATTTTAGCTCCAAACATGATAATCCACATCCCAAAGTCAGAATTCATTGAAAATTGCATTATTTGAAAACGGACCATTTTGACTACCCGAGGCATTTCGTAAGGTCACGGGTCATCGATCATTTGATATGAAAAATGGGACTTTCTCATTTGAACATGAATTAACTCAAAATTTTGTTTATATCTCTTTCCACAGTGAATGAACACGTTTTAAGCCCTAAAAGTGAACAACTGGGTCATTTAAATTCAGTTTAACCCTATCCCAAATCTTATGGTTTGGCACACTGAATGCATGAAAATCACTATAAACATGCTCATTTTAGCTCCAAATGAGGTAATGCACATCTGAAAGTCAGATTTAGTTGAAAAATGCAATAATTGAAAACAGACCATTTTGGACAACTTGAAGGCATTTCGTAATCTCGCGGGTCATCGATCGTTTGACGTGAAAAATGGGACTTTCTGATTTGAGCATGAATTAACTCAAAATGTTGTTTGGATCTCATCCCTTAGTGAATAAACACATTTTAAGGCCTAAAAGTGAACAACTGGGTCATTTAAATTCAGTTTAACCCTATCCCAAATCTTGTGTTTTAGTACCCTAAAAGCATGAAAATCACTATAAACATGCTACTTTTAGCTCCAAACATGATGATCTGCATCCGAAGGTCAGAATTAGTTGAAAGATGCATTAATTGAAAACGGACCATTTTGGACAACTTGCAGGCATTTCGTAAGGTCGCTGGTTTAAATTCATTTACATTCATTTAAATTCAGTTTAACCCTATCCCAAATATTGTGGTTTGGCACCCTAGAAGCATGAAAATCACTATAAACATGCTCATTTTAGCTCCAAACCTGATGATACGTATCTGAAAGTCAGAATTAGTTAAAAAATGCAATATATGAAAACGGACCATTTTGACTACTCGGAGGCATTTCGTAAGGTGGCGGGTCATCGCTCATTTGACGTGAAAAATTTGACTTTCTCATTTGTACATGAATTAACTCAAAATGTTGTTTATACCTCTTTCCGCAGTGAATAAACATGTTTTAAGCCCTAAAAGTGAACAACCGGGTCATTTAAATTCAGTTTAACCCTGTCCCAAATCTTGTGTTTTGGCACCCTAGAAGCATGAAAATCACTATAAACATGCTCATTTTAGCGCCAAACCTGATGATCCACATCCAAAAGTCAGAATTAGTTGAAAATTGCAATATTTGAAAACAGACCATTTAGGACTACTCGGAGGCATTTCGTAAGGTCGCGGGTTATCGCTCATTTGACGTGAAAAATTGCACTTTCTCATTTTAACATGAATTAACTCAAAATGTTGCGTATACCTCTTTCCACATTGAATAAACATTTTTTGAGCCCTAGAAGTGAACAACTAGGTCATTTAAATTCAGTTTAACCCCATCCCAAATCTTGTGTTTTGGCACCCTAGAAGCATGAAAATCACTATAAACATGCTCATTTTAGCTCCAAATGTGATAATCCACATCCCAAAGTCAGAATTCATTGAAAATTGCATTATTTGAATACGGACCATTTTGACTACCCGAGGCATTTCGTAAGGTCACGGGTCATCGATCATTTGATATGAAAAATGGGACTTTCTCATTTGAACATGAATTAACTCAAAATGTTGTTTATATCTCTTCCCACAGTGAATAAACATGTTTTAAGCCCTAAAAGTGAACAACCGGGTCATTTAAATTCAGTTTAACCCTGTCCCAAATCTTGTGTTTTGGCACCCTAGAAGCATGAAAATCACTATAAACATGCTCATTTTAGCGCCAAACCTGATGATCCACATCCAAAAGTCAGAATTAGTTGAAAATTGCAATATTTGAAAACAGACCATTTAGGACTACTCGGAGGCATTTCGTAAGGTCGCGGGTCATCGCTCATTTGACGTGAAAAATTGCACTTTCTCATGCAATCGATGGCCAGCGTGAACATCGAGGACACCATCAAGACCATGAGCACAATACACTCCGGCTCCCCGTCAGACCCTTTCCCGCACCACATCTTCAACAAAGCCAGCAGCTCCATCGCACCCCACCTGTGCAACATCATCAATCTCTCCTTCGAGACCGCGACCTTCCCAGAGAGCTGGAAACACGCAGAGATCAACGCCCTACTCAAAAACCCAAGGCGGACCCGAGAGACCTCAAGAACTTCCGGCCCATCTCTCTGCTTCTGTTCCCAGCCAAGGTCATCGAGAAGATCGTCAACAAACAGCTAACCCGATACCTCGAAGAAAACAGCATCCTGGACCCATCCCAATCAGGGTTCCGCAGCAACCACAGCACTGAGACTGCCCTCATCGCCGCCACCGACGACATCAGGATCCTGCTGGACAATGGTGAGACCGCAGCCCTCATCCTGCTGGACCTCTCCGCCGCCTTCAACACTGTCTGCCACCGCACTCTACGCGCACGCCTCCACAACGCAGGGATCCGAGACAAGGCCCTGGAATGGACCACCTCCTTCCTCGACGGCAGAACCCAGAGAGTCCGCCTCCCACCTTTCCGATCCGAAGCCTCCGAGATCATCTGCGGCGTACCCCAGGGATCGTCCCTCAGCCCAACACTGTTCAACATCTACATGGCCCCGCTCGCACGCATCGCCAGACAACACGACCTCAACATTATCTCCTACGCCGACGACACTCAACTGATCCTCTCCCTCACCAAGGACCCCTCGCCGCCAAAGCCAATCTCCATGAAGGAATGAAGGCCGTCGCCGATTGGATGAAGATCAGCCGGCTAAAGCTGAACACGGACAAAACGGAGGTCCTCATCCTCGGCTCCAACCCCTCAGCCTGGGACGACTCCTGGTGGCCAACGACGCTGGGAGCAGCCCCGACACCCACCGACCACGCACGCAACCTGGGAGTCATCCTCGACTCAACGCTCTCCATGGCCAAGCAAGTCAACGCAGTCTCCTCCTCCTGCTTCAACACCCTCCGCATGCTTCGCAAGATCTACAGGTGGATCCCGACAGACACAAGAAGAACAGTCACCCAGGCCCTCGTCAGTAGCAGACTGGACTATGGGAACGCCCTCTACGCGGGAGCCGCGGCCAAGCTCATCAAGCGACTGCAACGCATACAAAACGCCTCCGCACGCCTGATCCTCGACGTACCACGCCACAGCCACATCACCCCCCACTTGAGGAACCTGCACTGGCTCCCCGTCGACAGGAGGATCACCTTCAAACTCCTCATCCACGCACACAAGGCACTCCACAAAACTGGCCCAGCCTACCTCAACAGACGACTCTTCTTCTACGTCCCCAACCGCCAGCTCCGCTCCGCCGACCTCTCCCTCGCCACCGTCCCTCGCATTCGAAGAACAACCACCGGCGGCAGATCCTTCTCACACCTCGCCGCCAAGACCTGGAACACCCTTCCACTAAGCCTACGACAGACCCAAGACCTGCTGACCTTCAGGAGGCTACTCAAGACCTGGCTGTTCGACCAGTAGCAGCATCCCCCCTTCCCTCTCCCCAGCGCCTTGAGACCCTCGCGGGTAAGTAGTGCGCTCTACAAATTAAGTGATTGATTGATTGATGATCCACATCCAAAAGTCAGAATTAGTTGAAAATTGCAATATTTGAAAACAGACCATTTAGGACTACTCGGAGGCATTTCGTAAGGTCGCGGGTCATCGCTCATTTGACGTGAAAAATTGCACTTTCTCATTTTAACATGAATTAACTCAAAATGTTGTGTATACCTCTTTCCACATTGAATAAACATTTTTTGAGCCCTAGAAGTGAACAACTAGGTCATTTAAATTCAGTTTAACCCTATCCCAAATCTTGTGTTTTGGCACCCTAGAAGCATGAAAATCACTATAAACATGCTCATTTTAGCTCCAAACGTGATAATTCACATCCCAAAGTCAGAATTCATTGAAAATTGCATTATTTGAAAACGGACCATTTTGACTACCCGAGGCATTTCGTAAGGTCACGGGTCATCGATCATTTGATATGAAAAATGGGACTTTCTCATTTGAACATGAATTAACTCAAAATGTTGTTTATATCTCTTCCCACAGTGAATAAACATGTTTTAAGCCCTAAAAGTGAACAACCGGGTCATTTAAATTCAGTTTAACCCTGTCCCAAATCTTGTGTTTTGGCACCCTAGAAGCATGAAAATCACTATAAACATGCTCATTTTAGCTCCAAACGAGATAATCCACATCCCAAAGTCAGAATTCATTGAAAATTGCATTATTTGAAAATGGACCATTTTGACTACCAGAGGCATTTCGTAAGGTCACGGGTCATCGATCATTTGATATGAAAAATGGGACTTTCTCATTTGAACATGAATTAACTCAAAATTTTGTGTATATCTCTTTCCACAGTGAATGAACACGTTTTAAGCCCTAAAAGTGAACAACTGGGTCATTTAAATTCAGTTTAACCCTATCCCAAATCTTATGCTTTGGCACACTGAAAGCATGAAAATCACTATAAACATGCTCATTTTAGCTCCAAATGAGGTGATGCACATCTGAAAGTCAGATTTAGTTGAAAAATGCAATAATTGAAAACAGACCATTTTGGACAACTTGAAGGCATTTCGTAATCTCGCGGGTCATCGATCGTTTGACGTGAAAAATGGGACTTTCTCATTTGAGCATGAATTAACTCAAAATGTTGTTTGTATCTCATCCCTCAGTGAATAAACACATTTTAAGGCCTAAAAGTGAACAACTGGGTCATTTAAATTCAGTTTAACCCTATCCCAAATCTTGTGTTTTAGCACCCTAAAAGCATGAAAATCACTATAAACATGCTCATTTTTGTCCCAAACATGATGATACACATTTAAAATTCAGATTTAGTTGAAAAGTGCAATATTGAAAAATTGACCATTTTGGACAACTTGAAGGCATTTCGTTATCTCGCGGGTCACCGATCGTTTGACATGAAAAATGGGACTTTCACATTTGAACATGAATTAACTCAAAATGTTGTTTATATCTCTTCCCCAGTGAATAAACATGTTTTAAGCCCAAAAACTGAACGACTGGGTCATTTAAATTCACCTTTAACCCGTTCCCAAATCTTGTGTTTTGGCACCCTAAAAGTCTGAAAATCACTGTAAACATGCTACTTTTAGCTCCAAACATGATGATCTGCATCCGAAGGTCAGAATTAGTTGAAAGATGCATTAATTGAAAACGGACCATTTTGGACAACTTGCAGGCATTTCGTAAGGTCGCTGGTTTAAATTCATTTACATTCATTTAAATTCCGTTTAACCCTATCCCAAATATTGTGGTTTGGCACCCTAGAAGCATGAAAATCACTATAAACATGCTCATTTTAGCTCCAAACGTGATGATACGTATCTGAAAGTCAGAATTAGTTAAAAAATGCAATATATGAAAACGGACCATTTTGACTACTCGGAGGCATTTCGTAAGGTGGCGGGTCATCGCTCATTTGACGTGAAAAATTGGACTTTCTCATTTAAACATGAATTAACTCAAAATGTTGTTTATATCTTTTCCCGCAGTGAATAAACACGTTTTAAGCCCTAAAAGTGAACACTGGGTCATTTAAATTCACTTTTAACCCTATCCCAAATATTGTGTTTGGCACCCTAGAAGCATGAAAATCACTATAAACATGCTCATTTTAGCACCTAACGTGATGATCCACATCCAAAATTCAGAATTTGTTGAAAAATGCAATAATTGAAAATGGACCATTTAGAACTACTCGGAGACATTTCGTAAAGTCGCGGGTCATCGATCATTTGACGTGAAAAATTGGACTTTCTCAATTGTACATGAATTAACTCAAAATGTTGTTTATACCGCTTTCCGCAGTGAATAAACAAGTTTGAAACCCTAAAAGTGAACAACCGGGTCATTTAAATTAAGTTTAATCCTATCCCAAATCTTGTGTTTTGGCACCCTAGAAGCATGAAGATCACTATAAACATGCTCATTTTAGCTCCAAACGTGATGATCCACATCCCAAAGTCAGAATTCATTGAAAAATGCAATATTTGAATACGGACCATTTTGACTACCCGAGGCATTTTGTAAGGTCACGGGTCATCGATCATTTGATATGAAAAATGGGACTTTCTCATTTGAACATGAATTAACTCAAAATGTTGTTTATATCTCTGCCCCAGTGAATAAACATGTTTTAGGCCCAAAAAGTGAACAACTGGGTCATTTAAATTCTCTTTTAACCCTATCCCAAATATTGTGTTTGGCACCCTAGAAGCATGAAAATCACTATAAACATGCTCATTTTAGCACCTAACGTGATGATCCACATCCAAAATTCAGAATTAGTTGAAAAATGCAATAATTGAAAACGGACCATTTAGGACTACTCGGAGACATTTCGTAAGGTCGCGGGTCATCGATCATCTGACGTGAAAAATTGGACTTTCTCAATTATACATGAATTAACTCAAAATGTTGTTTATACCGCTTTCCGCAGTGAATAAACAAGTTTTAAACCCTAAAAGTGAACAACCGGGTCATTTAAATTAAGTTTAATCCTATCCCAAATCTTGTGTTTTGGCACCCTAGAAGCATGAAAATCACTATAAACATGCTCAATGCTCATTTTAGCGCCAAACGTGATGATCCACATCCAAAAGTCAGAATTAGTTGAAAAATGCAATATTTGAAAACTGACCATTTAGGACTACTTTGAGATATTTCGTAAGGTCGCGCACGGGTCATCGCTCATTTGACGTGAAAAATTGGACTTTCTCATTTTAACATGAATTAACTTAAAATGTTGTGTATACCTCTTTCCGCAGTGAATAAAGATTTTTTAAGCACTAAAAGTGAACAACTGGATCATTTAAATTCAGTTTAACCCTATCCCAAATCTTGTGTTTTGGCACCCTAGAAGCATGAAAATCACAATAAACATGCTCATTTTAGCTCCAAACGTGATGATCCACATCCCAAAGTCAGAATTCATTGAAAAATGCAATATTTGAATACGGACCATTTTGACTACCCGAGGCATTTTGTAAGGTCGCGGGTCATCGATCATTTGATATGAAAAATGGGACTTTCTCATTTGAACATGAATTAACTCAAAATGTTGTTTATATCTCTGCCCCAGTGAATAAACATGTTTTAGGCCCAAAAAGTGAACAACTGGGTCATTTAAATTCTCTTTTAACCCTATCCCAAATATTGTGTTTGGCACCCTAGAAGCATGAAAATCACTATAAACATGCTCATTTTAGCACCTAACGTGATGATCCACATCCAAAATTCAGAATTAGTTGAAAAATGCAATAATTGAAAACGGACCATTTAGGACTACTCGGAGACATTTCGTAAGGTCGCGGGTCATCGATCATCTGACGTGAAAAATTGGACTTTCTCAATTATACATGAATTAACTCAAAATGTTGTTTATACCGCTTTCCGCAGTGAATAAACAAGTTTTAAACCCTAAAAGTGAACAACCGGGTCATTTAAATTAAGTTTAATCCTATCCCAAATCTTGTGTTTTGGCACCCTAGAAGCATGAAAATCACTATAAACATGCTCAATGCTCATTTTAGCGCCAAACGTGATGATCCACATCCAAAAGTCAGAATTAGTTGAAAAATGCAATATTTGAAAACTGACCATTTAGGACTACTTTGAGATATTTCGTAAGGTCGCGCACGGGTCATCGCTCATTTGACGTGAAAAATTGGACTTTCTCATTTTAACATGAATTAACTTAAAATGTTGTGTATACCTCTTTCCGCAGTGAATAAAGATTTTTTAAGCACTAAAAGTGAACAACTGGATCATTTAAATTCAGTTTAACCCTATCCCAAATCTTGTGTTTTGGCACCCTAGAAGCATGAAAATCACAATAAACATGCTCATTTTAGCTCCAAACGTGATGATCCACATCCCAAAGTCAGAATTCATTGAAAATTGCAATATTTGAAAACGGACCATTTTGGACTACTCTGAGGTATTTCGTGAGGTCGCGGTTCATCGATCGTTTGACATGAAAAATCGGACTTTCTCAGTTGAACATGAATTATCTCAAAATGTTGTTTATAACTCTCCCCGCAGTGAGTAAACATGTTCTAAGCCCTAAAAGTGAACAACCGGGTCATTTAAATTCAGTTTAACCCTATCCCAAATCTTGTGTTTTGGCACCCTAGAAGCATGAAAATCACTATAAACATGCTCATTTTAGCTCCAAACGTGATAATCCACATCCCAAAGTCAGAATTAATTGAAAATTGCATTATTTGAAAACGGACCATTTTGACTACCCGAGGCATTTCGTAAGGTCACGGGTCATCGATCATTTGATATGAAAAATGGGACTTTCTCATTTGAACATGAATTAACTCAAAATGTTGTTTATATCTCTTCCCACAGTGAATAAACATGTTTTAAGCCCTAAAAGTGAACAACCGGGTCATTTAAATTCAGTTTAACCCTGTTCCAAATCTTGTGTTTTGGCACCCTAGAAGCATGAAAATCACTATAAACATGCTCATTTTAGCTCCAAACATGATAATCCACATCCCAAAGTCAGAATTCATTGAAAATTGCATTATTTGAAAACGGACCATTTTGACTACCCGAGGCATTTCGTAAGGTCACGGGTCATCGATCATTTGATATGAAAAATGGGACTTTCTCATTTGAACATGAATTAACTCAAAATTTTGTTTATATCTCTTTCCACAGTGAATGAACACGTTTTAAGCCCTAAAAGTGAACAACTGGGTCATTTAAATTCAGTTTAACCCTATCCCAAATCTTATGGTTTGGCACACTGAATGCATGAAAATCACTATAAACATGCTCATTTTAGCTCCAAATGAGGTAATGCACATCTGAAAGTCAGATTTAGTTGAAAAATGCAATAATTGAAAACAGACCATTTTGGACAACTTGAAGGCATTTCGTAATCTCGCGGGTCATCGATCGTTTGACGTGAAAAATGGGACTTTCTGATTTGAGCATGAATTAACTCAAAATGTTGTTTGGATCTCATCCCTTAGTGAATAAACACATTTTAAGGCCTAAAAGTGAACAACTGGGTCATTTAAATTCAGTTTAACCCTATCCCAAATCTTGTGTTTTAGTACCCTAAAAGCATGAAAATCACTATAAACATGCTACTTTTAGCTCCAAACATGATGATCTGCATCCGAAGGTCAGAATTAGTTGAAAGATGCATTAATTGAAAACGGACCATTTTGGACAACTTGCAGGCATTTCGTAAGGTCGCTGGTTTAAATTCATTTACATTCATTTAAATTCAGTTTAACCCTATCCCAAATATTGTGGTTTGGCACCCTAGAAGCATGAAAATCACTATAAACATGCTCATTTTAGCTCCAAACCTGATGATACGTATCTGAAAGTCAGAATTAGTTAAAAAATGCAATATATGAAAACGGACCATTTTGACTACTCGGAGGCATTTCGTAAGGTGGCGGGTCATCGCTCATTTGACGTGAAAAATTTGACTTTCTCATTTGTACATGAATTAACTCAAAATGTTGTTTATACCTCTTTCCGCAGTGAATAAACATGTTTTAAGCCCTAAAAGTGAACAACCGGGTCATTTAAATTCAGTTTAACCCTGTCCCAAATCTTGTGTTTTGGCACCCTAGAAGCATGAAAATCACTATAAACATGCTCATTTTAGCGCCAAACCTGATGATCCACTTCCAAAAGTCAGAATTAGTTGAAAATTGCAATATTTGAAAACAGACCATTTAGGACTACTCGGAGGCATTTCGTAAGGTCGCGGGTTATCGCTCATTTGACGTGAAAAATTGCACTTTCTCATTTTAACATGAATTAACTCAAAATGTTGCGTATACCTCTTTCCACATTGAATAAACATTTTTTGAGCCCTAGAAGTGAACAACTAGGTCATTTAAATTCAGTTTAACCCCATCCCAAATCTTGTGTTTTGGCACCCTAGAAGCATGAAAATCACTATAAACATGCTCATTTTAGCTCCAAATGTGATAATCCACATCCCAAAGTCAGAATTCATTGAAAATTGCATTATTTGAATACGGACCATTTTGACTACCCGAGGCATTTCGTAAGGTCACGGGTCATCGATCATTTGATATGAAAAATGGGACTTTCTCATTTGAACATGAATTAACTCAAAATGTTGTTTATATCTCTTCCCACAGTGAATAAACATGTTTTAAGCCCTAAAAGTGAACAACCGGGTCATTTAAATTCAGTTTAACCCTGTCCCAAATCTTGTGTTTTGGCACCCTAGAAGCATGAAAATCACTATAAACATGCTCATTTTAGCGCCAAACCTGATGATCCACATCCAAAAGTCAGAATTAGTTGAAAATTGCAATATTTGAAAACAGACCATTTAGGACTACTCGGAGGCATTTCGTAAGGTCGCGGGTCATCGCTCATTTGACGTGAAAAATTGCACTTTCTCATGCAATCGATGGCCAGCGTGAACATCGAGGACACCATCAAGACCATGAGCACAATACACTCCGGCTCCCCGTCAGACCCTTTCCCGCACCACATCTTCAACAAAGCCAGCAGCTCCATCGCACCCCACCTGTGCAACATCATCAATCTCTCCTTCGAGACCGCGACCTTCCCAGAGAGCTGGAAACACGCAGAGATCAACGCCCTACTCAAAAACCCAAGGCGGACCCGAGAGACCTCAAGAACTTCCGGCCCATCTCTCTGCTTCTGTTCCCAGCCAAGGTCATCGAGAAGATCGTCAACAAACAGCTAACCCGATACCTCGAAGAAAACAGCATCCTGGACCCATCCCAATCAGGGTTCCGCAGCAACCACAGCACTGAGACTGCCCTCATCGCCGCCACCGACGACATCAGGATCCTGCTGGACAATGGTGAGACCGCAGCCCTCATCCTGCTGGACCTCTCCGCCGCCTTCGACACTGTCTGCCACCGCACTCTACGCGCACGCCTCCACAACGCAGGGATCCGAGACAAGGCCCTGGAATGGACCACCTCCTTCCTCGACGGCAGAACCCAGAGAGTCCGCCTCCCACCTTTCCGATCCGAAGCCTCCGAGATCATCTGCGGCGTACCCCAGGGATCGTCCCTCAGCCCAACACTGTTCAACATCTACATGGCCCCGCTCGCACGCATCGCCAGACAACACGACCTCAACATTATCTCCTACGCCGACGACACTCAACTGATCCTCTCCCTCACCAAGGACCCCCTCGCCGCCAAAGCCAATCTCCATGAAGGAATGAAGGCCGTCGCCGATTGGATGAAGATCAGCCGGCTAAAGCTGAACACGGACAAAACGGAGGTCCTCATCCTCGGCTCCAACCCCTCAGCCTGGGACGACTCCTGGTGGCCAACGACGCTGGGAGCAGCCCCGACACCCACCGACCACGCACGCAACCTGGGAGTCATCCTCGACTCAACGCTCTCCATGGCCAAGCAAGTCAACGCAGTCTCCTCCTCCTGCTTCAACACCCTCCGCATGCTTCGCAAGATCTACAGGTGGATCCCGACAGACACAAGAAGAACAGTCACCCAGGCCCTCGTCAGTAGCAGACTGGACTATGGGAACGCCCTCTACGCGGGAGCCCCGGCCAAGCTCATCAAGCGACTGCAACGCATACAAAACGCCTCCGCACGCCTGATCCTCGACGTACCACGCCACAGCCACATCACCCCCACTTGAGGAACCTGCACTGGCTCCCCGTCGACAGGAGGATCACCTTCAAACTCCTCATCCACGCACACAAGGCACTCCACAAAACTGGCCCAGCCTACCTCAACAGACGACTCTTCTTCTACGTCCCCAACCGCCAGCTCCGCTCCGCCGACCTCTCCCTCGCCACCGTCCCTCGCATTCGAAGAACAACCACCGGCGGCAGATCCTTCTCACACCTCGCCGCCAAGACCTGGAACACCCTTCCACTAAGCCTACGACAGACCCAAGACCTGCTGACCTTCAGGAGGCTACTCAAGACCTGGCTGTTCGACCAGTAGCAGCATCCCCCCCCCTTCCCTCTCCCCAGCGCCTTGAGACCCTCGCGGGTAAGTAGTGCGCTCTACAAATTAAGTGATTGATTGATTGATGATCCACATCCAAAAGTCAGAATTAGTTGAAAATTGCAATATTTGAAAACAGACCATTTAGGACTACTCGGAGGCATTTCGTAAGGTCGCGGGTCATCGCTCATTTGACGTGAAAAATTGCACTTTCTCATTTTAACATGAATTAACTCAAAATGTTGTGTATACCTCTTTCCACATTGAATAAACATTTTTTGAGCCCTAGAAGTGAACAACTAGGTCATTTAAATTCAGTTTAACCCTATCCCAAATCTTGTGTTTTGGCACCCTAGAAGCATGAAAATCACTATAAACATGCTCATTTTAGCTCCAAACGTGATAATTCACATCCCAAAGTCAGAATTCATTGAAAATTGCATTATTTGAAAACGGACCATTTTGACTACCCGAGGCATTTCGTAAGGTCACGGGTCATCGATCATTTGATATGAAAAATGGGACTTTCTCATTTGAACATGAATTAACTCAAAATGTTGTTTATATCTCTTCCCACAGTGAATAAACATGTTTTAAGCCCTAAAAGTGAACAACCGGGTCATTTAAATTCAGTTTAACCCTGTCCCAAATCTTGTGTTTTGGCACCCTAGAAGCATGAAAATCACTATAAACATGCTCATTTTAGCTCCAAACGAGATAATCCACATCCCAAAGTCAGAATTCATTGAAAATTGCATTATTTGAAAATGGACCATTTTGACTACCCGAGGCATTTCGTAATGTCACGGGTCATCGATCATTTGATATGAAAAATGGGACTTTCTCATTTGAACATGAATTAACTCAAAATTTTGTGTATATCTCTTTCCACAGTGAATGAACACGTTTTAAGCCCTAAAAGTGAACAACTGGGTCATTTAAATTCAGTTTAACCCTATCCCAAATCTTATGCTTTGGCACACTGAAAGCATGAAAATCACTATAAACATGCTCATTTTAGCTCCAAATGAGGTGATGCACATCTGAAAGTCAGATTTAGTTGAAAAATGCAATAATTGAAAACAGACCATTTTGGACAACTTGAAGGCATTTCGTAATCTCGCGGGTCATCGATCGTTTGACGTGAAAAATGGGACTTTCTCATTTGAGCATGAATTAACTCAAAATGTTGTTTGTATCTCATCCCTCAGTGAATAAACACATTTTAAGGCCTAAAAGTGAACAACTGGGTCATTTAAATTCAGTTTAACCCTATCCCAAATCTTGTGTTTTAGCACCCTAAAAGCATGAAAATCACTATAAACATGCTCATTTTTGTCCCAAACATGATGATACACATTTAAAATTCAGATTTAGTTGAAAAGTGCAATATTGAAAAATTGACCATTTTGGACAACTTGAAGGCATTTCGTTATCTCGCGGGTCACCGATCGTTTGACATGAAAAATGGGACTTTCACATTTGAACATGAATTAACTCAAAATGTTGTTTATATCTCTTCCCCAGTGAATAAACATGTTTTAAGCCCAAAAACTGAACGACTGGGTCATTTAAATTCACCTTTAACCCGTTCCCAAATCTTGTGTTTTGGCACCCTAAAAGTCTGAAAATCACTGTAAACATGCTACTTTTAGCTCCAAACATGATGATCTGCATCCGAAGGTCAGAATTAGTTGAAAGATGCATTAATTGAAAACGGACCATTTTGGACAACTTGCAGGCATTTCGTAAGGTCGCTGGTTTAAATTCATTTACATTCATTTAAATTCCGTTTAACCCTATCCCAAATATTGTGGTTTGGCACCCTAGAAGCATGAAAATCACTATAAACATGCTCATTTTAGCTCCAAACGTGATGATACGTATCTGAAAGTCAGAATTAGTTAAAAAATGCAATATATGAAAACGGACCATTTTGACTACTCGGAGGCATTTCGTAAGGTGGCGGGTCATCGCTCATTTGACGTGAAAAATTGGACTTTCTCATTTAAACATGAATTAACTCAAAATGTTGTTTATATCTTTTCCCGCAGTGAATAAACACGTTTTAAGCCCTAAAAGTGAACACTGGGTCATTTAAATTCACTTTTAACCCTATCCCAAATATTGTGTTTGGCACCCTAGAAGCATGAAAATCACTATAAACATGCTCATTTTAGCACCTAACGTGATGATCCACATCCAAAATTCAGAATTTGTTGAAAAATGCAATAATTGAAAATGGACCATTTAGAACTCCTCGGAGACATTTCGTAAAGTCGCGGGTCATCGATCATTTGACGTGAAAAATTGGACTTTCTCAATTGTACATGAATTAACTCAAAATGTTGTTTATACCGCTTTCCGCAGTGAATAAACAAGTTTGAAACCCTAAAAGTGAACAACCGGGTCATTTAAATTAAGTTTAATCCTATCCCAAATCTTGTGTTTTGGCACCCTAGAAGCATGAAGATCACTATAAACATGCTCATTTTAGCTCCAAACGTGATGATCCACATCCCAAAGTCAGAATTCATTGAAAAATGCAATATTTGAATACGGACCATTTTGACTACCCGAGGCATTTTGTAAGGTCGCGGGTCATCGATCATTTGATATGAAAAATGGGACTTTCTCATTTGAACATGAATTAACTCAAAATGTTGTTTATATCTCTGCCCCAGTGAATAAACATGTTTTAGGCCCAAAAAGTGAACAACTGGGTCATTTAAATTCTCTTTTAACCCTATCCCAAATATTGTGTTTGGCACCCTAGAAGCATGAAAATCACTATAAACATGCTCATTTTAGCACCTAACGTGATGATCCACATCCAAAATTCAGAATTAGTTGAAAAATGCAATAATTGAAAACGGACCATTTAGGACTACTCGGAGACATTTCGTAAGGTCGCGGGTCATCGATCATTTGACGTGAAAAATTGGACTTTCTCAATTATACATGAATTAACTCAAAATGTTGTTTATACCGCTTTCCGCAGTGAATAAACAAGTTTTAAACCCTAAAAGTGAACAACCGGGTCATTTAAATTAAGTTTAATCCTATCCCAAATCTTGTGTTTTGGCACCCTAGAAGCATGAAAATCACTATAAACATGCTCAATGCTCATTTTAGCGCCAAACGTGATGATCCACATCCAAAAGTCAGAATTAGTTGAAAAATGCAATATTTGAAAACTGACCATTTAGGACTACTTTGAGATATTTCGTAAGGTCGCGCACGGGTCATCGCTCATTTGACGTGAAAAATTGGACTTTCTCATTTTAACATGAATTAACTTAAAATGTTGTGTATACCTCTTTCCGCAGTGAATAAAGATTTTTTAAGCACTAAAAGTGAACAACTGGATCATTTAAATTCAGTTTAACCCTATCCCAAATCTTGTGTTTTGGCACCCTAGAAGCATGAAAATCACAATAAACATGCTCATTTTAGCTCCAAACGTGATGATCCACATCCCAAAGTCAGAATTCATTGAAAATTGCAATATTTGAAAACGGACCATTTTGGACTACTCTGAGGTATTTCGTGAGGTCGCGGTTCATCGATCGTTTGACATGAAAAATCGGACTTTCTCAGTTGAACATGAATTATCTCAAAATGTTGTTTATAACTCTCCCCGCAGTGAGTAAACATGTTTTAAGCCCTAAAAGTGAACAACCGGATCATTTAAATTCAGTTTAACCCTATCCCAAATCTTGTGTTTTGGCACCCTAGAAGCATGAAAATCACTATAAACATGCTCATTTTAGCTCCAAATGTGATAATCCACATCCCAAAGTCAGAATTCATTGAAAATTGCATTATTTGAAAACGGACCATTTTGACTACCCGAGGCATTTCGTAAGGTCACGGGTCATCGATCATTTGATATGAAAAATGGGACTTTCTCATTTGAACATGAATTAACTCAAAATGTTGTTTATATCTCTTCCCACAGTGAATAAACATGTTTTAAGCCCTAAAAGTGAACAACCGGGTCATTTAAATTCAGTTTAACCCTGTCCCAAATCTTGTGTTTTGGCACCCTAGAAGCATGAAAATCACTATAAACATGCTCATTTTAGCTCCAAACGAGATAATCCACATCCCAAAGTCAGAATTCATTGAAAATTGCATTATTTGAAAATGGACCATTTTGACTACCCGAGGCATTTCGTAAGGTCACGGGTCATCGATCATTTGATATGAAAAATGGGACTTTCTCATTTGAACATGAATTAACTCAAAATTTTGTGTATATCTCTTTCCACAGTGAATGAACACGTTTTAAGCCCTAAAAGTGAACAACTGGGTCATTTAAATTCAGTTTAACCCTATCCCAAATATTATGCTTTGGCACACTGAAAGCATGAAAATCACTATAAACATGCTCATTTTAGCTCCAAATGAGGTGATGCACGTCTGAAAGTCAGATTTAGTTGAAAAATGCAATAATTGAAAACAGACCATTTTGGACAACTTGAAGGCATTTCGTAATCTCGCGGGTCATCGATCGTTTGACGTGAAAAATGGGACTTTCTCATTTGAGCATGAATTAACTCAAAATGTTGTTTGTATCTCATCCCTCAGTGAATAAACACATTTTAAGGCCTAAAAGTGAACAACTGGGTCATTTAAATTCAGTTTAACCCTATCCCAAATCTTGTGTTTTAGCACCCTAAAAGCATGAAAATCACTATAAACATGCTCATTTTTGTCCCAAACATGATGATACACATTTAAAATTCAGATTTAGTTGAAAAGTGCAATATTGAAAAATTGACCATTTTGGACAACTTGAAGGCATTTCGTTATCTCGCGGGTCACCGATCGTTTGACATGAAAAATGGGACTTTCACATTTGAACATGAATTAACTCAAAATGTTGTTTATATCTCTTCCCCAGTGAATAAACATGTTTTAAGCCCAAAAACTGAACGACTGGGTCATTTAAATTCACCTTTAACCCGTTCCCAAATCTTGTGTTTTGGCACCCTAAAAGTCTGAAAATCACTGTAAACATGCTACTTTTAGCTCCAAACATGATGATCTGCATCCGAAGGTCAGAATTAGTTAAAAGATGCATTAATTGAAAACGGACCATTTTGGACAACTTGCAGGCATTTCGTAAGGTCGCTGGTTTAAATTCATTTACATTCATTTAAATTCCGTTTAACCCTATCCCAAATATTGTGGTTTGGCACCCTAGAAGCATGAAAATCACTATAAACATGCTCATTTTAGCTCCAAACGTGATGATACGTATCTGAAAGTCAGAATTAGTTAAAAAATGCAATATATGAAAACGGACCATTTTGACTACTCGGAGGCATTTCGTAAGGTGGCGGGTCATCGCTCATTTGACGTGAAAAATTGGACTTTCTCCTTTAAACATGAATTAACTCAAAATGTTGTTTATATCTTTTCCCGCAGTGAATAAACACGTTTTAAGCCCTAAAAGTGAACACTGGGTCATTTAAATTCACTTTTAACCCTATCCCAAATATTGTGTTTGGCACCCTAGAAGCATGAAAATCACTATAAACATGCTCATTTTAGCACCTAACGTGATGATCCACATCCAAAATTCAGAATTTGTTGAAAAATGCAATAATTGAAAATGGACCATTTAGAACTACTCGGAGACATTTCGTAAAGTCGCGGGTCATCGATCATTTGACGTGAAAAATTGGACTTTCTCAATTGTACATGAATTAACTCAAAATGTTGTTTATACCGCTTTCCGCAGTGAATAAACAAGTTTGAAACCCTAAAAGTGAACAACCGGGTCATTTAAATTAAGTTTAATCCTATCCCAAATCTTGTGTTTTGGCACCCTAGAAGCATGAAGATCACTATAAACATGCTCATTTTAGCTCCAAACGTGATGATCCACATCCCAAAGTCAGAATTCATTGAAAAATGCAATATTTGAATACGGACCATTTTGACTACCCGAGGCATTTTGTAAGGTCGCGGGTCATCGATCATTTGATATGAAAAATGGGACTTTCTCATTTGAACATGAATTAACTCAAAATGTTGTTTATATCTCTGCCCCAGTGAATAAACATGTTTTAGGCCCAAAAAGTGAACAACTGGGTCATTTAAATTCTCTTTTAACCCTATCCCAAATATTGTGTTTGGCACCCTAGAAGCATGAAAATCACTATAAACATGCTCATTTTAGCACCTAACGTGATGATCCACATCCAAAATTCAGAATTAGTTGAAAAATGCAATAATTGAAAACGGACCATTTAGGACTACTCGGAGACATTTCGTAAGGTCGCGGGTCATCGATCATTTGACGTGAAAAATTGGACTTTCTCAATTATACATGAATTAACTCAAAATGTTGTTTATACCGCTTTCCGCAGTGAATAAACAAGTTTTAAACCCTAAAAGTGAACAACCGGGTCATTTAAATTAAGTTTAATCCTATCCCAAATCTTGTGTTTTGGCACCCTAGAAGCATGAAAATCACTATAAACATGCTCAATGCTCATTTTAGCGCCAAACGTGATGATCCACATCCAAAAGTCAGAATTAGTTGAAAAATGCAATATTTGAAAACTGACCATTTAGGACTACTTTGAGATATTTCGTAAGGTCGCGCACGGGTCATCGCTCATTTGACGTGAAAAATTGGACTTTCTCATTTTAACATGAATTAACTTAAAATGTTGTGTATACCTCTTTCCGCAGTGAATAAAGATTTTTAAGCACTAAAAGTGAACAACTGGATCATTTAAATTCAGTTTAACCCTATCCCAAATCTTGTGTTTTGGCACCCTAGAAGCATGAAAATCACAATAAACATGCTCATTTTAGCTCCAAACGTGATGATCCACATCCCAAAGTCAGAATTCATTGAAAATTGCAATATTTGAAAACTGACCATTTTGGACTACTCTGAGGTATTTCGTGAGGTCGCGGTTCATCGATCGTTTGACATGAAAAATCGGACTTTCTCAGTTGAACATGAATTATCTCAAAATGTTGTTTATAACTCTCCCCGCAGTGAGTAAACATGTTTTAAGCCCTAAAAGTGAACAACCGGATCATTTAAATTCAGTTTAACCCTATCCCAAATCTTGTGTTTTGGCACCCTAGAAGCATGAAAATCACTATAAACATGCTCATTTTAGCTCCAAATGTGATAATCCACATCCCAAAGTCAGAATTCATTGAAAATTGCATTATTTGAAAACGGACCATTTTGACTACCCGAGGCATTTCGTAAGGTCACGGGTCATCGATCATTTGATATGAAAAATGGGACTTTCTCATTTGAACATGAATTAACTCAAAATGTTGTTTATATCTCTTCCCACAGTGAATAAACATGTTTTAAGCCCTAAAAGTGAACAACCGGGTCATTTAAATTCAGTTTAACCCTGTCCCAAATCTTGTGTTTTGGCACCCTAGAAGCATGAAAATCACTATAAACATGCTCATTTTAGCTCCAAACATGATAATCCACATCCCAAAGTCAGAATTCATTGAAAATTGCATTATTTGAAAACGGACCATTTTGACTACCCGAGGCATTTCGTAAGGTCACGGGTCATCGATCATTTGATATGAAAAATGGGACTTTCTCATTTGAACATGAATTAACTCAAAATTTTGTTTATATCTCTTTCCACAGTGAATGAACACGTTTTAAGCCCTAAAAGTGAACAACTGGGTCATGTAAATTCAGTTTAACCCTATCCCAAATCTTATGCTTTGGCACACTGAAAGCATGAAAATCACTATAAACATGCTCATTTTAGCTCCAAATGAGGTGATGCACATCTGAAAGTCAGATTTAGTTGAAAAATGCAATAATTGAAAACAGACCATTTTGGACAACTTGAAGGCATTTCGTAATCTCGCGGTTCATCGATCGTTTGACGTGAAAAATGGGACTTTCTGATTTGAGCATGAATTAACTCAAAATGTTGTTTGTATCTCATCCCTTAGTGAATAAACACATTTTAAGGCCTAAAAGTGAACAACTGGGTCATTTAAATTCAGTTTAACCCTATCCCAAATCTTGTGTTTTAGTACCCTAAAAGCATGAAAATCACTATAAACATGCTCATTTTTGTCCCAAACATGATGATACACATTTAAAATTCAGATTTAGTTGAAAAGTGCAATATTGAAAAATTGACCATTTTGGACAACTTGAAGGCATTTCGTTATCTCGCGGGTCACCGATCGTTTGACATGAAAAATGGGACTTTCACATTTGAACATGAATTAACTCAAAATGTTGTTTATATCTCTTCCCCAGTGAATAAACATGTTTTAAGCCCAAAAACTGAACGACTGGGTCATTTAAATTCACCTTTAACCCTATCCCAAATCTTGTGTTTTGGCACCCTAAAAGTCTGAAAATCACTATAAACATGCTACTTTTAGCTCCAAACATGATGATCTGCATCCGAAGGTCAGAATTAGTTGAAAGATGCATTAATTGAAAACGGACCATTTTGGACAACTTGCAGGCATTTCGTAAGGTCGCTGGTTTAAATTCATTTACATTCATTTAAATTCCGTTTAACCCTATCCCAAATATTGTGGTTTGGCACCCTAGAAGCATGAAAATCACTATAAACATGCTCATTTTAGCTCCAAACGTGATGATACGTATCTGAAAGTCAGAATTAGTTAAAAAATGCAATATATGAAAACGGACCATTTTGACTACTCGGAGGCATTTCGTAAGGTGGCGGGTCATCGCTCATTTGACGTGAAAAATTAGACTTTCTCATTTGTACATGAATTAACTCAAAATGTTGTTTATACCTCTTTCCGCAGTGAATAAACATGTTTTAAGCCCTAAAAGTGAACAACCGGGTCATTTAAATTCAGTTTAACCCTGTCCCAAATCTTGTGTTTTGGCACCCTAGAAGCATGAAAATCACTATAAACATGCTCATTTTAGCTCCAAATGTGATAATCCACATCCCAAAGTCAGAATTCATTGAAAATTGCATTATTTGAAAACGGACCATTTTGACTACCCGAGGCATTTGGTAAGGTCACGGGTCATCGATCATTTGATATGAAAAATGGGACTTTCTCCTTTGAACATGAATTAACTCAAAATGTTGTTTATATATCTTCCTACAGTGAATAAACATGTTTTAAGCCCTAAAAGTGAACAACCGGGTCATTTAAATTCAGTTTAACCCTGTCCCAAATCTTGTGTTTTGGCACCCTAGAAGCATGAAAATCACTATAAACATGCTCATTTTAGCGCCAAACCTGATGATCCACATCCAAAAGTCAGAATTAGTTGAAAATTGCAATATTTGAAAACAGACCATTTAGGACTACTCGGAGGCATTTCGTAAGGTCGCGGGTCATCGCTCATTTGACGTGAAAAATTGCACTTTCTCATTTTAACATGAATTTACTCAAAATGTTGCGTATACCTCTTTCCACATTGAATAAACATTTTTTGAGCCCTAGAAGTGAACAACTAGGTCATTTAAATTCAGTTTAACCCTATCCCAAATCTTGTGTTTTGGCACCCTAGAAGCATGAAAATCACTATAAACATGCTCATTTTAGCTCCAAATGTGATAATCCACATCCCAAAGTCAGAATTCATTGAAAATTGCATTATTTGAAAACGGACCATTTTGACTACCCGAGGCATTTCGTAAGGTCACGGGTCATCGATCATTTGATATGAAAAATGGGACTTTCTCATTTGAACATGAATTAACTCAAAATGTTGTTTATATCTCTTCCCACAGTGAATAAACATGTTTTAAGCCCTAAAAGTGAACAACCGGGTCATTTAAATTCAGTTTAACCCTGTCCCAAATCTTGTGTTTTGGCACCCTAGAAGCATGAAAATCACTATAAACATGCTCATTTTAGCGCCAAACCTGATGATCCACATCCAAAAGTCAGAATTAGTTGAAAATTGCAATATTTGAAAACAGACCATTTAGGACTACTCGGAGGCATTTCGTAAGGTCGCGGGTCATCGCTCATTTGACGTGAAAAATTGCACTTTCTCATGCAATCGATGGCCAGCGTGAACATCGAGGACACCATCAAGACCATACACTCCGGCTCCCCGTCAGACCCTTTCCCGCACCACATCTTCAACAAAGCCAGCAGCTCCATCGCACCCCACCTGTGCAACATCATCAATCTCTCCTTCGAGACCGCGACCTTCCCAGAGAGCTGGAAACACGCAGAGATCAACGCCCTACTCAAAAAACCAAAGGCGGACCCGAGAGACCTCAAGAACTTCCGGCCCATCTCTCTGCTTCTGTTCCCAGCCAAGGTCATCGAGAAGATCGTCAACAAACAGCTAACCCGATACCTCGAAGAAAACAGCATCCTGGACCCATCCCAATCAGGGTTCCGCAGCAACCACAGCACTGAGACTGCCCTCATCGCCGCCACCGACGACATCAGGATCCTGCTGGACAATGGTGAGACCGCAGCCCTCATCCTGCTGGACCTCTCCGCCGCCTTCGACACTGTCTGCCACCGCACTCTACGCGCACGCCTCCACGACGTAGGGATCCGAGACAAGGCCCTGGAATGGACCACCTCCTTCCTCGACGGCAGAACCCAGAGAGTCCGCCTCCCACCTTTCCGATCCGAAGCCTCCGAGATCATCTGCGGCGTACCCCAGGGATCGTCCCTCAGCCCAACACTGTTCAACATCTACATGGCCCCGCTCGCACGCATCGCCAGACAACACGACCTCAACATTATCTCCTACGCCGACGACACTCAACTGATCCTCTCCCTCACCAAGGACCCCCTCGCCGCCAAAGCCAATCTCCATGAAGGAATGAAGGCCGTCGCCGATTGGATGAAGATCAGCCGACTAAAGCTGAACACGGACAAAACGGAGGTCCTCATCCTCGGCTCCAACCCCTCAGCCTGGGACGACTCCTGGTGGCCAACGACGCTGGGAGCAGCCCCGACACCCACCGACCACGCACGCAACCTGGGAGTCATCCTCGACTCAACGCTCTCCATGGCCAAGAAAGTCAACGCAATCTCCTCCTCCTGCTTCAACACCCTCCGCATGCTTTGCAAGATCTACAGGTGGATCCCGACAGACACAAGAAGAACAGTCACCCAGGCCCTCGTCAGTAGCAGACTGGACTATGGGAACGCCCTCTACGTGGGAGCCCCGGCCAAGCTCATCAAGCGACTGCAACGCATACAAAACGCCTCCGCACGCCTGATCCTCGACGTACCACGCCACAGCCACATCACCCCCACTTGAGGAACCTGCACTGGCTCCCCGTCGACAGGAGGATCACCTTCAAACTCCTCATCCACGCACACAAGGCACTCCACAAAACTGGCCCAGCCTACCTCAACAGACGACTCTTCTTCTAAGTCCCCAACCGCCAGCTCCGCTCCGCCGACCTCTCCTCGCCACCGTCCCTCGCATTCGAAGAACAACCACCGGCAGCAGATCCTTCTCACACCTCGCCGCCAAGACCTGGAACACCCTTCCACTAAGCCTACGACAGACCCAAGACCTGCTGACCTTCAGGAGGCTACTCAAGACCTGGCTGTTCGACCAGTAGCAGCATCCCCCCCTTCCCTCTCCCCAGCGCCTTGAGACCCTCGCGGGTAAGTAGTGCGCTCTACAAATTCTGTGATTGATTGATTGATTGATGATCCACATCCAAAAGTCAGAATTAGTTGAAAATTGCACTAGTGAAAACAGACCATTTAGGACTACTCGGAGGCATTTCGTAAGGTCGCGGGTCATCGCTCATTTGACGTGAAAAATTGCACTTTCTCATTTTAACATGAATTAACTCAAAATGTTGTGTATACCTCTTTCCACATTGAATAAACATTTTTTGAGCCCTAGAAGTGAACAACTAGGTCATTTAAATTCAGTTTAACCCTATCCCAAATCTTGTGTTTTGGCACCCTAGAAGCATGAAAATCACTATAAACATGCTCATTTTAGCTCCAAACGTGATAATTCACATCCCAAAGTCAGAATTCATTGAAAATTGCATTATTTGAAAACGGACCATTTTGACTACCCGAGGCATTTCGTAAGGTCACGGGTCATCGATCATTTGATATGAAAAATGGGACTTTCTCATTTGAACATGAATTAACTCAAAATGTTGTTTATATCTCTTCCCACAGTGAATAAACATGTTTTAAGCCCTAAAAGTGAACAACCGGGTCATTTAAATTCAGTTTAACCCTGTCCCAAATCTTGTGTTTTGGCACCCTAGAAGCATGAAAATCACTATAAACATGCTCATTTTAGCTCCAAACGTGATAATCCACATCCCAAAGTCAGAATTCATTGAAAATTGCATTATTTGAAAATGGACCATTTTGACTACCCGAGGCATTTCGTAAGGTCACGGGTCATCGATCATTTGATATGAAAAATGGGACTTTCTCATTTGAACATGAATTAACTCAAAATGTTGTTTATATCTCTTTCCACAGTGAATGAACACGTTTTAAGCCCTAAAAGTGAACAACTGGGTCATTTAAATTCAGTTTAACCCTATCCCAAATCTTATGGTTTGGCACACTGAAAGCATGAAAATCACTATAAACATGCTCATTTTAGCTCCAAATGAGGTGATGCACATCTGAAAGTCAGATTTAGTTGAAAAATGCAATAATTGAAAACAGACCATTTTGGACAACTTGAAGCCATTTCGTAATCTCGCGGGTCATCGATCGTTTGACGTGAAAAATGGGACTTTCTCATTTGAGCAAGAATTAACTCAAAATGTTGTTTATATCTTTCCCCGCAGTGAATAAACACGTTTTAAGCCCTAAAAGTGAACACTGGGTCATTTAAATTCAGTTTAACCCTATCCCAAATCTTGTGTTTTAGCACCCTAAAAGCATGAAAATCACTATAAACATGCTCATTTTTGTCCCAAACATGATGATACACATTTAAAATTCAGATTTAGTTGAAAAGTGCAATATTGAAAAATTGACCATTTTGGACAACTTGAAGGCATTTCGTTATCTCGCGGGTCACCGATCGTTTGACATGAAAAATGGGACTTTCACATTTGAACATGAATTAACTCAAAATGTTGTTTATATCTCTTCCCCAGTGAATAAACATGTTTTAAGCCCAAAAACTGAACGACTGGGTCATTTAAATTCACCTTTAACCCGTTCCCAAATCTTGTGTTTTGGCACCCTAAAAGTCTGAAAATCACTGTAAACATGCTACTTTTAGCTCCAAACATGATGATCTGCATCCGAAGGTCAGAATTAGTTGAAAGATGCATTAATTGAAAACGGACCATTTTGGACAACTTGCAGGCATTTCGTAAGGTCGCTGGTTTAAATTCATTTACATTCATTTAAATTCCGTTTAACCCTATCCCAAATATTGTGGTTTGGCACCCTAGAAGCATGAAAATCACTATAAACATGCTCATTTTAGCTCCAAACGTGATGATACGTATCTGAAAGTCAGAATTAGTTAAAAAATGCAATATATGAAAACGGACCATTTTGACTACTCGGAGGCATTTCGTAAGGTGGCGGGTCATCGCTCATTTGACGTGAAAAATTGGACTTTCTCATTTAAACATGAATTAACTCAAAATGTTGTTTATATCTTTTCCCGCAGTGAATAAACACGTTTTAAGCCCTAAAAGTGAACACTGGGTCATTTAAATTCACTTTTAACCCTATCCCAAATATTGTGTTTGGCACCCTAGAAGCATGAAAATCACTATAAACATGCTCATTTTAGCACCTAACGTGATGATCCACATCCAAAATTCAGAATTTGTTGAAAAATGCAATAATTGAAAATGGACCATTTAGAACTACTCGGAGACATTTCGTAAAGTCGCGGGTCATCGATCATTTGACGTGAAAAATTGGACTTTCTCAATTGTACATGAATTAACTCAAAATGTTGTTTATACCGCTTTCCGCAGTGAATAAACAAGTTTGAAACCCTAAAAGTGAACAACCGGGTCATTTAAATTAAGTTTAATCCTATCCCAAATCTTGTGTTTTGGCACCCTAGAAGCATGAAGATCACTATAAACATGCTCATTTTAGCTCCAAACGTGATGATCCACATCCCAAAGTCAGAATTCATTGAAAAATGCAATATTTGAATACGGACCATTTTGACTACCCGAGGCATTTTGTAAGGTCGCGGGTCATCGATCATTTGATATGAAAAATGGGACTTTCTCATTTGAACATGAATTAACTCAAAATGTTGTTTATATCTCTGCCCCAGTGAATAAACATGTTTTAGGCCCAAAAAGTGAACAACTGGGTCATTTAAATTCTCTTTTAACCCTATCCCAAATATTGTGTTTGGCACCCTAGAAGCATGAAAATCACTATAAACATGCTCATTTTAGCACCTAACGTGATGATCCACATCCAAAATTCAGAATTAGTTGAAAAATGCAATAATTGAAAACGGACCATTTAGGACTACTCGGAGACATTTCGTAAGGTCGCGGGTCATCGATCATTTGACGTGAAAAATTGGACTTTCTCAATTATACATGAATTAACTCAAAATGTTGTTTATACCGCTTTCCGCAGTGAATAAACAAGTTTTAAACCCTAAAAGTGAACAACCGGGTCATTTAAATTAAGTTTAATCCTATCCCAAATCTTGTGTTTTGGCACCCTAGAAGCATGAAAATCACTATAAACATGCTCAATGCTCATTTTAGCGCCAAACGTGATGATCCACATCCAAAAGTCAGAATTAGTTGAAAAATGCAATATTTGAAAACTGACCATTTAGGACTACTTTGAGATATTTCGTAAGGTCGCGCACGGGTCATCGCTCATTTGACGTGAAAAATTGGACTTTCTCATTTTAACATGAATTAACTTAAAATGTTGTGTATACCTCTTTCCGCAGTGAATAAAGATTTTTAAGCACTAAAAGTGAACAACTGGATCATTTAAATTCAGTTTAACCCTATCCCAAATCTTGTGTTTTGGCACCCTAGAAGCATGAAAATCACAATAAACATGCTCATTTTAGCTCCAAACGTGATGATCCACATCCCAAAGTCAGAATTCATTGAAAATTGCAATATTTGAAAACGGACCATTTTGGACTACTCTGAGGTATTTCGTGAGGTCGCGGTTCATCGATCGTTTGACATGAAAAATCGGACTTTCTCAGTTGAACATGAATTATCTCAAAATGTTGTTTATAACTCTCCCCGCAGTGAGTAAACATGTTTTAAGCCCTAAAAGTGAACAACCGGATCATTTAAATTCAGTTTAACCCTATCCCAAATCTTGTGTTTTGGCACCCTAGAAGCATGAAAATCACTATAAACATGCTCATTTTAGCTCCAAATGTGATAATCCACATCCCAAAGTCAGAATTCATTGAAAATTGCATTATTTGAAAACGGACCATTTTGACTACCCGAGGCATTTCGTAAGGTCACGGGTCATCGATCATTTGATATGAAAAATGGGACTTTCTCATTTGAACATGAATTAACTCAAAATGTTGTTTATATCTCTTCCCACAGTGAATAAACATGTTTTAAGCCCTAAAAGTGAACAACCGGGTCATTTAAATTCAGTTTAACCCTGTCCCAAATCTTGTGTTTTGGCACCCTAGAAGCATGAAAATCACTATAAACATGCTCATTTTAGCTCCAAACATGATAATCCACATCCCAAAGTCAGAATTCATTGAAAATTGCATTATTTGAAAACGGACCATTTTGACTACTTGAGGCATTTCGTAAGGTCACGGGTCATCGATCATTTGATATGAAAAATGGGACTTTCTCATTTGAACATGAATTAACTCAAAATTTTGTTTATATCTCTTTCCACAGTGAATGAACACGTTTTAAGCCCTAAAAGTGAACAACTGGGTCATGTAAATTCAGTTTAACCCTATCCCAAATCTTATGGTTTGGCACACTGAAAGCATGAAAATCACTATAAACATGCTCATTTTAGCTCCAAATGAGGTGATGCACATCTGAAAGTCAGATTTAGTTGAAAAATGCAATAATTGAAAACAGACCATTTTGGACAACTTGAAGGCATTTCGTAATCTCGCGGGTCATCGATCGTTTGACGTGAAAAATGGGACTTTCTGATTTGAGCATGAATTAACTCAAAATGTTGTTTGTATCTCATCCCTTAGTGAATAAACACATTTTAAGGCCTAAAAGTGAACAACTGGGTCATTTAAATTCAGTTTAACCCTATCCCAAATCTTGTGTTTTAGTACCCTAAAAGCATGAAAATCACTATAAACATGCTCATTTTTGTCCCAAACATGATGATACACATTTAAAATTCAGATTTAGTTGAAAAGTGCAATATTGAAAAATTGACCATTTTGGACAACTTGAAGGCATTTCGTTATCTCGCGGGTCACCGATCGTTTGACATGAAAAATGGGACTTTCACATTTGAACATGAATTAACTCAAAATGTTGTTTATATCTCTTCCCCAGTGAATAAACATGTTTTAAGCCCAAAAACTGAACGACTGGGTCATTTAAATTCACCTTTAACCCTATCCCAAATCTTGTGTTTTGGCACCCTAAAAGTCTGAAAATCACTATAAACATGCTACTTTTAGCTCCAAACATGATGATCTGCATCCGAAGGTCAGAATTAGTTGAAAGATGCATTAATTGAAAACGGACCATTTTGGACAACTTGCAGGCATTTCGTAAGGTCGCTGGTTTAAATTCATTTACATTCATTTAAATTCCGTTTAACCCTATCCCAAATATTGTGGTTTGGCACCCTAGAAGCATGAAAATCACTATAAACATGCTCATTTTAGCTCCAAACGTGATGATACGTATCTGAAAGTCAGAATTAGTTAAAAAATGCAATATATGAAAACGGACCATTTTGACTACTCGGAGGCATTTCGTAAGGTGGCGGGTCATCGCTCATTTGACGTGAAAAATTGGACTTTCTCATTTAAACATGAATTAACTCAAAATGTTGTTTATATCTTTTCCCGCAGTGAATAAACACGTTTTAAGCCCTAAAAGTGAACACTGGGTCATTTAAATTCACTTTTAACCCTATCCCAAATATTGTGTTTGGCACCCTAGAAGCATGAAAATCACTATAAACATGCTCATTTTAGCACCTAACGTGATGATCCACATCCAAAATTCAGAATTTGTTGAAAAATGCAATAATTGAAAATGGACCATTTAGAACTACTCGGAGACATTTCGTAAAGTCGCGGGTCATCGATCATTTGACGTGAAAAATTGGACTTTCTCAATTGTACATGAATTAACTCAAAATGTTGTTTATACCGCTTTCCGCAGTGAATAAACAAGTTTGAAACCCTAAAAGTGAACAACCGGGTCATTTAAATTAAGTTTAATCCTATCCCAAATCTTGTGTTTTGGCACCCTAGAAGCATGAAGATCACTATAAACATGCTCATTTTAGCTCCAAACGTGATGATCCACATCCCAAAGTCAGAATTCATTGAAAAATGCAATATTTGAATACGGACCATTTTGACTACCCGAGGCATTTTGTAAGGTCGCGGGTCATCGATCATTTGATATGAAAAATGGGACTTTCTCATTTGAACATGAATTAACTCAAAATGTTGTTTATATCTCTGCCCCAGTGAATAAACATGTTTTAGGCCCAAAAAGTGAACAACTGGGTCATTTAAATTCTCTTTTAACCCTATCCCAAATATTGTGTTTGGCACCCTAGAAGCATGAAAATCACTATAAACATGCTCATTTTAGCACCTAACGTGATGATCCACATCCAAAATTCAGAATTAGTTGAAAAATGCAATAATTGAAAACGGACCATTTAGGACTACTCGGAGACATTTCGTAAGGTCGCGGGTCATCGATCATTTGACGTGAAAAATTGGACTTTCTCAATTATACATGAATTAACTCAAAATGTTGTTTATACCGCTTTCCGCAGTGAATAAACAAGTTTTAAACCCTAAAAGTGAACAACCGGGTCATTTAAATTAAGTTTAATCCTATCCCAAATCTTGTGTTTTGGCACCCTAGAAGCATGAAAATCACTATAAACATGCTCAATGCTCATTTTAGCGCCAAACGTGATGATCCACATCCAAAAGTCAGAATTAGTTGAAAAATGCAATATTTGAAAACTGACCATTTAGGACTACTTTGAGATATTTCGTAAGGTCGCGCACGGGTCATCGCTCATTTGACGTGAAAAATTGGACTTTCTCATTTTAACATGAATTAACTTAAAATGTTGTGTATACCTCTTTCCGCAGTGAATAAAGATTTTTAAGCACTAAAAGTGAACAACTGGATCATTTAAATTCAGTTTAACCCTATCCCAAATCTTGTGTTTTGGCACCCTAGAAGCATGAAAATCACAATAAACATGCTCATTTTAGCTCCAAACGTGATGATCCACATCCCAAAGTCAGAATTCATTGAAAATTGCAATATTTGAAAACGGACCATTTTGGACTACTCTGAGGTATTTCGTGAGGTCGCGGTTCATCGATCGTTTGACATGAAAAATCGGACTTTCTCAGTTGAACATGAATTATCTCAAAATGTTGTTTATAACTCTCCCCGCAGTGAGTAAACATGTTTTAAGCCCTAAAAGTGAACAACCGGATCATTTAAATTCAGTTTAACCCTATCCCAAATCTTGTGTTTTGGCACCCTAGAAGCATGAAAATCACTATAAACATGCTCATTTTAGCTCCAAATGTGATAATCCACATCCCAAAGTCAGAATTCATTGAAAATTGCATTATTTGAAAACGGACCATTTTGACTACCCGAGGCATTTCGTAAGGTCACGGGTCATCGATCATTTGATATGAAAAATGGGACTTTCTCATTTGAACATGAATTAACTCAAAATGTTGTTTATATCTCTTCCCACAGTGAATAAACATGTTTTAAGCCCTAAAAGTGAACAACCGGGTCATTTAAATTCAGTTTAACCCTGTCCCAAATCTTGTGTTTTGGCACCCTAGAAGCATGAAAATCACTATAAACATGCTCATTTTAGCTCCAAACATGATAATCCACATCCCAAAGTCAGAATTCATTGAAAATTGCATTATTTGAAAACGGACCATTTTGACTACCCGAGGCATTTCGTAAGGTCACGGGTCATCGATCATTTGATATGAAAAATGGGACTTTCTCATTTGAACATGAATTAACTCAAAATTTTGTTTATATCTCTTTCCACAGTGAATGAACACGTTTTAAGCCCTAAAAGTGAACAACTGGGTCATGTAAATTCAGTTTAACCCTATCCCAAATCTTATGGTTTGGCACACTGAAAGCATGAAAATCACTATAAACATGCTCATTTTAGCTCCAAATGAGGTGATGCACATCTGAAAGTCAGATTTAGTTGAAAAATGCAATAATTGAAAACAGACCATTTTGGACAACTTGAAGGCATTTCGTAATCTCGCGGGTCATCGATCGTTTGACGTGAAAAATGGGACTTTCTGATTTGAGCATGAATTAACTCAAAATGTTGTTTGTATCTCATCCCTTAGTGAATAAACACATTTTAAGGCCTAAAAGTGAACAACTGGGTCATTTAAATTCAGTTTAACCCTATCCCAAATCTTGTGTTTTAGTACCCTAAAAGCATGAAAATCACTATAAACATGCTCATTTTTGTCCCAAACATGATGATACACATTTAAAATTCAGATTTAGTTGAAAAGTGCAATATTGAAAAATTGACCATTTTGGACAACTTGAAGGCATTTCGTTATCTCGCGGGTCACCGATCGTTTGACATGAAAAATGGGACTTTCACATTTGAACATGAATTAACTCAAAATGTTGTTTATATCTCTTCCCCAGTGAATAAACATGTTTTAAGCCCAAAAACTGAACGACTGGGTCATTTAAATTCACCTTTAACCCTATCCCAAATCTTGTGTTTTGGCACCCTAAAAGTCTGAAAATCACTATAAACATGCTACTTTTAGCTCCAAACATGATGATCTGCATCCGAAGGTCAGAATTAGTTGAAAGATGCATTAATTGAAAACGGACCATTTTGGACAACTTGCAGGCATTTCGTAAGGTCGCTGGTTTAAATTCATTTACATTCATTTAAATTCCGTTTAACCCTATCCCAAATATTGTGGTTTGGCACCCTAGAAGCATGAAAATCACTATAAACATGCTCATTTTAGCTCCAAACGTGATGATACGTATCTGAAAGTCAGAATTAGTTAAAAAATGCAATATATGAAAACGGACCATTTTGACTACTCGGAGGCATTTCGTAAGGTGGCGGGTCATCGCTCATTTGACGTGAAAAATTAGACTTTCTCATTTGTACATGAATTAACTCAAAATGTTGTTTATACCTCTTTCCGCAGTGAATAAACATGTTTTAAGCCCTAAAAGTGAACAACCGGGTCATTTAAATTCAGTTTAACCCTGTCCCAAATCTTGTGTTTTGGCACCCTAGAAGCATGAAAATCACTATAAACATGCTCATTTTAGCTCCAAATGTGATAATCCACATCCCAAAGTCAGAATTCATTGAAAATTGCATTATTTGAAAACGGACCATTTTGACTACCCGAGGCATTTGGTAAGGTCACGGGTCATCGATCATTTGATATGAAAAATGGGACTTTCTCCTTTGAACATGAATTAACTCAAAATGTTGTTTATATATCTTCCTACAGTGAATAAACATGTTTTAAGCCCTAAAAGTGAACAACCGGGTCATTTAAATTCAGTTTAACCCTGTCCCAAATCTTGTGTTTTGGCACCCTAGAAGCATGAAAATCACTATAAACATGCTCATTTTAGCGCCAAACCTGATGATCCACATCCAAAAGTCAGAATTAGTTGAAAATTGCAATATTTGAAAACAGACCATTTAGGACTACTCGGAGGCATTTCGTAAGGTCGCGGGTTATCGCTCATTTGACGTGAAAAATTGCACTTTCTCATTTTAACATGAATTAACTCAAAATGTTGCGTATACCTCTTTCCACATTGAATAAACATTTTTTGAGCCCTAGAAGTGAACAACTAGGTCATTTAAATTCAGTTTAACCCCATCCCAAATCTTGTGTTTTGGCACCCTAGAAGCATGAAAATCACTATAAACATGCTCATTTTAGCTCCAAATGTGATAATCCACATCCCAAAGTCAGAATTCATTGAAAATTGCATTATTTGAATACGGACCATTTTGACTACCCGAGGCATTTCGTAAGGTCACGGGTCATCGATCATTTGATATGAAAAATGGGACTTTCTCATTTGAACATGAATTAACTCAAAATGTTGTTTATATCTCTTCCCACAGTGAATAAACATGTTTTAAGCCCTAAAAGTGAACAACCGGGTCATTTAAATTCAGTTTAACCCTGTCCCAAATCTTGTGTTTTGGCACCCTAGAAGCATGAAAATCACTATAAACATGCTCATTTTAGCGCCAAACCTGATGATCCACATCCAAAAGTCAGAATTAGTTGAAAATTGCAATATTTGAAAACAGACCATTTAGGACTACTCGGAGGCATTTCGTAAGGTCGCGGGTCATCGCTCATTTGACGTGAAAAATTGCACTTTCTCATGCAATCGATGGCCAGCGTGAACATCGAGGACACCATCAAGACCATGAGCACAATACACTCCGGCTCCCCGTCAGACCCTTTCCCGCACCACATCTTCAACAAAGCCAGCAGCTCCATCGCACCCCACCTGTGCAACATCATCAATCTCTCCTTCGAGACCGCGACCTTCCCAGAGAGCTGGAAACACGCAGAGATCAACGCCCTACTCAAAAAACCCAAGGCGGACCCGAGAGACCTCAAGAACTTCCGGCCCATCTCTCTGCTTCTGTTCCCAGCCAAGGTCATCGAGAAGATCGTCAACAAACAGCTAACCCGATACCTCGAAGAAAACAGCATCCTGGACCCATCCCAATCAGGGTTCCGCAGCAACCACAGCACTGAGACTGCCCTCATCGCCGCCACCGACGACATCAGGATCCTGCTGGACAATGGTGAGACCGCAGCCCTCATCCTGCTGGACCTCTCCGCCGCCTTCGACACTGTCTGCCACCGCACTCTACGCGCACGCCTCCACAACGCAGGGATCCGAGACAAGGCCCTGGAATGGACCACCTCCTTCCTCGACGGCAGAACCCAGAGAGTCCGCCTCCCACCTTTCCGATCCGAAGCCTCCGAGATCATCTGCGGCGTACCCCAGGGATCGTCCCTCAGCCCAACACTGTTCAACATCTACATGGCCCCGCTCGCACGCATCGCCAGACAACACGACCTCAACATTATCTCCTACGCCGACGACACTCAACTGATCCTCTCCCTCACCAAGGACCCCTCGCCGCCAAAGCCAATCTCCATGAAGGAATGAAGGCCGTCGCCGATTGGATGAAGATCAGCCGGCTAAAGCTGAACACGGACAAAACGGAGGTCCTCATCCTCGGCTCCAACCCCTCAGCCTGGGACGACTCCTGGTGGCCAACGACGCTGGGAGCAGCCCCGACACCCACCGACCACGCACGCAACCTGGGAGTCATCCTCGACTCAACGCTCTCCATGGCCAAGCAAGTCAACGCAGTCTCCTCCTCCTGCTTCAACACCCTCCGCATGCTTCGCAAGATCTACAGGTGGATCCCGACAGACACAAGAAGAACAGTCACCCAGGCCCTCGTCAGTAGCAGACTGGACTATGGGAACGCCCTCTACGCGGGAGCCCCGGCCAAGCTCATCAAGCGACTGCAACGCATACAAAACGCCTCCGCACGCCTGATCCTCGACGTACCACGCCACAGCCACATCACCCCCACTTGAGGAACCTGCACTGGCTCCCCGTCGACAGGAGGATCACCTTCAAACTCCTCATCCACGCACACAAGGCACTCCACAAAACTGGCCCAGCCTACCTCAACAGACGACTCTTCTTCTACGTCCCCAACCGCCAGCTCCGCTCCGCCGACCTCTCCCTCGCCACCGTCCCTCGCATTCGAAGAACAACCACCGGCGGCAGATCCTTCTCACACCTCGCCGCCAAGACCTGGAACACCCTTCCACTAAGCCTACGACAGACCCAAGACCTGCTGACCTTCAGGAGGCTACTCAAGACCTGGCTGTTCGACCAGTAGCAGCATCCCCCCCTTCCCTCTCCCCAGCGCCTTGAGACCCTCGCGGGTAAGTAGTGCGCTCTACAAATTAAGTGATTGATTGATTGATTGATGATCCACATCCAAAAGTCAGAATTAGTTGAAAATTGCAATATTTGAAAACAGACCATTTAGGACTACTCGGAGGCATTTCGTAAGGTCGCGGGTCATCGCTCATTTGACGTGAAAAATTGCACTTTCTCATTTTAACATGAATTAACTCAAAATGTTGTGTATACCTCTTTCCACATTGAATAAACATTTTTTGAGCCCTAGAAGTGAACAACTAGGTCATTTAAATTCAGTTTAACCCTATCCCAAATCTTGTGTTTTGGCACCCTAGAAGCATGAAAATCACTATAAACATGCTCATTTTAGCTCCAAACGTGATAATTCACATCCCAAAGTCAGAATTCATTGAAAATTGCATTATTTGAAAACGGACCATTTTGACTACCCGAGGCATTTCGTAAGGTCACGGGTCATCGATCATTTGATATGAAAAATGGGACTTTCTCATTTGAACATGAATTAACTCAAAATGTTGTTTATATCTCTTCCCACAGTGAATAAACATGTTTTAAGCCCTAAAAGTGAACAACCGGGTCATTTAAATTCAGTTTAACCCTGTCCCAAATCTTGTGTTTTGGCACCCTAGAAGCATGAAAATCACTATAAACATGCTCATTTTAGCTCCAAACGAGATAATCCACATCCCAAAGTCAGAATTCATTGAAAATTGCATTATTTGAAAATGGACCATTTTGACTACCCGAGGCATTTCGTAAGGTCACGGGTCATCGATCATTTGATATGAAAAATGGGACTTTCTCATTTGAACATGAATTAACTCAAAATTTTGTGTATATCTCTTTCCACAGTGAATGAACACGTTTTAAGCCCTAAAAGTGAACAACTGGGTCATTTAAATTCAGTTTAACCCTATCCCAAATCTTATGCTTTGGCACACTGAAAGCATGAAAATCACTATAAACATGCTCATTTTAGCTCCAAATGAGGTGATGCACATCTGAAAGTCAGATTTAGTTGAAAAATGCAATAATTGAAAACAGACCATTTTGGACAACTTGAAGGCATTTCGTAATCTCGCGGGTCATCGATCGTTTGACGTGAAAAATGTGACTTTCTCATTTGAGCATGAATTAACTCAAAATGTTGTTTGTATCTCATCCCTCAGTGAATAAACACATTTTAAGGCCTAAAAGTGAACAACTGGGTCATTTAAATTCAGTTTAACCCTATCCCAAATCTTGTGTTTTAGCACCCTAAAAGCATGAAAATCACTATAAACATGCTCATTTTTGTCCCAAACATGATGATACACATTTAAAATTCAGATTTAGTTGAAAAGTGCAATATTGAAAAATTGACCATTTTGGACAACTTGAAGGCATTTCGTTATCTCGCGGGTCACCGATCGTTTGACATGAAAAATGGGACTTTCACATTTGAACATGAATTAACTCAAAATGTTGTTTATATCTCTTCCCCAGTGAATAAACATGTTTTAAGCCCAAAAACTGAACGACTGGGTCATTTAAATTCACCTTTAACCCGTTCCCAAATCTTGTGTTTTGGCACCCTAAAAGTCTGAAAATCACTGTAAACATGCTACTTTTAGCTCCAAACATGATGATCCGCATCCGAAGGTCAGAATTAGTTGAAAGATGCATTAATTGAAAACGGACCATTTTGGACAACTTGCAGGCATTTCGTAAGGTCGCTGGTTTAAATTCATTTACATTCATTTAAATTCCGTTTAACCCTATCCCAAATATTGTGGTTTGGCACCCTAGAAGCATGAAAATCACTATAAACATGCTCATTTTAGCTCCAAACGTGATGATACGTATCTGAAAGTCAGAATTAGTTAAAAATGCAATATATGAAAACGGACCATTTTGACTACTCGGAGGCATTTCGTAAGGTGGCGGGTCATCGCTCATTTGACGTGAAAAATTGGACTTTCTCATTTAAACATGAATTAACTCAAAATGTTGTTTATATCTTTTCCCGCAGTGAATAAACACGTTTTAAGCCCTAAAAGTGAACACTGGGTCATTTAAATTCACTTTTAACCCTATCCCAAATATTGTGTTTGGCACCCTAGAAGCATGAAAATCACTATAAACATGCTCATTTTAGCACCTAACGTGATGATCCACATCCAAAATTCAGAATTTGTTGAAAAATGCAATAATTGAAAATGGACCATTTAGAACTACTCGGAGACATTTCGTAAAGTCGCGGGTCATCGATCATTTGACGTGAAAAATTGGACTTTCTCAATTGTACATGAATTAACTCAAAATGTTGTTTATACCGCTTTCCGCAGTGAATAAACAAGTTTGAAACCCTAAAAGTGAACAACCGGGTCATTTAAATTAAGTTTAATCCTATCCCAAATCTTGTGTTTTGGCACCCTAGAAGCATGAAGATCACTATAAACATGCTCATTTTAGCTCCAAACGTGATGATCCACATCCCAAAGTCAGAATTCATTGAAAAATGCAATATTTGAATACGGACCATTTTGACTACCCGAGGCATTTTGTAAGGTCGCGGGTCATCGATCATTTGATATGAAAAATGGGACTTTCTCATTTGAACATGAATTAACTCAAAATGTTGTTTATATCTCTGCCCCAGTGAATAAACATGTTTTAGGCCCAAAAAGTGAACAACTGGGTCATTTAAATTCTCTTTTAACCCTATCCCAAATATTGTGTTTGGCACCCTAGAAGCATGAAAATCACTATAAACATGCTCATTTTAGCACCTAACGTGATGATCCACATCCAAAATTCAGAATTAGTTGAAAAATGCAATAATTGAAAACGGACCATTTAGGACTACTCGGAGACATTTCGTAAGGTCGCGGGTCATCGATCATTTGACGTGAAAAATTGGACTTTCTCAATTATACATGAATTAACTCAAAATGTTGTTTATACCGCTTTCCGCAGTGAATAAACAAGTTTTAAACCCTAAAAGTGAACAACCGGGTCATTTAAATTAAGTTTAATCCTATCCCAAATCTTGTGTTTTGGCACCCTAGAAGCATGAAAATCACTATAAACATGCTCAATGCTCATTTTAGCGCCAAACGTGATGATCCACATCCAAAAGTCAGAATTAGTTGAAAAATGCAATATTTGAAAACTGACCATTTAGGACTACTTTGAGATATTTCGTAAGGTCGCGCACGGGTCATCGCTCATTTGACGTGAAAAATTGGACTTTCTCATTTTAACATGAATTAACTTAAAATGTTGTGTATACCTCTTTCCGCAGTGAATAAAGATTTTTTAAGCACTAAAAGTGAACAACTGGATCATTTAAATTCAGTTTAACCCTATCCCAAATCTTGTGTTTTGGCACCCTAGAAGCATGAAAATCACAATAAACATGCTCATTTTAGCTCCAAACGTGATGATCCACATCCCAAAGTCAGAATTCATTGAAAATTGCATTATTTGAAAACGGACCATTTTGACTACCCGAGGCATTTCGTAAGGTCACGGGTCATCGATCATTTGATATGAAAAATGGGACTTTCTCATTTGAACATGAATTAACTCAAAATTTTGTTTATATCTCTTTCCACAGTGAATGAACACGTTTTAAGCCCTAAAAGTGAACAACTGGGTCATGTAAATTCAGTTTAACCCTATCCCAAATCTTATGGTTTGGCACACTGAAAGCATGAAAATCACTATAAACATGCTCATTTTAGCTCCAAATGAGGTGATGCACATCTGAAAGTCAGATTTAGTTGAAAAATGCAATAATTGAAAACAGACCATTTTGGACAACTTGAAGGCATTTCGTAATCTCGCGGGTCATCGATCGTTTGACGTGAAAAATGGGACTTTCTGATTTGAGCATGAATTAACTCAAAATGTTGTTTGTATCTCATCCCTTAGTGAATAAACACATTTTAAGGCCTAAAAGTGAACAACTGGGTCATTTAAATTCAGTTTAACCCTATCCCAAATCTTGTGTTTTAGTACCCTAAAAGCATGAAAATCACTATAAACATGCTCATTTTTGTTCCAAACATGATACACATTTAAAATTCAGTTTTAGTTGAAAAGTGCAATATTGAAAAATTGACCATTTTGGACAACTTGAAGGCATTTCGTAAGGCCGCGGGTCACCGATCGTTTGACATGAAAAATGGGACTTTCACATTTGAACATGAATTAACTCAAAATGTTGTTTATATCTCTTCCCCAGTGAATAAACATGTTTTAAGCCCAAAAACTGAACAACTGGGTCATTTAAATTCACCTTTAACCCTATCCCAAATCTTGTGTTTTGGCACCCTAAAAGTCTGAAAATCACTATAAACATGCTACTTTTAGCTCCAAACATGATGATCTGCATCCGAAGGTCAGAATTAGTTGAAAGATGCATTAATTGAAAAAGGACCATTTTGGACAACTTGCAGGCATTTCGTAAGGTCGCTGGTTTAAATTCATTTACATTCATTTAAATTCAGTTTAACCCTATCCCAAATATTGTGGTTTGGCACCCTAGAAGCATGAAAATCACTATAAACATGCTCATTTTAGCTCCAAACGTGATGATACGTATCTGAAAGTCAGAATTAGTTAAAAAATGCAATATATGAAAACGGACCATTTTGACTACTCGGAGGCATTTCGTAAGGTGGCGGGTCATCGCTCATTTGACGTGAAAAATTAGACTTTCTCATTTGTACATGAATTAACTCAAAATGTTGTTTATACCTCTTTCCGCAGTGAATAAACATGTTTTAAGCCCTAAAAGTGAACAACCGGGTCATTTAAATTAAGTTTAACCCTATCCCAAATCTTGTGTTTTGGCACACTAGAAGCATGAAAATCACAATAAACATGCTCAGTTTAGTTCCAAACCTGATGATCCACATCCAAAAGTCAGAATTAATTAAAAAATGCAATATTTGAAAACGGACCATTTAGGACTACTCGGAGGCATTTCGTAAGGTCGCGGGTCATCGCTAATTTGACGTGCAAAATTGGACTTTCTCATTTTAACATGAATTAACTGAAAATGTTGTGTATACCTCTTTCCACAGTGAATAAACATGTTTTAAGCACTAAAAGTGAACAACTGGGTCATTTAAATTGAGTTTAACCGTATCCAAAATCTTGTGTTTTGGCACCCTAGAAGCATGAAAATCACTATAAACATGCTCATTTTAGCTCCAAACGTGATGATCCACATCCAAAAGTCAGAATTTATTGAATAATGCAATATTTGAAAACGGACCATTTTGGACCACTTGTAGGCATTTCGTAAGGTCGCGGGTCATCGCTCATTTGACGTGAAAAATTAGACTTTCTCATTTGTACATGAATTAACTCAAAATGTTGTTTATACCTCTTTCCGCAGTGAATAAAATGTTTTAAGCCCTAAAAGTGAACAACCGGGACATTTAAATTCAGTTTAACCCTATCCCAAATATTGTGTTTTGGCACCCTAGAAGCATGAAAATCACAATAAACATGCTCATTTTAGCTCCAAACGTGATGATCCACATCCCAAAGTCAGAATTCATTGAAAATTGCATTATTTGAAAACGGACCATTTTGACTACCCAAGGCATTTCGTAAGGTCACGGGTCATTGATCATTTGATATGAAAAATGGGACTTTCTCATTTCAACATGAATTAACTCAAAATGTTGTTTATACCTCTTTCCACAGTGAATAAACATGTTTTAAGCCCTAAAAGTGAACAACTGGGTTATTTAAATTCAGTTTAACCCTATCCAAAATCTTGTGTTTTGGCACACTAGAAGCATGAAAATCACAATAAACATGCTCAGTTTAGTTCCAAACCTGATGATCCACATCCAAAAGTCAGAACTAATTGAAAAATGCAATATTTGAAAACGGACCATTTAGGACTACTTGGAGGCATTTCGTAAGGTCGCGGGTCATTGCTCATTTGACGTGAAAAATTAGACTTTCTCAGTTGAACATGAATTAACTCAAAATGTTGTTTATATCTTTTCCTGCAGTGAATAAACACGTTTTAAGCCCTAAAAGTGAGCAACTGGGTCATTTAAATTCAGTTTAACCCTATCCCAAATCTTGTGTTTTGGCACCCTAGAAGCATGAAAATCACTATAAATATGCTCATTTTAGCTCCAAACATGATGATCCACATCCAAAAGTCACAATTCATTGAAAAATACAATATTTGAAAACGGACCATTTTGACTACTCGGAGCCATTTCGTAAGGTCGCGGGTCATCGCTCATTTGATAAGAAAAACTTGGACTTTCTCATTTGAACATAAATTAACTCAAAATGTTGTTTATATCTTTTCCAGCACTGAATAAACACGTTTTAAGCCCTAAAAGTGAACAACTGGATCATTTAAATTCACTTTTAACCCTATCCCAAATCTTGTGTTTGGCACCCTAGAAGCATGAAAATCACTATAAACATGCTCATTTTAGCACCAAACGTGATGATCGACATCCAAAATTCAGAATTACTTGAAAAATGCAATATTTGAAAACGGACTATTTAGGACTACTTTGAGACATTTCGTAAGGTTGCGCACGGTTCATCGCTCATTTGACGTGAAAAATTGGACTTTCTCATTTTAACATCAATTAACTTAAAATGTTGTGTATACCTCTTTCCGCAGTGAATAAAGTTTTTTTAAGCCCTAAAAGTGAACAACTGGGTCAGTTAAGTTCAGTTTAACCCTATCCCAAATCTTGTGTTTTGGTACCCTCGAAGCATGAAAATCACTATAAACATGCTCATTTTAGCTACAAACATGATGATCCACATCCAAAAGTCAGAATTCATTGAAAAACACAATATTTGAAAACGGACCATTTTGACTACCCGATGCATTTCGTACGGTCGCGTGTCATCGATCATTTGATATGAAAAATGGGACTTTCTCATTTGAACATGAATTAACTCAAAATGTTGGTTATACCTCTTTCCACACTGTATAAAGCCCTGTATAAGCCCTAAAATTGAACAACTGGATCATTTAAATTCACTTTTAAGCCTATCCCAAATCTTGTGTTTGGCACCCTAGAAGCATGAAAATCACTATAAACATGCTCATTTTAGCACCAAACGTGATGATCGACATCCAAAATTCAGAATTACTTGAAAAATGCAATATTTGAAAACGGACCATTTAGGACTACTCGGAGACATTTCGTAAGGCCGCGTGCGGGTCATCGCTAATTTGACGTGCAAAATTGGACTTTCTCATTTTAACATGAATTAACTGAAAATGTTGTGTATACCTCTTTCCACAGTGAATAAACATGTTTTAAGCCCTAAAAGTGAACAACTGGGTTATTTAAATTCAGTTTAACCCTATCCAAAATCTTGTGTTTTGGCACACTAGAAGCATGAAAATCACAATAAACATGCTCAGTTTAGTTCCAATCCTGATGATCCACATCCAAAAGTCAGAATTAATTGAAAAATGCAATATTTGAAAACGGACCATTTAGGACTACTCGGAGGCATTTCGTAAGGCCGCATGCGGGTCATCGAGCATTTGACGTGAAAAATTGGACTTTCTCAATTGTGCATGAATTAACTCAAAATGTTGTTTATACCTCTTTCCGCAGTGAATAAACATGTTTTAAGCCCTAAAAGTGAACAACCGGGTCATTTAAATTAAGTTTAACCCTATCCCAAATCTTGTGTTTTGGCACACTAGAAGCATGAAAATCACAATAAACATGCTCAGTTTAGTTCCAAACCTGATGATCCACATCCAAAAGTCAGAATTAATTGAAAAATGCAATATTTGAAAACGGACCATTTAGGACTACTGGGAGGCATTTCGTAAGGTCGCGGGTCATCGCTAATTTGACGTGCAAAATTGGACTTTCTCATTTTAACATGAATTAACTGAAAATGTTGTGTATACCTCTTTCCACAGTGAATAAACATGTTTTAAGCACTAAAAGTGAACAACTGGGTCATTTAAATTGAGTTTAACCGTATCCAAAATCTTGTGTTTTGGCACCCTAGAAGCATGAAAATCACTATAAACATGCTCATTTTAGCTCCAAACGTGATGATCCACATCCAAAAGTCAGAATTTATTGAAAAATGCAATATTTGAAAACGGACCATTTTGGACCACTCGTAGGCATTTCGTAAGGTCGCGGGTCATCGCTCATTTTACGTGAAAAATTAGACTTTCTCATTTGTACATGAATTAACTCAAAATGTTGTTTATACCTCTTTCCGCAGTGAATAAAATGTTTTAAGCCCTAAAAGTGAACAACCGGGACATTTAAATTCAGTTTAACCCTATCCCAAATATTGTGTTTTGGCACCCTAGAAGCATGAAAATCACAATAAACATGCTCATTTTAGTCCCAAACGTGATGATCCACATCCCAAAGTCAGAATTCATTGAAAATTGCATTATTTGAAAACGGACCATTTTGACTACCCAAGGCATTTCGTAAGGTCACGGGTCATTGATCATTTGATATGAAAAATGGGACTTTCTCATTTCAACATGAATTAACTCAAAATGTTGTTTATACCTCTTTCCACAGTGAATAAACATGTTTTAAGCCCTAAAAGTGAACAACCGGGTCATTTAAATTCAATTTAACCCTATCCCAAATCTTGTGTTTTGGCAGCCTAGAAGCATGAAAATCACTAAAAACATGCTCATTTTAGCTCTAAACTTGATGATCCACATCCAAAATTCAGAATTAGTTGAAAAATGAAATATTTGAAAACGGACCATTTAGGACAACTCTGAGACATTTCGTAAGGCCGCAGGTCATCGATCATATGACATGAAAAATTGGACTTTCTCAATTGTACATGAATTAACTCAAAATGTTGTTTATACCTCTTTCCGCAGTGAATAAACATGTTTTAAGCCCAAAAAGTGAACAACCGGGTCATTTAAATTAGGTTTAACCCTATCCCAAATCTTGTGTTTTGGTACCCTCGAAGCATGAAAATCACTATAAACATGCTCATTTTAGCTACAAACATGATGATCCACATCCAAAAGTCAGAATTCATTGAAAAACACAATATTTGAAAACGGACCATTTTGACTACCCGATGCATTTCGTAAGGTCGCGTGTCATCGATCATTTGATATGAAAAATGGGACTTTCTCATTTGAACATGAATTAACTCAAAATGTTGGTTATACCTCTTTCCACACTGTATAAAGCCCTGTATAAGCCCTAAAATTGAACAACTGGATCATTTAAATTCACTTTTAACCCTATCCCAAATCTTGTGTTTGGAACCCTAGAAGCATGAAAATCACTATAAACATGCTCATTTTAGCACCAAACGTGATGATCGACATTCAAAATTCAGAATTACTTGAAAAATGCAATATTTGAAAACGGACCATTTAGGACTACTCGGAGACATTTCGTAAGGCAGCGTGCGGGTCATCGCTAATTTGACGTGCAAAATTGGACTTTCTCATTTTAACATGAATTAACTGAAAATGTTGTGTATACCTCTTTCCACAGTGAATAAACATGTTTTAAGCCCTAAAAGTGAACAACTGGGTTATTTAAATTCAGTTTAACCCTATCCAAAATCTTGTGTTTTGGCACACTAGAAGCATGAAAATCACAATAAACATGCTCATTTTAGCACCAAACGTGATGATCCACATCCAAAAGTCAGAATTAATTGAAAAATGCAATATTTGAAAACGGACCATTTAGGACTACTCAGAGGCATTTCGTAAGGTCGCGGGTCATCGCTAATTTGACGTGCAAAATTGGACTTTCTCATTTTAACATGAATTAACTGAAAATGTTGTGTATACCTCTTTCCACAGTGAATAAACATATTTTAAGCACTAAAAGTGAACAACTGGGTCATTTAAATTCAGTTTAACCGTATCCAAAATCTTGTGTTCTGGCACCCTAGAAGCATAAAAATCACTATAAACATGCTCATTTTAGCTCCAAACGTGATGATCCACATCCAAAAGTCAGAATTTATTGAAAAATGCAATATTTGAAAACGGACCATTTTGGACCACTCGTAGGCATTTCGTAAGGTCACGGGTCATCGCTCATTTGACGTGAAAAATTAGACTTTCTCATTTGTACATGAATTAACTCAAAATGTTGTTTATACCTCTTTCCGCAGTGAATAAAATGTTTTAAGCCCTAAAAGTGAACAACCGGGACATTTAAATTCAGTTTAACCCTATCCCAAATATTGTGTTTTGGCACCCTAGAAGCATGAAAATCACTATAAACATGCTCATTTTAGCTCCAAACGTGATGATCCACATCCCAAAGCCAGAATTCATTGAAAAATGCAATATTTGAATACGGACCATTTTGACTACCCGAGGCATTTTGTAAGGTCACGGGTCATTGATCATTTGATATGAAAAATGGGACTTTCTCATTTGAACATGAATTAACTCAAAATGTTGTTTATACCTCTTTCCGCAGTCACTAAACATGTTTTAAGCCCTAAAAGTGAACAACCGGGTCATTTAAATTCAGTTTAACCCTGTCCCAAATCTTGTGTTTTGGCACCCTAGAAGCATGAAAATCACTATAAACATGCTCAATGCTCATTTTAGCTCCAAACGTGATGATCCACATCCAAAAGTCAGAATTAGGTGAAAAATGCAATATTTGAAAACGGACCACTTAGGACTACTTTGGACATTTCGTAAGGTCGCGCACGGGTCATCGCTCATTTGACGTGAAAAATTGGACTTTCTCATTTTAACATCAATTAACTTAAAATGTTGTGTATACCTCTTTCCGCAGTGAATAAAGATTTTTTAAGCCCTAAAAGTGAACAACTGGGTCAGTTAAGTTCAGTTTCACCCTATCCCAAATCTTGTGTTTTGGCAGCCTAGAAGCATGAAAATCACTATAAACATGCTCATTTTAGCTCCAAACGTGATGATCCACATCCAAAATTCAGAATTAGTTGAAAAATGAAATATTTGAAAACGGACCATTTAGGACAACTCTGAGACATTTCGTAAGGCCGCAGGTCATCGATCATTTGACATGAAAAATAGGACTTTCTCAATTGTACATGAATTAACTCAAAATGTTGTTTATACCTCTTTCCGCAGTGAATAAACATGTTTTAAGCCCAAAAAGTGAACAACCGGATCATTTAAATTAAGCTTAACCCTATCCCAAATCTTGTGTTTTGGTACCCTCGAAGCATGAAAATCACTATAAACATGCTCATTTTAGCTACAAACATGATGATCCACATCCAAATGTCAGAATTCATTGAAAAATACAATATTTGAAAACGGACCATTTTGACTACCCGAGCCATTTCGTAAGGTCGTGTGTCATCGATCATTTGATATGAAAAATGGGACTTTCTCATTTGAACATGAATTAACTCAAAATGTTGTTTATACCTCTTTCCGCAGTGAATAAACATGGTTTAAGCCCAAAAAGTGAACAACCGGATCATTTAAATTCAGTTTAACCCTGTCCCAAATCTTGTGCTTTGGCACCCTAGAAGCATGAAAATCACTATAAATATGCTCATTTTAGCTCCAAACGTGATGATCCACATCTAAAAGTCAGAATTAGTTGAAAAATGCAATATTTGAAAACAGACCATTTAGGACTACTTGGAGGCATTTCGTAAGGTCGCGGGTCATTGCTCATTTGACATGAAAAATTAGACTTTCTCAGTTGAACATGAATTAACTCAAAATGTTGTTTATATCTTTTCCTGCACTGAATAAACACGTTTTAAGCCCTAAAAGTGATCAACTGGATCATTTAAATTCACTTTTAACCCTATCCCAAATCTTGTGTTTGGCACCCTAGAAGCATGAAAATCAATATAAACATGCTCATTTTAGCACCAAACTTGATGATCGACATCCAAAATTCAGAATTACTTGAAAAATGCAATATTTGAAAACGGACCATTTAGGACTACTCGGAGACATTTCGTAAGGCCGCGTGAGGGTCATCGCTAATTTGACATGCAAAATTGGACTTTCTCATTTTAACATGAATTAACTGAAAATGTTGTGTATACCTCTTTCCACAGTGAATAAACATGTTTTAAGCCCTAAAAGTGAACAACTGGGTTATTTAAATTCAGTTTAACCTTATCCCAAATCTTGTGTTTTGGCACCCTAGAAGCATGAAAATCACTATAAACATGCTCATTTTAGCTCAAAACGTGATGATCCACATCCAAAAGTCAGAATTTATTGAAAAATGCAATATTTGAAAACGGACCATTTTGGACCACTCGCAGGCATTTCGTAAGGATGCGGGTCATCGCTCATTTGACATGAAAAATTAGACTTTCTCAATTGCACATGAATTAACTGAAAATGTTGTGTATACCTCTTTCCACAGTGAATAAACATGTTTTAAGCCCTAAAAGTGAACAACCGGGTCATTTAAATTCAGTTTAACCCTTTCCCAAATCTTGTGTTTTGGCACCCTAGAAGCATGAAAATCACTATAAACATGCTCATTTTAGCTCCAAACGTGATAATCCACATCCCAAAGTCAGAATTCATTGAAAATTGCATTGTTTGAAAACAGACCATTTTGACTACCCAAGGCATTTCGCAAGGTCACGGGTCATCGATCATTTGATATGAAAAATGGGACTTTCTCATTTGAACATGAATTAACTCAAAATGTTGTTTATATCTCTTCCTACAGTGAATAAACATGTTTTAAGCCCTAAAAGTGAACAACCGGGTCATTTAAATTCAGTTTAACCCTGTCCCAAATCTTGTGTTTTGGCACCCTAAAAGCATGAAAATCACTATAAACATGCTCATTTTAGCACCAAACCTGATGATCCACATCCCAAAGTCAGAATTCATTGAATAATGCAATATTTGAATACGGACCATTTTGACTACCTGAGGCATTTTGTAAGGTCGCGGGTCATCGATCATTTGATATCAAAAATTGGACTTTCTCATTTGAACATGAATTAACTCAAAATGTTATTTATACCTCTTTCCGCAGTGAATAAACATGTTTTAAGCCCTAAAAGTGAATAACCGGGTCATTTAAATTCAGTTTAACCCTGTCCCAAATCTTGTGTTTTTGCACCCTAGAAGCAGTAAAATCACTATAAACATGCTCATTTTAGCTCCAAACGTGATGATCCACATCCAAAAGTCAGAATTACTTGAAAAATGCAATATTTGAAAACGGACCATTTAGGACTACTCGGAGACATTTCGTAAGGCCGTGTGCGGGTCATCGAGCATTTGACGTGAAAAATTGGACTTTCTCAATTGTGCATGAATTAACTCAAAATGTTGTTTATACCTCTTTCCGCAGTGAATAAACATGTTTTAAGCCCTAAAAGTGAACAACCGGGTCACTTAAATTAAGTTTAACCCTATCCGAAATCTTGTGTTTTGGCACACTAGAAGCATGAAAATCACAATAAACATGCTCAGTTTAGTTCCAAACCTGATGATCCACATCCAAAAGTCAGAATTAATTGAAAAATGCAATATTTGAAAACGGACCATTTAGGACTACTCGGAGGCATTTCGTAAGGTCGCGGGTCATCGCTAATTTGACGTGCAAAATTGGACTTTCTCATTTTAACATGAATTAACTGAAAATGTTGTGTATACCTCTTTCCACAGTGAATAAACATGTTTAAAGCCCTAAAAGTGAACAACCGGGTCATTTAAATTCAATTTAACCCTATCCCAAATCTTGTGTTTTGGCACCCTAGAAGCATGAAAATCACTATAAACATGCTCATTTTAGCTCCAAACGTGATGATCCACATCCCAAAGTCAGAATTCATTGAAAAATGCAATATTTGAATACGGACCATTTTTACTATTCGAGGCATTTTGTAAGGTCGCGAGTCATCGATCATTTGATATGAAAAATGGGACTTTCTCATTTGAACATGAATTAACTCAAAATGTTGTTTTTACCTCTTTCCGCAGTGACTAAACATGTTTTAAGCCCTAAAAGTGAACAACCGGGTCATTTAAATTCAGTTTAACCCTGTCCCAAATCTTGTGTTTTGGCACCCTAGAAGCATGAAAATCACTATAAACATGCTCAATGCTCATTTTAGCTCCAAACGTGATGATCCACATCCAAAAGTCAGAATTAGTTGAAAAATGCAATATTTGAAAACGGACCATTTTGGACTACTTTGAATTTCGCAAGGTCGCGCACGGGTCATCACTCATTTGACGTGAAAAATTGGACTTTCTCATTTTAACATGAATTAACTTAAAATGTTGTGTATACCTCTTTCCGCAGTGAATAAAGATTTTTAAGCACTAAAAGTGAACAACTGGGTCATTTAAATTCAGTTTAACCCTATCCCAAATCTTGTGTTTTGGCACCCTAGAAGCATGAAAATCACTATAAACATGCTCATTTTAGCTCCAAACGTGATGATCCACATCCCAAAGTCAGAATTCATTGAAAAATGCAATATTTGAATACGGACCATTTTGACTACCCAATGCATTTTGTAAGGTCGCGGGTCATCGATCATTTGATATGAAAAATGGGACTTTCTCATTTGAACATGAATTAACTTAAAATGTTGTTTATACCTCTTTCCGCAGTGACTAAACATGTTTTAAGCCCTAAAAGTGAACAACCGGGTCACTTAAATGCAGGTTAACCGTGGCCCAAATCTTGTGTTTTGGCACCCTAGAAGCATGAAAATCACTATGAACATGCTCATTTTAGCTCCAAACGTGATGATCCACATCCAAAAGTCAGAATTAGTTGAAAAATACAATATTTGAAAAAGGACTATTTTAACTACTCGGAGGCATTTCGTATGGTCGCGGGTCATCGCTCATTTGACGTGAAAAATTGGACTTTCTCAGTTGAACATGAATTCACTCAAAATGTTGTTTATATCTTTTCCTGCAGTGAATAAACAAGTTTTAAGCCCTAAAAGTGAACAACGGGTCATTTAAATTCAGTTTAACCCTATCCCAATTCTTGTGTTTTGGCACCCTAGAAGCATGAAAATCACTATAAACATGCTCATTTTAGCTCCAAACGTGATGATCCACATCCCAAAGTCAGAATTCATTGAAAAATGCAATATTTGAATACGGACCATTTTGACTACCCGAGGCATTTTTCAAGGTCGCGGGTCATTGATCATTTGACATGAAAAATGGGACTTTCTCATTTGAACATGAATTAACTCACAATGTTGTTTCTATCTCTTCCCGCAGTGAATAAACATGTTTAAAGCCCTAAAAGTGAACAACTGTGTCACTTAAATTTACTTTTAACCCTATGCCAAATCTTGTGTTTTGACACCCTAGAAGCATGAAAATCACAATAAACATGCTCATTTTAGCTCCAAACGTGATGATCCACATCCCAAAGTCAGAATTCTTTGAAAAATGCAATATTTAAATACAGACCATTTTGACTACCCGAGGCATTTTGTAAGGTCGAGGGTCATCGATCATTTGATATGAAAAATGGGACTTTCTCATTTGAACATGAATCAACTCAAAATGTTGCTTATACCTCTTTCCGCAGTGAATAAATACGTTTTAAGCCCTAAAAGTGAAAACCAGGTCATTTAAATTCAGTTTAACCCTGTCCCAAATCTTGTGTTTTGGCACCCTAGAAGCATGAAAATCACTGTAAACATGCTCATTTAAGCTTCAATAGTGATCATCTACATCCAAAAGTCAGAATTAGTTGAAAAATTGAATATTTGAAAACGGACCATTTAGGACTACTCATAGGCATTTTGTAAGGTCGCGCACGGGTCTTCGCTCATTTGACGTGAAAAATTGGACTTTCTCATTTTAACATGAATTAACTCAAAATGCTGTTTATATCTTTTCCCGCAGTGAATAAACACGTTTTAAGCCCTAAAAGTGAGCAACTGGGTCATTTAAATTCACTTTTAACCCTATCTCAAATCTTGTGTTTCGCATCCTAGAAGCATGAAAATCATTATAAACATGCTCATTTTAGCACCAAACATGATGATCCACATCCAAAATTCAGAATTAGTTGAAAAATGCAATATTTGGAAACGGACCATTTAGGACTACTCAGAGACATTTCGTAAGGCCGCAGGTTATCGATCATTGGACGTGAAAAATTGGACTTTCTCAATTGTACATGAATTAACTCAAAATGTTGTTTATACCTCTTTCTGCAGTGAATAAACATGTTTTAAGCCCAAAAAGTGAACAACCGGGTCATTTAAATTAAGTTTAACCCTATCCCAAATCTTGTGTTTTGGTACCCTAGAAGCATGAAAATCACAATAACTCCTTGAGTGCTCATGACGGCTCCCGGCCGTCATGAGTCAGAGTAGGCGTGTGCTCATGATGGCCGGGAGCCGTCCGAACGTTGCCGCTCCGCCCACGCGGTATTAATTCCCCGCCTCTGCGGGAGAATTAATCAGTGGGCGGAGTTCGGACGGCTCCCGGCCGTCATGAGCACACGCCCACCGTGATGTATGATGACAGGGAGCCGTCCTGAGTACGGGGCGCCACGCCCAACGCCGCCCCCTCTCGCACCGCGGTGGAATTTGCCCCACAGCGAAGGGGTTAAACATGCTCATTTAGCTCCAAACGTGATGATCCACATCCCAAAATCAGAATTCATAGAAAATTGCAATATTTGAAAACGGACCATTTTGACTACCCGAGGCATTCCGTAAGGTCGCAGGTCATCGATCATTTGATATGAAAAGTGGGACTTTCTCATTTGAACATGAATTAACTCAAAATGTTGTTTATACCTCTTTCCACAGTGAATAAACATGTTTTAAGCCCCAAAATTAAACAGCCGGATCATTTAAATTCAGTTTAACCCTGTCCCAAATCTTGTGTTTTGGCACCCTAGAAGCATGAAAATCACTATAAACATGCTCATTTTAGCTCCAAACGTGATGATCCACATCGAAAAGTCAGAATTAGTTGAAAAATTGAATATTTGAAAACGGACCATTTAGGACAACTCGGAGACATTTCGTAAGGTCGCGCACGTGTCATTGCTCATTTGACGTGAAAAATTGGACTTTCTCATTTTAACATGAATTAACTCAAAATGTTGTGTATACCTCTTTCCACAGTGAATAAAGATTTTTAAGCCCTAAAAGTGAACAACTGGGTCATTTAAATTCAGTTTAACCCTATCCCAAATCTCGTGTTTTGGCAGCCTAGAAGCATGAATATCACTATAAACATGCTCATTTTAGCTCCAAACGTGATGATCCACATCCAAAAGTCAGAATTAGTTGAAAAATGCAATATTTGAGAACTGACCATTTAGGACTACTCGGAGGCATTTCGTAAGGTCGCGGGTCATCGCTCATTTGACGTGAAAAATTGGACTTTCTCATTTGAACATGAATTAACTCAAAATGCTGTTTATATCTTTTCCCGCAGTGAATAAACACGTTTTAAGCCCTAAAAGTGAGCAACTGGGTCATTTAAATTCACTTTGAACCCTATCTCAAATCTTGTGTTTCGCATCCTAGAAGCATGAAAATCATTATAAACATGCTCATTTTAGCACCAAACATGATGATCCACATCCAAAATTCAGAATTAGTTGAAAAATGCAATATTTGGAAACGGACCATTTAGGACTACTCAGAGACATTTCGTAAGGCCGCAGGTTATCGATCATTGGACGTGAAAAATTGGACTTTCTCAATTGTACATGAATTAACTCAAAATGTTGTTTATACCTCTTTCTGCAGTGAATAAACATGTTTTAAGCCCAAAAAGTGAACAACCGGGTCATTTAAATTAAGTTTAACCCTATCCCAAATCTTGTGTTTTGGCACACTAGAAGCATGAAAATCACTATAAACATGCACATTTTAGCTCCAAACCTGATGATACACAACCAAAATTCAGAATTTATTGAAAAATGCAATATTTGAAAACCAACCATTTTGGACTACTCATAGGCATTTCGTAAGGTCGCGGGTCATTACTCATTTGACGTGAAAAATGTGACTTTCTCATTTATACCTGAATTAACTCAAAATATTGTGTATACCTCTTTCCACAGTGAATAAACATGTTTTAAGCCCCAAAAGTGAACAACTAGGTCATTTAAATTCAGTTTAACCCTATCCCAAATCTCGTCTTTTGGCAGCCTAGAAGCATGAATATCACTATAAACATGCTCATTTTAGCTCCAAACGTGATGATCCACATCCAAAAGTCAGAATTAGTTGAAAAATGCAATATTTGAGAACTGACCATTTAGGACTACTCGGAGGCATTTCGTAAGGTCGCGGGTCATCGCTCATTTGACGTGAAAAATTGGACTTTCTCATTTGAACATGAATTAACTCAAAATGCTGTTTATATCTTTTCCCGCAGTGAATAAACACGTTTTAAGCCCTAAAAGTGAGCAACTGGGTCATTTAAATTCACTTTGAACCCTATCTCAAATCTTGTGTTTCGCATCCTAGAAGCATGAAAATCATTATAAACATGCTCATTTTAGCACCAAACATGATGATCCACATCCAAAATTCAGAATTAGTTGAAAAATGCAATATTTGGAAACGGACCATTTAGGACTACTCAGAGACATTTCGTAAGGCCGCAGGTTATCGATCATTGGACGTGAAAAATTGGACTTTCTCAATTGTACATGAATTAACTCAAAATGTTGTTTATACCTCTTTCTGCAGTGAATAAACATGTTTTAAGCCCAAAAAGTGAACAACCAGGTCATTTAAATTAAGTTTAACCCTATCCCAAATCTTGTGTTTTGGTACCCTAGAAGCATGAAAATAACAATAACTCCTTGAGTGCTCATGACGGCTCCCGGCCGTCATGAGTCAGAGTAGGCGTGTGCTCATGATGGCCGGGAGCCGTCCGAACGTTGCCGCTCCGCCCACGCGGTATTAATTCCCCGCCTCTGCGGGAGAATTAATCAGTGGGCGGAGTTCGGACGGCTCCCGGCCGTCATGAGCACACGCCCACCGTGATGTATGATGACCGGGAGCCGTCCTGAGTACGGGAGCGCCACGCCCAACGCCGCCCCCTCTCGCACCGCGGTGGAATTTGCCCCACAGCGAAGGGGTTAAACCTGCTCATTTAGCTCCAAACGTGATGATCCACATCCCAAAATCAGAATTCATAGAAAATTGCAATATTTGAAAATGGACCATTTTGACTACCCGAGGCATTCCGTAAGGTCGCGGGTCATCGATCATTTGATATGAAAAGTGGGACTTTCTCATTTGAACATGAATTAACTCAAAATGTTGTTTATACCTCTTTCCACAGTGAATAAACATGTTTTAAGCCCCAAAATTAAACAGCCGGATCATTTAAATTCAGTTTAACCCTGTCCCAAATCTTGTGTTTTGGCACGCTAGAAGCATGAAAATCACTATAAACATGCTCATTTTAGCTCCAAACGTGATGATCCACATCCAAAAGTCAGAATTAGTTGAAAAATGGAATATTTGAAAACGGACCATTTAGGACTACTCGGAGGCATTTCGTAAGGTCACGGGTAATCGCTCATTTGACGTGAAGAATGGCACTTTCTCTTTTTAACATGAATTAACACAAAATGTTGTGTATACCTCTTTCCGCAGTGAATAAACATTTTTTGAGCCCTAAAAGTGAGCAACTAGGTCATTTAAATTCAGTTTAACCCTATCCCAAATCTTGTGTTTGGCACCCTAGAAGCATAAAAATCACTATAATGATGCTCATTTTAGCACCAAACATGATGATCCACATCCAAAATTCAGAATTAGTTGAAAAATGCAATATTTGAAAACGGACCATTTAGGACTACTCGGAGGCATTTCGTAAGGTCGCGCACAGGTCTTCGCTCATTTGACGTGAAAAATTGGACTTTCTCATTTTAACATGAATTAACTCAAAATGTTGTGTATACCTCTTTCCACAGTGAATAAAGATTTTTTAAGCCCTAAAAGTGAACAACTGGGTCATTTAAATTCAGTTTAACCCTATCCCAAATCTTGTGTTTTGGCAGCCTAGAAGCATGAAAATCACTATAAACATGCTCATTTTAGCTCCAAACGTGATGATCCACATCCAAAAGTCAGAATTAGTTGAAAAATGCAATATTTGAGAACTGACCACTTAAGACTACTCTGAGGCATTTCGTAAGGTCGCGGGTCATCGCTCATTTGACGTGAAAAATTGGACTTTCTCAGTTTAACATGAATTAACTTAAAATGTTGTGTATACCTCTTTCCGCAGTGAATAAAGATTTTTTAAGCCCTACAAGTGAACAACTGGGTCATTTAAATTCAGTTTAACCCTATCCCAAATCTTGTGTTTTGGCACCCTAGACGCATGAAAATCACTATAAACATGCTCATTTTAGCTCCAAACGTGATGATCCACATCCAAAAGTCAGAATTCTTTGAAAATTGCAATATTTGAAAACGGACCATTTTGGACTACTCGTAGGCATTTCGTAAGGTCGCGGGTCATCGCTCATTTGAAGTGAAAAATTGGACTTTCTCATTTTAGCATGAATTAACTTAAAATGTATGGTATACCTCTTTCCACAGTGAAGAAAGATTTTTAAGGCCTAAAAGTGAACAACTGGGTCATTTAAATTCAGTTTAACCCTATCCCAAATCTTGTATTTTGGCACCCTAGAAGCATGAAAATCACTTTAAACATGCGCATTTTAGCTCCAAACCTGATGATACACATCCAAAATTCGGAATTTATTGAAAAATGCAATATTTGAAAACGAACCATTTTGGACTACTCGTAGGCATTTCGTAAGGTCGCGGGTCATTGCTCATTTGACGTGAAAAATTTGACTTTCTCATTTATACATGACTTAACTCAAAATATTATGTATACCTCTTTCCACAGTGAATAAAAAAAATTTAAGCCCTAAAAGTGAACAACTAGGTCATTTAAATTCAGTTTAACCCTATCCCAAATCTTGTGTTCTGGCACCATAGAAGCATGAAAATCACTATAAACATGCTCATTTTAGCTCCAAACGTGATGATCCACATCCCAAAGTCAGAATTCATTGAAAAATGCAATATTTGAATACGGACCATTTTGACTACCCGAGGCATTTTTCAAGGTCGCGGGTCATCGATCATTTGATATGAAAAATGGGACTTTCTCATTTGAACATGAATTAACTCAAAATGTTGTTTATACCTCTTTCCGCAGTGAATAAACATGTTTTAAGCCCTAAAAGTGAACAACCGGGTTATTTAAATTCAGTTTAACCCTGTCCCAAATCTTGTGTTTTGGCACCCTAGAAGCATGAAAATCACTATAAACATGCTCATTTTAGCTCCAAATGTGATGATCCACATCCAAAAGTCAGAATTAGTTGAAAAATGCAATATTTGAAAACGGACCATTTAGGACTATTCGGAGACATTTCGTAAGGTCGCGCACGTGTCATTGCTCATTTGACGTGAAAAATGTGACTTTCTCATTTATACCTGAATTAACTCAAAATATTGTGTATACCTCTTTCCACAGTGAATAAACATGTTTTAATCCCCAAAAGTGAACAACTAGGTCATTTAAATTCAGTTTAACCCTGTCCCAAATCTTGTGTTTTGGCACCCAAGAAGCATGAAAATCACTATAAACATGCTCATTTTAGCTCCAAACTTGATGATCCACATCCCAAAGTCAGAATTCATTGAAAAATGCAATATTTGAATACGGACCATTTTGACTACCCGAGGCATTTTTGAAGATCGCGGGTCATCGATCATTTGATATGAAAAATGGGACTTTCTCATTTGAACATGAATTAACTCAAAATGTTGTTTATACCTCTTTCCGCAGTGAATAAACATGTTTTAAGCCCTAAAAGTGAACAACCGGGTTATTTAAATTCAGTTTAACCCTGTCCCAAATCTTGTGTTTTGGCACGCTAGAAGCATGCTCATTTTAGCTCCAAACGTGATGATCCACATTCAAAAGTCAGAATTAGTTGAAAAATGCAATAATTGAAAACGGACCATTTAGGACTACTCGGAGACATTTCGTAAGGTCGCGCACATGTCATTGCTCATTTGACGTGAAAAACTGGACTTTCTCATTTTAACATGAATTAACTTAAAATGTTGTGCATACCTCTTTCCGCAGTGAATAAAGATTTTTTAAGCCTTTAAAGTGAACAACTGTGTCATTTAAATTCAGTTAAACCCTATCCCAAATCTTGTGTTTTGGCACACTAGAAGCATGAAAATCACTATAAAAATGCTCATTTTAGCTCCAAACGTGATGATCCACATCCAGTACTCAGAATTAGTTGAAAAATGCAATATTTGAAAATGGACCATTTAGGACTACTCGGAGGCATTTCGTAAGGTCGCGGGTCATCGCTCATTTGACGTGAAAAATTGGACTTTTTCAGTTGAACATGAATTAACTCAAAATGTTGTTTATATCTTTTCCTGCAGTGAATAAACAAGTTTTAAGCCCTAAAAGTGAACAACGGGTCATTTAAATTCAGTTTAACCCTATGCCAAATCTTGTGTTTTGGCACCCTAGAAGCATGAAAATCACTATAAACATGCTCATTTTAGCTCCAAACGTGATGATCCACATCCAAAAGTCAGAATTCTTTGAAAATTGCAATATTTGAAAACGGACCATTTTGATTACTCGAAGGCATTTCGTAAGGTCGCGGGTCATCGATCATTTGATATGAAAAGTGGGACTTTCTCATTTGAACATGAATTAATTCAAAATGTTGTTTATACCTCTTTCCGCAGTAAATAACCATGTTTTAAGCCCAAAAAGTGAACAACTGGGTCATTTAAGTTAAGTTTAACCCTATCCCAAATCTTGTGTTTTGGTACCCTAGAAGCATGAAAATCACAATAACTCCTTGAGTGCTCATGACGGCTCCCGGCCGTCATGAGTCAGAGTAGGCGTGTGCTCATGATGGCCGGGAGCCGTCCGAACGTTGACGCTCTGCCCACGCGGTATTAATTCCCCGCCTGTGCGGGAGAATTAATCAGTGGGCGGAGTTCGGATGGCTCCCGGCCGTCATGAGCACACGCCCACCGTGATGTATGACGACCGGGAGCCGTCCTGAGTACGGGAGCGCCACGCCCAACCCCGCCCCCTCTCGCACCGCAGCGGAATTTGCCCCACGGCGAAGGGGTTAAACATGCTCATTTAGCTCCAAACGTGATGATCCACATCCCAAAGTCAGAATTCATAGAAAATTGCAATATTTGAAAACGGACCATTTTGACTACCCGAGGCATTTCGTAAGGTCGCGGGTCATCGATCATTTGATATGAAAAGTGGGACTTTCTCATTTGAACATGAATTAGCTCAAAATGTTGTTTATACCTCTTTCCACAGTGAATAAACATGTTTTAAGCCCCAAAATTAAACAGCCGGATCATTTAAATTCAGTTTAACCCTGTCCCAAATCTTGTGTTTTGGCCCCCTAGAAGCATGAAAATCACTATAAACATGCTCATTTTAGCTCCAAACGTGATGATCCACATCCAAAAGTCAGAATTAGTTGAAAAATGCAATATTTGAAAACGGACCATTTAGGACTACTCGGAGGCATTTCGTAAGGTCACGGGTAATCGCTCATTTGACGTGAAAAATTGCACTTTCTCATTTTAACATGAATTAACACAAAATGTTGTGTATACCTCTTTCCGCAGTGAATAAACATTTTTTGAGCCCTAAAAGTGAGCAACTAGGTCATTTAAATTCAGTTTAACCCTATCCCAAATCTTGTGTTTGGCACCCTAGAAGCATAAAAATCACTATAATGATGCTCATTTTAGCACCAAACATGATGATCCACATCCAAAATTCAGAATTAGTTGAAAAATGTAATATTTGAAAACGGACCATTTAGGATTACTCGGAGACATTTCGTAAGGCCGCGCATGGGTCATCGATCATTTGACGTGAAAAATTGGACTTTCTCAATTGTACATGAATTAACTCAAAATGTTGTTTATACCGCTTTCCGCAGTGAATAAACATGTTTTAAGCCCTAAAAGTGAACAACCGGGTCATTTAAATTAAGTTTAACCCTATCCCAAATCTTGTGTTTTGGCACACTAGAAGCATGAAAATCACAATAAACATGCTCAGTTTAGCTCCAAACCTGATGATCCACATCCAAAAGTCAGAATTAGTTGAAAAATGCAATATTTGAAAACGGACCATTTAGGACTACTCAGTGGCATTTCGTAAGGTCGCGCACGGGTCTTCGCTCATTTGACGTGAAAAATTGGACTTTCTCATTTGAACATGAATTAACTCAAAATGTTGTGTATACCTCTTTCCACAGTGAATAAAGATTTTTAAGCCCTAAAAGTGAACAACTGGGTCATTTAAATTCAGTTTAACCCTATCCAAAATCTTGTGTTTTGGCAGCCTAGAAGCATGAAAATCACTATGAACATGCTCATTTTAGCTCCAAACTTGATGATCCACATCCAAAAGTCAGAATTAGTTGAAAAATGCAATATTTGGAAACGGACCATTTAGGACTACTCAGAGACATTTCGTAAGGCCGCAGGTTATCGATCATTGGACGTGAAAAATTGGACTTTCTCAATTGTACATGAATTAACTCAAAATGTTGTTTATACCTCTTTCCGCAGTGAATAAACATGTTTTAAGCCCAAAAAGTGAACAACCGGGTCATTTAAATTAAGTTTAACCCTATCCCAAATCTTGTGTTTTGGTACCCTTGAAGCATGAAAATCACAATAACTCTTTGAGTGCTCATGACGGCTCCCGGCCGTCATGAGTCAGAGTAGGCGTGTGCTCATGATGGCCGGGAGCTGTCCGAACATTGCCGCTCCGCCCACGCGGTATTAATTCCCCGCCTGTGCGGGAGAATTAATCAGTGGACGGAGTTCGGACGGCTCCCGGCTGTCATGAGCACACGCCCACCGTGATGTATGACGACCGGGAGCCGTCCTGAGTACGGGAGCGCCACGCCCAACCCCGCCCCTCTCGCACCGCGGCGGAATTTGCCCCACGGCGAAGGGGTTAAACATGCTCATTTAGCTCCAAACGTGATGATCCACATCCCAAAGTCAGAATTCATAGAAAAATGCAATATTTGAATACGGACCTTTTTGACTACCCGAGGCATTTTTCAAGGTCGCGGGTCATCGATCATTTGATATGAAAAATGGGACTTTCTCATTTGAACATGAATTAACTCAAAATGTTGTTTATACCTCTTTCCGCAGTGAATAAACATGTTTTAAGCCCTAAAAGTGAACAACCGGGTCATTTAAATTCAGTTTAACCCTGTCCCAAATCTTGTGTTTTGGCACCCTAGAAGCATGAAAATCACTATAAACATGCTCATTTTAGCTCCAAACGTGATCATCTACATCCAAAAGTCAGAATTAGTTGAAAAATGCAATATTTGAAAACGGACCACTTAAGACTACTCGGAGGCATATCGTAAGGTCGCGCACTGGTCATCGCTCATTTGACGTGAAAAATTGGACTTTCTCATTTTAACATGAATTAACTTAAAATGTTGTGTATACCTCTTTCCGCAGTGAATAAAGATTTTTAAGCCCGAAAAGTGAACAACTGGGTCATTTAAATTCAGTTTAACCCTATCCCAAATCTTGTATTTTGGCACACTAGAAGCATGAAAATCACTATAAACATGCACATTTTAGCTCCAAACCTGATGATACACAACCAAAATTCAGAATTTATTGAAAAATGCAATATTTCAAAACCAACCATTTTGGACTACTCGTAGGCATTTCGTAAGGTCGCGGGTCATTGCTCATTTGACGTGAAAATTTGACTTTCTCATTTATACATGAATTAACTCAAAATATTGTGTATACCTCTTTCCACAGTGAATACACATTTTTTAAGCCCTAAAAAGGAGCAACTGGGTCATTTAAATTCACTTTTAACCCTATCTCAAATTTTGTGTTTCGCATCCTAGAAGCATGAAAATCATTATAAACATGCTCATTTGAGCACCAAACATGATGATCCACATCCAAAATTCAGAATTAGTTGAAAAATGCAATATTTGGAAACGGACCATTTAGGACTACTCAGAGACATTTCGTAAGGCCGCAGGTTATCGATCATTGTCCCTCACGGGTCAAATGCAAAAGCTTCATGAAAGGGTTTCAATGCTTTTGCATTTGACTCGTGAGGGACATCTAGTAACGACTAGTGGAACTGCAGCTTGATGTATTAATAATTTCATTGCTTTTGCATTTGACTCGTGAGGGACATCTAGTAACGACTAGTTGAACTGCAGCTCTTTGTAGAATTATTTTGATATTGGACACTATAATATTCACTGCCCACTGCTAATCTCGTCCCATAATGCTTTGCAGGGCCTTTGGTTGGGATTGTATTTTTGCCCATAACTGTGCTTGGGGTGGTCCTAGGAGGAAGGGACCACCACTGAATCGTTCACATGATATGCTTTTTGTGTTCAAGGCATCTGCTTGGTCCTCCCCCTAGGTTAGGGGGGACCCCAAAATCATCACCTCTCTCATTGCTTCATATTTTATTCTCAAAGTTCACTTTTGTGAATTGGTTATATGCTTTTTATCTTAGAAAATTGCTTTATCAAAGCATTTGTAGGTGTTTATTATACTGCTGCTACGCTACGTCAATTAGCACAGTTTTTCACTCTGCTACGTGCAATTTGCGTAGTAGCACAAACTTTGCATGCTCCGTGAGCGTAGCAAAGTATTATGCCCCGGGTTACTATGAACATGCTCATTTTAGCTCCAAACGTGATGATCCACATCCAAAGGTCAGAATTCATTGAAAAATGCAATATTTGAAAACGGACCATTTTGACTACTCGGAGGCATTTTGTAAGGTTGCGGGTCATCGATCGTTTGACATGAAAAATGGGGCTTTCTCAGTTGAACATGAATTATCTCAAAATGTTGTTTATATCTCTTCCCGCAGTGAATAAACACGTTTTAAGCCCTAAAAGTGAACAACTGGGCCATTTAAATTCACTTTTAACCCTATCCCAAATCTTGTGTTTGGCACCCTAGAAGCATGAAAATCACTATAAACATGCTCATTTTAGCTCCAAACGTGATGCTCCACATCCAAAAGTCAGAATTCATTGAAAAATGCAATATTTGAAAACGGATCATTTTGACTACTCTGAGGCATATTGTAAGGTCGCGGGTCATCGCTTGAGATGAAAAATTGGACTTTCTCAGTTGAACATGAATTATCTCAAAATGTTGTTTATATCTCTTCCCGCAGTGAATAAACAGATTGTAAGCCCTAAAAGTGAACAACTAGGTCATTTAAATTCACTTTTAAGCCTATCCCATATCTGGGGTTTTGGCACCGTAGAATCATGAAAATCACTATGAACTAACCCTGGGCGTAGTTTGCATAGTAGCACTACACGTAGCTACGCAAAGTACATTTTGAACTACACGTAGCTATGCAAATTGCGTAGTTGTGTGCTTGAATGCACTGTACAATAATTGCCACAGGCATCTTGCAGAGTGCAAGCTAAGATAAAATAAATATCTCTGTCTTTATATGCTAAAAATACATATAGTCATTTCACAAAAGTGAAAACGATAAATTAACAAGCAGTGAGAGAGGTGATGATTTTGGGATCCTCCCTAACCTAGGGAGAGAACCAAGCAGATGCCTTGAAAACAAAAAGCACATCTTTTGAACGATTCGGTGGTGGTCCCATCCTCTTAGGACCACCCCAAGCACAGTTATTGGCAAAATACAATCCCAACCAAAGGCCCTGCAAAGCATTATGGGACGAGATTAGCAGTGGGCAGTGAATATTATAGTATCCAATATCAAAATAATTCTACAAAGAGCTGCAGTTCCACTAGTCGTTACTAGATGTCCCTCACGAGTCAAATGCAAAAGCTTCATGAAAGGGTTTCAATGCTTTTGCATTTGACTCGTGAGGACATCTAGTAACGACTAGTGGAACTGCAGCTTGATGTATTAATAATTTCAATGCTTTTGCATTTGACTCGTGAGGGACATCTAGTAACGACTAGTTGAACTGCAGCTCTTTGTAGAATTATTTTGATATTGGACACTATAATATTCACTGCCCACTGCTAATCTTGTCCCATAATGCTTTGCAGGGCCTTTGGTTGGGATTGTATTTTTGCCCATAACTGTGCTTGGGGTGGTCCTAGGAGGAAGGGACCACCACTGAATCGTTCACATGATATGCTTTTTGTGTTCAAGGCATCTGCTTAGTCCTCCCCTAGGTTAGGGGACCCCAAAATAATCACCTCTCTCATTGCTTGATATTTTATTCTCAAAGTTCACTTTTGTGAATTGGTTATATGCTTTTTAGCATAGAAAATTGCTTTATCAAAGCATTTGTAGGTGTTTATTATGCTGCGCTACGTCAATTAGCACAGTTTTTCACTCTGCTACGTGCAATTTGCGTAGTAGCACAAACTTTGCATGCTCCGTGAGCGTAGCAAAGTATTGTGCCCAGGGTTACTATGAACATGCTCATTTTAGTTCCAAACGTGATGATCCACATCCAAAAGTCAGAATTCGTTGAAAAATGTAATATTTGAAAACTGACCATTTTGGACTACTCGGAGGCATTTCGTAAGGTCGCGGGCCATCAATCGTTTGACATGAAAAATGGGAATTTCTTAGTTGAACATGAGTTATCTCAAAATGTTGTTTATATCTCTTCCTGCAGTGAATAAACACGTTTTAAGCCCTAAAAGTGAACAACTAGGTGATTTAAGTTCACTTTTAAACCTATCCCATATCTGGTGTTTTGGCACCCTAGAAGCATGAAAATCACTATGAACATGCTCATTTTAGCTCCAAACGTGATGATCCACATCCAAAAGTCAGAATTCATTGAGAAAATGCAATATTTGAAAACTGACCATTTTGGACTACTCGGAGGCATTTCGTAAGGTCGCGGGCCATCAATCGTTTGACATGAAAAATGGGAATTTCTTAGTTGAACATGAGTTATCTCAAAATGTTGTTTATTTCTCTCCCCGCAGTGAAAAAACACGTTTTAAGCAATAAAATTGAACAACTGAGTCATTTAAATTCACTTTTAAGCCTATCCCAAATCTGGTGTTTTGGCACCCTAGAAGCATGAAAATGACTATAAACATGCTCATTTTAGCACCAAACGTGATGATCCACATCCAAAAGTCAGAATTAGTTGAAAAATGCAAAATTTGAAAACGGACCACTTAGGACTTCTCGAAGGCATTTCGTAAGGTCGCGCGCGGGTCATCGATCGTTTGACATGAAAAATGGGACTTTTTCAGTTGAACAAGAATTATCTCAAAATGTTGTTTATATCTCTTCCCGCAGTGAATAAACACGTTTTAAGCCCTAAAAGTGAACAACTGTGTCATTTAAATTCACTTTTAACCCTATTCCAAATCTTGAGTTTGGCACCCTAGAAGCATGAAAATGACTATAAACATGCTCATTTTAGCTCCAAACGTGATGATCCACATCTAAAAGTCAGAATTCATTGAAAAATGCAATATTTGAAAACGGACCATTTTGACTACTCGGAGGCATTTTGTAAGGTCGCGGGTCATCGCTTATTTGACATGAAATATTGGACTTTCTCAGTTGAACATGAATTATCTCAAAATGTTGTTTATATCTCTTCCCACAGTGAATAAACACGGTTTAAGCCCTAAAAGTGAACAACTGGGTAATTTAAATTCACTTTTAAGCCTATCCCAAAACTGCTGTTTTGGCTCCCTAGAAGCATGAAAATCACTATAAACATGCTCATTTTAGCTCCAAACGTGATGATCCACATCCAAAAGTCAGAATTCATTGAAAAATGCAATATTTGAAAATGGACCATTTTGACTACTCGGAGGCATTTTGTAAGGTCGCGGGTAATCGCTTATTTGACATGAAAAATTGGACTTTCTCAGTTGAACATGAATTATCTCAAAATGTTGTTTATATCTCTTCCCGCAGTGAATAAACACGTTTAAGCCCTAAAAGTGAACAACTGGGCCATTTAAATTCACTTTTAACCCTATCCCAAATCTTGTGTTTGGCACCCTAGAAGCATGAAAATCACTATAAACATGCTCATTTTAGCTCCAAAAGTGATGATACACATCCAAAAGTCAGAATTCATTGAAAAATGCAATATTTGAAAACGGACCATTTTGACTACTCGGAGGCATTTTGTAAGGTCGCGGGTCTTTTGACATGAAAATCCGTAAATTCTTAGTTGAACATGAGTTATCTCAAAATGTTGTTTATTTCTCTCCCGCAGTGAAAAAACACGTTTAAAGCCCTAAAAGTGAACAACTGGATCATTTTAATTCACTTTTTACCCTATCCCAAATCTTGTGTTTGGCACCCTAGAAGCATGAAAATCACTATAAACATACTCATTTTAGCTCCAAACGGGATGATCCACATCCAATACTCAGATTTTATTGAAAAATGCAATATTTGAAAACGGACCATTTTGACTACTCGGAGGCATTTCGTAAGGTCGCGGGTCATCGCTTATTTGACATGAAAAATTAGACTTTCTCAGTTGAACATGAATTATCTCAAAATGTTGTTTATATCTCTTCCCGCAGTGAATAAACAGATTTTAAGCCCTAAAAGTGAACAACTGGGTCATTTAAATTCACTTTTAAGCCTATCCCACATCTTGTGATTTGGCACCCTAGTAGCTTGAAAATCACTATAAACATGCTCATTTTAGCTCCAAACGTGATGATCCACATACAATAGTCAGAATTTATTGAAAAATACAATATTTAAAAACGGACCACTTAGGACTTCTCGAAGGCATTTCGTAAGGTCGCGGGTCATCGATCGTTTGACAGGAAAAATGGGACTTTTTCAGTTGAACATGAATTATCTCAAAATGTTGTTTATATCTCTTCCCGCAGTGAATAAACAGATTGTAAGCCCTAAAAGTGAACAACTGGATCATTTAAGTTCACTTTTAAGCCTATCCCATAACTGGTGTTTTGGCACCCTAGAAGCATGAAAATCACTATAAACATGCTCATTTTAGTTCCAAACGTGATGATCCACATCCTGAAGTCAGAATTTATTGAAAAATGCAATATTTGAAAACGGACCATTTTGACTACTCGGAGGCATTTTGTAAGGTCGCGAGTCATCGCTTATTTGACATGAAAAATTGGACTTTCTCAGTTGAACATGAATTATCTCAAAATGTTGTTTATATCTCTTCCCACAGTAAATAAACACATTTTAAGCCCTAAAAGTGAACAACTGTGTCATTTAAATTCACTTTAACCCTATCCCAAATCTTGTGTTTGGCACCCTAGAAGCATGAAAGTCACTATAAACATGCTCATTTTAGCTCCAAATGTGATGATCCACATCCAAAAGTCAGAATTCATTGAAGAAAGCAATATTTGAAAACGGACCATTTGACTACTCGGAGGCATTTCGTAAGGTCGCGGGTCATCGATCGTTTGACATGAAAAATGGGACTTTCTCAGTTGAACATGAATTATCTCACAATGTTGTTTATTTCTCTCCCACATTGAAAAAACACGTTTAAAGCCCTAAATGTGAACAACTGGATCATTTTAATTCACTTTTTACCCTATCCCAAATCTTGTGTTTGGCACCCTAGAAGCATGAAAATCACTATAAACATGCTCATTTTAGCTCCAAACGTGATGATCCTCATCCAAAAGTCAGAATTTGTTGAAAAATGCAATATTTGAAAATGGACCATTTTCGACTACTTGGAGTCATTTCGAAATGTCGCGGGTCATCGCTTATTTGACATGAAAAATTGGACTTTCTCAGTTGAACATGAATTATCTCAAAATGTTGTTTATATCTCTTCCCGCAGTGAATAAACAGATTGTAAACCCTAAAAGTGAACAACTGGATCATTTTAATTCACTTTTTACCCTATCCCAAATCTTGTGTTTGGCACCCTAGAAGCATGAAAATCACTATAAACATGCTCATTTTAGCTCCAAACGTGATGGTCCACATCCAATAGTCAGAATTTATTGAAAAATGCAATATTTGAAAACGGACCATTTTGACTACTCTGAGGCATTTTGTAAGGTCGCGGGTCATCGATCGTTTGACATGAAAAATGGGACTTTCTCAGTTGAACATGAATTATCTCAAAATGTTGTTTATATCTCTTCCCGCAGTGAATAAACACGTTTTAAGCCCTAAAAGTGAACAACTGGGCCATTTAAATTCACTTTTAACCCTATCCCAAATCTTTTGTTTGGCACCCTAGAAGCATGAAAATCACTATAAACATGCTCATTTTAGCTCCAAACGTGATGATCCACATCCAAAAGTCAGAATTCATTGAAAAATGCAATATTTGAAAACGGATCATTTTGACTACTCGGAGGCATTTTGTAAGGTCGCGGGTAATCGCTTATTTGACATGAAAAATTAGACTGTCTCAGTTGAACATGAATTATCTCAAAATGTTGTTTATATCTCTTCCCGCAGTGAATAAACAGATTTTAAGCCCTAAAAGTGAACAACTGGGTCATTTAAATTCCCTTTTAACCCTATCCCAAATCTTGTGTTTGGCACCCTAGAAGCATGAAAATCACTATAAACATGCTCATTTTAGCTCCAAACGTGATGATCCACATCCAAAAGTCAGAAATCATTGAAAAATGCAATATTTGAGAAACGGACCATTTTGGACTACTCGGTGGCATTTCGTAAGTTCGCGGGTCATCGATCGTTTGACATGAAAAATGGGACTTTCTCAGTTGAACATGAATTATCTCAAAATGTTGTTTATATCTCTTCCTGCAGTGAATAAACACGTTTTAAGCCCTAAAAGTGAACAACTGGGTCATTTAAGTTCACTTTTAAGCCTATCCCATAACTGGTGTTTTGGCACCCTAGAAGCATGAAAATCACTATGAACATGCTCATTTTAGCTCTAAACATGATGATCCACATCCAAAAGTCAGAATTTGTTGAAAAATGCAATATTTGAAAACTGACCATTTTGGACTACTCGGAGGCATTTCGTAAGGTCGCGGGTCATCAATCGTTTGACATGAAAAATGGGAATTTCTTAGTTGAACTTGAATTATCTCAAAATGTTGTTTATTTCTCTCCCGCAGTGAAAAAACAAGTTTTAAGCCATAAAATTGAACAACTGAGTCATTTAAATTCACTTTTAAGCCTATCCCAAATCTGGTGTTTTGGCACCCTAGAAGCATGAAAATGACTATAAACATGCTCATTTTAGCACCAAACGTGATGATCCACATCCAAAAGTCAGAATTAGTTGAAAAATGCTAAATTTGAAAACGGACCACTTAGGACTTCTCGAAGGCATTTCGTAAGGTCGCGGGTCATCGATTGTTTGACATGAAAAATGGGACTTTTTCAGTTGAACATAAATTATCTCTAAATGTTGTTTATATCTCTTCCCGAAGTGAATAAACACGTTTTAAGCCCTAAAAGTGAACAACTGTGTCATTTAAATTCACTTTAACCCTATCCCAAATCTTGTGTTTGGCACCCTAGAAGCATGAAAGTCACTATAAACATGCTCATTTTAGCTCCAAATGTGATGATCCACATCCAAAAGTCAGAATTCATTGAAGAAAGCAATATTTGAAAACGGACCATTTGACTACTCGGAGGCATTTCGTAAGGTCGCGGGTCATCGATCGTTTGACATGAAAAATGGGACTTTCTCAGTTGAACATGAATAATCTCACAATGTTGTTTATTTCTCTCCCCACATTGAAAAAACACGTTTAAAGCCCTAAAAGTGAACAACTGGATCATTTTAATTCACTTTTTACCCTATCCCAAATCTTGTGTTTGGCACCCTAGAAGCATGAAAATCACTATAAACATGCTAATTTTACCACCAAAAGTGATGATCCTCATCCAAAAGTCAGAATTTGTTGAAAAATGCAATATTTGAAAATGGACCATTTTCGACTACTTGGAGTCATTTCGAAATGTCGCGGGTCATCGCTTATTTGACATGAAAAATTGGACTTTCTCAGTTGAACATGAATTATCTCAAAATGTTGTTTATATCTCTTCCCGCAGTGAATAAACAGATTGTAAACCCTAAAAGTGAACAACTGGATCATTTTAATTCACTTTTTACCCTATCCCAAATCTTGTGTTTGGCACCCTAGAAGCATGAAAATCACTATAAACATGCTCATTTTAGCTCCAAACGTGATGATCCACATCCAATAGTCAGAATTTATTGAAAAATGCAATATTTGAAAACGGACCATTTTGACTACTCTGAGGCATTTTGTAAGGTCGCGGGTCATCGATCGTTTGACATGAAAAATGGGACTTTCTCAGTTGAACATGAATTATCTCAAAATGTTGTTTATATCTCTTCCCGCAGTGAATAAACACGTTTTAAGCCCTAAAAGTGAACAACTGGGCCATTTAAATTCACTTTTAACCCTATCCCAAATCTTTTGTTTGGCACCCTAGAAGCATGAAAATCACTATAAACATGCTCATTTTAGCTCCAAACGTGATGATCCACATCCAAAAGTCAGAATTCATTGAAAAATGCAATATTTGAAAACGGATCATTTTGACTACTCGGAGGCATTTTGTAAGGTCGCGGGTAATCGCTTATTTGACATGAAAAATTAGACTGTCTCAGTTGAACATGAATTATCTCAAAATGTTGTTTATATCTCTTCCCGCAGTGAATAAACAGATTTTAAGCCCTAAAAGTGAACAACTGGGTCATTTAAATTCCCTTTAACCCTATCCCAAATCTTGTGTTTGGCACCCTAGAAGCATGAAAATCACTATAAACATGCTCATTTTAGCTCCAAACGTGATGATCCACATCCAAAAGTCAGAATTCATTGAAAAATGCAATATTTGAGAAACGGACCATTTTGGACTACTCGGTGGCATTTCGTAAGTTCGCGGGTCATCGATCGTTTGACATGAAAAATGGGACTTTCTCAGTTGAACATGAATTATCTCAAAATGTTGTTTATATCTCTTCCTGCAGTGAATAAACACGTTTTAAGCCCTAAAAGTGAACAACTGGGTCATTTAAGTTCACTTTTAAGCCTATCCCATAACTGGTGTTTTGGCACCCTAGAAGCATGAAAATCACTATGAACATGCTCATTTTAGCTCTAAACATGATGATCCACATCCAAAAGTCAGAATTTGTTGAAAAATGCAATATTTGAAAACTGACCATTTTGGACTACTCGGAGGCATTTCGTAAGGTCGCGGGTCATCAATCGTTTGACATGAAAAATGGGAATTTCTTAGTTGAACTTGAATTATCTCAAAATGTTGTTTATTTCTCTCCCCGCAGTGAAAAACAAGTTTTAAGCCATAAAATTGAACAACTGAGTCATTTAAATTCACTTTTAAGCCTATCCCAAATCTGGTGTTTTGGCACCCTAGAAGCATGAAAATGACTATAAACATGCTCATTTTAGCACCAAACGTGATGATCCACATCCAAAAGTCAGAATTAGTTGAAAAATGCTAAATTTGAAAACGGACCACTTAGGACTTCTCGAAGGCATTTCGTAAGGTCGCGGGTCATCGATTGTTTGACATGAAAAATGGGACTTTTTCAGTTGAACATAAATTATCTCTAAATGTTGTTTATATCTCTTCCCGAAGTGAATAAACACGTTTTAAGCCCTAAAAGTGAACAACAGTGTCATTTAAATTCACTTTTAACCCTATCCCAAATCTTGTGTTTGGCACCCTAGAAGCATGAAAATCACTATAAACATGCTCATTTTAGCTCCAAACGTGATGATCCACATCCAAAAGTCAGAATTTATTGAAAAATGCAATATTTGAAAACGGACCATTTTGACTACTCGGAGGCATTTTGTAAGTTCGCGAGTCATCGCTTATTTGACATGAAAAATTGGACTTTCTCAGTTGAACATTAATTATCTCAAAATGTTGTTTATATCTCTTCCCACAGTGAATAAACACGTTTTAAGCCCTAAAAGTGAACAACTGGGTAATTTAAATTCACTTTTAAGCCTATCCCAAAACTGCTGTTTTGCCTCCCTAGAAGCATGAAAATCACTATAAACATGCTCATTTTTGCTCCAAACGTGATGATCCACATCCAAAAGTCAGAATTCATTGAAAATTGCAATATTTGAAAACGGACCATTTTGACTACTCGAAGGCATTTTGTAAGGTCGCGGGTCATCGCTTATTTGACATGAAAAATTTGACTTTCTCAGTTGAACATGAATTATCTCAAAATGTTGTTTATATCTCTTCCCACAGTAAATAAACACATTTTAAGTCCTAAAAGTGAACAACTGTGTCATTTAAATTCACTTTTAACCCTATCCCAAATCTTGTGTTTGGCACCCTAGAAGCATGAAAGTCACTATAAACATGCTCATTTTAGCTCCAAACGTGATGATCCACATCCAAAAGTCAGAATTCATTGAAGAAAGCAATATTTGAAAACGGACCATTTGACTACTCGGAGGAATTTCGTAAGGTCGCGGGTCATCGATCGTTTGACATGAAAAATGGGACTTTCTCAGTTGAACATGAATTATCTCACAATGTTGTTTATTTCTCTCCCCGCAGTGAAAAAACACGTTTAAAGCCCTAAAAGTGAACAACTGGATCATTTTACTCTATCCCAAATCTTGTGTTTGGCACCCTAGAAGCATGAAAATCACTATAAACATGCTCATTTTAGCTCCAAACGTGATGATCCACATCCAATAGTCAGAATTTATTGAAAAATACAATATTTAAAAACGGACCACTTAGGACCTCTCGAAGGCATTTCGTAAGGTCGCGGGTCATCGATCGTTTGACATGAAAAATGGGACTTTTTCAGTTGAACATGAATTATCTCAAAATGTTGTTTATATCTCTTCCCGCAGTGAATAAACACGTTTTAAGCCCTAAAAGTGAACAACTGGGTCATTTAAATTCACTTTTAACCCTATCCCAAATCTTGTGTTTTGCACCCTAGAAGCATGAAAATCACTATAAACATGCTCATTTTAGCTCCAAACGTGATGATCCACATCCAAAAGTCAGAATTCATTGAAAAATGCAATATTTGAAAACAGACCATTTTCACTACTCGGAGGCATTTCATAAGGTCGCGGGTCATTGATCGTTTGACATGATAAATGGGACTTTCTCAGTTGAACATGAATTATCTCAAAATGTTGTTTATTTCTCTTCCCGCAGTGAATAAACACGTTTTAAGCCCTAAAAGTGAACAACTGGGCCATTTAAATTCACTTTTAACCCTATCCCAAATTTTGTGTTTGGCACCCTAGAAGCATGAAAATCACTATAAACATGCTCATTTTAGCTCCAAACGTGATGATCCTCATCCAAAAGTCAGAATTTGTTGTAAAATGCAATATTTGAAAATGGACCATTTTCGACTACTTGGAGTCATTTCGAAAGGTCGCGGGTCATTCCTTATTTGACATGAAAAATTGGACTTTCTCAGTTGAACATGAATTATCTCAAAATGTTGTTTATATCTCTTCCCGCAGTGAATAAACAGATTGTAAGCCCTAAAAGTGAACAACTGGGTCATTTAAATTCACTTTTAAGCCTATCCCATATCTGGTGTTTTGGCACCCTAGAAGCATGAAAATCACTATGAACATGCTCATTTTAGCTCCAAACGTGATGATCCACATCCAAAAGTCAGAATTCGTTGAAAAATGTAATATTTGAAAACTGACCATTTTGGACTACTCTGAGGCATTTCGTAAGGTCGCGGGTCATCAATCGTTTGACATGAAAATCGGGAATTTCTTAGTTGAACATGAGTTATCTCAAAATGTTGTTTATTTCTCTCACCGCAGTGAAAAAACACGTTTAAAGCCCTTAAAGTGAACAACTGGATCATTTTAATTCACTTTTTACCCTATCCCAAATTTTGTGTTTGGCACCCTAGAAGCATGAAAATCACTATAAACATACTCATTTTAGCTCCAAACGTGATGATCCACATCCAAAAGTCAGAATTCATTGAAAAATGCAATATTTGAAAACAGACCATTTTCACTACTCGGAGGCATTTCGTAAGGTCGCGGGTCATTGATCGTTTGACATGAAAAATGGGACTTTCTCAGTTGAACACGAATTATCTCACAATGTTGTTTATTTCTCTCCCCGCAGTGAAAAAACACGTTTAAAGCCCTAAAAGTGAACAACTGGATCATTATAATTCACTTTTTACCCTATCCCAAATCTTGTGTTTGGCACCCTAGAAGCATGAAAATCACTATAAACATGCTCATTTTAGCTCCAAACGTGATGATCCACATTCAATAGTCAGAATTGATTGAAAAATGCAATATTTGAAAACGGACCATTTTGACTACTCGGAGGCATTTCGTAAGGTAGCGGGTCATCGATCGTTTGACATGAAAAATGGGACTTTCTCAGTTGAACATGAATTATTTCAAAATGTTGTTTATATCTCTTCCCGCAGTGAATAAACAGATTTTAAGCCCTAAAAGTGAACAACTGGGTCATTTAAACTCACTTTTAACCCTATCCCAAATCTTGTGTTTGGCACACTAGAAGCATGAAAATCACTATAAACATGCTCATTTTAGCTCCAAACGTGATGATCCACATCCAAAAGTCAGAATTCGTTGAAAAATGCAATATTTGAAAATGGACCATTTTGGATTACTTGGAGTCATTTAGAAAGGTCGCCGGTCATCGATCGTTTGACATGATAAGTGGGACTTTCTCAGTTGAACATGAATTATCTCAAAATGTTGTTTATATCTCTTCCCGCAGTGAATATACACGTTTTAAGCCCTAAAAGTGAACAACTGGGCCATTTAAATTCACTTTTAACCCTATCCCAAATTTTGTGTTTGGCACCCTAGAAGCATGAAAATCACTATAAACATGCTCATTTTAGCTCCAAACGTGATGATCCTCATCCAAAAGTCAGAATTTGTTGAAAAATGCAATATTTGAAAATGGACCATTTTCGACTACTTGGAGTCATTTCGAAAGGTCGCGGGTCATTGCTTATTTGACATGAAAAATTGGACTTTCTCAGTTGAACATGAATTATCTCAAAATGTTGTTTATATCTCTTCCCGCAGTGAATAAACAGATTGTAAGCCCTAAAAGTGAACAACTGGGTCATTTAAATTCACTTTTAAGCCTATCCCACATCTTGTGATTTGGCACCCTAGTAGCATGAAAATCACTATAAACATGCTCATTTTAGCTCCAAACGTGATGATCCACATCCAAAAGTCAGAATTCGTTGAAAAATGCAATATTTGAAAATGGACCATTTTGGATTAGTTGGAGTCATTTCGAAAGGTCGCTGGTCATCGATCGTTTGACATGAAAAATGGGAATTTCTTAGTTGAACATGAGTTATCTCAAAATGTTGTTTATTTCTCTCCCCGCAGTGAAAAAACACGTTTAAAGCCCTAAAAGTGAACAACTGGATCATTTTAATTCACTTTTTACCCTATCCCAAATCTTGTGTTTGGCACCCTAGAAGCATGAAAATCACTATAAAAATGCTCATTTTAGCTCCAAACGTGATGATCCACATCCAATAGTCAGAATTTATTGAAAAATGCAATATTTGAAAACGGACCATTTTGACTACTCGGAGGCATTTCGTAAAGTCGCGGGTCATCGATAGTTTGACATGAAAAATGGGACTTTCTCAGTTGAACATCAATTATCTCAAAATGTTGTTTATATCTCTTCCCGCAGTGAATAAACACGTTTTAAGCCCTAAAATTGAACAACTGGGTCATTTAAATTCACTTTTAACCCTATCCCAAATCTTGTGTTTGGCACCCTAGAAGCATGAAAATCACTATAAACATTCTCATTTTAGCTCCAAACGTGATGATCCACATCCAAAAGTCAGAATTCATTGAAAAATGCAATATTTGAAAACGGATCATTTTGACTACTCGGAGGCATTTTGTAAGGTCGCGGGTAATCGCTTATTTGACATGAAAAATGGGACTTTCTCAGTTGAACATGAATTATCTCAAAATGTTGTTTATATCTCTTCCCGCAGTGAATAAACACATTTTAAGCCCTAAAAGTGAAAAAGTGGGTCATTTAAATTCATTATTAACCCTATCCCAAATCTTGTGTTTGGCATCCTAGAAGCATGAAAATCACTATAAACATGCTCATTTTAGCTCCAAACGTGATGATCCACATCCAAAAGTCAGAATTCATTGAAAAATGCAATATTTGAGAAACGGACCATTTTGGACTACTCGGTGGCATTTCGTAAGGTCGCGGGTCATCGATCGTTTGACATGAAAAATGGGACTTTCTCAGTTGAACCTGAATTATCTCAAAATGTTGTTTATATCTCTTCCCGCAGTGAATAAACACGTTTTAAGCCCTAAAAGTGAACAACTGGGCCATTTAAATTCACTTTTAACCCTATCCCAAATCTTGTGTTTGGCACCCTAGAAGCATGAAAATCACTATAAACATGCTCATTTTAGCTCCAAACGTGATGATCCACATCCAAAAGTCAGAATTTGTTGAAAAATGCAATATTTGAAAACTGACCATTTTGGACTACTCGGAGGCATTTCGTAAGGTCGCGGGTCATCAATCGTTTGACATGAAAAATGGGAATTTCTTAGTTGAACTTGAATTATCTCAAAATGTTGTTTATTTCTCTCCCCGCAGTGAAAAAACAAGTTTTAAGCCATAAAATTGAACAACTGAGTCATTTAAATTCACTTCTATGCCTATCCCAAATCTGGTGTTTTGGCACCCTAGAAGCATGAAAATGACTATAAACATGCTCATTTTAGCTCCAAACGTGATGATCCACATCCAATAGTCAGAATTTATTGAAAAATACAATATTTAAAAACGGACCACTTAGGACTTCTCGAAGGCATTTCGTAAGGTCGCGGGTCATCGATCGTTTGACATGAAAAATGGGACTTTTTCAGTTGAACATGAATTATCTCAAAATGTTGTTTATATCTCTTCCCGCAGTGAATAAACACGTTTTAAGCCCTAAAAGTGAACAACTCGGTCATTTAAATTCACTTTTAACCCTATCCCAAATCTTGTGTTTTGCACTCTAGAAGCATGAAAATCACTATAAATAAACATGCTCATTTTAGCTCCAAACGTGATGATCCACACCCGAAAGTCAGAATTAGTTGAAAGATGCAATATTTGAAAACGGACCATTTTGGATGTCTCAGAAGCAATTCCTAAGGTCGCAGGTCATCGATTGCTTTACATAAAAAAGCGATCCGTTCCTGCGTTGAATAAACACTTTTTAAGGCCTTACAGTGGGCAATTGGGTCACTTTAATTCACTTTTACCCCTACCGCAAATCTTTTGTTTTGGCTCCCAACAAGCATGAAAATCACTCTAAACATGTTCATTTTAGCTCCATACTTGATGATCAACATCCAAATATCACAATTATTTGAATGATACAATATTTGAAAATGAACCATTTTGGATGTCTTGGAAGCACTTCCTAAGGTTGCAGGTCAGCGATCTTTTTCCATGAAAAATGTGACTTTATTGTTTGAATATGAATTTACTCCAAATATTCTTTAGATCACTTCCGACATTGAATAAACACGTTTTAAGACCTCAAAGTAAGCAATTGGGTCATTTTAATTCACTTTTACCCCACCGCAAATCTTGTGTTTTGGCTCCTTAGAGGCATGAAAATCACTCTACACATGCTCATTTTAGCTCCAAACGCGATGATCCACATCCAAAAGTCACAATTAGTTGAAAGATGCAATATTTGAAAACAGACTATTTTGGGCGTCTCAGAAGCAGTTCCTAAGGTTGCGGGTCATCGATCGCTTTACATGAAAAATCGGACTTTATTGTTTAAACATGAATTAACTCCATATATTCTTTAGATCACTTCCTGCATTGAATAATCACGTTTTAAGGCCTCAAAGTGAGCAATTGGGTCATTTTAATTCACTCTTACCCCTCCCGCAAATCTTGTGTTTTAGCTCCCTAGAAGCATGAAAATCACTATAAACATGATAATTTTAGTTCCAAACGTAATGATCCACAACCGAAAGTCAGAATTATTTGAAAGATGCAATATTTGAAAACTAACTATTTTGGACCTCTCAGAGGCATTTCCTAAGGCCGCAGGTCTTCTGTCGTTTGATGTGAAAAATGGGACTTTCTCATTTGAACAGGAATTAACTCAAAATGTTGTTTATATCTCTTCCCGCAGTGAATAAAGAAGTTTTTAGCCCTAAAAGTGATCAATTGGATCATTTAAATTCACTTTTACCCCTACCCCAAATCTTGTGTTTGGGCACCCTAGAAGCATGAAAATCACTATAAACAGGATCATTTTAGCTCCAAACATGATGATCCACACCCAAAAGTCAGAATTAGTTTAAAGATGCAATATTTAGAAACTGACCATTTTGGACCACTCAGAAGCAATTCCTAAGGTCGCAGGTCATTAATCGCTTTACATGAAAAATCGGACTTTATTGAATAAACATGAATTAACTCCAAATATTTGTTAGATCACTTCCTGCATTAAGGCCTAAACATTGGCACTTGGGTCACTTTAATTCACTTTTACCCCTACCGCAAATCTTGTGTTTTAGTTTCCTAAAAGCATGAAAATCACTCTAAACATGCTCATTTTAGCTCCAAATGTGATGATCCACATCCAAATGTCACAATTAGCTGAAAGATGCAATATTTGAAAACGGACCATTTTGGATGTCTGAGAAGCAATTCCTAAGGTCGCAGGTCATAGATCGCTTTACATGAAAAATCGGACTTAATTGTATAAACATCAATTAACTCCAAATATTCTTTAGATCACTTCCTACATTGATTAAACACGTTTTAAGGCCTCAAAGTGGGCAATTGGGTCACTTTAATTCACTTCTACCCCTACCTCAAATCTTGTGTTTTCGCTCCCATGAAGCATGAAAATCACACTAAATATGCTCATTTTAGCTCCAAACGTGATGATCCGCATCCAAAAGTCACAATTAGTTGAAAGATGCAATATTTGAAAACAGACCATTTTGGACGTCTCGGAAGCAATTCCTAAGGTTGCGGGTCATCGATCGCTTTGCATGAAAAATCAAACTTTATTGTTTAAACATGAATTAACTCCAAATATTCTTTAGATAACTACACATTTTAAGGCCTCAAAGTGAGCAAATGGGTCATTTTAATTCACATTTACCCCTCCCACAAATCTTGTGTTTTCGCTCCCTAGAAGCTTGAAAATCACTATAATCATGATCATTTTAGCTCCAAACGTGAAGATCCACAAACGAAAGTCAGAATTATTTGAAAGATGCAATATTTGAAAACAGACTATTTTGGACCTCTCGGAGGCATTTCCTAAGGTCGCGGGTCATCGATCGTTTGACGTGAAAATTTGGACTTTCTACTTTTAACATGAATTAACTCAAAATTTTGTTTATATCTCTTCCCTTGGTGAATAAAATGTTTTAAGCCCTAAAAGTGAACGATTGGATCATTTTAATTCACTTTTACCCCACCGCAAATCTTGTGTTTTGGCTCCCTAAAAGCATGAAAATCACTATAAACATGATCATTTTAGCTCCAAACGTCATGAACCACAACTGAAAGTCTTGGGGGCATATCAACAAGGCGGCGATAAACAATTATCGCCGCTTTTGCGGCCGTTTTCGGCCGAAAAGCGGCGATAATTATATCGCCTTATCAGCAAAGACACGCTATCGCGTGTTTTGCTGATTTTGCTCCCGTTTCCAGCACGCCTGACTTCGCATCGATAATGAGATGCAAAGTAGGCGTGTCTGTGGAAACAACATGGGTAAATATCGCGAAGGCAGCTTCGCGATATTTACAATGCGAGGAAGCGATTATTTTAATCGCGTTAAGTATGCTTTAACGCAGGAATTTAACGTCTGTTAAATTCCTGACTAAGGCATACTTAACATGGGGGTGGATTCTGTGGCTAAGACCACAGGCCCTATCATCTAGGATATCGATGTTTTCCCATGGAAAACGGCGATATCCACACTATCTCTGACATTTTTATCGCCTCGGCGATGCGCGTTGTTAATAACGCGCTAACCGGGCGATAAATTCCAGAGATAGCCGGCGATAAATATGCAAGCGCTAAGCGCGCTTTGCGATATTTATCGCCGGCCCTTGATAATATGCCCCAGAATTAGTTGAAAGATGCAATATTTGAAAATTGACTATTTTGGACCTCTTGGAAGTATTTCCTAAAGTCGCGGGTCATCAATCATTTTACATGAAAAATCGGACTGTATTGTTTAAACATGAATTAACTCCAAATATTCTTTAGATCACTTCCTGCATTGAATAATCATGTTTTAAGGCCTCAAAGTGAATTGGGTCATTTTAATTCACTTTTACCCCTCCCGCTAATCTTGTGTTTTAGCTCCCAAGAAGCATGAAAATCACTATAAGCATGATCATTTTAGCTCCAAATGTGATGATCCACAACCAAAAGTCAGAATTATTTGCAAGATGCAATATTTGAAAACAGACTATTTTGGACCTCTCTGAGGCATTTCCTAAGGTCACGTGTCATCGATCGTTTGACGTGAAAAATCGGACTTTCACATTTGAACATGAATTAACTTAAAATGTTGTTTATATCTCTTCTCGCAGTGAATAAACATGTATTGAGCTCTAAAGCGAACAATGGGGTCATTTAAATTCACTTTTACCCCTTCCCCAAATCTTGTGTTTTGGCACCCTAGAAGCATGAAAATCACTATAAACATGCTCATTTTAGCTCCAAACATGATGATCTGCATCTGAAAGTCAGAATTAGTTGAAAGATGCAATATTTAAAAACGGACCATTTTGGACCTCTTGGAAGTATTTCCTAAGGTCCCGAGTCATTGATAGCTTTACATGAAAAATCGGTGTTGGACTTGGCCCTTTTTGGCCGGTTCACCCCTAAACTTTTTGCCTTGTGTGTCAGTAGTTTTAAGTCTCTGGGCACTTTAGCACTGTGGGCCAGTGTAAAGTGCGTGCGCGCTGAGTGCGTGTGGTGAGATTGTCCTGCCCTCCCATAGGAATGCATGGGGGATATGTGTGTCCATGGTAATTCCTGGTGTGAGAGGAGTGCAGGGGCGAGTTTAGTATGTGCGAACTCGTGAGAATAAATGCTGCGCAATGGTGTGCGCAGATTTATTGTGACTGGTGTAGAAATGCCACTTTTAGAAGTTGGCATTTATGTGTGCTCTGTGTCTGCCTGCCTGATGTGAATTGCATGTCTGGCTTGTGAGTGACAGGGGCTGGGAGGTGTGTGTGGCTCCTGGAGGGGCAGGGTGAGTCAGCGCAGTGGTGAATAGAGAGATCTGCATCTAGATGGGAGGGAGGAGTTGCACCTGGGGCCTGAATAGGGCTGTGCCTTCCCTCCACAATGCTGGCTCCACCCCCTGTGGTGCGCCTGATGTCCCTAGCCTGTCCTGTGAAAGGAGAGAAGAGCTGAGCAAAACAAAGTGCTCCAAAGCTCCCCCAAACCAGTTGCGTCTGGTTTTTCCCCAGCCCTGCACCTTTACACAATGGGAAAAGGGTGTATAAAAGAGGGGGCTGTGACCCCATGTAAAGGTTCAGTGTTCCAGTTCCTGAATCCTGACGGAGGGGGATTGCTGCTGCTGGGGCCCAGGAGGGACCGCCATGGGGGCTGCCTCCCTGCTGGAGGGCCCTGTGTGCTGGCCCCTGGGCCCCGCTATGCCCCTTCCTCTCTAAGGACTTATCCTTCTTTACTCCAGGACTTTTGCTTCATCTAGCGCCTGGGAGCGCTTTATCTTAATTTGCCCCAAAAGAAGGAGCGCGAGGGCTCTGCAGCGCTGAGCTCCTCGTCCTGTGAGAGGGAATCCCCATCTAGGGATTCCCCCGTGATGCCATTCCGAGCGGGTGCCCACCCCGCAATTGCGTGTTTTTGAGCGGGAGCCCACCCCGCTTTATGGTTCTTAAAAATGGCAGGTGCCATCCTGCCTTAGGGTGCCACGTTGAGCGGGTGCCCACCCCGCTGTATATTCTCTGATGAAGAGGGAGCCTACCCCTCATTGCAGCCGAGAAGGAAAACGTTGCCGGGCCGCTGCCCAATGCGACCCGGAAGCCAGGCGCCCGATGCCTGACCGGGGGCGGGGCCACAAGAAGGAAACAGTCCGGAGCCTCGCGGGCTCCATACTGAAGTCCCGGTCCCAGGAGGGGGCCGGGTGAAGGAAGGAGTGCGGCCGGAGCAAGCAGCGACCCCGCAGGCGGCCCGGGTGAAGAGAAGTGCAACCGGATCCCCAGCGAGGCTCTCATGAGCGAGAGAGCCCCGCCTGCTGCCCGCGGTGTCCGGAGTGACGAGGAGCGCCTCCCCAGACCAGTCCGGTGAGTGGGGGCTCCAGGGGGCACATTGTTGGTGCCGATCACGGCACCATGACGGTAGAAGTACAGAGTGGCCCCGGATGGCAGCGGGCCACTCCAACGTGGGCACAATTGTTTCCAGAGCCTCGATGGCTCCAACGATGGGGCTACTTAGAATTAAAAGCCCAGTGGGGCCCCGAGGGCACAGTGGTGCCGGGGCCCTTTCCCTGATTCACAGCTGCGCCGCCCCAGCGCGGGCAGCTGCAACGTTTGGCATGTTGCTCCAGATGGCACCGTGGTGCCAGGCCCCATTTAAATATTCCCAGCTGCCCAGCAAGTAGTGGGCAGCTGCATCGTTTAGGCCGCAGTTCTTTGGGGGCATGTCTTATGAAGTTAGGAGTGAGAGGCACTCCTTTGCCCCATACTTTCCCAGCTGCCCAGCAAGTAGTGGGCAGCTGCTACGTTTAGGCCTGGGCAGATTGCGCACCCTTGACGTTCGCTGCTTAGGCAGCGCGCCCTGAACTTTTGGGACATAGGGCATTTGAGCCCCTCTTTGAGATGGCCAGTTGGCCAGGGGGACAGTTAGGTTTATAGGGCGCCAGGCCCTCATCTGATCTATGTGCTGATGTGATTTTGGGTGCTAGGAAATGTAATCATGTAGTATGATTTACGCACCCTGTATTATACCTCTAATGTACTGTTATGATTATGAGGTTTTGCATAATGTGTTTATGCTTGTGATTTTATTATTACCTAATGCGTCTAGGTTGTGAGTTATTCTCTACTGTGATATACGCCCCTAATGTGAGTTATGCTTAGGAGGTTATTGTCTAATGCGTTTAGACTTCTGAGATGATTGCATAATGTGTTTATGCTGGTGAGATTGGCGCAGAATGTATTCCGCGCCTAAATATGATGCTGTGCATAATATGGTTTATGTTACAGGCTGATGCTAAGTACAGTGGTTACCAGTGATTACTGGTTGTACGGTTATGATGTGTTCTACATTTATTATAAGTCCTACATGTACTAAGTTCGCTTTGTGCTGGTTCTGACAGTGGTCCCGTTGGCCCTGCCAGGTGTAAATAATCCCTTGTAAATATGACCTAGTGCCAGGTGGCACCATGTATATTATGTGAGTACTATTCTAATGTGTTATGAGAATACAAAGGCTATTTTTGATATAACCTTGTGTGGAGTTCTTTTTGTGGTGTGCCTGGTATGTTGTTGCTCTGTGCGTGCGCAAACGCTTTACACATTGCCTCCGGGATAAGCCTGACTGCTCGTGCCAAGCTACCAAGGGGGTGAGCAGGGGTTATCTTTGGCATGTAACTCCCTTGCCCTGACTAGAGTGGTGGTCTCTGCCTGGCTTTGGAGCAAGCCTTAGCCAACCAGAGATCCCATTTCTAATGTTGGTTGTCAGCGGTGAGGATAGGACTTGTGTTTGCGCAGTACCACAGCGACAACTGGCTGCACTACAAAACTCTGCATTTTAGATAGTCACATGGAAAGGGATTATTGTTTCTGAGTTTGTTTTAAGTGTCATTTCTTTTTGAAATGTGTTTCTTGTGCACTATGAGTTGAGTGTACTGCCAAGGACAGAAACCAGAGAATCTGGAGGAGTGACTGCCCTTGTGCAGACTGCTATTGGGTTGGCCTAAAGCTGGAGGAGGGACTGCCCTTGAGCCATTGTGCTGGTTCTTGGGTTGGCCTGCAGCTGAGGGAGGGACTGCCCCTGTGCTGTCTGCTAGTTCTTGGGTTGGCCTACAGTGGGGACTTAATTGGTATGGAGTCACTAGCTCGGGAGGGTAGATTATCCCCTAAGTGCAGTGTGAGTTTTCTGGATTCACCAGTAAGGGTGGGATCCAGTGGTGGCAGCGAAGTGTGTGTCCAGTGCATGAAGTCCCTGTCCCGTTCCCAAGGTATGGTACCTGGTGCTCAGTAAGAGGGGTGCAGGTTGAGATTCAGGGACAGTAAGGAACTGTCTCACCGGTCTGGGGGGGTGTGTGGATGAGTGATGTGCTGCTGGACGCTGGAGTGAGTTCTCTGAAATAAGGAGCTTGCATGGGGAGTGACCCTAGAGGAATGGTGCAGGTATCTCCCAACCCGTGTGGTGGAGATGGTTCAGAGGAACACAACTAGGAACCGTTATAGTGAGGAGGTTGCAAGGCCTCACATCATGTCCTGCGAGGAAGGTGTGAGACTGGGCCGTATTCCGAGCCTCAATCTCAAGTCTCCGGTACTGGATGGTTCTTAGAAGGAACACCAGGAAAGGAACCTAGTCTGTCCTGTTGGACTGTTCTGTGGGGGATCTCCCGTGGTAGGTGAGCTGGAAGTGGTTCCAATAAGAGTGGCTCGAGTATCTTCCAGTCCTGTGTGGTGGAAGAGGTTCAGTGTAGCCCAGCTAGGTCCCAGTGTAGCGGGAGGGGTGTAGGGGCCCACGTCCTGTCTCAGAGGAGAAGGAGTGAGTGTGCCCGAAACCCAGTCCCAGGGCCTGGATGGTTTCTTCAGGGAACACCAGGTTGGGGGCCTAGGCTGTACTTGTAGGCCATTTGAGGAGGATCTTCTAGTCTCTAGAGGACGTGGAGCGTCTGTAACCAGAGCTCCAGCAGTCCTGGTGCTAGGCAGCACCGCTCCTAAGTGGAGGGTGCAGAAGTCCTGATTGAGGGGTGAGAGGGGAGAGGTTCCCCAGTGGAAAAACCAGTGGGTTCAGAGGGGCCATGGGGACACCACTTCTGCCCTGGGTTTGTGCCCGGCAGACTGTCACACGACACATTAGTTATGTGTCACCCTCGGGGGGGGCATGCGTGCTCCCCGTGAAGTCCTGGTTCGCCGGGCATCTGACCAAAGGGTAGCGTCCCTGGGTTGGGGAGCCAGGTTCAGGTGTTTGCCTGACCTGGACGGCAGGGCGACTAATCAGTGTCCTGGCCGGTTTGCCTTTTAGGGGGTACCACTCCAGTTGGGAGGGTATCGGACTCTGGAAGGGGGTGCAGAGGGAGGGAGTCCTGCCTCTGACCCCGGTGCAGCCGGTGAATTTGGATCCCAGGTGGTAGATCAGTTCATGGAGAGAGGTCCTGAACTGGTGGGAGAGTTGTGTTCTGGAGGGTGCTTCCCCTGGGGGGGTGCGGAACTCCAGAAGTAGAGGGGAGAGGAGACGCTTCGCCCGTGACCTCTGGTCAGCCTGAGGGTGCGGACCCTAGGTTGAAGGATCAGTGGTAATTTGGAACTACACTGAGAGGGAGAGTGGAGAATGGCTATTGGATGCCAGGGGTTACTGCCCCCCACTCTGTGGATTGGCAAGCCCTAAAAGTGAACGATTGGATCATTTTAATTCACTTTTACCCCACCGCAAATCTTGTGTTTTGGCTCCCTAAAAGCATGAAAATCACTATAAACATGATCATTTTAGCTCCAAACGTCATGAACCACAACTGAAAGTCTTGGGGGCATATCAACAAGGCGGCGATAAACAATTATCGCCGCTTTTGCGCCGTTTTCGGCCGAAAAGCGGCGATAATTATATCGCCTTATCAGCAAAGACACGCTATCGCGTGTTTTGCTGATTTTGCTCCCGTTTCCAGCACGCCTGACTTCGCATCGATAATGAGATGCAAAGTAGGCGTGTCTGTGGAAACAACATGGGTAAATATCGCGAAGGCAGCTTCGCGATATTTTAATGCGGGAAGCGATTATTTTAATCGCATTAAGTATGTCTTAACGCAGGAATTTAACGTCTGTTAAATTCCTGACTAAGGCATACTTAACATGGGGGTGGATTCTGTGGCTAAGACCACAGGCCCTATCATCTAGGATATCGATGTTTTCCCATGGAAAACGGCGATATCCACACTATCTCTGACATTTTTATCGCCTCAGGCGATGCGCGTTGTTAATAACGCGCTAACCGGGCGATAAATTCCAGAGATAGCCGGCGATAAATATGCAAGCGCTAAAGCGCTTTGCGATATTTATCGCCGGCCCTTGATAATATGCCCCAGAATTAGTTGAAAGATGCAATATTTGAAAATTGACTATTTTGGACCTCTTGGAAGTATTTCCTAAAGTCGCGGGTCATCAATCATTTTACATGAAAAATCGGACTGTATTGTTTAAACATGAATTAACTCCAAATATTCTTTAGATCACTTCCTGCATTGAATAATCATGTTTTAAGGCCTCAAAGTGAATTGGGTCATTTTAATTCACTTTTACCCCTCCCGCTAATCTTGTGTTTTAGCTCCCAAGAAGCATGAAAATCACTATAAGCATGATCATTTTAGCTCCAAATGTGATGATCCACAACCAAAAGTCAGAATTATTTGCAAGATGCAATATTTGAAAACAGACTATTTTGGACCTCTCTGAGGCATTTCCTAAGGTCACGTGTCATCGATCGTTTGACGTGAAAAATCGGACTTTCACATTTGAACATGAATTAACTTAAAATGTTGTTTATATCTCTTCTCGCAGTGAATAAACATGTATTGAGCTCTAAAGCGAACAATGGGGTCATTTAAATTCACTTTTACCCCTTCCCCAAATCTTGTGTTTTGGCACCCTAGAAGCATGAAAATCACTATAAACATGCTCATTTTAGCTCCAAACATGATGATCTGCATCTGAAAGTCAGAATTAGTTGAAAGATGCAATATTTAAAAACGGACCATTTTGGACCTCTTGGAAGTATTTCCTAAGGTCCCGAGTCATTGATAGCTTTACATGAAAAATCGGTGTTGGACTTGGCCCTTTTTGGCCGGTTCACCCCTAAACTTTTTGCCTTGTGTGTCAGTAGTTTTAAGTCTCTGGGCACTTTAGCACTGTGGGCCAGTGTAAAGTGCGTGCGCGCTGAGTGCGTGTGGTGAGATTGTCCTGCCCTCCCATAGGAATGCATGGGGGATATGTGTGTGTCCATGGTAATTCCTGGTGTGAGAGAGGAGTGCAGGGGCGAGTTTAGTATGTGCGAACTCGTGAGAATAAATGCTGCGCAATGGTGTGCGCAGATTTATTGTGACTGGTGTAGAAATGCCACTTTTAGAAGTTGGCATTTATGTGTGCTCTGTGTCTGCCTGCCTGATGTGAATTGCATGTCTGGCTTGTGAGTGACAGGGGCTGGGAGGTGTGTGTGGCTCCTGGAGGGGCAGGGTGAGTCAGCGCAGTGGTGAATAGAGATCTGCATCTAGATGGGAGGGAGGAGTTGCACCTGGGGCCTGAATAGGGCTGTGCCTTCCCTCCACAATGCTGGCTCCACCCCCTGTGGTGCGCCTGATGTCCCTAGCCTGTCCTGTGAAAGGAGAGAAGAGCTGAGCAAAACAAAGTGCTCCAAAGCTCCCCCAAACCAGTTGCGTCTGGTTTTTCCCCAGCCCTGCACCTTTACACAATGGGAAAAGGGTGTATAAAAGAGGGGGCTGTGACCCCATGTAAAGGTTCAGTGTTCCAGTTCCTGAATCCTGACGGAGGGGGATTGCTGCTGCTGGGGCCCAGGAGGGACCGCCATGGGGGCTGCCTCCCTGCTGGAGGGCCCTGTGTGCTGGCCCCTGGGCCCCGCTATGCCCCTTCCTCTCTAAGGACTTATCCTTCTTTACTCCAGGACTTTTGCTTCATCTAGCGCCTGGGAGCGCTTTATCTTAATTTGCCCCAAAAGAAGGAGCGCGAGGGCTCTGCAGCGCTGAGCTCCTCGTCCTGTGAGAGGGAATCCCCATCTAGGGATTCCCCCGTGATGCCATTCCGAGCGGGTGCCCACCCCGCAATTGCGTGTTTTTGAGCAAGAGCCCACCCCGCTTTATGGTTCTTAAAAATGGCAGGTGCCATCCTGCCTTAGGGTGCCACGTTGAGCGGGTGCCCACCCCGCTGTATATTCTCTGATGAAGAGGGAGCCTACCCCTCATTGCAGCCGAGAAGGAAAACGTTGCCAGGCCGCTGCCCAATGCGACCCGGAAGCCAGGCGCCCGATGCCTGACCGGGGGCGGGGCCACAAGAAGGAAACAGTCCGGAGCCTCGCGGGCTCCATACTGAAGTCCCGGTCCCAGGAGGGGGCCGGGTGAAGGAAGGAGTGCGGCCGGAGCAAGCAGCGACCCCGCAGGCGGCCCGGGTGAAGAGAAGTGCAACCGGATCCCCAGCGAGGCTCTCATGAGCGAGAGAGCCCCGCCTGCTGCCCGCGGTGTCCGGAGTGACGAGGAGCGCCTCCCCAGACCAGTCCGGTGAGTGGGGGCTCCAGGGGGCACATTGTTGGTGCCGATCACGGCACCATGACGGTAGAAGTACAGAGCGGCCCCGGATGGCAGCGGGCCGCTCCAACGTGGGCACAATTGTTTCCAGAGCCTCGATGGCTCCAACGATGGGGCTACTTAGAATTAAAAGCCCAGTGGGGCCCCGAGGGCACAGTGGTGCCGGGGCCCTTTCCCTGATTCACAGCTGCGCCACCCCAGCGCGGGCAGCTGCAACGTTTGGCATGTTGCTCCAGATGGCACCGTGGTGCCAGGCCCCATTTAAATATTCATAGCTGCCCAGCAAGTAGTGGGCAGCTGCATCGTTTAGGCCGCAGTTCTTTGGGGGCATGTCTTATGAAGTTAGGAGTGAGAGGCACTCCTTTGCCCCATACTTTCCCAGCTGCCCAGCAAGTAGTGGGCAGCTGCTACGTTTAGGCCTGCGCAGATTGCGCACCCTTGACGTTCGCTGCTTAGGCAGCGCGCCCTGAACTTTTGGGACATAGGGCATTTGAGCCCCTCTTTGAGATGGCCAGTTGGCCAGGGGGACAGTTAGGTTTATAGGGCACCAGGCCCTCATCTGATCTATGTGCTGATGTGATTTTGGGTGCTAGGAAATGTAATCATGTAGTATGATTTACACACCCTGTATTATACCTCTAATGTACTGTTATGATTATGAGGTTTTGCATAATGTGTTTATGCTTGTGATTTTATTATTACCTAATGCGTCTAGGTTGTGAGTTATTCTCTACTGTGATTTACGCCCCTAATGTGAGTTATGCTTAGGAGGTTATTGTCTAATGCGTTTAGACTTCTGAGATGATTGCATAATGTGTTTATGCTGGTGAGATTGGCGCAGAATGTATTCCGCGCCTAAATATGATGCTGTGCATAATATGGTTTATGTTACAGGCTGATGCTAAGTACAGTGGTTACCAGTGATTACTGGTTGTACGGTTATGATGTGTTCTACATTTATTATAAGTCCTACATGTACTAAGTTCGCTTTGTGCTGATTCTGACAGTGGTCCCGTTGGCCCTGCCAGGTGTAAATAATCCCTTGTAAATATGACCTAGTGCCAGGTGGCACCATGTATATTATGTGAGTACTATTCTAATGTGTTATGAGAATACAAAGGCTATTTTTGATATAACCTTGTGTGGAGTTCTTTTTGTGGTGTGCCTGGTATGTTGTTGCTGTGTGCGTGCGCAAACGCTTTACACATTGCCTCCGGGATAAGCCTGACTGCTCGTGCCAAGCTACCAAGGGGGTGAGCAGGGGTTATCTTTGGCGTGTAACTCCCTTGCCCTGACTAGAGTGGTGGTCTCTGCCTGGCTTTGGCGCAAGCCTTAGCCAACCAGAGATCCCATTTCTAACAATCAGACTTTATTGTTTAAACTTGAATTAATTCCAAATATTCTTTAGATCACTCCCTGCATTGAATAAACATGTTTTAAGGCCTCAAAGTGAGCAACTGGGTCATTTTAATTCACTTTTACCCCACCGCAAATCTTGTGCTTTTGCTCTCTAGAAGCATGAAAATCCCAATAAACATGATCATTTTAGCTCCAAACGTCATGATCGATAACTGAAAGTCAGAATTAGTTGAAAGATGCAATATTTGAAAACAGACTATTTTGGACCTCTCGGAGGCATTTCGTAAGGTCGCGGGTCATCAATCGTTTGACGTGAAAAATCAGACTTTCTCATTTAAACATGAATTAACTTAAAATGTTGTTTATATCTCTTGCCGCACTGAATAAAAAATTTTAAGCCCTAAAAGTGAACAATTAGGTCATTTAAATTCACTTTTACCCCTACCCCAAATCTTGTGTTTTGACTCCCTAGAAGCATGAAAATCACTCTAAACATGATCATTTTAGCTCTAAACGTGATGATCCACAACTGAAAGTCAGAATTAGTTGAAATATGCAATATTAAAAAACGGACTATTTCGGACCTCTCTGAGGTATTTCCTAAAGTCGCAGGTGATCGATTGCTTGACGTGAAAAATCGGACTTTCTCATTTGAACATGAATTAACTTAAAATGTTGTTAATATCTCTTCCCACAGTGAATCAACATGTTTTATGCCTTAAAGTGAACAATTGGGTCATTTAAATTCACTTTTACCCCTGCCCCAATTCTTCTGTTTTGGCACCCTAGAAGCATGAAAATCACTATAAACATGATCATTTTAGCTCCTAACGTGATGATCCACATCTGAAAGTCAGAATTAGTTGAAAGATGCAATATTTAAAAAACGACCATTTTGGACCTCTTGGAGGTATTTCCTAAGGTCGCGGGTGATCAATCGTTTGACGTGAAAAATCGGACTTTCTCATTTGAACATGAACTAACTTAAAATGTTGTTTACATCTCTACCTGCTGTGAATGAACACGTTTTATCCCCTAAAGCAGAGGTCTTCAAACTGTGGGGCGTGATCCCCAGGGGGGTCCTGGAGTTCCTGGGAGGGGGTCGCAGATTACCCAGCTTCACTTGTCTCTGCAAAAAGACAGCCGTCCTGGGACGGATAATTTAGATCAGCTGCTTGCCTGAATGAAAGGCGAATGTGCCTTATCAGTTAATCTGCAAGTGTAAAGGATGCTTGGAAGCAGTTCTGGCTCTTTGTGGTGACAAAGATTTGTTTTTTTTAGTGGAAGTGCAAAGAGTTAACAACTGGGCTGGGAAGTTCTTGCTTTTCATTTTAACTGCATTTACACAGCTCTTAGTGCCCCTAAAGATATGTTGAAGGGACAGTTATGTAAAAAGAAATTGCATTACATACGCTCTGGTATCATTAAAATCTACATTTTGAAAGCACCATTTTATCATAAAACAATTTGCATGTTTTGCAGCATTCTATCTGTGTGTAATGCAAGTATAAAAAATTGACTTACATATTTACAGTGCTTTCTGTCACAGGCTCTGACTATGTAGCACTAAAAATATACATCACCATTCTCTACTGCACCAATCAAGATTTAATCCTGTGGTTCTCTGGTTACACACAGACCTCTGCAGTGCATTAACTAATAGAGGTTTCATAATGTACTACAGTGCATTTCCCACTGAGCAATAACTTTTTTTATTTATTTTTCATTTACGCTGACCATTATTTTATATGTAGATACCTGATGGTGAAAGACCTAAAAAACGTACAGAATATTTTGGGCTTATTTATGAGAGGCTTGCATCGCCAGAGCATAATTTTATTTATGCTCCGGTGGCGCAAGCGTCTTAACCATACCTATGAGGCAGTGCAAAGCCACCCTGCATGGCTTTGCATGGCCTCATAGATATGGAGTAAGACATAGCAGCGCAAGTCATTGCCTTACTCTGCGTCAAGGAGGTGTTCCATGGGCTTTGCGTGGGGTTCCCATGCAACACCCATGGATTTTGATGCTGTCCCATATTAACAAAATCACTTAAACCTGGGGCAGCTCCAAAAATGGACGCCTCCCTAGTGGAGGTGTAAGGAGGAGAATTTTTTTACATTTCTCCTCATTTTTTCCTCTTTCCATGTGTGCTCCATTCTGCAGCTCACATAGAAAGAGGAAAACGCCCCTCTGGATTGTTTTGGTGAAGGAAGGTACCCCTTCCGGTACAAAAACAATCCTGCATATGTTGGTGCTAGGCAACAATTTGTGCACCAACGCAAGGGAAAAGGACTAGAATGCACTTTATTTCATAGATACGGTGCATTCCTGCCCTTTCACATTGGCATAGGGCAGCGCCGCAAGAAGATTTGCTGCACTGCCCTACGCCAATTCCTCATAAATGAGGCCCTTTGTATTTAGCTACACCTTTGGCTACACCCTTACGCTCACTGACCTTTGGTTTGCTAAACACTGTTTAATATCATTTCCCCACCGTAAACATTATTTGCTGTGGTAATTGGGGGCTGTTAGAAATGGGGGTTTCTAGTTGGCAATGGTTTGCACTTTTTTCCAAGTAGGGACCCTTCCTTCTAGTCAGGGTAAGAGGGTACACTACTGAAATAACCTCTGCTCACCCCCTTGGTAGCTTGGCACAAGCAGTCAGGCTTATTTCAGAGGCAGTGTGTAAAGCATTTGCACATAACCAACAGTAATACAGTGAAAACACTACAAAAGGACACCACACCAGTTTAGAAAAATATCCAATACTTTATGTATTCAAAATAAGACCAAAACCATAAAAATCCAACATACACTACTTAAAAATATGCAATTTGCAAGAATAACCTTAAAAATGAAGTTCCTTGAAGTCTGTAGCTCCGTCCGGTGCTACAGCGGTGCTCAGAACAACAGAATCCAACAGTTCTGTCGGCCCGCGTGGGTCGGGGTGTCGGCAGACTCGTAAACAGTACCTTTTCGTTGCGGCAGATGACATTGATGCGGGCCGGTCGTGGCCACCGTCCCGGTTGCGGTGTGAAGCGGAGCTATGCGGCGTGCGGTGCCCTCAAGTCGCGGTGCAGGCAGTGGCTCGGTGACGGTCGTCCATTAGCATCGGTGAAACCAGGGATGCGGTGCGGAGTGAAGGCGATGCTCGTTGTGGTGCTGACAGATCACGGTGCAGGTGACAGTGCCGGTTGCAGGGAGCTGGCGTCGGTCGGTCCGGACTGTGGTGTGGGACAAGGCGGTGCGTCGCGTGACTTATGAGCGGTGCCCCAAGCCACGGTGTGGTCACACGTGTCGAAGTCAGCAGGAGGCGACGGCGTCGGTGAGACCAGGGCAGCGAAGTGAAGCAAGGCAGTGCGGAGTGCAGTGCCCACAGGTCACGGTGCAAGCAGCAGCTCGGTGGCAGCAGTCATCGCCAGTGAGACCAGGGTTGCGGTGCGAGATGCTGCGGTGCCCTCTGTGGTGCCTTCAGGACGTGGATCCAGCGACAGAGTTGGTTGCTTTCCTCCCTCTGTGGCAACTGAAACCACAGTTCAAGGGGCGGTACTCAGAGGTCGGTAAAGTCTTTGCCTTCCCTGACTATTCAGAACAGGAGACAAGCTCTACTTCAAGCCCTTGAAGATACTCGGCAACAGGTAAAGAAAGTTGGGTCCAGTCCTTTCACTGCCCAAGGCAGAAGCAGCAACAGCAGGCCAACCCAACAAAGCAACAACACAGCAAAGGGGCAATGCTCCTCTTGGCAGTTCTTCCAGCATTTCTTCTTGGCAGGTTCCTTGATTCCAGCGAGTTCTAAACTTCTGGGGTCTGGGCCCCAATATTTATATTCAGTTCCTCTTTGTGCTTTTGAGCAGTGAGTGTCTGTGCCCAGCCCAAACCAGTTCCATCCTCTCTGGCCCAGCTTCCTGGCAGGAGGTGGAGACAGCATTGTCCAAGGCAGACCAGGTCCATTCAGGTGCAAGGAAATCTCCTACTACTACTCTAAATACAGCCCAGCTCTATTCAGCCCAGCCCTGACTCATCCAGAAAAGGCAGGACACACCTTGAACCCCCCCCCCCAGTGGCTGTCTGATGAGAATGCACATCCCCAGTCCCTGTCACTCCAAAGCCAGACAGTCAATCCACAAACCCAGAAAATGGACACAGGATGGCTAAGCAAGAAAATACCTACTTTCTAAAAGTGGTATTTTCAAACACAGAACATAAAAATCATCTTTACTAAAAGATGCATTTTTATATTCTGAGTTCAGGCATACTAAACCCCATTTCTCTATCTTGTCCCAATGAGAAGATATTCTTATAAGATGTTATAAGTAAACATCCATTCTATCCTATGGGACAGATAGCCTTTTCATAGTGAATAATGAAACACACTGTAATTCGCTACCAGTACATGTCACACACACCAGTACATGTCCTACTTTCAATATACATGGCACCCTGCCCACATGGGTACCTTGGGCATACCTTAGGGGTGACTTACATGGAAGAAAAGGGAAGATTATGGCCTGGCAAATAGGTGCACTTGTCAGGTCGACATGACAGTTACAAACTGCTCGCAGACACTGCAGTGGCAGGTCTGATAACCCTTTTTAGGGCTGCTTGGGTGAGTGGCACAATCAGTACTGCAGGCCCACCAGCAGCATTTGATTGACAGGCTCTGGCACCCTCAGTGCACTTTACTAGGGTCTTACTAGTAAGCCAAACATGCCAATCATGGAAACACCAATTCATAATACAATTTACAATAGGAGCACTTGCACTTTAACACTGAACAGCAGTGAGAAAGTGCGCAGAGACACTAAACCAGAAAAACAGAGTCAAAACTAGGAGGTCAGAAAGCCAAAAGGCAAGGGAAACATGCCAAAAGATGCCAGGTCTAACAGGGGCATTTATGGTTGTCGATAGTTGTCGATGAGGAGGTGTACCAGTTTCTAGAAAACTTTGTCAGAAGTCCTTACCCCTAAAAAGGTTTGACAAGGGGGTCTCGGCATCAAAATGTTTGAAGACCACTGCCCTAAAGTGAATTAAATTCACTTTTACACCTACCCCAAATCTTGTGTTTTGGCACCCTAGAAGCATGAAAATCACTATAAACATGCTCATTTTAGCTCCAAACATGATGATCTGCATCCTAAAGTTGAAAGATGCAATATTTAAAAATGGACCATTTTGGACCTCTCGGAGGTATTACCTAAGGTTGCGAGTCATCGATCGTTTCACATGAAAAATCAGACTTTCTCATTTGAACATGAATTAACTTAAAATGTTGTTTATATCTCTTCCCGCAGTGAATAAACACGTTTTAAGCCCTAAAAGTAAAAATGTGGTCATTTAAATTCACTTTTACCCCTACCACAAATCTTGGGTTTTGGCATCCTAGAAGCATGAAAAGAACTATAAACATGCTCATTTTAGCTCCAGACATGATGATCCGCATCCGAAAGTCAGAATTAGTTAAAAAATGCAAAATATGAACAAGGACCATTTTGGACATGTCGGAGGCATTTCCTAAGGTCACGGGTGAGGGATTGTTTGACGTGAAAAATCAGACTTTATTGTTTAAACATGATTTAACTCCATATATTCTTTAGATCACTTCCTGCATTGAATAGTCACGTTTTAAGACCTCAAAGTGAGCAAATCTTGTGTTTCAGCTTCCTAGAAGCATGAAAATCACTATAAACAGGATCATTTTAGCTCCAAACGTAATGATACACAACCAAAAGTCAGAATTATTTGAAAGATGCAATATTTGAAAACTTACTATTTTGGACCTCTCTGAGGCATTTCCTAAGGTCGCGGGTCATCTATCGTTTAACGTGAAAAATCGGACTTTCTCATTTGAACAGGAATTAACTCAAAATGTTGTTTATATCTCTTCCTGCAGTGAATAAACACGTTATAGCCCTAAAAGTGATCATTTGGATCATTTAAATTTACTTTTACCCCTACCCCAAATCTTGTGTTTTGGCACCCTAGAAGCATGAAAATCACTAGAAACATGATCATTTTAGCTCCAAACGTGATGATCCACATCCGAAAGTCAGAATTAGTTGAAAGATGCAATATTTAAAAACTGACCATTTTGGACCTCTCGGAGGTATTTCCTAAGGTCACGTGTCATCGATTGTTTGACGTGAAAAATCTGATTTTCTCATTTGAACATGAATTAACTGAAAATGTGGTTTATATCTCTTTCCACAGTGAATAAACATGTTTTAAGCCCTAAACTGAACAATTGGATCATTTAAATTCACTTTTACCCCTACCACAAATCTTGTTTTTTGGCACCCTAGAAGCTTGAAAATCACTATAAACATGCTCATTTTAGCTCCAAACATGATGATCTGCATCTGAAAGTCAGAATTAGTTGAAAGATGCAATATTTAAAAACTGACCATTTTTGGACGTCTCAGAAGCAGTTCCTAAGTTTGTGGGTCATCGATCGCTTTACATTAAAAATCGGATTTTATTGTTTAAACTTGAATTAACTCCAAATATTCTTTAGATCACTTCCTGCATTGAATAAACACGTTTTAAGGCCTCAAAGTGAGCGATTGTGTAATTTTAATTCACTTTTACCCCTCCTGCAAACCTTGTTTTTTAGCTCCCTAGAAGCATGAAAATCACTATAAAAATGGATCATTTTAGCTCCAAACGTGATGATCCACACCCGGAAGTCAGAATTAGCTGAAAGACGCAATATTTGAAAACGGACCATTTTAGACCTCTCGGAGGCATTTCCTAACGTCGCGGGTCATCCATCGCTTGAGGTGACTTTCTCATCTGAATATGAATTATCTCAAAATGTTGTTTATATCGCTTCCCACAGTGAATAAACACATTTTAATCCCTAAAAGTGAACAATTGGGTCATTTAAATTCACTTTTACCCCTACCCCAAATCTAGTGTTTTGACACCCTAGAAGCATGAAAATCACTATAAACATGTTCATTTTAGCTCCAAACTCTGCTACGCATCTGAAAGTCAGAATCAGTTGAAAGATGCAATATTTGAAAATGGACCGTTTTGGACCTCTCTAAGGCATTTCCTAAGGTCGCAGGTCATCAATCATTTGACGTGAAAAATCGGACTTTCTCCTTTGAAAATGAATTAACTCAAAATGTTATTTATATCTCTTCCCGCAGTGAATAAACACGTTTTAAGCCCTAAACGTGAACAATTGGATCATTTAGATTCACTTTTACCCCTACTCCACATCTTGTGTTTTGGCACCCTAGAAGCATGAAAATCAATATAAACATGGTCATTTAGCTCCAAACGTGATGAACCACATCTGAAAGTCAGAAATAGTTGAAAGATGCAATATTTAAAAACGGGCCATTTTGAACCTCTCTGAGTTTTTCCTAAGGTCGCGGGTCATCGATCGTTTGACGTGAAAAATCAGACTTTCTCTGGGGGGGGCGTGGCTAAGCACGCAACCAAGATGGCAGCATTTTCTTGAGCTCTGCGGTATCACCGGTGCGGACACTCAAGTTGACATGTCTTTCGGTGATTTTCGATCACCTTTAGACGGTGGACAGCGGCGGAACAGCCCGTGAGCTCTGAGGACTGCTCAGAAGTGTTCTGAACTGCCTTACTGTGTGCTGCTTCACGCGAGGCATTTTGACGGTGACAGGGTTCGGAAATGGCTCCCGCTACAGCAGCCTGCAAAGCGTACAGGAATTGGAGTCTGTTTATATGCTTCTAATAGAGGCTTACTTCCCATGCTGAGTATGAGGTACTGTGTGCATCAATTGTTCAATATTAGACCACTGGTCTTGACACTTCCACCTTTCAGTGAGGGGAGTGCTTGTTTCTTGCATCATTAGAATCTACAAAATGGTGGCCGCTGACAGGAACTCTTTCGTGTGATATAATTCCTATTCACAAGTCCTAATAATATTGTTGGGATATAATTAATTGCTGGCGGACTACCACAAGTGCGGTATTTCGACTGTGGTGTTGCTTTGATTGGGTTTCCGTTGTTATAGCTGTTTTGAGGCCACAAAATGTCAGCCATTGTCAGGATCGTCACTCTGTGGCGCATCGCCTGCTGACAGACTCTAATTTTAGTAGTGAGTCATAACTCAGTGCTTGATTTTTGTCACATATTCCTCAGATAAGTTGGTCTTCTTACTGTCTGGCACTAGTACCTCTCTCCTCGTGAATAGTTCCTGCGTTTCTTTGGGCATCTGTGTTACAGCGTAAATTTTCTTCGCACATCAGGTATATTTTTTACCCTGACCTTAGTGGCCTTATATCGCCTTGCCTGCTCCTTTTAATCATACTAAGGCTAACTGGTCATGGTTATTATGAACTTACCCAATGGCGGAAGGTATGGGTGTTAGCACTAAAGACAGAGATTCCAAAGGGAACCTGAAACGCTCCAAACAGACCTCACCTACCCCGGATTCACCAGCTAAGGGTAGTCCTGATTCTGGCTCAACTTTAGAAGCTATATTACTCAAGCTCAATACTGTCCACGATATAGCACAAAGTACCAAAACAAATCCAGATCTGCTTCAGGTGGAGGTGGCTGCAATTCGTAATGACCTTAAAAATCTTTCATTACGTGTTTCTAACACAGAAATGAGAATAAATAGTGTGGAAGATTTTACAAACAAACAAGCAAAGCACATCCAAAATTGGGAGCATTCCATTGCTTCGTTAAGGAGAGATCTAACACAACAGGAAGATCGGAATCGCAGAAGTAATCTTCGTATTTTTGGATTACCGGAGGAGAGTGAGAAGTCCGCTCCTTCAGTGATTGACTTCTTGCTTACTTGGATCCCAAATGCCCTGAATCTCTCTTTCAAAAAAGACTTTGAGATAGAACGTGTCACGATCACCCACCTGCACTCCAATTCTTCCTTCCGTGGTGCCGACTGTTCCCAGATCCCCCGACAATTACCAGAACGACAAGGAAGGTACACGCTTGTCGCTCCAATAACTCCCCGGGGGAAGGGGGATGGGAGTCAGAGACAAGAGAAACAAGAAATCTTCTTGGCGCTGTGGGGATGTCTCTCGGGGATGTCTCTCTGGTAGAAGAGGTGATGCTATTGGATTTTCGTGGAGGGTCTCGGGATGATGGTGATTATCCTGTAGCAAGAAATAATTACACACCTTAACGTCTTGATTATTCTTGTTGCTAAAACCTAAAACATGTTCTAAACAAAAGGTGCCTACCGAAATCTTATTGGTGAGAGGCTTTCTAATCAGCTTCGTCTGAAAGAAGCGCACGTTGCTACACTATTTCCAAATGCAGCTCTTCTGTGAATTATAGTCTACAACACAAGATCATGTAAAAGATTGTAACCAGCCTATGTTGAAGCTTTCTTACATTTATCACATTTATTTCTATTAATCATCAACATACCTGTTTGTGCCTTGAAAAGTGTCTCCAACGATTCGCAAACTAAAAGATAAACAAAAATAATATACACAAGAGACAATGGGCACAATTATTGATTCTAAGGTTTTAACACTTTCATCAGTGTTATTCCAATGCTGACTATGTGAATTATCCTTTCTACAGCCAAGAGTTTCTAATACTCCACACTCTTGCCCTTAGAACTCGTATTATTAGTATTTTCAAACAAAATGTTCTTTCAGTCTATTACCAGTCTTAGATGATCAGGCACAGGCAGCCACGAACACAAGCACGCGCTGGGCTGAGTGAAATTGTCCACGTTGTTCTTAACTGTTTTTAACTGCCACTGATCTGTTATATTCTGCTGCTAGCGCACTTTGCACAGCGCGACCTCGCGCACTTTTTAAGCTTTTTAAATATTTTAATCTGATGTTAAATGCCTGAATTTGCCAACTCCTCACTGCACTTGAGACTCCCCGGTCCACCGCAGCTTCTATAGCTGATTGTGTGGAGGGAGAAACTCAGGCCGAACACCTTCACTTCCGGGTGGCCACTAGGCGACGGCCATCTTGGAAGTCGGCAGTCTAGTCCTCACGCGAAGCACTGCCCGAGGCTACACTTAAACTCGGGATGGCGCAGACGCGCAGCGGAAGCGCGCAGCAGGTGCGCCGAAGGCAAGCCCTTCTGCGCCCGTCCACGCCCATCCAGGACCAGGGGCCAGCAACCCTGCCCAAACCACCATTTTTCCCAAAAAAACTATTAGATACACTAACACAGAGCTTTTGGCTATGAACACAGTAGCTCTTCCACCCTGTATGCACTCATTGAGAGCAGAGCTGCCCTTGAGCTGTTCGGTCTGTGGGTTCACAGCAGAGACCAGGGTGACTATTGGACAGGAGTTAGAAATTAGGACGGATCACCGCAAATTTTGGAAGATGGGACTAATTAACTGTAGATCCCTCCCAAAGCACGCAGTAGAGATTAGACTTCTAATAGAGGAGGAAGAATTGGAGGCCCTGTTTCTAACTGAAACCTGGCTCCGAGAAAGCTCAACCCCAGAGATTATAGAGGCCCTTCCCCAGGGCTTTGAAATTCTGCGCCTTGATAGAGCTGGAACTATAGGAGGGGGCATTGCAATCATTTGTAAAACACAGTTAGCGTGTGCCATCACCCCTCTCAGCATCGCCAAATGCGAGACCTTCGCCTTCAGACTTTCCTTCACTCCGTCGTGTTCCTTTTCAGGCGGACTTATCTACAGAATCCCCAGGCGCCTGCACACAGCTCTTAGAAGCCACCCCTGACATGCTGGCGAGCTTGCTAATAGGGAAAAGCACCCTCACAGTGCTAGGCGACTTTAATATCCATCTGGATGATCTCAATGACCCATCAGCAAGGAGATGCCTAGCTGACCTGGACGCCCTACAGCTCTCACAACTGGTACCTTCCGCCACTCATGAAAAAGGCCATATCCTAGACCTCATTTTCTCAAACGACCCCAGACTGGAGGTGTTAGCTCCCAAGCAGATGCCTTGGACAGATCATTCTATGATCCCATTGCGCCTCCTTAAACCTCACATAGGTGACCATAAAAATTAACGTGTAGAAGTGGGGCGCAAATGGCCTAGAAAAATCCCTGAGGCTTGGATCACAGATCTTGAGTCCTCCGCACCACCAGACACTAAAGACCTGGAAGAAGCCCATAACAACTGGCTAACCTGGATAAATGGTTCCATAGATCGGAACTTCAGGAAGCCAGGTCCACTGATGCAAAAAAACCTGAATAGATCGTCCTGGTTTGGCCCAACGCTGGTCGCTCAAAAGAAGAGCTGTAAAAGGCTAGAACGTAACTGGAGGAAATCCTATGACCCAGAGCTCAAAATAGCCTATAAACTAGCCATACAGCTCTACCACAAGAGCATCAGGAAAGCGCAAGCAGCCTTCTTTGAAGGAAAAATAGCAAAGTCTTCCAACCCCTCTAAGGAGCTCTTTAAAATTGTCAAATCCCTAACCACAATTGACCCCGGAACAAACAGCTCCCAACACTCCAACGAAAGATGCAATGGGCTAGCCTCATTTTTCAAGAGTGAAGTGGAAAATATCTATAAATCCCTCCACCCTAACTCCACCACGAAATTAGATACCCCAGAGGACCCCAACAGCACTATAAACTCCCCAAGGAAGAGAGAACAAGCAGGACCTCCCCACCCACTGCCCCTGCCCTCCTGTGCTTCCCGAAAATGAGTGAAGAACTGGTGGGCTCTCTATTACAGAATATTAAATCCGGCTCTCCTCTAGACCCGGCTCCACCCCATATTCTTGCCCAGGGTGGGAAAGCTGTTCTTAGCCAACTTTCCAATCCATTCACTCTTTCCTTCGAAAATGGCAAGGTACTCAAAGAGTGGAAACACGCCATCATCAAACCCCTGCTAAAGAAACCACAACTGGACCCTGCAGTTTTGGCCAACTATCGCCCAATATCCCTGTTGCCTATTCTAGGCAAGATCGCAGAGAAACATGCGAACAGCACGATCTCTCATTTCCTAGAAGACAACAGCATCATACACCAGACCCAGATGGGATTCCGACCAAAACACAGCACGGAGTCAGCACTGCTTGTGGTCACTGAAAAACTCAAACACATCTTAGACCAAAGGAGAGCCGCTGCGCTTGTATTATTGGATTTAAGCGCGGCGTTCGATACGGTAGACCACACAGTGCTGATCCAAAGGCTTGAGGATGTCGGAATTAGAGGAACAGCTATCCAATGGGTGGCTTCATTCCTGAGTGGGAGATCCTTCCAATGCATGGAGGCCGGATTCACGTCAGACTCCCTCTCAGCTCCATGGGGAGTCCCTCAGGGATCCTCCCTAAGTCCAACACTCTTTAACATATACCTTAGCCCCTTGGCCCACATAATACAGGAATTTGGCCTCTCCATCGTGTCATATGCGGATGACACACAACTAGTGGTCTCAATCTCAGATTCCCTCAACTCGGACTATAGACAACTTGTCCCTTGCCTGGAAAAAATCAGATCCTGGATGGCTGACTGTAGCCTCAAATTGAATGGGGACAAAACCGAGCTAATGATCTTGGGCAGCAACTTCAGCCCTCGCTCAGAGATTCCCTGGCCAGCTAATTGGGGGTCGTCCCCCCTCCTAAAGCAGCTGTAAAAAACTTAGGTATGTGGCTTGACCAGAACCTGACGATGGATGTCCAGGACAAAAAACTATCAAGTACCTGCTTTGGGATTCTTCGTATGATTAGAAAAATAATGTCCCTGCTCCCAGAAGAGCCGAGGAAGACTATAGTGCAGGCCTTGGTGGTATCAAGGCTTGACTACGGCAATTCTCTCTATCTGGGCTCTCCTAAATATGTTACGAACAGACTGCAAGTCGTACAGAATGCAGCTGCACGACTGCTGTTGAACATACCCAGACACCATTCAGTCAGATCCTCCTTGAGGGAGCTTCATTGGCTTCCGGTCCAAGCCAGGATTAAATTTAAGTCCATAAGCCTGGCTCACCGAGCAATGTATGGGAGAGGCCCCTCCATGATCCAAAAGTTGGTCTCACATTATTCACCCCGTCGCCACCTTAGGTCAAGCTCTAAGAGCCAGGTGGGGCGGAAGGTCATTCACTCACCTGGTACCCAAATTGTGGAACAGTATGGATCCAGAACTCCGACTAATTGAAAATGAAGTGTCCTTCAAAAAAAGACTCAAAACATGGCTCTTCCCCTAAACTCATGCGCTAACATCTGCCTGTCCTGTTTCACCTCAGCGCTGAGATGCCCAAGGGTAGTCACGCGCTTTACAAATCCCCTAAACCTAAACCTAAACCTAATAGTGAAGTTCTTCAGTTCTATTGCATTCCTAATGTCCGGATTGACTCTAAAGGGTAATAAATGTCTTACCGCGATGTCTGCAAGTTAAAATAAACTTCACCGATTGAATTTCTAGGTTGCTAGGCAATCGGTCTTCACTTTCTGTTTTCTTTTTCTTCTTAGGAGCCGGAAAGAGGGCCGGGGAGCTGGAATCCAAGGAGCAACCGGAACCGGAAATCCCTTGAAGCTGGCGGGACGACAGGAGCAATGCTGGAGCTGAATGGAGTCAGGGGAGTACCGGAGACGACCAAAAAGCGAAGCGCGCGTTAAGGGAAGAGCGCGCTTTAAATACCCAAGCGCTCAGTTCTTGTTTCTGAATACACGTGTGCAAGGTGCGACTGTTTACACGTGCGCACGTTGCGGTGGATGATTTGCATAAGTTGAGCGGTTGAGAAGCACTCGTGTTTCAAGGGCACATGTTATGACAACAGTTTGGCAGTTTGTGAATCATTTGCATAATTCAAGCATTTGCAGAGCGCTCGTGACAAACAAGCTCATGTTCCCATATTGGTCTGACAACAAGAAGTGGGGAAATATCAGCACACCAATCATGATGGTAAACAATGGGAATTAATACAATGAATAACAAACAAAAGTATATGATGAACGCACTGCATTATGAAACAGCATTGTTTGGTATAACATGAGGCACTACATTATGAAACAGCATTGTTTTTGTACAACATGAGTACAATTCTAAGAAACTGCAGATGAGTTCTTGCTTGAGTTCTTGCCACCTATAACAGAACGTGCTCATGAGGTCCCAACTTTTAAACCCAGAGCAATGTCTTCTCCAAGGCCATTGATTTTTAAACCTCTTCGCCATCAACATACAGATCAAATTCTGGCACAAATGAGGAAGATCAAAACAATACAAAGGGAAGGTCATAGAATCTCTATTTCACAAGATTTTGCCAGAGACACTGTAATCCGTCGCAAAGGCTTCCTGAAGCTACGCAAAAGGCTCACTGATATAAACATTCCATTCTCTTTTTCTGGCCTTTCAAGATTCCGGATCATTCTCAAAGGTCGTCCACAGATTTTCTATGAACCTTCAGATCTTTCGACGTTCTTGGATAATCAATCTGAATCTCAGATGGACTCAGATTCTCTTCCTGGTACTTCTCGCTCCTAATGATCTGTATTTATTGACCTGGCCTGTTTCTAATGTTTTTCCATTTATCCAATGTATATGCTGGTTCTATTCTATATTTTGTTTGCAATCTCTGTAGTTTTTGCTAGATTTTGAGCTTATTATACATTTTGTGATAATTGTACTGATGCTTCTCGCACTCTAGATTAGCCACACTCTACTAATTGATATTCTTTTTTACAGTACTATGCAATCCCCTGAGCTGTATTTAGTTCTTTTTGGGATTACATCTCTACAGATATGTACTGTATAATGTTAGTCTACCTAGTTGATATGGTTCCTTTCAGGTATACTGATTTAACTGAATTACTGTATGTATGTACGGATTCTCTTACTCATCTTTATTTTCTCTCTTTATAATTCCTTTGCTATAGGTAAGTATTCAACCTTTTATTCTACTTCTTATCTTTTATCTGTGCCCTTTTTCTCAGTGAAAGTTGGCCAACACGTCATATATTATTTAATGGACACACAATTGATGGACGGAATGCAGAACAAATCAAAACTTTCACCCCCAGTCAATTGATCTGGGTTAAATCCATCATTCTTTTGCTCACCATGCCACCCCAGTTTACACCTAGCCATATGCAAATCAGTCTTGGCCCTGTGCCTCATGGGAACTGTCTAGCCTGAACTGCCAAGCCAGGTCCTCCCTGGACTGGAAACAAGCATCCTAGGACCGGTTTCGATGATTCACCCCTCATCAGCCAGGATAGCTTGAATCCAGTGGCACAGTGAGCCCGGGACCCACATCTGGGCATACCCGGCGCACTTAGGGCGAGGATGCAAAAGACACACAATTGATGGACGGAATGCAGAACAAATCAAAACATTCACCCCCAGTCAAGAGATCTGGGTTAAATCCATCATTCTTTTGCTCACCACACCACCCCAGTTTAGACCTGTCCATATGCAAATCAGTCTTGTCCCTGTGCCTCATGGGAACAGTCCAGCTTGAACTGCCAAGCCAGGTCCTCCCAGGACCAGAAACAAGCACCCTAGGACCGGTTTCAGGGATTCACCCCTCATCAGCCAGGACAGCTTGAATCCAGTGGCACAGTGAGTCCAGGATCCACGTCTGGGCATAACCGGCGCACTTAGGGCGAGGAAGCAAAAGACACACATTTGTTTATGAAATGTCATCTTTTTTCAGACGTTCCAGCTATGTTAGATTTATTCAGTTTCATGTTACCTTTTGTTACTAGCAAGAGATATATGTTATATATTTATGCATTTGAGAAGGTAATACTAGTTCCGCTGCTCTGCCGCTTGTTTATCCTTGAGCTGTCTACACTGCCATTGATAGCCTCTGCTGTTGCTCCTCCACGTTGATTCCCCATGCAATATGTCTCTTACAGACATCCCCTGGCGGGGTTGAACTTTGATGTTGCTCCGTTTTTTCTTGAAGTGCATCTGATCCCTCTCTTCTTCTTCCTACTCTTCATTCCTTCCCTTTATCTCCACTTTAAATATGGGACATCTGCTTCATTTCTTTTAGTTTTTAATTATATTTTAACTGCCCTTGTACTCTTTTATCAGAAGTATTCACTCTTTATGATCCATGTATATCAATGCCCGGCTTAAATGTAGTTTCCCTTAATGTTAGGGGTTTGAACCACCCTGTTAAGAGGGCCAAGATTTTAGATTATTGTAAGAGTTTATCTGGTGAAGTGGTCTTACTTCAAGAGACTAAGCGGGATATTCTCAAGAACGTGCGATAATCATCGCCAAAAAAGGCTAACGCACGTTTTCATATCGCCGTCTATCACGGGAAAATAACTCTGTGTTAACGTCGTATTCTCAACACAGCAGTAACATGCGATAGTCTCCCAAGAACGCGTCAAATGTCCGCGATAACATTACCAGGACGGCAATAAAAATCCAAACCCGAACGTGAAAAAAGTCGCGATGGGCCCAACCGCGATACAAAAATCAGCGAAAAGCAGCGCCAGGCCTGCAATTCACACACGTCAGGCGGGAAAAATCACTACAAAAGCAGAAAAATGACACAAACAAAAACAAAACAACTGCGAAGCACAATGGAGGTAGCCGGAGCAGGAACAGAGGACGAGCACAACCCCACAAGCCCCCCGGAGGACCAGGCCGGGACCTCGGGGTCAGGGAAGGGCAAGGACAGGAAGAAGAGGAAGACGTGGTTCAGTCCGCAGGAAAACAGGATCCTGATAACGGAGGTGATGAAATACCATCAACAACTGTTTGTCACCTCCAATGTGCCATTGGCGACAAAAAATGGAACATGGCAGTCCATCGTGGCCAAGGTGAATGCAATCGGAGTGCTGAGGAGGACAATGGAAGAGGTCAAGAGGCGCTGGAATGATGTGAAGCGCAAAACCAAGCAGAAACTCGGCAACAACCAGAAGGCAGCAATACAGACTGGAGGTGGGAGTCCAGCTCCACAGGAGGAGCTGGACGAGATGGAGGAAATGGTGTCCACAGTCATCAGTGTGGAGACGGTGGCAGGAGTTGGGGGACCGGACACTGCTCAACATGACCTGACACAACAGCAACAGGGTGAGTAACGACCAGGGACTGGGGGGACGGGGGGAGATGGGCACAATGTCACACATGCACAATTAAGTATAGCACAGTGCACACCCACAATGACTCTGGATCATGTCCCTGATCCCCTTGGCACACTGCAGCACACCTAGAAACAGCAAGTAGGCCCCCGTCGACTATGTGCCCAGAGGGGGCCCTCCCCACACATCACTAATCTCACAACAAACCCATGCACATGTACAAACACACATCCGTGATGTTGTCGAAATGTCCACTGTCCCACATCAAATAGGCAGCTCCTCCCAAACAGTCACAATGTACACTGTCATGCAGTTTGTATGTAAACCTGTACAATGCGTCAACATACATGTGAAAACAATGTTAAACTGCATCTCCCCTTTACATTGCAGAGGGTGAATCAACACCTCCTGCAGAGCAGATGGTACACCTCTTCACTGATGATGAAGAGGACCTCCACTCCATCGACACCGATGCCCTCCAACGGCTCATGGACAGCTTCGGCACCCCACCTCCAGGAGCAGGGCAGCCCAGCTGCATCGAGGAAACCCCACCCCCTGCACAGACCACACAGCAGGAAGCACCCACCACCACGGCTGTCTTCCAGGACCCCCACGAATAACACATGGCCTTCCAACGCCGTGTGTTAGGGTGCCAGGAGAAGATGGCTGATCAGGTGCGGGTGGGGTTCGACCTCATGGCAGCCAAACTCGATGCCATACGTGGGTGTCTAAGTCACATCAGGGACCACTTACACTCCTTAACGGACACCCACAGTCCGCTCCATGCTCTCCAACGAACCATGGATGACATCGCTGGAGTCCTGACTCAGAGACAAGGACAACTGTCTAGTCAGAGTGGCTCCAGCGGTGTCATCCGGGAGTTGGTACACATGCGGAGGACCATGGAGAACATGGAGCGGGTGCAGGCGGAAAGAATGGCTGCCACGGCTGCACACCAGCGTGATGTAGCTGGGATCTAACATGCCCTGCAGATCCTCGTCATGGCATTGCTGCCACAAGGCCTGGCGCAGATGAATGCTGCTGCTGCTTTGACATCCACATCTCTGCCCCCTGATGTGTCAGTGCCTCACGGTGCGGCAGCCAATCCACCTCCAGCCCCTGATGTGTCAGTGCCACACAGTGCGGCAGCCAATCCACCTCCGGTCCCTGATATGTCAGTGCCGCACAGTGATGCAGAGAAAACACCACCACCCACATGTGAGGCACATGAGACATCAGAGAACGAAGATGCGGATGAATCTGCCTTACTGGTAGTAAGGAAGCAGTAGCATTCTTCTCAGCCATATGGCCTGTTTCTGCTTGGTTCTGCCCTCTGCATCATCACCTTCCACTGTCCCCAAATGCACTCTGCGACACTCACCTTGGACCTCGATATGGACTGCCATATTCTGTTTGGTCACCAATGACACAGCTATCAGACTGCGGACTTAACTCTTCCTCTTCCGATGTACTTGTCATTCCCTGAAGGACTCTGGCTTGCCCTCCACGGGCCAACAATGTAAAGTGGGGTTTGCATAGCCCTGTACTGCTCCAGCCACAACACTCCACTGAATGTGCATTAAACAATCAAATTCACACAGATGTGTCATGTCTATGATCATTCAAGTATGGAAGTATGGATGAATGTAGGGTCAGTGATTCCCCCTTACGTCCATGTTGCACATGTTGTGGGACTTGAGTCCCAGGGTGCAACATTACCGATTGCGGACCGGGTGGCACCGACACCACTTCAGACACCCGCGTTAGTTACCTTCTTGTCCAGCCCAGAATGGAACCATGCCCAGAGCGCCAGGGTCATCGTTCACACCCCTACGCTGGATTGGCATACGCCAGGCCAGCCCACTCCGCTTACACTTACAAGGGGGGACGACAACGCTACATGTCCCAGGTCTTCCCTGTAGTGATCTGCTGATCACAGGTCTAGTTGTCAGCATGCCACAGCCACTCCCTGAGGGCTGGTTCACACCCACACCACACCCATCCAGCACAGGCGTCACAGGACATGTGACCCTGCCAATAAAAGGGGCCGGGCGCACGTGCCCGAGGCCATTTCCATTATCTAGCTGAGGTTGTCCGTGTGGTCATTATTTATGCATGAGGGCCTAGGGCCCTACCACATCACATTCCCCACTGCCGGAGGTGACATGATGGCGTCCGCACCACGAGACACAATCATAAAGGGCCCATGACTTGAGGTGCACAGAGTTGGTGGCATCCGAGGCACTTTGGCCGGCACGGGCCTACCGCCATGGGACGGTGACTTGAGGTGCACAGAGTTGGTGGCAACCAAGGCACTTTGGCTGGCACGGGCCTACCGCCATGGGACAGTGACTTGAGGTGCACAGAGTTGGTGGCATCTGAGGCACTTTGGCCGGCACGGGCCTACCGCCACATGGCGATGACTTGCGGTGCACTGAGTTAGTGGCACCAGAGCTGAGCGGGTGTGCAGCCTGCGATGATGCCTAGGCCTCGATGCGCCGTCCTGCCAATCAAGATTCGATTTGAATTGTGATCCCAGCTGGACCACAGTGTACGCCGAGGGCAGCAGGCTGCACAGACATGACTCCGCGGCGCGGTGCTGCAGGGTGCGCTGGGGGCCTGTGGCGCGGAATGCAGTGATCGGCTGAGGAGGTTGCACCGGCATGTGGTGGGCCCTCTTGGAGACACACCGGTGGCGGCAGGTGAGCATTGAGGCCTCGGTGCGCAGGGGCGGGCACTCATCGCTGGTTGGCGGACTGGTCTGGGGACCAGGGCTGGAGTGCAGCAGGCACATAGGATCGCGTAGGCACCACCGGTCACGGTGGCTCCCTCGTGGCTGGGTGGGGGGAGTGAAGGTGCGGGGGTATCAAGCTGATACAAACTGCGATGCTTACAGGTATGAGTAATCCTGCATCATGAGACTGTAACAGAAGTTAGTGTGACCGTAACCTTCCTTTTCTATCCTACGAAGGTTACGACCACACGTACTTGTGTTACGGTCTTTTTGTGCAGGATTTGTCTTTCCTGTGAGCATTCCGGTTTGTCCAAGTGCTATACACTGTACCAGATTAGGTTTGTGACTATACGGACGCTTGACCATTGTCACCATTTGTCCAACAGGTTTCTGGATACTGACTTCCGGTGTATGGAATGGTATTGGGGAGTTCCCGCAGCATATGCAGTTACACAAATCCACACGTTGCCCTGATGAAGTTCCCCGTTGGGCATTGGCTGTGCTTTTCGTATTGTTTATTGGTGTATTTGTAATAAAGGACTGTTTTTACACTACTGTTGACTACTGGACTTCATGACCGTGCGCACCCCCATTTCAGTTACTACAGTATTGGATCTGGGGCACAGTGGTGTCTGGCAACGGCTGGCGTTGGGGTTGGTTGCGCAGGAACACTACGAATTGGAACTGTCATGTGGTGTGGATACAGGGGCCCGCCGTTGCTATTGTGGACATGCATCCATGACATGGGTGAGGAAGTTTGATAGGGCTGGCCGTGAGACTCCTCCGACTCTGGCAGTTGTTGTTTGGGAGGTACCAAGGGCCAACAGGTGCAGCACAGCCAGCAGCTTTGTCTGCGGAGGGATGTTGGTTGTCCGCTGTATTGGTACTGTCAGCCTGTGGGCAATGTGGGTCAGGATGCGGAGGATGGTTGTCCTTTTGTGCCTGTAGTGGGCAATGACTTCCTCTGGCGTTGAGTCTCTGAGGCTGGTGCGTTTTGGGAACGTCCGCTGTCCTGTTCTGCGCTGCCTCGGTGGTAGTCGGGGGGGTTGGGGGGGCTGGGGGTGGTGGCAGTGGGTGTTGTGGCCCTCTCGGGTCTCCGAGCTGCACGATCAGTGTCTCCATGAAATGTGTTGGTCTTCAGGTGTGGCTCTGGGCTGAATCACCTCGTGTAAGGACTCTCTGGCGGCACTACATATCGGACAGCACGTGTGTCCCATCGTGATCTACTTATATGTATTATCTTTTAAAAGAAGTTGGAATGACGGTGTCCATATAATATTCGCACTTACAGAAACAAGAAAGATCGGAGGACCCAAACGCTTGAAAACTTGTCACACTTTGATGTATATATTGAGAACAAATGAATTGGGATTGCGTCTAGGAGAAAAATAGGACAACAAATCAGTTCATCTGAGAACTAATATATCCAACGATCGCCTGGAAAAGCACGTAGTATCGGATTTATAACCATATTGTGCCAGTACATGTGATATTGGCAGACTTGCAGATTCCAACAGCACAGAAAACTGGTTCCCCCTTCATCCACCCGTTATAAGTGAGAAAATAACAGGTCCTGAAGAAGATGGATTAATTATTTATAGATTCCATCGAAACGTACGTCGACCAGCTAGAGTGTGACACCCCAGTGTTCAACACAGTCGTTAGGGGTTGATTTTATCGCCCGCCTTTTTTCCATCAGTACTACTGGGGTTGCTCTGGGATGTCAAAGTGTGTTTGTATTGTGTGCATGGGTGGCAGTTGTAGACTGTGAGAGGTATGTTTGGGTGTGGGGATGTGAAGTATGGCTTTGTTTCATATGTTGTAATTTTATTCATGTTATTTATTGTGGCCCAGGAATTATGCTTGTTCCTTGGTACATGGTGCTAATTTTGTGCAAAAAAGTTGTTTTTTGAATATTATAAAATTGTTTTGAGTATGAAATATTTTATAAACAAATTATCAAAAAAAGAAAAAATATGAAATAAAAGAATGATTTACTAAATTTTGGTGTGGAGAATAATGTTTTTTTGATGCCCTATTATTGAGCTTGTGTAGCCAGTTTATAAAGAAATATAGGTCTAGAGGGTTCATATCTATTGTTGTTCCACTTTTCTGGCAGGCAATAAATAAAAACTCACTGACATTCCACAAAATTCAAGAACAATCATTGGAGGTGATGTTAATCTTCCTTTTGATCCTATTTTGGATAAACATTCTGCTTTAAAATTTCGACCTCCTAGGGCACACAAACATATGCTTAATATGTGTGCGTCTTATCATCTTTTGGATGCATCGAGATTACAGAATCCTACGGGTAGCGACTTCACTTTTTTCTCCTCTCCGCATTCTAGTTTCTCTCATATTGATTACCTTTTGGTTGATGCCTCTCTTTTAAAACATACTATAAATGTTATGATTCATCCAATAGTTGTCTCTGACCATGCTGCAGTCTCTTTAACCATCCTTAATCTTACGAATACTAAAGGCCCCCCATAATTGGCGTCTAAACACAGAAATCTTAGAAGATGATGATGAGAGCAAAGAACCTAATGATGAGATTGATAATTTTTTCAAAGATAATGAATCCTCAGTGGATTCTCCAATAGTATTGTGGGATGCATTTAAATGTACTATAAGGGGTCACATTATTAAAAAAATGGCCAAAGGAAACAGAGACATTAGGAAATCTCGTCAGTCTTTAGGAGATGACATTAAACGGAAAGAGGATTTATATAGACATCTTAATGACAAATTGGTCTTACAGGATATAAAACATATAAAATATTCGTTTAACTCCAAAGTCACTAAAAGAGCTTATATTGGAGTGCACACTCAAAAATCCCGGCAATTATTGTTACGGAATAGAGCTGGTAAGTTGTTAGCTGCTACTCTAAAATATCAGAATACGAATACCAATGCAACTCATATTACTCATATTACTGATAAAACCGGCTCGAAAAAGTTTCATACCCAAGAAATTCTTGGGGTCTTTCAGGAATTCTATAAAATTTATATACCCCTCAGGATCAATGTACCAAGAGTTCCTGCTGTAGTGTAGCTCCTATTTCCCTAATAGGCTCTGCGCATTGGAATAATATACCCTATAGGTTTGACATAGGACTGAGGTCGGTATGTCCCTATCGAGTATATTAAACTTAATTACTTGTGCCAGCTAGCTCAGAGGCCACTAGAAACTCCTTGATTAGCAAGAAGGGAGTAGTTTCTGGCAGCCGCAAAACATGACAACTTTGTTTCCCTTTTAGAATCAGAACGTGTCCCAGAGTCGTGGAAACAATAGATAACTATTTCACTCAGCTCAATCGTGCATACTTAGTTTTCCCCAAAGTTACACAGAAAGAATAGACGGACATTTCAATAAAAGATTTATTGAACAGTCTTGTTTCTCGTGTAAGTAATATGTGCTGTTACGATCACAAGACAGTATGCAAGATAAATAATGTACAGTGTAAGCAGTAGAAATAAATAATACTGCGCTAGCATGATCTTTAGTAGATATTCATTTACATAAATAACATAGACTAAAAATGCGAGTACTCATACGATGCGTTTCTAAGCTAGTTCTACCCCAATGTACCTAACCTAACCTAGGTGTAGGGAGAGGTATGAAGTAGGTGGAGTATTCCTTACTATGGTATACTAAGAGTATGTTAAGCCTAGTATGTCTAGTATGCCAAGAGTCCCTCTAGGTTTCTAGTCAGCTCCATACCTTAAGAATGAGAGAGGTGGGAATCTCTTGCCAGACTAGAACTCCAACACCCCGCGAGGGAAGTCAGATCACTGGAAGCTGGACTCTCTGCGTGCAGGGATGACAGCGTCTTCTCAGTGCGTCAGGCCGGGAAACGGGCTCCTCTGAAGTCGAGGTCTCCTCTGATTTACAAGGGCTAGGGAAGGTATATTTATACCTGAGATGTACCTCAGAATGTTAGCATTGACGTGAATCGGACAGCGGAAGACGTCATGAATGAACCCCTAAGGTATAACGGTTCATGCATAATAGATGAGTCCTTGAAGAAATCAATAGTCCTGTGCTAGGGAAACTCCCGAAGCCTAAGGGTCTGTTCTTCAAGAACTCGTTGTGACGTTAGGGTGGACGGATGTCGGAGACCATGCCTGTATTTGGAGTGCACGGTTTAATGCCTAAATAAGGACTGGGATTTTATGCCTATATAAGGGCAGGGCGAATTGTGCCTATATAAGGACATGATACAGGAAAACCCATGTACGGACACCCTAAGAGGAATACAACACCCACTCCACTTTCGTGTCTACGATAATACTAAAATGCTAAACATTTAATATGCTAAACATAAAATGGAGTACCGCATATTGCTAAAAATATTTCTTAAAAGCATTAAAAAGCATTTAGAAAAATTGCTTTTCTCAATTCAGGCATATATTTAGAAATAAAATGCAATTTGAATGAAATAAGCAGTAATATTTACATGTGACAGAAAAATGATCGATAAGTTCTAAAATCAAAGTCATTTTATGTCATGAAAATTAATGAACTTCTTAGACAAATAAGATGACAAAGTGTCCGAGGAAGTACCGCAAAGTCTGTACTATAAGGCTAGTTCTACTTCACGCAGATTGAATTGCCATTCAATTTGAAAAAACGGAAAAAAGTTCAATTTGGGAAAAGTTCCACGTTTTTGAAATATGAAGGCCAAATTTTACTGTGTCTCTGGTACACTGTGGGTTGAATCAGAGTCAGTGTACGGGTCTGGTGTAAACATGAGATCATCTATTTCTGTAGACAAAATATCGTCCACTGAAGTTGGTGTCAGTTGGAACACCTCGTGTAGTAGATTAATTGCACAGAGATGTGAAGCATCGCTTTCAGCATAGGATGTCGTAGCAATGTACGCGTCCGTTGTTACCTGTGTGCCTGTAGATCCATCTCGTACCTCAGCAGCAGCCGGAAGCGTCTGTGAGATCTCAATGAATGCCGTCATCAGGATTGGTAGCCTCTGGGGACAACACAGAGCATGGGCCGTTATCGGGTCCAGCAGAGTATCGATATCCGTTGGCGTTGCTGATGGAAATGTTAGACAGGTGTCTAACACGCATTCTTCACTGCATAGCAGGCATCGTAGGACAGGTAAGATGTCTTGCCAGATTGGTCTGAATGACAGGAACCACGTGGTATTAAGGTCCCATAGACGAGTCATGCCCAAAAGCTGTACTATTCGCTCACGGCACTTTCGTTCAAGGAGAGCTTTCTCCATTTCGCTCGGAGTGATGTCTGCGAATAGGCTGGCCATAGCGTAATAGCAAGAAGAGAAATAGAATTCCGGCAACAAGTGCTAGAATTAATGGCATGCCGCCAAACACCGAATGTGCAAAGTTCGGGATGATTCCGAGTATTGCCTGGAAAGGTGCTAACAGACCAGAACAGATGCTCTTAAATACATGTACAATTCCGCTTGTATCAGACATGTTAAAGATACGTCCTATCATTTCCACTAAATGTATAGGGCAGTTTGTACGTATTAAAGTCTGTATCTCAGCCGAAGTCCTTGCTACTTGTAGATCATAGGTTTCTTTGGCCGAGGTCAAAGGCACTGTTTTCTGTAAAAGCATGGCTTTCATTCTGCTTAAAGTATCAAATCTTATAAAAAGAGACGTTCAGCGAAGGCCACAAAGGCGACTCCCTGACTGTGTCTATTGGGGCAAACAATACTTGCATACAGCAAGTGACCCTGGAGTTGACCGTTACTAGATATGGGATGCCTGGCAACATGCCGCAGCAACTCTGATCATTCAACATGAGGTAACTCCCATTAGAAAGTTGTCCAAACGTTGGATTAATCACAGCAGCTGGTGTACCCTGCTGATGGCAAGACAAATTTGCCACAGAACCATTGCAAGCCCCGTGTAAAGAAATGTCCTGACATATAAGTGAACCGCTCAGTGCACTTTTACAGTGTGTACCGCTCAAAAACACTTCACGATCCCCACTCCAACATCTATATGTATACGGTAAATCCCAAGATGCCTTAATGTATTCCTTACCCAACCTTTCATATTTGCCTGCTTGCATTTGTCTGAGGCAATACGGAAACTGAAAAGGAGTCACAGGTAGTGTGATTTTGCCATGAATGAGCCATTCTGTAGCTGGTTTTTCTGCCACTGTGAATGGAAACTTTTCCAGTTTTTCAATGCTCAGCACTGTATACTTTGCTCCCCTTTGTGCCAGTTCGATCTGTTTATCAGTTAGATTGTATTCTGCAAACAGAGCTGACGTGTTGATGAAACGCCAAGGCACATAGCCCGCACGCAAAGATTGCAGCGTCCAGCTTAATAACACAATAGAACGTAATTGAGATTGGCCTTGCTGTAACATCGCCAAATCTTATTCTAGTATGTTGATAGCAGAGGATACAATGTTGTCCAAAGAATATATTCTGGAGGACAAAGTTGTTAACCCATTGTCGACCACAGTGAGTGATTTTTCTAAATTAATACGATCAAGTTCACGTATTCGTTCTGCGGCCTCCATCTGTGACACTTTCCATGCTTCATTATAGGTAGCATAAATGCCGGCAAATATGAAACGTTTTTAACGCGGTTTTCTTGGTCCAAGCAAGAATTCCCTAAGGTCTGCATCTTCTTTAAGTAAGGATAAGTGTTGTTTCACATCCTGTAGTGTAGATTTCTGAAGCCAATCGAGGCATAATTTTCCTACACTGTATGTTGTTACTACCCCCGGATGCTGTCTTTGGACGTATCTTGGGTCTGGCCTATGAATAGTAAAACCCTGAGTTTTATTCAGGAATCTTTCTTGACAGTTGTTTGTGTCTGTGGGCCAGATCAACCATTTTCTCCAATCAGGATTAGATCTGTTGAGTTGTAGTATTTTGTCAACTGTCACCACTGCCTGTGTATTGTTATTACTGGCAGGTGTTGGTACAGAAGGTGTTTTCATCTCTTTTATCTTGGCTAGTCCAAGACAAGATGTTTGTTGGACAGTTTCATTCAAAAACATTATTTGTTCAGGGATGATACAGGCTCTAAATAAAGCTTCTAACCCCTGCACTTGCCAATCTTTAGTACCGCAGACAGTTTTTGTGTCTATTGTGTCTTTCCATAAGTCGAAACCATGTCTAGACAGTTGGGCAATAAATGTTGCAGAGTAAATCTGTTTTGTATTAGTTAACATAATTTTCAGTCCTGTTTTGTTTACATTTTTATAGTAAAACGTTTCTGGATCAGATGTATTGTAACCTGAAAAATATGTAAACTTGTTAGCAAATGTTTTTGAACTACCTTGTGGTGGTGTAGGACAATGCTCCCATTGGTTAAACATAAACACATTTCTAGGGTATGCAGATTTATGCAAATAATGATGACCATAGTGGTTATAGCAATACACTGTTCATAGTCTGATGAACCCTCTAAATATTCATTTTTAGAAAATGCAGCAGATTTTTCTAGGTCAAACATTATGTCGTTAACAGTCTCAAAGTCCCAATCATCTGAATAGGTACTGGACGAAATGAGATCACTTAGTGAAATTTTAAACAAATGTGGAATGTTCAATTGTTCCGTCGGGCCAAAAATATCAAAATCTGTTTTGTCCCACACTATACCATCCTGTTTAGGAACGGCTGTGATGTTCACTGTTGACAAGTCTCTTGCTTCACGATGGGAAGATTTATGAGGTTTCAGAAGTACGTTCACATCTTTTCCTTCAGCGTTCACATGGATGTATCTGCCACTTATAAGCACGCTCATAGTTGTAACCAAAGCTAGCCAAAGCAGGAAAACAAATATTCCAGAAATAATCCAGAGTTCAATCCATGGGGAAACCAGATAAGTCTTTTCCAGAAAGTGAAGAAAGTCTTGTACTTGCTGCTTGAATGTTAATGATGCTGGCGTCGTTTCAGGTTCACTTGGATCTTCTGAGAACGTATCAAAGTTAATGAAGTAGCCAGAAGCAGTTCTGTCAATTGTTGGAATTGCATCAGGATTTGTCGAAATCGCTGGAACCAGTTGATCACTTGCTACATTGGTGTAGACAGGTGTATTTGGAGGAACTGTTACTTGATTTTCAAGAGGGATGAGTTCCATTGCATTGTTGCTTAGTCCTTCATCTATTACAGCTGAATTCTCGATGGTTATCAGTCTTTCAGTCTGAACCTCTTGGATAGTAGCGAGAGGAGTGCATCTGCTACTAGGTCGGAGTCCACGAGGCCTACTATTTAGTATTGGCCACATACTGTGGTTTGATGAGGTCGATGGACACAAATCTTTTCTCCTTTCTTCCAGCAAGGGGCGGCAGAAGTACTGTTCTTGTTCCTTGAACTGCTAGGACAGGTACTGGTTGTCTGTAAGAAGGTCCAAATTCCTTCTTGTCCGCACTCTTTTCTCTGACTAGATCCCCAACTTTTGGAATCCAGACAGGCCTTGCTGGGACCGCCGGTTTTTCCCCAGTGGTGGTTGGCTGCAGGAATACGTTGCTTTGTTTTGATCTCAGTTCATTGAGTTCCTGTAAAACAGCCAAACGATCTTTGATATCAAACGGTTTATTTTCCACCACTGTGCCTACGTGATCGAGGTCTGGTACCCACATTCTTGTCCCAAATAGGACCTCATATGGAGTGACCCCCCCCTAGAGAACTTCTTGGCAGGTTATTTAATGAGCGTTGGACCCCATAAAGATGTTTGACCCACCCATCTCCCGAACCTAATACCCTAGCTGTTATAGACTGCTTTATGTCCCGGTTTTTCCTTTCCACAACCGAATTTCCTCAGGATGGAATGGAGAGGAGTACCGCAATGCAACGCCCAGACTGGCCATGGCTTCTTTGTAAGCCCGAGAGCTAGACGCAGGGCCCTGGTCAGAATGTAGCGTGCCTATTGCGTATGTGCCGATAAAGACTCGCAAATCTTTTATAACAGTTCGAGCGTCAGCCGAGCGCTGAGGCCATATCCATAGGAACCTAGAGCATGAATCCACTGCAACCATGATATATTTATAGTTACCGTCCCTTTGCAAGGGTCCGCAGTGGTCCAGGTAAACACAAGCTAATGGTTTATCTGAAATTAACAGGGGTGTCTGCGCAGGACGTTTTACTGTTGAGACTTTCATCTGTTGGCATATATCACATTCTAAAAAATAGTTCTTTGTTTGTTTTCTAATGCCAGGCCACCAATATCTTTGCTTGAGTAAAGATACTGTTGCAGAAACACCTGCATGGGCAGAAGCTATCCCTTCATGTGCTGCTAGGATTAGTCCTGATCTACGTTCCTTGTTTGGAATTACCCTATCCCCCACTCCAGGGATTCGAGCAAAAGGAACGTTGTTCGCATCAATTTCATAAGAGTACTTGAGTGGAAACTTTTTTGGTAACGCTGCACCACTGCCTTTGCTTGTAGCATAGACAGCCAACATTATTTCACTGTCTATTTTCGTTTTTGAACGAGTGATCGCAGCTACGGAAGCCGTCTGAACAGCCCCCTTTGCGGCTTCGTCAGCCAATGAATTCCCTGCAACGTGAACGCCATCAGTTTGATGACTCAGTGTGTGGATCACGTGAGCCTTTGGTAGTTCGTCTTTCAACTGAACTACTTGTTCCCAAAGCGTTTTGTGCTTTATTGTGCCACCTTTCGCATCTTTGAAACCATTTTCAAGCCAGTTTTGTATATATTCATTATACGACTGAACACAGTAAAAGGAATCGCACACTCAGTGTGGGGAATTCTCGATCTGTACTTTCAAGTGCCAGTTTGAATGCTTGTAGTTCAGCTCGCTGAGCTGTACAATCTCCTAGAGATTGAGTTTTTGTGACCATAGGTCTGAAGATGCCATCTCGCATGCAACCTTTAACGATTGCACACGCTGCACTGTAAGCTTGCTTACTCCCTGTTGTGGGCTGTGCGGATACGTCAGTGTAAATTATGAATTCGTACTGATCGAGAGGCAGGATTTCAGTGGGAAGAGGACATTCTTGTTCATATTGCAGGAACGCTTGTGTTTTTAAATCAGGATCAAAAACATATTCAACATCTGCTGCAGCAAGAGAATTAACCCATTGTATCCATCTTGGATGTAATGCTTTAGCATTTGGAATGCTTGCTTTTGTGACCACTTCTAAAGCTGGTACTGGGGTTACGACAATAATGCGTTTCCCTTGGGCTAGGGCTCTTTCTTTTGCTACAGCGGTTTGAACTGCTGTCAGAATTTTTTCAGTTGAAGTGAAGCGCATTTCCGCTTGTGTATACAAATGAGATTTGTATGCAATTGGTACTTTTTCACCCTCGTTAAATGTTAAGTAGGTGAATCCGCATTGACCCGAAATTATTCGGATCACCAGGTTGCGTTGACTTACGCGTGTTTGTAAGTGATTTGTTGCTAACATATTAGCTTGGAGTGAACGCAAGATTTCTGTGTGTTCTTGTGTACAGTTTTTGATTGAAAAATCAGGTTTGATTAATGCGTAGAGAGGTTTAACCCTTTCTGCGTAATTTAGAATGTATGTTCTTCCAAAATTTAGGAAACCCAGGATGGATTGTAAGTTTTTTTGCGTTTTTGGAGGTTGGAGCAGCGCACATTTCTCTAGAAAGTTAGCTGCCAAGCTCTTGCCTTCACTTGAAAGCTCATATCCTAGAAATAGGACATTGAGATGGGCAATTCTGGACTTTTTTAAGTTGAATTTGTAGCCCTCAGAGGCGAAGCCCAGTATAATGGTACTCACCCTGTTCAAGTGTTTATCCAGGTCATCGTCTGTCAGATAGATGTCATCGACATAGGACAATGCCTCATTGTCATAAATTTGTAGTAACTCCGTTACCCTCGCTGAGAATAAACCTGGGCTGTTCCTGAACCCTTGTGGGAGTCGACAAAATTGACGCTGGGTCCCCATTATTGAGAAAGCTGTTAAGTACCTGCTTTCAGGTGCTATGTTTTGACAAAAGAAACCATTTGAGATGTCTAATGTGGTTTTATATTTTTTACGCACAATGTTATTCATTAATGCTGTGCTATGTGCATTTTGCACTGCAAAAGTTTTAGAACAAGTGTTTAAGTGTCTGTAATCCAAAACTAGACGATATGTATTGTCTGGTTTGGAGACAGGAAACAAAGGATTGTTCATTGAGGAGGTGCATGTTTCAATCACCCCTTGGTATTCAAGTTGATCTAAGATCTCCCTGACCTGTTTTTTAGCTTCTTGCTTTATTGGGTACTGCCTTAGTGCAGTAGGTTCATGTTTCAGATGTATTTTATGGTGAGGGAGTCCTCATCCCATCCTACATGATTGTTATATAATGCTGGGGCCTGGGCTACTGCCCATTTCCTGGCATATATATATTTTAGGTGTATTGGAATATGGTTGGAGAAGGCAGGCATAATAATGTCCTCGCCGTGTGGGCACTCCCTGACAAATTGTGGTGGCCAGTCTTTTTCTGCTAGAAGTATGTCATAGCCCCTTGAAAGTTTTTCCTAAAAGAGTGCTTTCACCTGTCTAGGTATGTCTCCCTCCATCCGGAGTGTTATTTCATATAACTTTTGTGGAGTACTAACCCTGGTGTCTACAGTCTCAACTGTAATGTACTCATTCAAGTCCACTATCTCCAGAAGTTCCTTCAGGTTCTGGCGAGCTATTGTGACTTCTGCTGCACTGTCCAGCATTGTCTGAGCCCATTCTCCGTTCATGAGTTGTGTTCTCAGTATTCTCGGCATGTCTGATCTTCAGACCTGCTACTTTCTTTTTGGAGAATTGAGGTTTTGTTTTGTTTTTTGTAGCGTGTTTGTCTTCCTTGGATTTCACGCGTTCTTCTCTATGTTCTGACCGTCCTCTTCTTTCCGAAGTCTGTGACGAAATCTGAAAGGTACGAGAGGAACGTGTATCAGTATCTTGATACCTGTCTGGTTTTTTCAAATGATCCCTATTCCTGAGGTTATACCTCCTTTCAGAGGGCTCCTTTTTAGGAGACCTACCTCGGGATTGAGAACGTTTCTCGTTTGAATTTTGTTTATTAGTCTCCCACTTCTTTTTAGAAGATGTAGGAGTTTGTTTAATAGAGTCCTTCTCAGGACTTTCAGATAGTTTTGGCTTCACTGGTCTTCCACTCTCTGCCTAATTCTGCATAAGATTGTTCTATAATTCTGGGTAGCTCAGTTTGATGCTCTGTAACATCAAATTCCCTTATTTTTTGGCGGATCGCCACTGCTGCTGCCTCCCCTTTAATATTAGATAATATTATTGTTGAGACCTGGTCGAAATTTTTCAGTAATTTCATACCTAAATTCAGAGCAGGCTCTGCCCCGTATTCGTTTTGAATTTGTTTCAGGACATCTGGTATTACTGCAATTGATGGAATACCATGTGTTTTAGTATAGATGGCAGCAAAGACTGAGCCCCAAGTGGTGCAGTCTTCCAGTTGTGGTGTGATCCCCATTGGTAAACAGATGGTTAGGATTCTGTGTTTCTCATACGGGCTAGTATTTGGAAATACTGCTTCGATTTGAGTACTTTTTTGAGCTATCCAGAATGGAATTTGCTCACGTTTTGTGGGCATTTTACCCATGACTGCGTATAGAGTCTGTGGTGTAATTTTTAGTGTATTCCCCTGTTGATGAGTTTGATTTGGAAGTGTCAATGGTGGTTGGACTGTGAAAGTCTGCATGACATATTGGACTAATTGTCTGTAGATTTTTATTAACTCTTTTGTTGAACAAGTAGTTCCTCATCTGACATTATATCCAGTTCAGGATGAGGTGTGTAGCCGGCTAGAATCGGCCATGTTGCTCCTGGTCTACCTAGTGGACCGAGCCTGGTAATGTTTCTGTGATGTTTTAGGGCGCCTTTAAACCAGAGCTGATGCTCCTGGTATGTTAATGGAATTTCTATATCCTCGAAAGGAATATATTCCTCTGGTGGATCATCTTCTTTGTAGAAGTGAAACATTTTTGTAACTGGATTGGATTCAGGAAATATTACCCATGAATAGAATACCTCTGTCTGAAAGGATTCGTGTGCCTCTATCACGAAAACTGCTCTACCACCTCTTGGTGGTAGGCCGTGTTTTATGAGTTTTAGAGTGATGGCTCTTCTTAAGTTTTGAGGGATGTCTATAACACCCTCCTCGGTTTCAATAAAACCTGTGATGTTATAAGCTGTTACAGCTGGGTGACCCGCAACGTCACCGTTTCCCGGTGTCATTGTCGGAGTCAGGCATTTTGCTTTTTGAAAAATGTAGAACAAGTTTCAAGGAAACAAAGATAAGGTGCACAATATTTTGGAACACTGTATCCTTCAATGTTGAGCAAACCAAACAGCTAATATATAGGGTGCTTCCCTATGTAGCCATGGCGAATACTTAACCCTGCCCACTCCAGACGTCTTTTGGAGTATATGGGTACGGGTCTCTGAGAGAAAAAGCACGGCTGAGTTACTCAGTATCTAGCGTTAAATTACCGCCTTACCAAACCGTTTGGCGCCATGTAGTGTAGCTCCTATTTCCCTAATAGGCTCTGCGCATTGGAATAATATACCCTATAGGTTTGACATAGGACTGAGGTCGGTATGTCCCTATCGAGTATATTAAACTTAATTACTTGTGCCAGCTAGCTCAGAGGCCACTAGAAACTCCTTGATTAGCAAGAAGGGAGTAGTTTCTGGCAGCCGCAAAACATGACAACTTTGTTTCCCTTTTAGAATCAGAACGTGTCCCAGAGTCGTGGAAACAATAGATAACTATTTCACTCAGCTCAATCGTGCATACTTAGTTTTCCTCAAAGTTACACAGAAAGAATAGAAGGACGTTTCAATAAAAGATTTATTGAACAGTCTTGTTTCTCGTGTAAGTAATATGTGCTGTTACGATCACAAGACAGTATGCAAGATAAATAATGTACAGTGTAAGCAGTAGAAATAAATAATACTGCGCTAGCATGATCTTTAGTAGATATTCATTTACATAAATAACATAGACTAAAAATGCGAGTACTCATACGATGCGTTTCTAAGCTAGTTCTACCCCAATGTACCTAACCTAACCTAGGTGTAGGGAGAGGTATGAAGTAGGTGGAGTATTCCTTACTATGGTATACTAAGAGTATGTTAAGCCTAGTATGCCTAGTATGCCAAGAGTCCCTCTAGGTTTCTAGTCAGCTCCATACCTTAAGAATGAGAGAGGTGGGAATCTCTTGCCAGACTCGAACTCCAACACCCCGCGAGGGAAGTCAGATCACTGGAAGCTGGACTCTCTGCGTGCAGGGATGACAGCGTCTTCTCAGTGCGTCAGGCCGGGAAACAGGCTCCTCTGAAGTCGAGGTCTCCTCTGATTTACAAGGGCTAGGGAAGGTATATTTATACCTGAGATGTACCTCAGAATGTTAGCATTGACGTGAATCGGACAGCGGAAGACGTCATGAATGAACCCCTAAGGTATAACGGTTCATGCATAATAGATGAGTCCTTGAAGAAATCAATAGTCCTGTGCTAGGGAAACTCCCGAAGCCTAAGGGTCTGTTCTTCAAGAACTCGTTGTGACGTTAGGGTGGACGGATGTCGGAGACCATGCCTGTATTTGGAGTACACGGTTTAATGCCTAAATAAGGACTGGGATTTTATGCCTATATAAGGGCAGGGCGAATTGTGCCTATATAAGGACATGATACAGGAAAACCCATGTACGGACACCCTAAGAGGAATACAACACTGCCAACAGTTTCTTAATTCTCTCCCTACTAATACTATTTCGCATGCCAATATGATCGAGCTGGGAAAGCCAATCGATATTGATGAGATTATTCAGGCTATTAAGGCTACACGTTCGGGGAAAGCGACCGGACGGGTTTTCTATTGCCTTTTATAAAACATTTACTTCTTCAATAATTAAATATCTTAAGAAGATTTTCAATAAATACATTCTTTCTTGCAAGGTTTCAGGTACGGCTGCTGAGGCTACTATTGTAGTCATACCAAAAGAAGGTAAGGATCACTCCAATCCAAAAAACTTCCATCTCATTTCCTTATTAAATATGGAAGCTAAAATATTAGCAAAACATCTAGGTCATATTCCTAATCTTATCCATGATTCCCAAACAGCTTTTGTCAAGGGTAGGCTTGCCAGAGACAACATTCGTACTTTCTCTCACATTTTAGGAAAAGCAAAACTTTCCTAATTACCACCAGCGGCGATTGCCCTTGACACTGAAAAGGGTTTTGACAAAGTTTCTTGGCCTTTTTAGAATCAGTGTTAGAGTCCCATAACCTTGGTGATTCTTTTATTAATATGGTATGGCTCTCTATGCACAACCAAAAGCTAATATTAGGATTAATAGTACAACATCCTCTTTTTTTAATCTTTGCCAAGGTACTAGACAAGGGTGTCCTCTTTCACCTCTTCTTTTTCTCCTATCCATTGACCCACTTCTTCGCTTACTTAATCTGAGCCCGGATATTAAAGGTTTCCAATTTGGATCGCATACACTTAAAACGGCTGCTTACTCCGAGGATGTTCTTATTTTTTCAGAAGATATTGAATCAGCGATCCCTTCTATCTCTAATATTATTAGTGATTTCTCGGTCGTTTCTGGTTATACTCTTAACAAAGAGAAAACGGAATTGTTCCCTCTAAATTCTTTGGGGGATATTCTCAAGAACGTGCGATAATCATCGCCAAAAAAGGCTAACGCGCTTTTTCATATCGCCGTCTATCGCGGGAAAATAACTCTGTGTTAACGTCGTATTCACAACACGGCGGTAACATGCGATAGTCTCCCGATAACGCGTCAAATGGCCGCGATAACATCACCAGGACGGCGATAAAAATCCAAACCTGAACGCGGAAAAAGTCACGATGGGCCCAACCTCGATACCAAACCAGCGCTAAGCTGCGCCAGCCTGCAAGTCCCACAAGTCAGGCGGCCAAAATCACTATAAAAACGGCAACTAAAAACACAAACAAGACCCAAACAACTGCGAAGCACCATGGAGGTAGCCGGAGCAAGAACAGAGGACAACCAGAACCCCACAAGCCCCATGGAGGACCAGCCTGGGACCATCATTGGGGAGACGGTGGCAGGAGTTGGGGGACCGGACACTGCACAACATGACCTGACCCAACAGCAACAGGGTGAGTAACGACCAGGGACAGGGGGGACGGGGGGAGATGGGCACAATGGCACACATGCACAAGTAAGTATAGCACATCTGCAGACAAACCATGCACAAGAGTCACAACTCCAACCAAGGGCCCAATTTACCCAAGTCTGCAACATCTCAGCACTGCATAAGCACAGAAGTGAAAGGCACACCACCTGAAAGGGATAAGGGCTAGCAAAATCAGACCCGAAGGGGCAACTCACCCTCAATGCAGCACACACACAAGATGCAGAGCACCCCAACATTGACAACAATGTGGTACAAACTGCAACACTTTCACAACAGAACAGAGGACACAACTGCTGCTGCCTGTGTTTAGAAAATGGCCATTCGCATTTGGCATAGCAGGAAACTGTGAGATGACAATGTACAAGTACAACCCCACATCCCTGATGGTGTAGAAATGCCAAGTGTCCCGCTTCAAATAGGCGTCTCCTCATACACAGTCACAATGTACATTGCTATGCAGTCTGACAGTAAACTTGCACAATGCGTGAACATACATGTGAACACAATGTCAATCTGCATGTCCCTTCACATTGCAGAGGGAGAATCAACACCTCCTGCAGAGCAGACCCAACAACACAGCACTGATGATGAAGAGGACCTCCCCAACATCTACACTGACGCACTCCAACAGCTCAGGGACAGCTCCGGCACACCACCTCCAGGAGCAGGGCAGCCCAGCTGCATCCATGAGACCCCACCCCCTGCACAGGCCACACAGCAGGAAGCACCCACCACCACGGCTGTCCCACAGGACCCCCACGACCAACATATGGCCTCCCAACGCCGTGTGTTAGGGTGCCAGGAGGAAATGTCTGACCAGCTGCGGGTGGGGTTCGACCTCATGGCAGCGAAACTGGATGCCATATGTGGGTGTCTAAGTCCCATCAGGGACCACTCACAGTCCCTAACGGACACCCACTGTCCGCTCCTTGCTCAACAACAAGCCATGGCTGACATCGCTGGAGTCATGACTCTGAGACAAGAACAACTGTCCAGTAAGAGTGGCCCCAGCGATGTCATCCGTGAGTTGGGACACATAAGGAGAATGATGGAGAGCTTGGAGCGGATGCAGGCGGAAAGAATGTGTGCCACGGCTGCACACCAGCGAGATGTAGCTGTGATCTTCCATGCCCTGCAGATCGTCGTCATGGCATTGCCACCACAAGGCCTGGCACAGATGGATGCTGGTGCCACTACTACATCCACATCTCCTCCCCCTGAAGTGTCAGTGCCACACAGTGCGGCAGATTTCCCACCTCCATCCCCTGAAGTGTCAGTGCCACACAGTGCGGCAGATTTCCCACCTTCGTCCCCTGAAGTGTCAGTGCCACACAGTGATGCAGACAGAACACCACCACCCGCATGTGAGGCACCTGACACATCAGAGGACGAAGATGATGATGAATATGGCCTTGTGGCTAGAATCAAGTGGTAGAATTCATCTCCGCCATATGGCCGTGTTCAGCTTGGTTCTGCCCTCTGCATCATGCCCTGGAATTACACCTCCCACTGTCCCCCCCATACACCGAGCGACACTCACCGTGGACCTCGACATGGACTGCCATATTTGGTGTGGTTACCAATGACACAGCAATCACACTGTGGACTGTAGTCTTCCACTCCCTATGAACTTGTCAATCGCGAAAGGACTATGGCTGGCCCTCCACGGGGCAACAATGTAAAGTGGGGTTTGCATGGCCCAGTACTGGCCCAGCTTCAACACTCCACTGAATGTGAATAAAACATCCCAATTCACACTGATGTGTCATGGCCATGACCATTTAAGAATAAAAGTATGGATGACTGTAGGGACAGTGGTTCCACAAAAGAGGCACTGCCTGGTTAATGCTATCAATGCGTATGTATGGCCGTGACCCAGATAGGCATTGAGACACACATTGTCATTCAAATCAACACTCATCACAGTTGAATACAAGTGAAGCTGTGTAGGCTTTATTAGCATATTCGTGTCAGTACGGGCAAGATAAGTGCCACAACATGCAGACCAATGCAGCAGTATGTCAGAATGCGGAACCTTGCCAAGTGCCGCTGTCCACTCCGGGGGAGTGCCTCACCTTTCACAGGTGTGTGTTAGCACGCGTTGTTGTCTGCTCATGTTTTCGGAGTCCAGGCGAGTGCAGCCATGTCCACTGTTGCCGTGGGATATGTGACCAGATCTCCAAGATGCAACAAGGTGTCAGGACATGTGCAATGTGTTCCAATCAGTTGTGGCTGCAGGTACGTAGTTACTCGTCCATGAAAGCGATTGCAGCTTCGTAGGCTAACATTTCCAACATGAGGTCGGTGTCGACTTCATGAAACAGGACGGCGAGGCGATCCATTAGCAGGTCCGGACAGATGTGCTGCGTCCACCCCCTTTCACCAATTAGCACTACAGCCCAATATGGGAGCGGTTCAATGTGGTCACTGCACACGAGGATTTGTGCAATCTCCCAGGTCCAGCTGCCAGCATGTATGCCAAGTATCAAGGCATCCCATAAACGGGTATCATAGTGACACTCCTGGTTGTGGGCCAACAGGGGGCGCACACACATGTCAAAATACAGTTCAGCTACCGTCCTGTTGGATAGGCAGGCATCCATGGACCACTCGAACATGCACGATCGACAATGCAACACAGGCTGAATGTAGGTGACGTTGGCAAGGCGGAAGCTCAGCCGGTAACTGATCCGGAGCAGTGCCAATGGCAGTGCCCCCAGTGAATGCAGCATTCGTGCACGGTACAGTTCCACGTGACAGGGGTTGTGCATGTGTCCGGGATGTTCGGCCATTGCGTTAGTGGCTCTTGTGAAAGCTGCACTGTTCTGACCAACGCCAGTTCTGTGGATGAAATGCCACATCTCGTATCAATGAGTTGTTATAGTGTGCACCGGTTGTACGCCTGGGATGTTGTGGGAGTAAGTGTGAAGGCCATTCCATGCAAGATAACTTTGAGCAAGGACTTCTGTGTGTGGGGTGTGTATACGTTGGTCTTTCGTCTGGCTGTGCGTAGTGTGGGAGTCGTCATCAGCTGCTATAGTATCTGTCAGGGGGTGCCGGGCACATGCAATTCCGAGGTCAGAGGTGCAGATGTGCTTCCGCCTGATAGTTCAGACAAAGGAGCTTTCATCCCTAGTGTAAGTTTGTAATCTGCTTGCATTCATGGGATGTGAAGTGGCTTGTTGGGGGTGGGGTGAGATGAGTGGGACTTTGTGATTCCTTATTGACATGACTTTCATGTGGTATATGAGTGGCATCACTGTGTGTTACGTTGCCTCACAGCTGCTCCTCCCTCCCCCCGTACCCATTTACTTATGTGCGCTGCGCGATTGCATCACTTGCACTCCTACGGCACAGTATTGTCATGCCTGTCTGCGCATGTCCACAAGCCTGACAACGACACTGTGATGTTGGCCGTTGATGGTGGTGGGCCACGTGAGTGTAGGCCTATGTAAAGGATAGGGCGGACACAGATGTAGAGTACATGCCTGGCTGAACCGGCGCTGCTAATGTGGCTGGGCATTTAGCTCATGCTGCGGCAATATAGTTACACACAACACTTGGCATGTATGATCCTGGACCCCGAGCGGTCTTGCGCTCCTTCATTACTCTGTTCGTGCGAGCCCTCCCTCCGGGTGCATGCTACATTGCAGCATTGTCGCTTACAGGGGGGGGGGTGACTTAGCTACATGTCCAAGGTCTTACCCACTGCCTGAGGTGACATGGTTGCGTCCGCTGTCCACAGCACAATGTAATGTGGTAGGGCCCGGGGCCATCATTAATGCATAATGTCCACACGGACACACTTGGATAGATAGTGGAACTGGCTACGGGCACGTGCGCCCGGCCCCTTTTTATTACCAGGATCACATATTGTTAGAACTGGGGGTCTCTAGTTGGCAGAGGTAGGTACCTTTGTCCAAATAGGGACCCTTGCTTCTAGTCAGGATAAGGGGGTACACTCCTGAAATAACCCCTGCTCACCCTCTTGGTAGCTTGGCACGAGCAGACAGGCTTAGTTCAGAGGCAGTGTGTAAAGCATTTGTGAACACATACAGTAATCCAGTGACAACACTACAAATGAACACCACACAGGTTGTATTATAAAAATAAGTATCTTTTATATAGATTTACCACAAGACCATAAATGACATAAATAATCCACAATACTGTACTTTAAGGATGGTAGAATTAGCTTGAGTCTCTTAAAATGAAAATGCGACACTTTGAGTTCAATGTACCTTAAGATGCGTAACGCAGGGCAACGAAAAGTGTTGCAGGGAAGGTGATGCGGTAGTCCCTTACACGCAAGGACGGTGATGCGTTGAAGATCTGGTGCAAAAGAAACAAAGTGGCGTCTTCTTGAGGTTGCGACAACGAAGATGTGATGCGTGCACGCCCGACGGCCGTGCGGCGATTGCGATGAGTCTTTGGAGCCGCGACAGGCCCTGCGACACGCTTCCCTGGCGATGCGACGGCGTCTGATGCGAGGTCAACGATCTTCTCCTGGGATGCGGGGCGCGCCTCGTGTTGCGATGCGTCGGCATCTGATGCGAGGTCGATGCTCTGCCCCGGGGATGCGACGGCATCTGATGCGACGGCGACACTCTTCTCCGGTGCTGCGAGGCGCTTCGAAGGATGCAGCGCGCTTCTTCGGGGATGCGCCGGCGTCTGATGCGCCGGCGACACTCTTCTCCGGCGATGCGAGACTCAGCGGCTGCGGCGACACGCTTCTTCGTGTTGAGTCGCGCTTCTAGCTCCCAGAGACACGCAAGTGTGTCAGAAGGTCCAAATTCCCAGCAAGGGAATACAGGGGAGCTGGTGGGTGAAGTCTGTTGTCCCTGAGACTTCAGCAGGAGGCAAGCTCTAAAATCAAGCCCTTGGAGATCCTTCACAAGTTGATGAAAGTACACACAAAGTTCCCTTCTCCTTTCTTTGGCAGTCAGGCAAACCACTGCAGGCCAATCCCCCAAGCAGCACTTCAGGCTTAGGGATAGTCTCTCCTCAGTTTCTTCTTGGTTCCGCTCCTCAGCAAAGGTTTCTTCTTGTTTCCCAAAAGTGATCTAATTTCCTAGGGGTCTGGGTCCCCTTTTATACACCTTTTCTCTTTGTTCTCTGGAGGCAGAGAGGCCTCTGCCTAGCCCAAAACCAGTTCTGGTCAGTCCTGGAGCACTTTGTTTTCCTGACTCCTTCTTTCCTTTCAGAATGTGGGGCAGAGTGCTCAGCCGCCCGGCAGCAGGTGGAGCCAGCATTGTGGAAGGCAGGCACAGCCCTATTCAGATCCAGGTGCAACTCCTCCCTCCACTCTGGATGCAGATCTTTCTATTCAGCCCTGTGCTGACTCACCCTGTCTCCTGTAGCCACCCCCAGCCCCTGTCACTCAATCTCCAGACAAGGAATACACAACCTAGCAGAGGCAGGCTTGGATAGTTAGGCAAGAAAATACCCACTTTCTAAAAGTGGTATTTTCAAACACAGAATGTTAAAACCAACTTCACTAAAAGATGTATTTTATCATCCTGAGTTCAGGCATACTAAATTCGTTTTTCTACCATGTTCCCTGGGTCAGTTCTGACTATAAGGTGTAATAGTCAGTCTGCCCATTCTGGCTTATGGGGAGCAGGTAGCCTTGCAATAGTGAAAAACGAAAATGGCTGTAATTCACTATTAGGACATGCCACACACACCAGGGCATGTCCTACCTTGTACTTACAATGCACCCTGCCCTAGGGCCTACTTTAGGGGTGACCAACATGCAGTAAAGGGAAGGTTTAGGGACTGGTAAGTGGGTGTACTCACCAAGTCGACATGGCAGCCTAGGCTGCACGCAGGCTCTGCAATGGCAGGCCTGAGGCACATTTTACAAGCCGCTTCTGTGGGTGGCACAACCCGTCCTGCAAGCCCACCAGCGGCATTGGATTTACAAGCCCTGGGCACACTCAGTGCACTGTACTAGGGACTGACAAGTAAACCAATCATCCAATCATGGAGTCACTAATCCATCACACAATTTATAATAGGGAGAGCATATGCACTTTAGCACTGATCAGCAGTGGTAAAGTGCCCAGAGTCATAAAACAGCCAACAACAGGTCAGAAAAAAAAATATAGGAGGAAGGTAAAATGTTTAGGGATGACCCTGCAAAAAGGGCCAAGTCCAACACAACCCACTTCCAGCCAAAAACGCAGGGGAGACCAATCACTACCCTGATGGGCTTCCCTGCTTTGGGCGATAGAACCTGGACCCTGGCCCACAACAGCAGGGGCATACTCCAGTTCTACGCCAATCTGAACCTATTGGAATCCCTCTGTCCATACTCTCAGGGTCCACCAAGCTAATCCATGGGGAACCCTTCTCCTCACCTGTGGACACCATCTGTGCAGCACCTAACCTTAACTTGCTCACAGGTGTGTCCCAACAGACAGAAAGCAAGCCACAGTGGCCACTGACAGTGGTCAGGGATGAGACCCAGGCCTTATGCCTCTCAGGGCTCTCAAACCTCTGTGGCGTCAGAGAGCGGGGGGCAGTAGCCCCAGGTGCTTGGCACCCTTTGTCCATTCTCCCTCCTGTCAGGTCAGGTATGACATCCTGACACTGATCTACCAGCCCCGGGCCTGTACCCGCCGGCTGGACTGGAGACTGGGGTGGGCTTTCCCACACCTGGTCCTCCTCCTTGGGGCTCTGTACCCTCCCACCTGGAGCGGTACCCCCTTCCAGAATTGTCAGGGCACCTGTGGCCGGTGTCCTGCACAATTCGCCCACCAGTTCAGGGGTTCTATCCTGCAACTGGGCGTCCAGTCAGGGGGGACACCCTGAACCTGGTCCTCCAATCTAGGGTCTAAACCCTCCAGTTGAACCAGGGTCAGAGGCGAGGACTCCCTCCCTCTGCACCCCTTCCAGAGTACTGCCCCCTCCCATCAGGAGCGGTACCCCCTTCCAGAATTGTCAGGGCACCTGTGGCAGGTGTCCTGCACAATTCGCCCACCAGTTCAGGGGTTCTATCCTGCAACTGGGATCCCAGCATAGGGTCTGTACCCTTAGACTGGGCAGAGGCCAGGGGTGAGGCTGTCCTCTCCCCGCCCCCTTACTGGGGTCCTGCACCCTCCCACCTGGAGCGGTGCCCCCAGAAGACAAACTGGTAGGGGCACTGTTAGCAGCTGCCCCTTCCTCCAGGTCAGGGGGACACCCTGAACCTGGCCCTCCAACCCAGGGTCTGTACCCTTAGGCTGGACCTGTGCCTGGCAACCCAGGACTTCCGGGAGGGTACACCAACCCCCCCCCAAGGAAAACATACTCCTCTAGAGTTGTGTAAGAATCTGCCTGGCGCACCAGGACTTCCTGGGAGCACGCATGCCCCCAGAGGGTAACACATCTCTCAGGTGTTGTGTGACAGTCTGCCTGGCGCAGATCTCCCAACCCCTGTCCATCTGATAGCGCGTGAAGATCCCCCAGGACAGAAGTGGTGTCACCATGGTCATTCACTGGTGACTCAGCCCTTCTGGCTGGTCCCTGACCCACTGGTTCTTCCACTGGGGACTCTCTCCCCCTCTCACCCCTCACTCTGGACTTCTGCACCCTCCACTTAGGAGTGGCACTGCCAGACACCAGAAACACTGGAGCTCCATTTACAGACGCTCCAGGTTCTCTAGACACTAGGAGATCTTCCTCAACAGGCGGCCCCTCAGGGCAGCCTAGGCTCCCTACCTGGTGTTCCCTTAAAGAACCATCCAGGCTCTGAGACTGGGTTTCGGGCACCTTGGGACACGCAGCCCCACACTCACTCCTTCTCCACTGAGACAGGACGTGAGTCCCTACACCCCTCCCATTACCACGGGACCTAGCTGGGCTACACTGAACCTCTCCCACCACTCTGGGTTGGAAGACACCTGAGCCACTCCTCTTAGGGTCACTCCCCATTGCCTCTTCAGACCCTCTGGAATCCACCAAAAGGTCTGCCTCCAATGTGAGCTCCCTGAGGTCAGAGAACTCACACTCCAACAGGTGTTGGCATAGCTCTGGAAAACAGGGACTTACAATATGCTCTCCCAAAATTGGATCACACAGTCCCCCACAGGGGTTAACCAAACTATCCTTCACCTCACCATCCAGTGCCTCGCACACGTACCCCACTCCACTCTTCTGAGATTGGCAAGACAGTATCTGACTGTCTCTGTCACTCAACCCACACTCTTCTGGGTGGTATTCACACTCACATACCAGGACTTCAACTGTGGGGGAACCACTCTCCCTGCATCTCCCATCTAGAGTCAGTAGAGTGTCCCTCCTGCTACTAGGACCATGAATCCCTGCGTCAGTTTCCCTATTCCTCTCAGGGACACTGCGCACTACTGGAGCTACCTCATGTCCTTGAACCTCCTGGTGTATGTTAACCCCCTCCAAGTCAGGTGCCACATCTCTGGGTGTGTGCACTACTCTCTCAGCACTGAATAACTTAATTTTGCTGCCACCATCTGAGCTGGACTCCCCCTCCAACTCAGCAAAGCTCATGTCCTGAGCTGCCCAAATTTCTTCTTCTTGGGCTAAGGCACTCATGGCCTCCAGCCTCTCGAGCTCTAAATCAAGCTCCCTCATTCTCAACTCATGCTCCTGATCCATTCTTTTCTCTTCTAAGGCCAACTTTCTAGATTGCAATTCAAATTCCAACTGCCCCTTGAACTTGAGGTTGGTCAGCTCCATTTCATGCATCCTACTCTTTTCTCTGTCCTCCAGCTCCTCTGGGGACAGACCTTGGGCAGAAACCCTGCTACCCGCTGGGGAAGTTACTCTCCTCCCCCAATCATAATCAACAGATGCTCTGGATGCTGCTGTATCCATGGTGATTAAACTTGGCAGTTTTTAGCAAAAATAGAAAGTCCCAGAAAAGAATATCTACCAAAAGTATGTGGTTGCGTTATGGTCTGCACTCACTAGGTAGTGTTCACCAATCACTGTACATGAGTCACAAATGCAAGTCCAGAATCCTCACCGCTGCCACCAATGTTAGAACTGGGGGTCTCTAGTTGGCAGAGGTAGGTACCTTTGTCCAAATAGGGACCCTTGCTTCTAGTCAGGATAAGGGGGTACACTCCTGAAATAACCCCTGCTCACCCTCTTGGTAGCTTGGCACGAGCAGACAGGCTTAGTTCAGAGGCAGTGTGTAAAGCATTTGTGAACACATACAGTAATCCAGTGACAACACTACAAATGGACACCACACAGGTTGTATTATAAAAATAAGTATCTTTTATATAGATTTACCACAAGACCATAAATGACATAAATTAATCCACAATACTGTACTTTAAGGATGGTAGAATTAGCTTGAGTCTCTTAAAATGAACAATGCGACACTTTGAGTTCAATGTACCTTAAGATGCGTAACGCAGGGCAACGAAAAGTGTTGCAGGGAAGGTGATGCGGTAGTCCCTTACACGCAAGGACGGTGATGCATTGAAGATCTGGTGCAAAAGAAACAAAGTGGCGTCTTCTTGAGGTTGCGACAACGAAGATGTGATGCGTGCACGCCCGACGGCCGTGCGGCGATTGCGATGAGTCTTTGGAGCCGCGACAGGCCCTGCGACACGCTTCCCTGGCGATGCGACGGCGTCTGATGCGAGGTCGATGATCTTCTCCTGGGATGCGGGGCGCGCCTCGTGTTGCGATGCGTCGGCGTCTGATGCGAGGTCGATGCTCTGCCCCGGGGATGCGACGGCGTCTGATGCGACGGCGACACTCTTCTCCGGTGCTGCGAGGCGCTTCAAAGGATGCGGCGCGCTTCTTCGGGGATGCGCCGGCGTCTGATGCACCGGCGACACTCTTCTCCGGCGATGCGAGACTCAGCGGCTGCGGCGACACGCTTCTTCGTGTTGAGTCGCGCTTCCAGCTCCCAGAGACACGCAAGTGTGTCAGAAGGTCCAAATTCCCAGCAAGGGAATACAGGGGGAGCTAGTGGGTGAAGTCTGTTGTCCCTGAAACTTCAGCAGGAGGCAAGCTCTAAAATCAAGCCCTTGGAGATCCTTCACAAGTTGATGAAAGTACACACAAAGTTCCCTTCTCCTTTCTTTGGCAGTCAGGCAAACCACTGCAGGCCAATCCCCCAAGCAGCACTTCAGGCTTAGGGATAGTCTCTCCTCAGTTTCTTCTTGGTTCCGCTCCTCAGCAAAGGTTTCTTCTTGTTTCCCAAAAGTGATCTAATTTCCTAGGGGTCTGGGTCCCCTTTTTACACCTTTTCTCTTTGTTCTCTGGAGGCAGAGAGGCCTCTGCCTAGCCCAAAACCAGTTCTGGTCAGTCCTGGAGCACTTTGTTTTCCTGACTCCTTCTTTCCTTTCAGAATGTGGGGCAGAGTGCTCAGCCGCCCGGCAGGAGGTGGAGCCAGCATTGTGGAAGGCAGGCACAGCCCTATTCAGACCCAGGTGCAACTCCTCCCTCCACTCTGGATACAGATCTTTCTATTCAGCCCTGTGCTGACTCACCCTGTCTCCTGTAGCCACCCCCAGCCCCTGTCACTCAATCTCCAGACAAGGAATACACAACCTAGCAGAGGCAGGCTTGGATAGTTAGACAAGAAAATACCCACTTTCTAAAAGTGGTATTTTCAAACGCAGAATGTTAAAACCAACTTCACTAAAAGATGTATTTTATCATCCTGAGTTCAGGCATACTAAATTCGTTTTTCTACCATGTTCCCTGGGTCAGTTCTGACTATAAGGTGTAATAGTCAGTCTGCCCATTCTGGCCTATGGGGAGCAGGTAGCCTTGCAATAGTGAAAAACGAAAATGGCTGTAATTCACTATTAGGACATGCCACACACACCAGGGCATGTCCTACCTTGTACTTACAATGCACCCTGCCCTTGGGCCTACTTTAGGGGTGACCAACATGCAGTAAAGGGAAGGTTTAGGGACTGGTAAGTGGGTGTACTCACCAAGTCGACATGGCAGCCTAGGCTGCACGCAGGCTCTGCAATGGCAGGCCTGAGGCACATTTTACAAGCCGCTTCTGTGGGTGGCACAACCTGTGCTGCAAGCCCACCAGCGGCATTGGATTTACAAGCCCTGGGCACACTCAGTGCACTGTACTAGGGACTGACAAGTAAACCAATCATCCAATCATGGAGTCACTAATCCATCACACAATTTATAATGGGAGAGCATATGCACTTTAGCACTGATCAGCAGTGGTAAAGTGCCCAGAATCATAAAACAGCCAACAACAGGTCAGAAAAAAATATAGGAGGAAGGTAAAAAGTTTAGGGATGACCCTGCAAAAAGGGCCAAGTCCAACACATATCCAGTGACGCCTGTGCTGGATGGGTGTGGGGTGAGTGTGAGCCAGCCCTCAGTGAGTGGTTGGTGCTGGCAACAACTTGAACAGTGATCACTATTAAAGCGGAAACAGAAAACCCCAACATGACACTAACAACTGCGAAGCACCATGGAGGTAGCCGGAGCAAGTACAGAGGTCACCCAATATTCAATCAGAAGGGGCCATGACTTGTGGTGCACTGAGATAGTGGCACCAGAGCTGGGCGTGCTCATGTGAAGAAATTGTCAATGATTGTGTCCCTTCGGGATATTCCTGCCGCAGCTGCAGTGGGGTGTGTTACACCTGCCTCATCTTCATCATCATCGTCCCAGGTCTTCCACACTGCCTGAGGTGACATTGTTGCGTACGCAGTCCACAGCACGTGACTCAATCATAAAGGGTCCATGAGCTGTGGTGCACAGTTAGTGGCACCTGTGGCGCTCAGGGGGTGCGCAACCAGCGATGATGCGTGGTCCGGGCGTGCTGCACTGGGAGCAATGTCTTTTGCCTATTGAATTCTGCCTCAATATGGCCACATGGCGTTGACTTGTGATGCACAGAGTTAGTGGCACCTATGGCGCTCAGGGGGTGCGCAGCTAGCGATGATGCGTGGTCCCGGCGGGCCACACTGGGAGCAATGTCTTTTCCCTATTGAATTCTGCCTCAATATGGCCACGTGGTGTTGACTTGTGGTGCACAGACTTAGTGGCACCTGTGGCGCTCAGGGGGTGCGCAGCCAGCGATGATGCGTGGTCCGGGCGTGCCGCACTGGGGTCAATGTCTGTTGCCTACTGGACTGCGTCATCTGCAATCGCGACTCGACCTGAATTGTGAACCCTGCTGTCCTCAGTGTAGGCCGAAGGCAGAGGTCAGCAAGGGCCCGCAGCCACATGGCGTTGACTTGTGGTGCACAGAGTTAGTGGTACATGTGGCGCTCAGGGGGTGCGCAGCCGGCGATGATGCGTGGTCCGGGCGGGCCGCACTGGGGTCAATGTCTGTTGCCTACTGGACTGCATCATCTGCAATCGCGACTTGACCTGAGTTGTGAGCCCTGCTGTCCTCAGTGTAGGCCGGAGGCAGAGGTCAGCAAGGGCCCGCAGCCACGTGGTGTTGACTTGTGGTGCACAGAGTTAGTGGCACCTGTGGCGCTCAGGGGGTGCGCAGCCGGCGATGATGCGTGATCTGGGCGGGCCGCACTGGGGTCAATGTCTGTTGCCTACTGGACTGCGTCATCTGCAATCGCGACTCGACCTGAATTGTGAGCCCTGCTGTCCTCAGTGTAGGCCGGAGGCAGAGGTCAGCAAGGGCCTGCAGCCACGTGGCGTTGACTTGTGGTGCACAGAGTTAGTGGCACCTATGGTGCTCAGGGGGTGCGCAGCCGGCGATGATGCGTGGTCCGTGCGGGCCGCACTGGGGTCAATGTCTGTTGCCTACTGGACTGCGTCATCTGCAATTGCGACTCGACCTTAATTGTGAGCCCTGCTGTCCTCAGTGTAGGCCGGAGGCAGTATCCAGCACACACATCACTCCATGGTGCTGTGCGGCTGGGTGTGCTGGGGGCCTGTGTCGCAGAAGCCAGCGTTCGGCTGAGGAGGCTGGCGGTCATGGCGGCAGCCTCATGGCAGGGTGAGGGGCGCCGCCCTGGCAGACGTGTTGGCCATCCCAGAAATGAACCACGCCCAGAGCCCCAGCCTAATTATTCACACTCCTACACTGGGCTGGCGTACGCCGGCCAAGCCCACTCCGCTTACGCTTACAGGGGGGGACTGCCCAGCTACATGACCGAGGTCTTCCCCACTGCCTGCGGTAACATGGTTGCGTCCACTGTCCACGACACTGCAAACACCTGCAGTATATGTCCAAATGGATAGGTCTGTGCTCTGCATACTGAGGTCTGTCCAGCACATCACCGCCACACTTGGTATTGTGTGCATTCTTATTCATGGGTGACTTGCCTCCTTCACACATACTTGGTTCCCACCTCTCCCCATATTCTGCTATTGTGTGGCTGAGGGGCCATGCCGTTTTCGGAACGTCCGCTGTCCTGTTATGCGCTGCCTTGGTGGTAATAGGGGGGGTGGTCCGGGGGGGCTGGGGGTTGTGGTGGTGGGTGTTGTGGCCCTCTTGGGTCTCCGAGCTGCATGATCAGTGGCTCCATGACATGTGTTGGTCTTCAGATGTGGCTCTGGGCTGGGCTCCCTTTCATACTGCAGGTAGTTGTTCTGCTTAACACCAGTAAAAGGCAGGTGTTAAATCCCTGCTGCTAACGCGCCTTATCGCCTGTTTTTGGTTCGCATCGCAGATCTGGCTGGGAGTTGAGAATATCGCGAAGTGGTGTTTTCGTGTGTTTTTGCACGGGAACGCCTACTCTGCATATCATTAGCGTTAGTTGTCTCTCTCATCCGTGGCGATGTTTTTTGCGGCAGCTATCGCTGGTAAACTGGCGATGTGGGCAGTTTGCACCAGCTTGGGAATGGGGCGATAATTCTTTTGCCACTTTTGCTGCCCTAAAGTGCCAATAACTCGGCGATAAGTCCTTGAGAATATGCCCCTTTGTGTTTTCCTTCTCACCTGGGTGATTCATGTTTTAAATGGCAATCTACTCATATTAAATATCTAGGGATCTGGTTCTATAAGGATCTTTCAGATACCATTACTTATAATGAATCCCATATCATAACTAAAGTTAAGGATCTTTTATCCTACTGGTCTCCTAAATATATTTCCTGGTCGGGAAGGTTACAAACTCTTAAAATGATGATAACCGCAATCATTAATTTTTATCTTCCATGCTACCTATAAAGCTTTCCTCTGCTTTCTTTCATGAGATTGATTTAATCACTTCAAGATTCTTATGGAATGATAAGAGAGCTAGAATTGCTTACAAATATCTTAGGAAGCCTTCTGTAATGGGTGGTTGTAATCTCCCGGATTGGAATCTATACCAAATTTTCTTTTTGGGGACTCAAGGTGCAATTTGGTTCTTACTGGGTTCCCAACATATACCTCCATGGATTCATATTGAACGACAATTATGCGCTCCTTTTCTACCCCTTCCTTACTCACAGTCTCCAAACTTACTTTAGTTCACTCTCAACATATTTTATCAGACACGGTTAGTGTGTTAAAATATATTGATAAGAAAGTATCGAAACCTGTTCATAAATCAAGATGGTCATCTTTATGGTTTAATCCTAAACTTCTTACTGACATTGATCCTAACACTGCTCTTTTGTGGACTGCCAAAGGTATCAGACTGGTGAAAGACCTCTATGATACTAATAATGATCCTCTTCCTTTTTCTTTCCTAGCCAGGAAATAGAATCTCGGTAACATGGATTTTTATTTATTTTTTAAACTAAAGGTCAAACTCTCTAAAATAACCCTCTCCACAGATCCGGTTATTGTTTCACTTCTTTCTATGTGGGTACATTCAGGCCATACCGCTTCTAAAATTTATAAATATTTATCCGCTCCACTGCCTTCACAATTTACAATTACTTGTGTCAAATGGTCTCACCATTTTGAAGATTAGATTTTTAAACATATTTCACAAGATACCTGGCAACTGATTGGGAAATTATCCCTACATAACAAAATTGCTCCTTCATTGATCCAATCTAAATTCTTCACATTGAATCTCTTACACTGGACCCCCGCTCGCTTGCATAAGATGAAGTTAAGAGATAATGATCTTTGTTGGAATTGTAATTTTGTACCAGGCACCCATCAACATATGTTTTTTAATGTACACTATTAAATTCCCCTTTTGGGGCCTGATACAGAAGCATTTATCACTAATCTTTAATACATCTCTAGTTCTCTCTTTACCTATGATTTTGCTAGGTCCATGGGCTATAGTTACCCCTTTACCTCTTGACAATACGGATTTGGAGCTCTTAGATTTGCTCTTATCCATTGCAGTCAAAATTATACTCACAGAATGGAAATCTTTTCATCTCCTATCTTACCATACCTGGTGGGCATGGGTTTCATATCTTTGTGGAGCTCATACTTTTGTTGAAAAGAAGCATTATTCACCTTCAATTGCTAGTAACGTATGGCGGTCTTTGGATAACTATATGGATTTGTCTTCTCAGGGGTTGGTATCTCAAAATCCTTTTGATTCCGTTTCTTAATTTATTTTTTCAGAAGTATAGCAGATGTCCCTTCCCACCATCTCATCCTTTTTCCTTCCCTCTAGTATTCTTTCCTCTTTCTCTCTTTCTTTCTCTCTTCCCTTCTTTCACCTCACTGATGTATCCTATTTATCAAGCAATACAACTCACACATGACTTTGTTACGATATATGTAGACGCTCCATCTGTCCCAGGATTTATACTTAATATTTGATGAATTTACAATACTTGTTCTCTGTCATGGCATTTATCTGATCATTTTTATATGATAACTTTGACATCTTTTTATCCCAGTCCAGTCTCTCTTTGTCATAAAGTTCTTTTTAGCTCTTCATTACTATATATTTGACTCTGGTTTTTTGTATTGCTAATGTATTTCTTTTTAACTGCGCAATAAAGATATTTGAACTCAAAGATCGGAGTTTCTCATTGGAAAATGAATTAACTTAAAATGTTGTTTATATCTCCTCCTGCAGTGAATAAACACATTTTAAGCCTTAAAAGTGAACAATTTGGTAATTTAAATTCACTTTTACCCCTACCACAAATCTTGGGTTTTGGCACCCTAGAAGCATGAAAAACATTATACACATGCTCATTTTAGCTCCAAACGTGATGATCTGCATCCGAAAGTCAGAATTAGTTAAAAGATGCAATATATGAAAACGGACCATTTTGGACCTCTCTGAGGCATTTCCTAAGGTCACGGGGTCAACGATCATTTGACGTGAAAAATTTGACTTTCTTCTTTGAACGTGAATTAACTCAAAATGTTGTTTATATCACTTGCCACAGTGAATAAACACGTTTTAAGGCCTTAAAATTAGCAATTTGGTCACTTTAATTCACTTTTAACCCTACCGTAAATCTTGTGTTTTGGCTCCCGAGAAGCATGACAATCACTATAAACATGCTCATTTTAGCTTCAAACGTGATGATCCACATCCGAAAGACAGAATTAGATGAAAGATGCAATATTTGAAAACTAACCATTTTGGACGTCTCGGAAGCATTTCCTAAGGTTGTGGGTCAGCGATCGTTTTACATGAAAAATTGGACTTTATTGTTTAAACATGAATTAACTCCAGATATTCTTTAGATCACTTCCTGCATTGAATAAACATGTTTTAATGCCTCAAAGTGAGCCATTGGGTCATTTTAATTCACTTTTTCTTTAACAACAAATTTTATTGAGTTTACAACACCCAGTGGGTGAACCCCTGTAGTCAATATAGAGACACATATCAATATGCATATACAACCGATACCTACAAGGGTTTCACCAAAGAATCTGCGAAACATGCAGTCCAACATCCCACCCCTCCCCCCTCCCCCGCACCACTCTTCCCACCTGAAATGAGAAAGACATACAGGATCATAACACTGTGTCGAATGCCCCAGCCAATGAGCACCTTAGATTGGGGAATCATTGATGATGAGTCTTGCAATAGGGTCCGGATTCGCTGACTGTGTATGGATAGATAGGTCAATGCCCCGGTATTCTGCCCACTTGGACCAGATCCTCCCATGTTTCTGCGGGCAACCCCGTGCCTGAAACACCGCCACTTCCGCCGACATACATGTATCTAGGGCTGTCTTCCAGGCCGCCACCCCGGGGGAGAGGGAGACTTCCAATTCTGCGCTATATCACGCTTGGCTAAGGTGAGACCGAGGAATAGAAGGTGCCTCTTATATCTGTTTCCCCGATGTCCTCCGTGCCATGAAGAAGTATCAATCGAGGATCCTCCGGGAGGTCCCAGCACAACACCCGCCCCAGACAGGACAGCACCCCCGACCAAAAGTGTTGTAGTGCCGTGCAACTCCAGACCGTGTGGAGGAAGGACCCGTCGTCAGAATTACAACGGAGGCAGGTTGGGGACTGAATAGCCCCCATCTTCCAAAGGCGAAGGCGGGTATAATATACCCTATGAAGGTACTTAAACTGTATCAACCTGTACCTAGAGGAGACGGCAGCATACCTGGGGCTGGCAAGGGCCTCAGTAAAATCATCGTCCGTGAGGGCCGGTAAATCAACCTCCCAAGCTGCCCTAGTCCGGTGTATGCGCGTCTTGGAGTGCGTTGTCAGGGTCTGATATATTTGACGGATTTTGTGCCCTCCCAGATCCCCCATCAACAGTCTGCCCTCTAGTGGGTGGAATTCGGGTAAGGACGTTAGGTGCTTTATCAGGGGGGACAGGGCATGGCGAAGCTCAAGATACCTGTGGAACTGGGACTTGTGTAGATCAAACTCCTCCTGCAGACTCTGAAAGGATTTAAGCGTGGTCCCTCGCATCACATCACCCAATGTAGAGATTCCAATAGTATCCCATCCCCGGAACCCGGCTAGAGTGGAGACAGGCCGAAGGAGCGTGCCTCGCCAAAGGGGAGTCGCGCCTGTCAGCGTATCCCACCAACCCATGGACCGGGATACTCGTCTCCAGATCTGGACTACGGTACTACAGGCGGGGGGAAGAGCCTCCAACGACGAATTGCTGTATAAGAGATCTAATAGTGGATGTGCCGCCAGGAAGAGCCGGTCCACCGCATAGGCCGGATCAGTCTGAGGATTGTACCACCATTCATTGATGACTAAGAGCTGGGACGCCCAATAATACGCCCGTACGTCCGCCGCTGCAATGCCACCGCAATAGGTGGATTGGATACAGGTCGCCAGAGCCACCCGGACCGCCCCCACCCCCCAGAGGAATCTATTTAGGAGCGCATTGATTTGAAAAAACCACGACGGAGGGATCGGGAACGGGAAATTTTGCAACCTATAAAGCAAGCGTGGCAGTGATACCATTTTGAATATTGCAGACCGGCCGTATAAGGATAAGGGAAGGTGGGACCATACCGTCGTCTCCTCACGTACTGCCGGAAGCAGGGGGGCTATGTTGCGCGACCACGCCACGACGGGGCATCTAGAGATATGGACGCCGAGGTATCTAAACCCTTCGTCCGCAATGACCAGCTGTGAGGCCCAGGTTTGACTTCCCTGTGCGCTGCATATGGGAAAGAGGATCGACTTGGACGGGTTGGCATGTAGTCCTGTCGTCTCACCGAACACCCGCAAGATCTGGAGCACCCTCGGTCCGGTGACCCAAGGGTCAGAAAAGAAAAATAGCGCGTCATCAGCATATAGTGCTATCCTGTCCGAACACTCGGGCGACCAGACCAGTCCCCGGTAAACCGCATCCCTGCGTACCCACTCAGCCAGTGGCTCTATCGCTAAAGCGAACAGAAGCGGAGAGAGGGGGCAACCCTGTCTGGTCCCTCTGCAGATGGAGAAGGAGGGAGAACGGTGGCCAGCCACACGGATCGAGGCCGTAAGATCTGTGTACAGCAATTTAACATACGCGCGGAACCGGGGCCCCAGGTTGACAGCTTCCAAAAGTTTAAAAAGGTAGGTCCAGCTCAAGGAGTCGAACGCCTTGTCGATGTCAGCTAGCAGGACCGCCGCAGGAGCGTCCCAGACGGTGGGCCTCGGCAACAGCGTTGTGCGCTCGCCGTATGTTATGCCTAGTGGAGCGTTGGGGCATAAAGCCTGACTGGTCCGGGTGGACGAGGTCCAGAATACAGGTGCGGAGGCGTTCAGCCAACACCTTCCCCAGTAGTTTCGGCTCGAAGTTTAATAGGGATATGGGACGGTATAAGCCCGGGGCCTCCGGAGGGCGGCCCGGTTTGAGAAAAACCACAATTTCAGCATGGCGCCAGTCCAGGGGCAAGATCTTCTGCTCCAACGCCTGGTGCAGCGCGCCAAGAAGGTGGGGACCAACGGTCCCCATTTGGGAGCGCAAAAAATCGCAGGGGAACCCGTTGGGGCCTGGTGCACGGCCTGGGTGGGTATTGGTGAGGGCTGCCTGCAGCTCCTCCACCGAGATAGGCTCGTCAAGAACCGCTCGCTGCACATCAGAGAGGCGTTTTGGAGGGATATCTACAAGGAAGGCATCAATAAGCGGTGCAGCGAGTTCCTCACGCTCACAGTACAGGGCCGTATAAAAATCGGCAAAGGCCTGCACCACCGCCCCGGGGTGACGCACATGTCACCGGCAGGGGACCTCAATAGAGGGACTTGCGTCGGGAGGCCCTCGCCTGACATAGTCGGTGGAGCATCTGGCTAGACTTATCGCCCCAGTGATATATCTGGTGCTGGGTCGCCAGCCAGGCATCCCTTGCATTGTCCGTGAGCAGCTGGTGCAGCTGCTGTTGGACATGGAGCAGGTTACGGCGGGCACCGGCGTCGGAGCTTTCCACTAACGAGGCCTGGAGAGCGAGCTGTCTATCTTCTAGATCTTGGATCTGTGCCAGGCGGCGCCGCTTTTCCCCAGTGCGATAGCTAATATCCGCCCCCGAATTGTCGGCTTAAAGGCCTCCCACAATATTATCAGGGATTGAGTGGACCCGGTGTTGAAAGCAAAATAATCTGCCGTGGCTCGATGGAGCATCTCCCGATACCCGGGATCTCTAAGCAACCAGGAGACATGCGCCAGTGATAGGGGGACGACTGGTCTGCAGACGGAGTTTGAGCTGAATGGGTGAGTGATCAGACAGGCCACGTGGGAAGATAGAGGTATGTGACACCCGATGCAGGTAGCTGCCTGGGAGGAACATGTAATCCAGACGTGAGAGGGTGGGGTGGACGGATGATGTGTATGTAAATCCATTTTCAGAAGGATGATAAGCCCGCCATGTGTCCACCCAACCCAATGTATGGGCCAAGATGTTGAGTTTAGACCTAGGAGGAGGGGTGGTCGGCGGTCGTGCCCGCCACCTATCCGGGGGAGCCATTACGTCGTTCCAGTCCCCACCCAGGATAGTCAGGCCGTCGGGGAATTCCCCCAGAGTTGCGTCAGTCTGTCAATGAACGTCCGACCTAGAGGAGGTGGTGCGTATATGCTCCCAATTGTAATCTGTTCCCCAGCCAGGGTGCCGGAAACGGCCGTAAAACGGCCACCCGGGTCGAACCAATGCTGTGTAACTTGAAATGGGACCCTGCGGTGAATAAGGATGGCCGTACCTCGTGCCCCACTTGAGAAGCCAGAATGGTACACCGTGGCATAGCCATAGCGAGACAGACACGGGGCCTTGTTGCCTAGCATGACATCTGCTGAGTAGCGTTTTGCCAGGTGTAGTACAGCCCCTCTTTTAATCTTATTCAACAGGCCCCGTACATTCCAAGACACGATATTGAGATCTCCTAGGGGAGTGCCATTAGCTGTATGTGTCATGTGCTATCGGTAAGGTGTAGAGCAGCGGACATTGTGGACATATGGGACATCGTGGTGCGTATATCTTAAAAAACAACTGTATAACTAACAACGAATCGCCCTCCCAACCCCCTCCCCCCCACCCCCAACCCCTATACTTCCTGGAACACGGAGTACCTGTCGCGGCGGAATCTCGTCCTGGCCCCCAAACGTGGAGGCCCCGGCGGACCCTCCAAAGGATCCCCCCCCCACCCAACATTACCCATAAAAACTCAAAACAGGGAAGGCGTGGAGAACCCACTCCCTCCAGGGAAAGAGCAAAAGTCCCTGGCTCTTAGTGGCAGGATATCCCGGCCAGTAGCAGCAGCAGCCAACGGGCTCCGCCGTCGCATGAGACCGGGAAGAGTCAATACACCAGCGTATGTCCCAGCCTCGGGCTGCCTCAGTCCGCAGGGTCCTTCTTGTTCTGGGAGCGCCAGTTTGAGCGGGATCGATGTCGTCGATGAGTAGCGTCGCCTCCCTGCCGTCCACCCCGATGCGAGCTTTGAGAAGAGTCAGAGTCTAAAGGGGGTGGGGAATGCGGCTTCAGGTTGCGGCGCTCATCTGTCCACGCAAATACTTCCTCTGGAGTATCAAAGAAATATGTTTTTGAATCATAAATGACCTTCAGACGGGCCGGGAACATGAGCGCATAGGATAGGTTCAGATCCCGCAGCCGCCGCTTGGCCACAACAAAGGATTGGCGTTGCTGCTGAACCGTCCGGGTGTAGTCCGGGAAGGCCATGATGGGATGGGACTCAAAGATCATTTCATCCTTATGCGTCCTGGCAAAGCGAAGAATGGCATCGCGGTCAGCATAATTTAGAAGGCGAGCAATAACCGGGCGTGGGCGCTCCCCGGCGGCGGCTTCTTGGTCAGGGCGCGATGGGCCCTCTCGATCATGAAGCAGGAAGAAATGTCATCTGCGGGTAGTCGCGCCTTGAGCCATTCTGAGAGGAAGCCACCCATCGAGGATCCCTCGCAACCTTCTGGAAAACCCACCAGGCGGATGTTGTTGCGGCGGGCCCGCCCTCCGCGTCTTCGGCCCTTGCCTCCAGCTCTTTAGATACCATGGCCAGCTTGTCAACCTTCTTCTGGAGGGTGGAGACAGTATCCTCAACCGCGGAGACCCTCGTCTCGGCCTCGGTGATTCGGTCGACCGCCTTCCGGAGGTCCTGACGGAGGAACGACACTCGGACCCCACCGCACTGATCTGGGCCTCGAGGGCGGTTCGTGACTGATTGATGGCCTCCAGGAGTGTCGCCGTATCTGAGGAGACGCCCTCTGCGGCACCTTTATTCGCTGGGGTGGCCGTGGTGTATTGGTCCATGGTAGGTTGTTTGGGTGCCGCCGCACCGGGGTTGCTCTTACCCATGATGGCGTGGAGGGTCCGCTCCAGAGCAGTCAGTGCCGCAGCCAGAGAGAATGATGGAAGGGGGATCGGTAGAGTTCACCACCCACCCCGGGGCGGGGCGGATCACCACGACCGCGTCCCCAGCGCAGGCGCCCGATCCCAGGCGGCGCCGACAGGTATCTCCGTCAAGAGCCTCCGGGGTCTCCCAGCTACGGGGCAGTCAGGACAGTCCGTATGGCCGGGGGAGGGGCCGGCGGAGCCCCCGCCAGGGGTCAGGCGCGTGGGCAGCAGCAGAGTCCAGCCCCACAGGTCCCCCCGCCCAGCTCACCGCAATACCCTATGGCACCGGAGTCCTCAGGCAGGGCTGCAGTCAACGGCCGTCCAGGGGCCCGCCAGGCCCCACCGGCAAAATCCAGGCCCAGGGTAGGCCCCACAAATCCAGAGCCCCTCCTGCAGGGGACCGGAGGTAGGCGCAGCCGGCAGTACGGCACCATGATCGTAGTGCACTCCCTGCTGCCCCTCAGGGCCGGGGCCCGATCAGCAGCTTTCCGGGGGGGCCGCCGGGCAGGATAATAGCGTCCCCAGCCGCGCCGCCAGTGAATCGCGGCCGCCGCAGCTCAGCCGCAGCCGCCCGCCGATGCGTGCGTGGTCTCCGCCGGTCCGGCAAGCCGCGGCCGCAGCGGCCGAATTGAGCTTCCTGCCGCCACCAAGGTGTCTCGGCGCGATCGCCGCGGGCCCGTGAGCAGCCCGCTCGCACAAGCCCGAGTGTCGGGGACCAGGATAATGGCGGATGCTGTCCCTGGAAGGAGCGAACAGCGGAGCTCTACGGAGACGCGTCCGCCATGTTCGGCTCCTAAGCCACGCCCCCATTTTAATTCACTTTTACCCCTCCCACAAATCTGTGTTTTGGCACCCTAGAAGCATGAACATCACTATAAACATGCTCATTTTAGCTCCAAACTTAATGATCCGCATCTGAAAGTCAGACTTAGTTGAAAGATGCAATATTTGAAAACGGACCATTTTGGACCTGTAGAAGGCATTTCCTTAGGTTGCGGGTCATCGATTCTTTGACGTGAAAAACTGGACTTTACCCTTTGAACATGAATTAACTCAAAATGTTGTTTATATCGCTTCCCTCGGTGAATAAACACGTTTTAAGCCCTAAAAGTGAATAATTGGGTCATTTGAATTCACTTTTACCCCTACCCCAAATCTTGGGTTTTGGCTCCCTAGAAGCATGAAAATTCCTCTAAACATGCTCATTTTAGCTCCTATTGTGATGATCCACATCCAAATGTCACAATTAGTTGAATGGTGCAAAATTTGAAAATGGACCATTTTGGATGTGTTGGAAGCGTTTCTTAAGGTCGCGGGTCAGCGATCGTTTTACATGAAAAATTGGACTTTATTGTTTAAACATGAATTAACTCAAAATGTTGTTTATATCATTTCCTGCAGTGAATAAACACATTTTAAGGCCTCAAAGTGAGCAACTAGGTGATTTAAATGGACTTTTACCCCTACCCCAAATCTTGCGTTTTGGCTCTCTAGAAGCAAGAAAATCATTACAAACAAGATCAGTTTCGCTCCAAACATGATGATCACACATTCAAAAGTTAGAAATAGTTGAAAGATGCAATATTTGTAGATGGACTCTTTTGGACCTCCAGGAGGCATTTCCTAAGGTCGCGGGTCATCGATCGTTTAAAATGAAAAATCAGACTTTCTTGCTTGAACATGAATTAACTCAAAATGTTGTTCACATAACTTCCCGCAGTGAATAAAAAAAATGTAAGGCCTCAAAGTGAGCAGTTGGTTCATTTAAATTCACTTTTACTCCTACCCCAAATCTTGTGTTTTGGCTCTTTAGAAGCAAGAAAATCATTATAAACATGCACATTTTAGCTCTAAACATGATGATCCACATCCAAAAGTCAGAATTAGTTCAAAGATGCAATATTTGAAAACTTTTACCCCTGCGTCAAATCTTGTGTTTTGGCTCCCTAAAAGCACAAAAATGTTGGACCTCTCAGAGGTATTTTCTAAAGGCGCAGGTCATCTATCGTTTTACATGAAAAACCTGACTTTTTGCTTGATCATGAATTAACTTCAAATGTTGTCTATATCACTTCCACAGTGAATAAACACTTTTTCAGGACTCAAAGTGAGCAATCGGGTCATTTTCATTCACTTTTACCCCACCCCAAATCTTGTGTTTAAGCCCCATAGAAACTCCAATTGTTGTTTATATCACTTCCTGCAGTGAATAAATACATTTTAATAGCTGAAAGTGAGCAATTGGGTCATTTTCATTCACTTTTACACCTACCTCAAATGTTGTGTTTTGGGTCCCCTAGAAGCAGAAAAATCACTCAAAACCTTCTCATTTTAGCTCCAAAAGTTATGATCCACATCCAAAAGGCAGAATTAATTGAAAGACGCAATATTTGAAAAGGAACAATTTTGGACCTCCCTGAAGTATTTCCTAAGGGCGCAGGTCATCGATGTTTTACATGAAAATTCGACTTTTTCGCTTGAACATTACTTAACTCCAAATGTTGTTAATATCACTTTGCACAGCGAATAAACACTTTAAGGCCTCAAAGTGGACAGTTGGGTCATTTTCATTCACTGTTATCCCTACCCCAAATCTTGTGTTTTGCCTCCCTAGAAGCAAGAAAAACAGTCAAAACATTCTTATTTTAGCCCCAAACGTTATGATCCACATCCAAAAGTCAGAATTAGTTGACAAATGTACAATTTTGGACCTCTCAGAAGTATATCTGAAGGGTGCAAATCATCAATCGTTTTACATGAAAATTCAGATTTTTTTGCCTGAACATGACTCGACTTAAATTGTTTATATCACTTCACACAGTGAATAAACACTTTTTAAGGCTGCAAAGTGTGCTATTGGGTCATTTTCATTCACTTTTATGCCTACCGCAAATTTTGTGTTTTCAGTCCCTAGAAGGACAAAAATCACAATAAACATGCTCATTTTAGCTCCAAAAGTGACGATCCGCATTCAACAGTCCTTTACAATCATGTGTTTAAACACTGGAAAAATCACAATTTCTGGCCATTTTGAAAAAGTGCAGGGGTATTGATTTTCATCAAAAATCAGATTTTTTGGGCATGTACAAAAAATTATTCCAAATGTCATTTGTATCGCGCCTCATGTTGAATGACCACTTTTTAAGGCCTCATGGTGACAAATTATGCCATTTGTATGGACTTTCCTCCTACTCAAAGCTTGTGTTTTGACCGATTTCGAGCATGAAAATGACTCTAAACACACTTGAGTTCAAAAAGTGAGGATTCACATCCAATAGTCTCTTACAGTCAAAAGATTAAACATTTGAAAAATCACCATTTCTGACCATTTTGAGAAAGTTCCTATGATCCAGAGTCATGGATTTTCATCCAAAAATTATTTTGTGGCATGCACAGAAAATGATTCTCATTGTCATTTATATCGCTTCTCATGTTGAATAACCACTTTTTAAGGCCTCAGAGAGACCAAATCTGCCATTTATATAGACTGTTCCTCCTACTCAGAAGCTTATGTTTTTACCGATTTCGAGCATGAAAATGACTCTTAACACACTTATTTTATTTTGAAAAGTGGCAATGCTCATCCAATAGTCATTTGCAGTCAAAAGATTAAACATACTAAAAATCACAATTTCTAGCCCTTTTGAGAAAGTTCCTAGGATCCAGGGTCATCGATTTTCATTAAAAATTCGTTTTTGCATGCACAAAAAATGATTCTCAATGTCATTTGTATTGCGCCTCATGTTGAATAAGCACTTATTAAGGCCTCAGAGTGACTAAATATACCATTTATACAGACTTTTCCTCCTACTCAGAATCTTGTGCTTTGATGGATTTCAAGCATAAAAATGACTCTAAACACACTTATTTTTATTCCAAAAGTGATCATTCACATCAAATACTCATTTACAGTCAAAAGAATAAACATTCGAAAAATCAAAATTTCTGGCCATTTTAAGAAAGTTCTTAATGTCCGGGGTCATCAAATTTCATCAAAAAATTCATTTTTTTGCATGTACAAGAAATGATTCCACATGTCATTTGTATCGCGCTTCATGTTCAATAACCACTTTTTAAGCACTCAGAGTGGCCAAATATGCCATTTTTATAGACATTTCCTCCTGCTCAGAAGCTTGTGTTTTAACCAATTTCGAGCATTAAAATGACTCTCAACACACTTATTTTAATTCAAAAAGTGATGATGCTCATTCAATAGTCATTTGCAGTCAAAACATTAAAAATTCAAAAAAATCACAATTTCTGACCATTTTGAGACAGTTCCATGATCCATGATCATCGATGTTCATCAAAAAATTTATTTTTTGGCATGCACAGAAAATGATTCTCAGTGTAATTTGTATCAGGCCTTATGTTGAATAACCACTTTTTAAGGCCTTAACCCCTTGACCGCGATCGGAATTCCGCTCGTGTGCTGGACATTCCGATCGCGGGTGTGGTCGTGACAAGCTCAGCTCGTCATGCGCACAGCGCTACCGCGCAGCATGACGAGCTGAGCTCGTCACGCGCATCGAAGGGGTTAAAGTGACAAAATATGTTATTGTTATAGACTTCTCAACTCAGAAGCTTGTGTTTTGACCGATTTAGAGCATGAACAGGACTCTTAACACACTTATTTTAGTTTAAAAAGTGATGATTCACATCCAATAGTCATAGCAAAACAGAAGGATGGTTGGGAACGGTTTCGCGCTGAGTTGTGTCCAGTGGTATTTCTCAATACAAGATGCTCAGAAGGACATAAGTGAAGGCCATCCACCTTCACTAGTTGTGTAAAACAAAAATTCTACACTCAATAAGCACAATGGATTAATGTCCTGAGCAAAAATCATCCAAATTTTCATGAAAAAAAGATCAACATCACAGTTCGTGACAAGCTTCTTATCTTCTTTATTTTCTCTTGCCAAGATTCAACAGACTTCTAGCCAGGCTAGAAGTCTGTTGAATCTTGGCAGAGAAAATAAAGAAGATAAGAAGCTTGTCACGAACTGTGATGTTGATCTTTTTCATTTGGATGATTTTTGCTCAGGACATTAATCCATTGTGCGCATCCAATAGTCATTTACAGTAAAAAGATTAAACATTTGAAAAAATCACAATTTCTGACCATTTAGAGAAAGTTCCTATGATCCAGGGTCATCGATTTTCATCAAAAAAGCTTTTTGGGGCATGCACAAAAATTATTCTCAGTGTCATTTGTATCACGTATCATGTTGAATAACGACTTTTTAAGGACTCAGAGTGACCAAATATGCAATTTTTATAGACTTTTCCTCCCACTTGTGTTTTGCCCAATTTCAAGCATGAAAAGGACTCTTAACACACTTATTTGATTTTGAAACATGATGATGCTCATCCAATAGTCATTTGCAATCAAAAATAAAAAATTCAATAAAAATCATAATTTTCTGACCATTTTGAGAAAGTTCCTAATGTCCGGGGTCATCAATTTTCATCAAAAATTCATTTTTTGCATGTACAAGAAATGATTGCAAATTTCATTTGTATTGTGCCTCATGTTGAATAACCACTTTCCAAGGCTTCAGGGTGACCAAATATGCCAGTTTTATAAACTTTACCCCCTACTCAAAGTTTGTTTTTGACCGATTTGGAGCATGAAAATGACTCTAAACACACTTATTTTAGTTCCAAAAGGGATGATTCACATCCAACAGTCATACACAGTCAAAAGATTAAACATTTGAAAAATCACAATTTCTGGGCATTTTGAGAAAGTTCCTATAGTCCGGGGTCATCTATTAAAGTAAAAAAAAAAAAAAACAGTTTTCTTGGCGTTCACAAAAAATTATTCCAAAAGTCATTTGTATCGCGCCTCATGTTGAATAACCACTTTTTAAGGCCTCAAGATGACCAAATATGCCATTTTTATAGACTTTTCCTACTATTCAGAATCTTGTGCTTTTATGGATATTGAGCATAAAAATGACTCTAAACTCACTTATTTAAATTCCAAAAGTGATCATTCACATCAACTACTCATTTACAGTCAAAAGATTCACAATTTGTGGGCCTTTTGAGAAAGTTCTTAATGTCTGGTGTCATCAATTTTCGTAAAAAAATTGATTTTTTGGCCTGTACAAAACATGATTCTACATGTCATTTGTATCGCTCCTCACTTTGAATAACCACTTTTTAAGGCCTTAAAGCGACAAAATATGTCATTGTTATAGACTTTTCAACTCAGAAGCTTGTTTTGACCGATTTAGAGCATGAACAGGACTCTCAACACACTTATTTTAGTTTAACAATTGATGATTCACATCCAAGTTCCTACGATCCAGAGTCCTCGATTTTCAACAAAAATAGATTTTTTGGCAAGCACAAAAAATGATTCTCAGTGTCATTTGTATTGCAGCACAAATTATTCCAAAAGTCATTTGTATCGCACCTCATGTTGAATAACCACTTTTTAAGGCCTCAAAATGACCAAATATGCCATTTTTATAGACTTTTCCTCCTACTCAGGATCTTGCGCTTTGATGGATATTGAGCATAAAAATGACTCTAAACACACTTATTTTAATTCCAAAAGCCATCATTTACATCAAATACTCATTAACAGTCAAAAGATTAAACATCCGAAAAATCACAATTTGTAGGCATTTTGAGAAAGTTCTAATGTCCGGGGTCATCAATTTTCATCAAAAAATAGATTTTTGGGCCTGTACAAAAAATGATTCCATATGTCATTTGTATTGCGTATCATGTTGAATAACCACTTTTAAGGACTCAGATTGACCAAATATGGCATTTTTATAGACTTTTCCTCGTACTCAGAAGCTTGTGTTTTGACAGATTTCGAGCATGAAAATGACTCGTAACATACTTATTTGATTTAAAAAAATGATGCTCATCCAATAGTCGTTTGCAGTCAAAAGATTAAAAATTCGAAAAATCACACAATTTTCTGACCTTTTTGAGAAATTTCTTAATGTCCGGCATCATCAATTTTCATTAAAAAAATTTTTTTTGCATGTACAAGAAATGATTACAAATTTCATTTGTATTGCGTCTCATGTTGAATAACCACTTTCCAAGGCCTCAGGGTGACCAAATATGCCAGTTTTATAGACTTTCCCGGGTCTGGGGTCATTCGTTTTCATCAATAAAATGATTTTTTGACATGTACAAAAAATATTCTGAAAGTCATTTGTATCGCGCCTCATGTTAAATAACCACTTTTTAAGGCCTTAAAGTGACCAAATATGTCATTGTGATAGACTTTTCAACCTACTCAGAAGCTTGTGTTTTGACCGATTTCGAGGATGAAAAGGACTCTATGCACACTTATTTTAGTTCCAAAAGTGATGATTCACATCCAATAGTCATTTACAGTCAAAAGATTAAACATTTGAAAAATCACAATTACTGGGCATTTTGAGAAAGTTCCTATGGTCCAGAGTAATCTATTAACGTAAAAAAACTGCTTTTTGGGCTTTCACAAAACATTATTCCAAAAGTCATTTGTATTGCGCCTCATGTTGAATAAGCACTTTTTAAGGCCTCAAGATGACCAAATATGCCATTTTTATAGACTTTTCCTCCTACTCAGAATCTTGTGCTTTTATGGATATTGAGCATAAAAATGACTCTAAACTCACTTATTTAAATTCCAAAAGTGATCATTCACATCAACTACTCATTTACAGTCAAAAAAATCACAATTTGTAGGCATTTTGAGAAAGTTCTAATGTCCGGGGTCCTCGATTTTCAACAAAAAATAGATTTTTTTGGCAAGCACAAAAAATGATTCTCAGTGTCATTTGTATTGCAGCACAAATTATTCCAAAAGTCATTTGTATCGCACCTCATGTTGAATAACCACTTTTTAAGGCCTCAAAATGACCAAATATGCCATTTTTATAGACTTTTCCTCCTACTCAGGATCTTGCGCTTTGATGGATATTGAGCATAAAAATGACTCTAAACACACTTATTTTAATTCCAAAAGCCATCATTTACATCAAATACTCATTAACAGTCAAAAGATTAAACATCCGAAAAATCACAATTTGTAGGCATTTTGAGAAAGTTCTAATGTCCGGGGTCATCAATTTTCATCAAAAAATAGATTTTTTGGGCCTGTACAAAAAATGATTCCATATGTCATTTGTATTGCGTATCATGTTGAATAACCACTTTTTAAGGACTCAGATTGACCAAATATGGCATTTTTATAGACTTTTCCTCGTACTCAGAAGCTTGTGTTTTGACAGATTTCGAGCATGAAAATGACTCGTAACATACTTATTTGATTTAAAAAATGATGCTCATCCAATAGTCGTTTGCAGTCAAAAGATTAAAAATTCGAAAAATCACACAATTTTCTGACCTTTTTGAGAAATTTCTTAATGTCCGGCATCATCAATTTTCATTAAAAAAAATTTTTTTTGCATGTACAAGAAATGATTACAAATTTCATTTGTATTGCGTCTCATGTTGAATAACCACTTTCCAAGGCCTCAGGGTGACCAAATATGCCAGTTTTATAGACTTTCCCGGGTCTGGGGTCATTCGTTTTCATCAATAAAATGATTTTTTGACATGTACAAAAAATATTCTGAAAGTCATTTGTATCGCGCCTCATGTTAAATAACCACTTTTTAAGGCCTTAAAGTGACGAAATATGTCATTGTTATGGACTTTCCATCCTACTCAGAAGCTTGTGTTTTGACCGATTTAGAGCATGAACAGGACTCTCAACACACTTATTTTAGTTCAAAAAGTGATGATTCACATCCAATAGTCATTTACAGTCAAACTATTAAACATTTAAAAATCACAATTTCTGGCCATTTTAAGAAAGATTTATCAACAAATTGATTTTTGGCATGTACAAAAAGTGATTCCAAATGTCAAAGTTCTTTTTATTCAACAAGACTTCTGCAAAGGGTATAACACATTGCAAAGTATACAGGACTTCCCACATGTATGATCATCTAGTACAGATTCAGTTTCTGATATTGGAAAGTCCCCTTGCCCCATTACGCATTGCGAGTTATATCCATTTTACCAAAACCCAACAGTGGGGGAAGCCCCCAAACAATTTAAATCAACAGGTAAAGAAAAACGAAAACCCCCTCCCTAACCCGCCCCTCCCTCCCACCCTCCCTGGTGGCGGTGTAGTATCAAAAGTACGTGTGTGAACACTCAGGTTTGAGCTGTAAAGAGATGCTGTACCTTTCTCATCAATATCAGGCCTTCCTTAACAAATTGGGGCACTAAAAACATGTTGGAGGTTTGTTAGCCTAAAACTGAAAGAGGTGCTTAGCTCTGACAGAAGGGGGACATACTGCCGAGGGGAGACCCTGGGATAGGAAAGTAATAAACGGGCCCCATTTGTATTCAAAGTTCTTGTATTCGTCCCTGAAGATGTCTGCCAACCGTTCCATGGTGAGGATGTTCCAAAAACGTGAGTGCCAGAGCGATATCGCAGGGGCCTTATTCTTTTTCCAGGCTGCTGCTATAGTGATTTTGGCCGCCCCAAGGCACACCCACAGGATAGCTTTGTCCGCCCTCGTCTGGTGCTCAAGATCAGGATCTCTAACTCCCAGGAGCACCCCCTCTATAGAGGTTGGGATGGGGTACCCCAGCATATCTTTAATATGTGATAAAATATCGTCCCAAAAGATTCGAATTGCGGGGCAATCCCACCAAATGTTACGGAAATCCCCAAGGAGGCCGCATCCGCACCAGCATAACTCGGAGTGTCTGGGAATATCTTTTTGAGCTTGGAGGGGTATAAATACCAATCAAACAGGGTCTTGTAGTGGGCTTCCCTCAAGGACACTGAATGATTATGTTTGGATATGTCCGCCCATATATGACTCCAGTCCTCTTCTGCAATGTCCTTCCCCACTACTTGTTCCCAAAACGATTGATAGCGTGCCCGTGGAGCATGAATTGTTGACAATAGCATTGAGTAAAGTGCGGAGATCGCCCCTTTCGCTGAGCCCGCCCTCCGTATCCATTGTTCTATCTGTGTACGCTCTCTGGTGGCTGCTTCTCTCATCTGTGGCTGGGAAACCCAGTGTATGAGTTGGAGATAGTGATAGTGCTCACGATTCGGAACCTGAAATTCCCCTTGGCAGCTAGCAAAAGTTAGTACCTCAAAATTGTGGAATAGGTCGGAGACCCTCAAGCAGCCTCCCTCCCGCTACCCGTCAAATGGGCCTGCCCGCATTGCAGGGGGAAAATCTGGGTTGAAGTGAATGGGAGTATATGGTGAGGGGAAGGTAGTCCATCTCTCATCTTTTGTGACTTCGTCCCAGACCTTAAGAGTAGTGCGTGTCAGGGTGCTGATGTAAGCGTTGGCCGGCCTGTCCTTTTTCGGTTTCCAAAGCACATCCCATATTGTCATTCCCACTATAGCCCTATCCATGTGGAGCCAGTGTTTGTCGGACTCTCGCATGGACCATTCCACCATCACTGTTAGTTGTGCCGCTTTGTAATATAGTGCAAAGTCCAGGAGAGCAACACCCCCCTCCTTCTTGGTTCGCCGTAAGACATGGAATGGAAGCCGTGCCCTGCCCCCTTGCCAGATGAATTTAGTGGTGAGGGAGCGAAGCCGTGGTAGTAATTCATGGTCTAAGTCAACTGGGAGTGCCTGGAACAGGTAGAGCAGCTTGGGGAGCAGTGTCATTTTAATGGCATTTATCCGCCCAAGCCAGGAAATGAATAATGGCTTCCAGCGTTTAAGCTCTTGCTGGACCTGAGATAGTAAAGTGGGATAGTTCGCTTTATACAGCTCTGCGATCTTTGGAGTGAGTTGAATGCCTAAGTATTGCAGGAAGCATTTGGCCCATAGGAGGGAAGTTTGCCCTCAGAGTTGCTGAGCCTCTCTTTCAGAGACTGTCAGATTCAGAATGTAGGATTTTGACAAATTAACCTTAAAACCCGCCACCCCTTCAAATTTACCCAATTCTGTTTGTAGTGCCCGAAGTGAGGTACCGGGATCTGTGAGTGTCATCAGAATATCGTCTGCAAAGAGCGAGGCCTTGTGCTCTGAACCCCCAAAGTGGATGCCCTTAATGTCTGGGTTCGCTCTAAATCGGATAGCCAAGGGTTCAATGCTGAGAGCAAATAAGAGGGGGGAAAGTGGGCATCCCTGCCTCGTGCCCCTGCTTAACACGAATGGGAGGGACGAAACACCATTGACCTGGACTCTAGAGTGTGGTTGTCTATAGTTAGCCCTAACCATATTAAGGAATCGATCCCCAATGCCGAGCTTTTGCATGGTAAGGAAGAGAAACGACCAATCCACCCTGTCAAATGCTTTCTCTGCGTCTAGCCCCACCAATATCGCTGGGATTTTTAATTTGGAGACCTTTTCAATCAGGTGTATTGTCCGCCGGATGTTGTTGTGCGTCTGTCTGCCTTTTATGAAGCCGGATTGATCAGGGTGGATTAGTATAGGCATCAAATTCTCTAGGCGTGAAGCCAGTATTGCGGAGATGATTTTGGCGTCTAAATTTAACAGCGCAATAGGCCTGTATGAGGCGCAATTCTGGGGTTTTTCCGCTGGTTTGGGGATGACAGTGACCACGGCCTCGGCTATAGAGGTCGACACCGCGGAGTCGTCCGCTCTAGCATTGAATAATGCCGTAAGGTGAGGGAGTAGCTCCGCCGTGTATATTTTGTAGAAGTGTGCCGTCAAGCCATCAGGGCCAGGGGCTTTGTGGAGTTTAAGCTTCGCGATTGCCTGTCTTACTTCATCGGTCGTGATAGGTTCATTTAATTGATCGCTCTCAGCTTGTGAAATGTGGGGGAGATCTAGGGAGTCTAGGTATTGCTTTTGCCCAGCTGTGTCGGAAGGTGAACCAGTGTAAAGATCCCTAGAGAACTGTCCAAAGATGCGGGCCTTGGACTCGTCTGAGTGAGTCAATGCACCATTCAAATCTTGTATGCCCCCTATATATTCCCGCTCTCTTTTCTCGCGTAGCTGTTGTGCTAAGTGGGAGCCCACTTTCCCCCCTTGTGCGTAGGATATCTGCCTGAGTCTCAGCAATGTATATTCCGCCCTATTCGTATAAATCGCCTTGATTTTGCCCTTCAGAGAACTTAGTTGGCGCTGCAGCACTCGGGAGGGTGCATTCTTATGGGCCTTCTCTACCTTCTCCAGTTCCATCTCTAACTCTTCTCATTCCTTAGCCCTTCGCTTATTTAGTGTGGAGTTTAATTGGATACATTTGCCCCTGATGACTGCTTTAAAAGCATCCCAATTATTCTAAGGAGATGTGGCTTGGGGCTGGTTCAGATCGAAATATTCGGAAACGGCAACTCTTAACTCGTCCCTCAGTACCCTGTCCCTAGTTACTGAGAGTGGGAAATACCATCTTGGAATACCCTGCTCCATGTTTCCCCAGGAAAGGTTAATAGTCACTAGGCTGTGATCCGAAATAGTAATTGGGAGCATGTTTGCCACCTGTAGGGAGCCTAGCATGCATTGACTTACAAATATGTGGTATAGTCTAGAATAGGTCAAGTGGACATGTGAAAAGAATGAATAGTCTTTAGTAATGGGGTACAGTGATCACCATGCATCTTTCAGGCCCAAGGCCAGCATTTTCTGCTTAAGACCCTTGGGGAAGTTGCTAGAAGCTGCCCTGTGTGGGTGTGTACTGTCTAACTCGGCATGCCACGCGAGGTTGAAGTCCCCCATAAGCACCACAGGGCCCTCCGCAAAATCACTTATCTGGTCTAGGAGTGAGGTCAAGAACATCGCCTGTCCCGTGTTGGGCGCATAGATGGAGATGAGTGTGCAGAGTCTACCTCTTAGTTTTTCCTTTACCATTAGTGTCCTGCCATCCTTGTCTGTCTTGATATCCACCGGTTGAAACTTAGCCGCATTATAAAATAAGAGTGCCACCCCCCTCTGTTTGGAGTTAGCCGAAGACCTATAAATTATGGGATAGCTTCTATGACGGAATCTAAGTTAGTCAGACTTTTTAAGGTGCGTTTCCTGCAATGCTACAACATCGAACTGGCGATCGGCAAGATCTTTCCAGACTTTTTGCCTCTTAAGGGGCGAATTCAATCCTTTCACGTTCCAGGAGGCTAAGGAAACCATTTTAAGAATACTTGTCTCCCATGTCTCTACCGTCTGCTCCCTGTATCCCTGTCCCTCTGTCTCGTCCACCTTGTTCCTACTTTCAATCTTGCCCTCTCTGATTCTGGATGGAGTGCCTGCTTTCTCTCCGAGTCTGAAGTGCAGTAAAATTGCCCCGAACCACCACCAGGAACCCTCCCCCGCCCAAAAAAATTAAATTGTCCCTGAAGAACCTTACGCTGCAGAGCCAACGGGCCCCGAACAAGTTCGAACTTGAATAAACACCATATGGTAACGAGCGTCATGGTCATAGCCCGAAACCACAGTTGCCGGTTGCTTCATGTCAAGAATAGCCTCTATGGGTGGCGTGGACCGGAGTCCACTGCGACAAAAACATCGTAAGGGTCGTGTAGAAGTTCTTCTGGCCACAGACCCTATCTCTTTGCACATATATCGACAGGATGCCACAACAGAGTCAAGGAAAGTTTCTCATCCCATCGAGAACCAGCAATGCTATGTTGCCTTCATCTGGGGGTAGGTTTGCCTTTGGAGACTGTGCGCCACTGCCTTGCCTTTCCTTGCGTTGTCTCTGGTCCCATCTTAGGACCCTGAACACTATCATCGGCTGGGATCGGGAGGCCCAAAACGCGCAGACCTTCTTCCACATCTGTGATGTGTCTTGATTTATTATTGAATTTGAAAGCAAGACCAAAGGGGAAGGTCCATCTATAACGGATATTGTCTTCTCGCAGCTTTGTTGTTATTGGTCGCAGTTGCTGTCTGCGTGCCAGCGTGGAGGGGGCCAAATCCTGGTAAAGGGTACATTTATATCCTTGAAAGGAGGTCTCCTCTTTTTTTCGCGCCGCCTGTAGGATCGCTTCCTTCGTCGTGAAAGAGTGCAGCTTGACTAGGATGTCCCGTGTGCACCTCCGATCTCCCGTTTGTTGGTTTCCCACACGATGCACCCTGTCGATCTTGATCTTCAGCTGGCGTGGGCTCAATATCTCAGCGAAGAGGCTCTCTACAAAGGCACCCAAGTCTGGCCCCTCCGCTCCTTCCCCCAAATCGCGGATTCGAATGTTCTCCCGCCGGGATCTATTTTCTATAAGTCCTCCGTCTTCATGAGAACCTGCTGGAGTTGCGACTGGAGATCATGCTGTGTTTCCTGCAGCTTGGCTGTGCTTTCATCAAGTGCTCTTGTCTGGTCTTCCAGTTCTAGCACCCTGGATCCCGTGGCATCTACATCTGGCTGGAGAGAAGAAATGCGGCCGGAGAGGTCCAACTTCAATTGGTCCAGAGAGGCCTGTATATCCTGCTTTATCTCCGCGCACAGTTCTGTTTTAAAATCTCGCAGCGCTGCCACTTGGTCATCTCTGGTAAGCTCCATTTGGATAGATTGCTCCCCTTTGTCGTGTGCTGGGCCTTTTTCAGCTGACGCGAAGTAGTTGGAGACCTTGTTTGATACTTTTTTGGTGGCATAGGGGCTACGACGCGGATCTGTCCTGCGAAGTGCGCAGCTTTCCTTCCAACTCGTGGGCCCCTCATGTAAAATGGAGGCAGGCAGAGACTTGCTGTTGGGTTGCTGTGCACTCAGCAGCAAAGCCTCCAGGAGTCAGGCCAGGACAGCCATCTTAAGGTCAGGCAGACAGAATGTGCAGGCCCGGGGCTGCGGGACACTCCACTGTTTCAACATGCAAATCTCTTGATGTGGGTGAGGCAGTAGCAGGACTGAGTAAAAAAACATTCCCATTACCAGTCTTTCGCGCTGTGGAGATTCTTATATGAGCACTGAAACCTCGCTCCGGGCGCCATTTTAGGGTCAGGCATTGCCTTTGCCTGGCCTACCTGTAAGCATCTCAGCCACAATCTTCCCCCAGGACGGGTCGCCACTTGTGGTGGAACCACTGCATTACCCCCGCTGACCAGAATGGTGTGCCCCAGGGCCTCGCTCACCTCCCGGTCTCGTCATCAGCATCGAGGAGATTCCCCGCTGCGGCGTCAATCACCGCGCGCCTTCTTCCCTGTCGACACCGGGGTACTCGGCATGAGCTCAGGAGACTAGCTCAGCCTCTCCAACTGCCGCTGTGGAGGTCGGAAAACTGCTCCCGTTACTGCCGCTGCCAGTGCAGCCTCCGCGGGTCTACGCCGTTCTGGAATCCCGCTTGAGAAGCGGCCGCGGCGCCATCTTGTCCCTGCTGCAGCCTCCGGCCACATGAATCAAAGGCTGAAAAATGATCGATGCGCTGCAGCGAAGGTTTGTGCCAGGCTTCCCCCTGCCTCACGCCACCCTCACGATGCGTTCCCTGCAATTATAGCTCCTCCACACAGAGGAATCCGTGTCTGGCAGATCCGTGTCCCCGGAGCTGAGGTGGATCACGTCCACTCAGTCATCTTACCTGGCCACGCCCCCATAACCACTTTTTATGGCCTCAGAGTGACAAAATTTGCCATTTTTATAGACTTTTCCTCCTACTCAGAAGCTTCTGTTTTGACTGATTTCGAGCATGAAACTGAATCGAAACACACTTATTTTAGTTACAAAAGTGATGATTCACATCCAACAGTCATATACAGTCAAAAGATTGAACATTCAAAAAATTCTGATTTCTAACCACTTCAAAGTTCCGAAGGTCCGGGGTCATCGATTTTCATCAAAAAATGTTGTTTTTGGCATGCACAAAAAAATGATTCCAAATGTCATTTGTATTGCTCCTCACGTTGAATCAACAATTTTTCAGGCCGCAGAGTGACCAAATATGCCATTTTTATATACTTTCCTCCTACTCAGAATATTGTGTTTTGACTGATTTCAAGCATGAAAATGACTCTTAACAGAACTATTTTATTTCCAAAATTTAGTCAAAACATTAAACATTTGAAAAAATCACCCTTTCTGACCATTTTGAGAAAGTTCCTACTATCCAGGAACATCGATTTTCATAAATTTTTTTATTTTTTGGCATGCACAAAAAATTATTCAATGTCATTTGTATCACGTATCATGTTGAATAACCACTTTTTAAGGACTCAGAGTGACCAAATATGCAATTTTTTATAGGCTTTTCCTCCTACTCAGAAGCTTGTGTTTTGGCCGATTTCAAGCATGAAAATGACTCTCAACACACTTATTTGATTTTGAAAAATGATGATGCTCTTCCAATAGTCATTTGCAGTCAAAACATAAAAAATTCGATAAAAATCACAATTTTCTGACCATTTTGAGAAAGTTCTTAATGCCAGGGGTCATCCATTTTCATCAAAAAATTCATTTTTTTTCATGTACAAGAAATGATTACAAATTTCATTTGTATTGCATCTCATGTTGAATAACCATTTTCCAAGGCCTCAGGGTGACCAAATATGCCAGTTTAAGAGACTTTACTCCCTACTCAAAGCTTGTGTTTTGACCGATTTCAAGCATGAAAATGACTCTAAACACACTTATTTTAGTTCCATAAGAGATGATTCACATCCAACAGTCATACACAGTCAAAAGATTAAACAGTCAAAAAATCACAATCTCTGACCATTTTAAGAAACTTCCTAAGGTCCGCATCATCGATTTTCCTTAAAAAGAAGTATTTTTTGACATTCACAAAAAGTATTCTGAATGTCATTTGTAACGCGCCTCATGTTGAATAAACACTTTTTAAGGCCTTAAAGTGACCAAATATGTCATTGTGATAGACTTTTCAACCTACTCAGAAGCTTGTGTTTTGACCGATTTCGAGGATGAAAAGGACTCTATGCACACTTATTTTAGTTCCAAAAGTGATGATTCACATCCAATAGTCATTTACAGTCAAAAGATTAAACATTTGAAAAATCACAATTACTGGGCATTTTGAGAAAGTTCCTATGGTCCAGAGTAATCTATTAACGTAAAAAAACTGCTTTTTGGGCTTTCACAAAACATTATTCCAAAAGTCATTTGTATTGCGCCTCATGTTGAATAAGCACTTTTTAAGGCCTCAAGATGACCAAATATGCCATTTTTATAGACTTTTCCTCCTACTCAGAATCTTGTGCTTTTATGGATATTGAGCATAAAAATGACTCTAAACTCACTTATTTAAATTCCAAAAGTGATCATTCACATCAACTACTCATTTACAGTCAAAAGATCAAACATTCGAAAAATCACAATTTGTGGTCCTTTTGAGAAAGTTCTTAATGTCAGGTGTCATCAACTTTCATAAAAAAAATAGATTTTTTGGCCTGTACAAAACATGATTCCACATGTCATTTGTGTCGCTCCTCATGTTGAATAACCACTTTTTAAGGCCTTAAAGTAACAAAATATGTTGTTATAGACATTTCAACTCAGAAGCTTGTTTTGACTGATTTAGAGAATGAACAGGACTCTCAACACATTTATTTTAGTTCAAAAAGTGATGATTCACATCCAATAGTCATTTACAGTCAAAAGATTAAAATTTGAAAAATCACCATTTCTGACCATTTTGAGAAAGTTCCTACAATCTAGGGCCATCAATTTTCATCACAAAATTGATTTTTTTGGCATGCACAAAAAATGAATCTCAGTGTCATTTGTATTGCAGCAAAAATTATTCCAAAAGTCATTTGTATTGCGCCTCATGTTGAATAACCACTTTTTAAGGCCTCAAAGTGACAAAATTTGCCATTTTTATAGACTTTTCCTCCTACTCAGAAGCTTATGTTTTGACCGATTGGAGCATAAAACTGAATTGAAACACACTTATTTTAGTTTCAAAAGTGATGATTCACATCCAACAGTCATATACAATCGAAAGATTGAACATTAAACAAATTCCCATTTCTAACCATTTCAAAGTTCCAAAGGTCCGGGGTAATCGATTTTCAAAAAAAAATGTAGCTTTTGGCATGCACAAAAAATGATTCCAAATGTCATTTGTATTGCTCCTCATGTTGAATAAACAATTTTTAAGGCCACCGAGTGACCAAATATGAGATTTTTATATACCTTTCTTCCTACTCAGAAGCTTGTGTTTTGACTGATTTCAAGCATGAAAATGACTCTTAACACAACTATTTTATTTCCAAAAGTGATGATTCACATACAACAATTATATACAGTCAAAAGATTAAACATTCAAAAAATCATTATTTCTGAACATTTTGAGAAAGGTCCTAGGGTCAGGGATGATGAATTTTCATCAAAAAATAGATTTTTGGCACGTGCAAAACATTATTCCAAATGTGATTTGTATCGCGCCTCATGTTGAATAACTACTTTTTACGGTCTCAGAGTGACCAAATATGCCATTTTTATAACACCTTTCCTCCTCCTCAGAACCTTGAGCACCGATTTTGAGTATGAAAATGACTCTAAACACATTTATTTTAGTTCCAAAATTGATAATTCACATCCAACGACGAAATGCAGTCAAAATATTAAACGTTTGAAAAATCACAATTGCTGACTGTTTTGAGAAAGTTCCTGAGGTCTGGCGTCATCGATTTTCATCAAAAAATTGATTTGTTTGACATGTGCAAAACATGATTCCAAATGTCATTTGTATCGCACTTCATGTTGAATAACCATTTTTAAAACCTTAGAGTGACTGATCCAGCGGTATACCAACAACAGATACTCTACTACCATATACTCACTTGGGCCCATAAACACACACAACTGAGTAGACCGCTGGTTTAGTTAAAGTTTCAATTTTTCAGGATTAGTTATTTCTTATTCCTAACTAATCTTTTCACTGATCAAAAAGTTCTTTCCTCTGGTCAATGGACCATTAGTTGAACTAGTTGATGGTGATAATTAACATAACCCTTAACTATTCTTTAATCGAAGTAAATGATCACAAACTCAGGAAGTTTTAAAAATCTTTATCTAAATTAAGTGTATGTGAACCATCTCAAAATACAGTGCAGTCACCATCATTCTTAGGAGAGAAAATTCAATTGATTAAACATCAAGCATATACTTCGGACTCATACAATAATTAATGCTCAGAAAGGGAGAGGACAGAGAGAAATAGCATGAAGTTATAATTACCAAGAATGGTGTGAAAGACCAAACCCCCTGGCCAAAGGGCTGGTAAGGGTCCCCCGGGATAGGTCAGGAGACAAAGACTTCAGGACAGGATTCAGGACAGGATAGTTGACCTCTCTAAAATACCGACGATTTCGCCGCACCCCTCTCTGACACTCTCTTCCTCCTCGAGATTCTTCCGCGATCTTCTGATCTAACCCAATTAAGTTAGGATAGAAAGTTCTGCTTCAGGTTCTGCATTTGGTTCTTCATCAGCATCTCACAGCATCCCTCCCAGCAACAGCATCTCCGACTTCAGCATCTCTTGCGCTCAACTTCTCTCCACGAACTCCAACTAGCTAACTAAAGCTACCTTAATTATACCTTTGTTTCTTCATGTTCCACCCACTAAAGTTTCAATATCGTAAAAATACGAAATATGATTGGTCAGGCAAGGGGGGAAGCTCCATCACACCATGCTTACATGTCATCAAAATCAGTTAAACTATTGTTCGCAAACCCATCCCCTTAATTTTTATTCATGTATCGAGTTCCCATACATATCCACATTTTACTTGATACATTATTATAAGTTCATGAATAAGAGTCCTCTTCGCTGAATTCTTCACCCTCCGTTCTCAGGGCACATCATTTGCGACCTTGGCTCCTGTTCAACCTCCGAGTCATTCTTCCGGGTTAACTTTTCAGTGGACATGCGCAGTCTTTGAATTACTCAGCTCAATTCAGCCATGCGTGAGAGGCACAAATGCGCACTAATAATAAAGTTAGAAAGAGAAATATTAATTTCACAAATAAATGGTCACACCATATACCTCCCACCTCTACTCTATTTCCCTTTTCTTATTAATACTTTTCCCGCATTAGCATTAGTAAAATAGCTTGTTTTCATTTCAGCTAAGCAGATGCCATGCACGCGAGTCGTCAAGACTCCATTTTAGTGTCTTCTGCTCATGCGCTAGAATTTCCCTCCAAGCGTTACCTCGTCATACTGCGTAGATGCAGTTGACGCATGCGCACAACAGTTTCCCCGTTTAAAGCGGTATTAGTCCGTCTTCATTATTATCCGCATTAGTACACACATAAGCAAGCTTCACTCACCCGCGTGTTCATGTGGTGCGTATTAATTTATTCACAAAACATGGTTAGTAACTTGTTAATGAGTTAAACGAGAGGATTGCCTCCGAGCAAGTCTCTTTCTTACGAGACCTTGCTCCATCAGACGAATTATGCAATTTTTATAGACTTTTCCTCCTATTCCTAATGTTTTAACCAATTTTGAGCATGAAATTGACCTCAAACAAACTTATTTTAATTTCAAAAGTGATAATTCAAATCCAACAGTCGTATAGAGTCAAAAGATTAAACATTAAAAAAATCACAATTTCTGGTCATTTTAAGAAAGTTTGTAACATCAGGGGTCATCAATTTTTATCAAAAAAAAGTTTTTTGGGTGTATAGAAAAAATTATCCAAATGTCATTTTTATCTCGCCTCATGTTGAATAACCACTTTTTAAGGCCTCGGAGTGACAAATTGTGCTGTTTTTATAGACTTTTTATCCTACTCAGAATTTTACATTTTGATCGATTTCGAGCATGAAAATGATTCTAAACACACTTATTTTAGTTACTAAAGTGATGATTCACATCCAACAGTCATATACAGTCAACATATTTAAAATTTGAAAAATCCACATTTCTAACCATTTTGAGAAATTTTCAAAGATTTGAGGTCAACGATTTTGCCCCCCAAAAAAGATTTTTAGGCATGTACAAAAAATGATTACAAATATCATTTGGATCGCGCTTCATGGCGAATAACCACTTTTTAAAGGTTCAGATTGACCAAATTGGCTTTTTGTCGACTTTTCCTCCTACTCAAAAGCTTCTGTTGTGGCCATTTTCGAGCATGAAACTGATTCGAAACTAACTTATTTTAGTTCCAAATCAAATTCATATCCAACAGTCATTGACAGTAAAAAGATTAAACATTTTAAAAATCGATAGATGCATGGGAGCTGAAATAGCGGTCTTCCAGGCTCGGGGATATCCCCAGAAACACAGAAAAATATGGTCCAGATGGGCGACTTATCGTGCAATAGATTTACCACCCTTACCGCACACGGACCCCTTATAGAATGGTCCCCAAATACGATTCCGGTCCCTGAACTGTCCAGGCACTACTATACTGTCACTTGCGGTCGTCTACATCCAGACTTAATCTATTTTGTGGGGTTTAAAATGCTCTGTGCCATGTTTGCATTGTTTTGCCTGCATATTTCGAAGGGGTTACAGTTGCTCATATACGTGGGTACCTTGGATTTATCTGATGCTCAGCATGTATACAGCAGGCAACGGCCCTTTATGTACCTTCAAAACCTAATAAAATATGTTTTTTAAATAAAACAGTAAAAAAATCAACATTTCTGACCACTTTGAGAAAGTTCCTAAGGTCCGGGCCACGATTTTCATCAAAGAATTGCTTTTTGGCATGTACAAAATATTATTCCAAATGTCATTTGTATCGCGCCTCATGTTGAATAACCACTTTTAAAGGTCTCAGAGTGACCAAATATGCCATTTTTATATACTTTTCCTCCTACTCAGAAGTTTCTGCTTTGACCAATTTTGAGCATGAAAATGACTCTAAACACACTCATTTTAGTTACTAAAGTGATGATTCACATCCAACGGTCATATACAGTCAAAAGAATAAACATTCAAAAAAATTAGCATTTCAGACCATTTTGAGAAAGTTCCTACGTTCAGGGGTCATCTATTTTCATATAAAATTGATTTTTTGGCATGTAGAAAAAAGAATTCCAAATGTCATTTTTATCTTGCGTCATGTTCAACAACCACTTTTTAAAGCCTCAGTCTGACCAAATATGCCATTTCTATACACTTTTCCTCCTAATCAGAAGCTTGTGTTTTGACCAATTTCGAAAATGAAATTGAATCTAAACGCACTTATTTTCGTTCTAAAATTAATGATTCACACGCAAAAGTCATATACAGTCAAAAGATTAAACATTAGAAAAATCACCATTTCTGACAATTTTCAGAAAGTTCCTAAATATCAGTGTCACCGATCTTCATTAAAAAATTTCTTTTTGGCATATACAAAAAATAATTCCAAATGTCATTTGTATCGCGGCTCATGTTGAATAACCACTTTTAAGGCCTCAGAGTGACAAAATCTGCTTTTTTATTGACTTTTCCTCCTACTCGGAAGTTTCTGTTTTGACCGATTTCGAGCATGAAACCGACTCTAAACAAACTGATTTTAATTCCAAATGGAATGATTCACATCCAACAGTCATAGACAGTCTAAAGATTAAACATTTAAAAAAATCACCATTTCTGACCAGTTTGAGAAAGTTTCTAAGGTCCGGGTCATCAAAAAAGTTGATTTAAAGAAAATTACTCCAAATGTCATTTGTATCGCTCCTAATGTTCAATAACCACTTTTTAAGGTTTTAGAGTGACCAAATATGCCATTTTTATCAACTTTTCCTCATACTCAGAAGCTTCTGTTTTGATCTATTTCGAGCATGCATATGACTCAAAACACACTTACTTTAGTTCCAAAAGTGATGATTAACATCCAACAATTATATACAGTCAAAAAATTAACCCTTTTCATACCTTGGACGGCCGGGAGCCGCGGTGGGTGTGTGCATCGGATAGCTCCTGACTGCCCTGGCACCCACCCATGTGGGAAGCGCTGGCACTCCCCCATGGGCCACCCTTATGCACACCCCCACCAGGTATGGCAGTGGAAGCACTTCTGTATCCCCCCTGTCCCCCCACGGCATATAATGATATCAGCATGCGCCAGCATCATTAGAGGTTGCCAGATGTGCTGGAAGCCATTTGTTTCCAGCATGTCAAAGTAGAAAGGTACGTTTCTCCTCAGGGAGGGTCTTTTTTTGTAACAAAGAGGTATCGGGGTAAAGGAAAGGGTTTTCCTTTCCTCTAATGTCTTTTCGGAGCATTCCTGCTGCACGACCATGCATGGGGCTGTGATCATGCAGCCTGAATCTCCACTAGACACCAGGGATTTTAAAATGTAGTCAATGTTGGGGAGTGGACCCTTGTGGAAGGGTTGCTCCCCTACGGAAGGCAAGTATTTTGGGTGTTTCTGCCCCCCTTGGGGGCAGATTGGCTTATTTGTTTAGGCCAGTCTGCCTCACTAGGGCACTAGGAATATTTTTGCGATGTTGAGGAGCAGCCCCTTGGGCAAGGGTTGCTCCCCTTTAGGGAGTGATTATTTTGGCTGTTTCTGCCCCCCCCCCCGGGGAGCATATCGGCCTCATGCTTTTAGGCTGTAGTGCTAGAGGCACTCTTGTGGTCTGACACCCTGTGATGACCTTTGACTACCATTATTTTAATTGACTCTAGTGTGTTATTATATCCTAGCCTGAATGTACAACGTCCTGCATATGCCTTGTTTCCCTCAAAGGTTTCTTTCTTGTAATCTTGCAGTCTTTCAGTGGGAGCTGTCACGGAGTAGGACAGCCTTGCCAAGAACAGAACATGTGGGATGTGCATTTGAAAGCATGAGAGCGATAGAGGTGTGGAATGTACTTTTTGGTTTCGAAGTGCGGTGTTATGAGCAGTGGTGCACAAATGTGCACTGTGTTGTACATTGAGAGATGAAGTATGTGATGCTATAAGCAGTGGTGCACAAATGTGCACTGTGTTGTATCCTGGGAAGAATTATTAATTTCTTACTATTGGCTTTGACATGGCCTCATGTCATCCTGAATTCTGACTCTGCCTTGTTTGAGGTGTTTTCTGTGCGCACAGCCAGGCTCACAAGTTGTTTGGGTTAATCACTTTCAAGGATTGTTTTTGTGAGAGGTTGTTTAATGTACCCTGCAAGGCTTTTGTGAGCTTCGTCAAGATAAAGGCTGGAACATACGAGAATGTAGAGGTAACGTGGGAACTCCTTTCTGCCATGGAATGCTTTCTTGGAAGCTGGCCAGTACTAGTAAGTTTCCTTGTGCAGGGAGGAAGACTCTCGAATCTTCTAGTGTGTGTTTTGATATTATAAAGCTGAGGGTTGTTGACTTATAAACCGGGATTTTGGACTCCGAATGGGGACGGACGTGTCTACTTCGGTACAGCGGAACCCTGGTTGCTGAGGCTCTTATCCCCGTCTGTTTAATCCCCCGGTCAGGAGTGGTCTAAGATGCAGTGTTTGCACCAGGTGAAGTGTTGAGTTTTGATTATTGCCATTGTGATGCATGCTTCCAGTGGCTGTGGTCATTTGAGGTGTTTGAGTTTTGATTATTGCCATTGTGATGTGTGGCCAGTGGCTTTGATCATTTGAGGTGTTTTCTTTGTGATTCAGTGTATATATCTTTCTGATCTCTTGCAGGACGTCCAGTATATTCACTTGAGTCTTATCTCATATTATTTGCTGCTTGTTTATTGATTAGTATTGTTCATGCATTTAACTGCTGCATTGATCAAGTGTATTAATATTGCTTGCATATAAATATATATCTCTATGTGTATTTGAATGTGATTCATTTTGGCATCTGGGAAAGCCTTTCTGTTAGAGAGCATTGCATAAATAAACCCCAAGCCTTATTCTAAGAAGAGTCTTTTCATTTTGTAAAATAAAACCCTTTTCTATGTGTTGTTGTGTTTTATGACTCCTGCTTCGCCGTGTTTGAGTCACTGTGTGGGAGATTCTGTATTATCTGAAAGGCGAAGCAAGACATTTGGCATCACTGAGGATTTGAAAAAGTGCAAATTTAAAAGGGGAAGATGCTCTCTAAAATGCCTATGTTTTCAGTTGCAGAGTCCCAGATGCCAACTGAGGTATTTGAGTGGGATATTGCCTCTAATGCATGTTTAACAGATGAGCGGCAAATGCAGATATTTAAATGTATACAAGATTTTTCTCTTAAAGAGGGAAAACAACTTGGTATTTCAGAGAAATAGTGGTGTCATTTTGAATGCATTGCTTAGCATGTATCAAAAATGTGAACAATTGGAAAAAAAAAAAGTAATGATCTGAAAAGAGAGTTAGCTGACGCTCAGTTTAAAAATAAATATTTGAAAAGAAAGTTGAAAATGTACCAAGCTCCAAAGCCATTCATTTTGACAGGCTGTTCAGATAGCCAGAATGATTCATTCATGAAAAATGTGAATATAAGGATGCTGCCAGTTAATCAGCAGGTTTCACAGGAGGTTTTAATTAATTCTTTTGAGGACGTTCCTCAGCCGGAAATGAATTTGAACTGAGAAAATGTAAACGTGCAGGAAGATAAACAAACCAGCCTGTTAGAATTAGCGATCGTTGGTTGCAGTTATAAATCAGACATGTCAGTGAATGACAAACCTTGCTTTACATGGAGAGACGCTATTTTGAAAAAGAAATGCAGCAATGTGCTTTTGAATCTGCAAAAGAGATTATGCACTGTGTTTTAAACGTGTGGCCAATACAGAAATGTGACAATGAGTTACATGAGACAGTTCAGGGGCAGTGTGCTACTTTGAGTATGTGGGGAAAAAACTAGTAAAAAAAGAGTATGCTTTTAGACTTGTGGACTGAAACATTTTCAAATGCTGGAGAATATTTTGCTTGCACTGTGACAGATACAGGGCAAACACAGCTGAATTTGACTTGTGTTCTGATAGATACAGGATAGACACTGTTGATTTTGAGTTGTGTTCTGACAGACACTATGCAGACACAATTGTCTGTGTGTTTTGTGCTGTGACAGATACGGGACAGATACAGATGCTTTTGTGCTTTTGCACGCTGACAGACACTGGGCAGATGACAATAAGAGATAATGTGATTTTGACTTTTGAATTTTCTCAAATGCAATGGCAAGAAGCAAATGTAATCAAGTGGTACATACAGACAGAAACTGCAGTTTTGCATGAACAGTTGGTGCAGGTTCCGATAGAAAGTCCAGGGGTGGTGCTTGAGGTGCCTGAGACACAGGATTCCCTAGTGAAGTGGCAAATTTTACTGCAAAGTGCAGCTACTGTGTATGCTCATGGTCCTATACATTCACTGAACAGAACCTCTAATTCCCTTACAGATGAAAAGGCTACAATCTTGGAGACAGAGGTGGTGACACACGATTCTGATTTGGTGTGCATGACTAAGTATGAGCACCTAGGAGAGAAAGACCATACAAACAGGTGCACAGAGAATGAAGGGATGCATATTGCCCTAGACTTATTTAGAACTGTGATTCCTATGTGTCAGTATGCACAGCACAGACCAGTCCCACAGAAGGTGACGGGCCATTTGAGGAAAGGAAAATTACCAGAGCAGATGGATTGCTTTGGGCTCATGCCAAATGATAAAGGGTGCACGTATTCAGCAGTGAGTGGAGAAATAGTCAGGAAGGAAACTGCCACAGCCCTTCTTACTGTGCAGGGAGAAGGAGAGTTTCACTCCAATACCAAGAATTCAGAGGCCATAGTGTGGGTAGAATTTTCAGATAATTCCCCAGAGCCAACAGAGAATCGTGCAGACAGGAATGAAAATATTGTGCCATCAGACCCAAAACAAAGAAAGGAAAATGTGCGCTTTTTTGAAAAATATTTTTTGCAAGAAGAGTGATGCTTGTTTCTTTTCCAGATCATACTGCAACGTGTTGGTGTACCTGATGTCCCTGACCTGCGAGTGGGTGCCTTTGAGTGGGCCCATGAGGGTGTGGGAACCCCCCCTCCCCCTGACCCAGGAGTGATCACCGGACGATGCAAGCTGACATCCTTTGGCTGAACAAACCAGACGAACTCACCAAGTGACTGATAATGGACTGATTGCGTAAACATAAAGTAAAATGTTCACAGTTATAATTTTAAATGCAAGAAGGCTGTGTGTCTTTCACACAGAAGGACATTATTTGCTCTGCAAATGCTGTTCAGTTTGAAGAAAAAAAAAATTGTGCGATTGAAATTGAAGAAGATGTTTTTCAGTTTAAAGATGAAAAGATGGATTCACGTGGCCTGAGGCGTCAAGATGGCGGTCACACTCTAAGAGTGCTCTGGACCCCTCCGTCATCCGCCTCGAATCCAGCGACCATCGGCACTCATCCGGACCCCCTGCCTGACTGCTGTGGCTTCCCCACCGGTGGCGATTTCTATCCGGTGTTCAGGTGCCGGATCGCGGCTTCCGCGGCCTCCTGTGACATCCTGTGGTTCCTGGCCTGTTGCGGCCTGCCGTCCCCGTGAGTGCGGCCCCTGGTGTGCGGGGCAGAGGCACCGGTGATCGGAGGTGCTGAAGGGGGCGGGGCGGCTGCTGGCGCCTGCGGAGGCCGTGCGGCGCTTGCTGCTCCTGTCCCGGGGGGCCGCACCCGGGTGTGAGATCAGCCCTATGCTGTTTGGGCCCCCGGCCTGGGATCGGCCGGTGCATCGGCCGGCGCTGGGGCAGTGGAGGCGGCGGCGGTGAAGAAGGCCTCCGGGGCGCGTGGCGGGTAAGATCTCTGGACAAGAGCAGTGTGCGGATCTTGTGGTGAGCGGGGGGACCGGCCGTCAGTCCGGGCGGCGGTAAGGTTGCAGGTCCCTGGCCCCCCGCCTCGCCCTCCATTCCAGGGCCTACTGAGATTTGCGGCCTGTCCCAGAGTGCGAGGCCCCTGGTTGCTGGGGCCGAGGCACTGGGTAACTATTCAACTGCAGGAGACCGGCGGCCAGCAGCGCCTGGAGGGGCAGTGCCTGCTCCTAGCCCGTGGTGGGCCTACATCCCGGGGGTGTGATCGGCCCAGCAGCATTGTGAGGCCTCCTGAGGGAATTCGGCCGGCGTGTCGGCCGGCGCTGGAGCGGAGGTGGTGTTGGAGGCAGGGCAGACATCCGGATTTTGGCCGTGCAGCTGACCCTTATGGTGAGTGGGGGGACCGGCTGTCGGTTCGGGCAGCGGCGTGGGCGTTGGACATTGGGCCCCCTCCCCCCCACTCCGTGTCTACTCTCCGTGCTCTACAGGGCCTGCTGCCCCTTCGCTCTGTATTGGGGCTGCGTGAGGGTCTGACCGTGGGGCCTTGTGCAGCGGGACTTGAGGGCCGGACCCACGGTGGGGGTGGCGCTGAGTCGTGGGCCCCCCCTGCTGCATGGGCGCAAATTGGCAGTGCCCGGGGTGCTGTCCCCGCTTTCGGCCTCTGGGGCGTGGAATGGCGGTGGTGTAGGGCAGCCTCCCCCTCCTCCGCCTCTCATATTGCGGCTTGTGTGGGGGCCCACTTTCTTGGCTCTGGAGGGCCCGGCGTCCTTAGGATTCAAACGGCGATTGGCGGGGAGGGTGAGGCTTAACCCCCCGCAGGTAAAGTCGGCCATCCCTTCAGGTGGCGGAGGGTGCCCCCTGCGCACTGGTCCCAGGAGGACTACTCTCCATCAGTTGGGCCTCCGGGTGAGTTCGGCTGCTCACGCCAGGTGGGGCCCTGCCTTGATTATGGACGGCCGTCGTTTCTGTGGATCACGCGGCCTCCCGTCCCCCTGAGTTCCACATTGCCACAGTGACCAGCAGTTGGCCCTGGTCATGGGGAGGGATAGAGGTACCAAGCCTACGCCGGCCCCCACACAGACAAAAATGGACCGGTTCACCACCTCCGAGCAAGAGCCTCCCGGGGGGGCTGCGGGGGGCCGCCCCCCTCAAGACAGAGACTTTGACACCATCCTCCAGGCTATTAAGGCCTCACAGGCGTCCATAGAGGGAAAGATTGGAGAAATTAAGATAGATGTGTCTCTCCTCAGGCAGGACCTTCGCAACGCCACCGCGCGGCTGTCGGAAGCCGAATCCCGCATATCCACGGCCGAGGACGATATTGCACAACTTAAAGACCAAGTAGCCCACCTTCGCACTCATACCAAGGAGCTCCATAGGCGTGCGGAAGACGCGGAAAACCAGGCACGTCGCAACAACCTCCGCCTGGTGGGGTTTCCTGAGGGGGTGGAGGCAGGCCAGGCTGCCACCTTCGTGGAGGACTTGTTTAAGTCATGGATGCCTGGAGATGCCCTGTCGACGTGGTTTGTAGTAGAGAGAGCCCACAGATCCTTGGCGCCCAGGCCCCCTCCCAGTGCCGTACCCCGCCCCATCATCCTAAAAGTTCTCAACTTCAAAGATTGCGATGCCATCCTGCGGGCCGCCAGGACGGCTGGCCCCCTCAAGTTTCAAAATCATGTTATTATGACATTCCCGGACTACACCAGGGAGGTCCAAGACCTCCGGCGCTCATACATGGAAGTCAAGAAAAAGCTGCGCGCTTTGGGCCTACAATACCAGCTCCAGTTCCCGGCTCGTCTCCGGGTCATTTTTCAAGGCCAGACGCAATTCTTTGATTCTCCCCAAGCGGCATGGACATGGCTGACGGAGGAGCGCCCCCTCCGCCAGCGGCAAGACGCCTCTCCGGAGCGTACGGAGTCGCAGCCCGAGGGGCAGAGGTTGCCGGGGCGCCGGCGTCGCACGCGGTCGCGCCAATCACAAGCACCAGCACTCAGATCCTTGAGCGCGGCGGCTCCAGATCGTCGCGACTCCTCCAGCCAGTCGGGCTCCCCGCCACGCAATAGACATCGCTCCACCGAGAGCCTCACGGGCTCGGCCATACCGTTGGCCCAAGGGGACTCGGACCTTTCTCGCACCCCCACTCTTTAGCAGCAGTCCACTCAGACTCAGACGCATGGCCGCCGTTGGGGGGGGGTCGTCCTATGTTCACTCAAATGTTTAATGCCGATGCACTGAGTATCCGTTCTTCTGGAGGGGTCCTCCACGTAACCAATCCGAGCGTTTTAGTTTGGTCTAGTTAAATGGGGGGTCGACAGATGCTTCCGTTTTCGAAGTATAGGGAGGGGGAAGGGGGTGGGTTTGGTACGGGGTTCTTTCTTTGTTGTTGGGGGATAAGAATGTTTTCTCCCAAGGTTTTACACTGTTCTGTGTTGTTTTGTTGCACCCACACAACATTTGGATCCACTCCTACAGGGGCCCACTACACACGGTCCTTCCCGTCGGCGCACTTTCACACCTGATCCTGGCCCCACATTTGATGTCGGCCCTCCAGGGTCCGATGAGCCACCGTAGCGTCTTCCAGCCCCCATGACTGACATAACATCTCCGACCGCAACCTTCCATATTTTATCCTGGAATGTTAATGGCCTCCTAGACCGCCACAAGAGAACGGCCGTATTGCGCTACGCGCAGCACCTCAATATAGATGTGCTTATGCTTCAAGAGACACACCTGTTGGGCAACCTCTGCCCCTTCCTGGCACGGTACGGCTATGATAGGGTTTGGCACTCGGGCTTCGCTCGAGGTTCTCGGGGTGTGGCCATAATAATGTAGCGCACCCTTCCCTTTGTCCTTACACAAGTTATCCATGACCCGCAGGGCACGTTCGTAATCATTTGCGGGGCAATTGGGGGCACTCCACACAACCTTGTGTCCCTGTACTCACCTCCCTCAATGCTCGCCACGACTCTAAAACAATCCATCGCTCTGATGCCCACCCTCCCCCTGGGGTTCACCGTTATTGGGGGTGACTTTAACGCGGTCTCCACCCCACTTCTCGACACGTCAGGCCCTCCATCTCCATCCAGGCTGGCGCAGGCGAAGCAGCTCACAAACTGGGCTGAATCCCTCGGCCTCTGTGACGTGTGGCGAATTTGGCACCCACATGCTAAACAGTTCACACACACCTCCGCTGCACACCACACGCAGGCGCGCACAGATGCAATTTTTATTCCGTCAACGGACTGCTCCACAATACAAGATGTTCGCATACTCCCAAGAGGTATCTCCGACCACTCCCCACTGCTCCTTAGTGCAGGGGCTCCTCCACCTCACTCACGCCCAATGTGGCGGTTGAACGCCTGGTTTCTTCAGGACAAGGAATTTAAGAAGGCGGTGGGTCTGGAACTGACGCAATACTTTGATACCAATGTGGGGTCGGTCCCTTCCCCGGGTACCCTGTGGGAGGCGGGCAAGGCCACCATCCGTGGTTTTGCCAAAGGCCACGTCCAACGGCAACGACGGGCCCAACTGTCGTGGATCACTTCTTTGGAGGCGCAGGCCCTGCGCCTTGAGCGCTCCCCTCCCACGGGGGGGCGACGTTGCGCAGGAGCGGCACCTCGCGAACATTCGAAATGAAATCAAGCAACTTTCGTTGGAGGCCGCCAAGCTCATGTGGAGATCTTCTGTGGCCAGAGTTTATGGTTGGGGTGACAAAAATGGAACGATTCTACATAGGCTCGCCACGTATCCCAGAACGAACCGCATTATCCCAGAGATTCTAGATCAGGAGGGGTCGATGCAATGGTCCCCGGTGGCTATAGCCGGCGCATTCGCCGCCTTCTACCGTCAACTCTATGCCAAACGAACCCCGGTGAGGGTGCTCTGTGAACTAATGGAAGCGGCGGGTGCTCACCTCCCTCAGCTGGACTCCACTGCTAGAGCTGATCTTGACCGCTCATTCTCTCACGAAGAGATTAATGAGGCCATCACGTACACCTCGTCGGGTAAGACTCCTGGTCCAGACGGCCTTCCCCAAGAATACTACGCAGCATACCGCGAGGCCCTCGTACCCCGCCTTGCTGACCTGTATGCCGAGGCCTTGGAGACAGGTTCCTTCCCACCCGAGACGGATATGGCCACCATTGTAGTCCTCCCGAAGTCACAACCGCCATCTCCCCACTGCGCTGACTATCGCCCATCTCCCTTATTAATACGGATATTAAACTGTACGCTGCAATTCTTGCCCATAGGCTGAAGCCTTACCTCACCACGTTGGTCCACCCGGACCAATGTGGTTTCATGCCCCAGCGAGGCACCAGACATTGTCTCCGGCGGCTGCACCTGGCCCTGGCTCATCGCCAAGTGCTTTCCCCTTACTTGGCGCTCCTTCTCATCGATTTTGAGAAGGCATTCGATTCCGTCGATTGGACGTACCTAGATGATGTGCTGGCAATGATGGGTTTCGGCCTTCGCTTACGGCAGCTGGTTGGGGTCCTGTACACTCGGCCCCAAGCGCGCGTCCTGGTCAATGGGTTTCTTTCTGATGCCTTCCCCATTCAAAGGGGAACGAGACAGGGATGCCCCCTCTCGCCCCTCCTCTTCGCCTTGGCGATGGAGCCTTTAGCGGCCCTGATTCGGTCCGAGAGTCTCGTTCGGGGATGGGAATGGCCCAACTCTGAAGTGGATAAGATCGCTCTTTACGCAGACGATGTCCTGCTCTTCTTAACCGATCCCGCACAGTCAGGTCCTCGTTGTCTCCACATCCTGCGTTCTTTTGGACAAACCTCTGGCCTCCGACTGAACTCCAATAAATCAGTCCTGGTCCCGCTCCATCTCTCCAGGGAATGTTTCGACTGGCAGTCCACGATACCGCTGCGGCGTCAGTCTTTTAAATACCTCGGGATATGGGTCGCTCTCCTCCCGGAATTGGGATGGTCCCTTAATATTACCCCACTCGTGAAGAAAGTTAAGGCGGACCTCCACAAATGGCAGACACTGCCCCTGAACCCCTTGGGGAGGGTTGCCTTATTTAAAATGATGATTCTCCCCAGATTTCTCTACATCCTCCAAAACACCCCTTCTGTTTTCCACGGGCGTGGTTTCGGAGCTAGACACTATGACTACTAAATTCCTCTGGGGGGGAGGGAGGGCCCGAATGGCGTTAAAAACCTGCCAGATTCCATCATTCGACGGGGGTATGGGGGTGACACATTTATACCTCTACTACCTGGCGACTCGTCTACTGAGTATACACGACTGGTTCAATGGGGGCTGGTCTGACCCAGCCTATAGGCTTGAACTAAGTGGGCTCGGCCTACCCAGAATCCAATCCCTAATGTATGGGCAATCTATCCCGTCCACTCTGCCCGATGTCACACGCTCCGTGCTCCTAGCCTGGCGGGCGGCTCTGCGACATACCCAATGGACACACAAACTCACTCAACAAACGCCCCTATGGCTAGGGACAAGGCTCCGGGAGGTCAGTGGGCTACAAGGGTTCCGAACGTGGGATCTTATTGGGATCTCCCAGCTCGGTGATGTGTGGGCGAGCGGCCACATGCGCTCCTTTGAAGATCTCCAATCCAGATACTCTCTGCACCCATCACAACACTACAAATACCTACAAGTGCGACATGCCCTCCACGTACACATTCCTGATGACACCAGGATTCCTGAGTACAGTCCCCCTGAGGCACAGACCATGCTAGGCGACTTGGGGAATGTTTCGACTGGCAGTCCACGATACCGCTGCGGCGTCAGTCTTTTAAATACCTCGGGATCTGGGTTGCTCTCCTCCCGGAATTGGGATGGTCCCTTAATATTACCCCACTCGTGAAGAAAGTTAAGGCGGACCTCCACAAATGGCAGACACTGCCCCTGAACCCCTTGGGGAGGGTTGCCTTATTTAAAATGATGATTCTCCCCAGATTTCTCTACATCCTCCAAAACACCCCCTTCTGTTTTCCACGGGCGTGGTTTCGGGAGCTAGACACTATGACTACTAAATTCCTCTGGGGGGGAGGGAGGGCCCGAATGGCGTTAAAAACCTGCCAGATTCCATCATTCGACGGGGGTATGGGGGTGACACATTTATACCTCTACTACCTGGCGACTCGTCTACTGAGTATACACGACTGGTTCAATGGGGGCTGGTCTGACCCAGCCTATAGGCTTGAACTAAGTGGGCTCGGCCTACCCAGAATCCAATCCCTAATGTATGGGGAATCTATCCCGTCCACTCTGCCCGACGTCACACGCTCCGTGCTCCTAGCCTGGCGGGCGGCTCTGCGACATACCCAATGGACACACAAACTCACTCAACAAACGCCCCTATGGCTAGGGACAAGGCTCCGGGAGGTCAGTGGGCTACAAGGGTTCCGAACGTGGGATCTTATTGGGATCTCCCAGCTCGGTGATGTGTGGGCGAGCGGCCACATGCGCTCCTTTGAAGATCTCCAATCCAGATACTCTCTGCACCCATCACAACACTACAAATACCTACAAGTGCGACATGCCCTCCACGTACACATTCCTGATGACACCAGGATTCCTGAGTACAGTCCCCCTGAGGCACAGACCATGCTAGGCGACTTGGGGAAGGGGGGGTATTTCCCGCATTTACAGGACGCTGGTCAACAATACCCCGACCTCACTAGACCGACTCAGGGGCCAATGGGAGGGGTGGGTGGGTCCCCTGGACGAGGAGGACTGGCGCGACGCCCTCATGTCACCCAGGACGGTTACTTCATCTGCTAAACTCCGCTTGATTCAGTTATATTACTTACATATGGCCTACCTCACCCCGCAGCGCCTACACCGAGCCGACTTTACCCCATGTGCCTCGTGTACGAGGTGCGGCCTAGACCCGGCCGACTTCTTCCACATGGTGTGGGCATGCCCCCGATTGGCTCAATTCTGGGGAGAGATTGAAAGCGAACTGACCGAGGTCCTGGGGTGGGAGGTTCCCCATGATCCACGTCACTCCCTTCTCGGGATTACAGATGGACTAGACGGGTCCAGGAACGAGAAGTTACTTTACAACACAGCCATGGTTGTGGCCAAACGGGACATAGCCGCCTCCTGGAAACTTCCCGCGCCACCAAGTTCCGAGAAATGGCGAAAGGGGGTGGATTGGTGTGCGGCACAAGAGAAACCCATGTATGAGGCACGGGGGTGTCCCAAGAAATACCGGAGGGTTTGGGGCAAATGTTTGGGTGCCGTGGAATAGCTTGCTCTTTATACACGTTGTCTGTGGTCACCGCTGGATGGTGGGGTTTAACTGCAATGTCTGTGTTCCTTTAAATGTATTGCGTCCATATCGGTGCTGTACAAAGTCGTGTCATGGGTGCTTGTACTCTGTTAAAAACAATAAAGTTGTTTATCAAAAAAAGATGAAAAGATGGGGCGTGACCAAGATGGCGGTGAGTTAGGACGGTCTTTTCCTGCTCCCGTCCGCCGTTGCCCACGAACAGCACCTCCCGGGGTCCGAGCCTGGCCCCAAGGACGGAATCGGTTGGGGTTCGACCCAGAGAAGCGCTGGGCTCACTATCATAGCCCGAGACCCGAGATCGCAGCGAGGGGAGGCTGTGGCCCATGGCCAGGAACGGACGACAGCATGGGCCATGACTGCGGAGAGCGTGAGGGGGGACGCACGCAGCCGGCCCAAGAGAGGAGGTGAGACCCTGTGGCCAACACCCGTCCGACACCTGTGACATCAGCGCAGCCACCGGAGACAGGGAGAGGGAACCGGCGAGGCCGTGCCTGCCTTATGAAGACCGACGGAGGTGCGGAGCGCGCTGAAACACACCCAATCCGCACACATACGGAGCCCGCGACCGGAGGTGAGAGACGGCGTGCCTCGGGATTGAAGAGAGCATAGAGCTGGATGCGCACGATCGGGCCCGCTGAAGGGATCGAAGCACCGTGCCCCGGCCCTGCCCTGTGTTGCCAGCACCAGCGAGGCTACCAGCAGCATTGCAGGAGAGACCCCGAGGGGACCAGCGGGAGGCACAGATTGTGCTGCGAACATCCCAGCCCACAGAAGTACGGAGGCTTGCACAAAACAAGGGAGCTGACGCCGGGCCTGGTGGAGCAGTGAAGCCAGGCCTTGCCTGAGGTAAGGACGAACCTGGGCAGAGCACGGACGACAGACTTGGCCCCCCCAGGGAAGCAGAACTGACAATCCCCACACTGAGAGAGTGGGTGCAGGGGCCCACAGTTACATGAGGTGAGGCTGGGCAGAGGCGGGACCCCCACGGAGGACATTGCTTGTGGCTCAGACCCTGGCCCCCCGTCACTGCTCGACGGCCCAGAGCAAGCGACACAGCTAAGAGTAGCCGGGGTCAGACGAGTGGGGGTAGTGAGTTCGGCCGCCGGTAGAGGTGGTCGCTGAGAGTGGAGCCCGGTGGCCCACAGAGGCGGCCCGACTAGGTTCGGGTGCGGCTTGCAGGTGCGCTGCGTGACTCCCTGCTCATCCCCTAGCTTGGTCCCGCCACCCAGCCAGCAGCTTCATCTCCTACTTGCCGAAGGACCGCCCCCGCTAACAAGACGCAAGCTTCACTACTATCCTCAGGAACCCACGGATCGCACGGGGACCTCGGGAAGGTGAGCCCAACCTGCGACCGCTGGGTTCTCTACACGGAGCAGGCACCGGGCAGCCCCAAGTCCCGATCGTGCCAAGCACCAATGGGGATGAGAGGTCCTGCTTGGTAGATCGACTTGGTATCCCCCGGCTGGAGAGTGGATAGTGGTGCTGAGAGCCTCCTTACTGACACCCCCACACATACGGGGGGTGCGGCCTGGTGGCGGCTTTTGGACCTGGTGCAGCCGGGACCCACCCACATACTACCTTGCCCGACCTGAGGCTATCTCGGGGCGACACGGAGACTGGGCCCCCTGGGAGGCTGGACACTGCAGCCCAGACGGCCAGAGGGGGCGGTCGGCCTGTTGTGCCCCGGCCCTCCTGCATAGCCTTTTAGTGGGGTGGCTCGATCGCTGACCTGCGCTGGATCACTTGGCATTGGAAGTAGTCGCGCCTGCTGAGCCTGCCAAGAACCCATCTGTGAACGCACTATGTCCTCTACCCGAGGGAAGAAGGACAAGACGCTGAAAGAACTCTTTGCCCAGCCCCAGGGTGGAACCACGATGGATCACTCTCCCCAGAGTGAACCTGCCCCAACGCAGGGGGATAGCACCACGGAGGAGCCGGTGACGCGTGCCTTCCTCGAATCCCTCTTCACGACTCTTCGTGAAGACCTGCAAACAGTTAAACGCGATCTCACGTCCGAAATCAAAGACATTCGACGGGATGCGGATGAAATAGGGGAGCGGGTTGCTGTACTGGAAGATAAGGGAGATAACAGAGATACCGAAATGACAACCCTGCAACAAGAAGTTATCCTCATCCATGATCAGCAGGTGGACCTACAAACTCATCTTGATGACCTAGAAAACCGCTCCCGCAGGCACAATATTCGGATTCAAGGAGTGAAAACCGGGGAAGAGGCCGGGGACATCTTTGCCTACACGAGAGACCTCTTCAATCATATTCTCGGCAGCCCACCGGACACAGACATTAAGATAGACAGAGCACACAGAGTGGGCCCACCCCGCACAGACAAAGCCCCGCCTGCGCACATCCTGGTCTGTGTACAGGATTTCCGCACGAAAGAAGAGATTCTCCGCAAAGCCAGATCCATGCACCCGGTCGATTTCAAGGGTCAAGCTCCCACCCAGTACCAAGACCTTGCCGCGCTCACTTTGCAGAAGCGCAAAACCTTTCGGCCCATCACTACGCATCTACGTCAGTGCAGCATTTCTTACTCCTGGGGCCACCCGTTCCGGCTCATCTTCCGCCTGGACAGCAAGCTTTACCAGCTGCGCTCCCTCTCCGAGGCATGTCAGCTGCTGGGCATTGAAGTTCCCGAGGATGACGATGGGAATAGCAGTCCCACCCATGGGGCCGGAGACTCGCAACCGAGATGGCAGCAGCAGGGCCGCAGATGCCGCCCAAAATGACCAGACCCGGCAGAGATTATGAAGGGGCAGCAGGCATTTCTGGAGGCCCTCCCGGAGGCGTTGGCAAAGACACAAGCTTCGTGAGCATATTATATGATGTCTGTATCTTTTCCCCTCTCACTGAATTTGGGCGGGCGGCGGGCGGGACGGGGAGACAACCTTGGCCACATTATGGACCCCATACGGACTGCCCACCAGTTGTCCTTCGACGAAGGACTATATCCTGAACCTTTCCTCCTTACTCATAGTGTTGCTCTGTTACGTTTTTTGGGGTTCTCTTTTGTTTCTTTCTCCTTTTTTGTTATTGGGGTCCCCGTTCACTGCTCCTGGGCACACAAGGGTCTCGTTGTGAGACACACGGCTCACTCCACACCCACGTACTGGCCAGGACGCACAGATCCAGCCTTGGATCCTTGTACTCACTTCTCGACACTGGACCACTAGATGCCCCCCACTAATCTCAAGATCCTCACATTTAATGTGAGGGTTCTCAACAATCCCGTTAAGCGCAAGGCGATACTCTCATACCTGGAGAGTACCAGGGCTGACATATGCCTGTTGCAAGAGACACATCTGCTCACCCGGGACTGTCACCAACTCAAATCTCGTATGTTTCCCATGCAATTCTTCTCGTCTGGATCTTCTAAGTCAGCGGGAGTGGCGATTTTAGTCTCCAGGGCTTTCCAGGGGAAGGTGGGGCAGAAGGAGGCGGAGATCAGGGGACGGCTACTGACTTATCAGTTTCACATCGGGGGGCACACCCTGGTTATTGGGTCCCTGTATGCACCCAATGAGGGCCAGGAACGATTCATCCATGAAGCTCTGTCGGAGGCCACCGGAACAGTTGAGCGCAAGATATAACTGGGGGGCGACTTTAATCTCGTCTTTGACAACTCCCTAGATAGGTCAACACAACGCTTCGGCCAGACAGGTGCATTCTCCGCTGCAGGGTTGGCCAGACTGAAGGACCTAGGCCTGGTAGATCTTTGGCAGTGTCACCACCCCAACTCAGGGAATATTCCTATTATTCTAATGCCCACAAAACGTATGCCAGGTTGGACTACCTGCTTGGCTCCGAGGCCCTCCGCGCCCTCACATCAGCTGTGGACATCATGGTGGCATCCCTGTCAGAATACGCTCCTGTAGTAGCCACATTCACTTTGCCACCCTCCCCATGTCCCAAACGACAGTGGCACCTTCGGGATACCCTCCTGCAACGCCCTGCCATGGTCGAGCAAGTACAGCGCGCTATCGATGACTACCTCTTGCACAATGATAATCCTGACACCCTAATGGCAACGCAATGGGAGGCGCTCAAGGCTGTGATCAGGGGCGAGCTAATAGCCATTTTAGCGGCTGACAACGCGGAGCGCAGGCAAAAGAGGGAGGAGCTCACACAGAAAACAAGGGAATTAGAACAAATGCATCAGCTGACAGGAGCACCTAGGATTTGGCGCCAGCTGACTAAAGCTCAGACACAATTAGCGGCCCTAGATCAGGACAGAGCGGAATACGCGGCGTTACGACTACGCCACACATTCTACGTGGGGGGGACAGATGCTGGTGTTTGTTGGCCCACAAACTACACGAGGCCCGACAGTCGCAGGGGGTGCAGGAGATCCGAGGCCAGACCGGGAGACTAGTCACAGAGGACGCAGCTATAGCGGAGGCATTTTGAGACTTCCTCACCCAGTTATATGCGGGGCAGAAGTTGGAGGACGCAGATAGAGACGCTTACCTAGCAGAGGTGCACCTCCCTACCTTGGCCTTGGTACACTAGGAGCAGTTAGAGGGGGATATCTGAATAGAGGAAGTCATAGCGGCCATATCAAGACTCCAATTAGCCAAATCCCCTGGACCAGAAGGTTACACCGCAGCCTTTTACAAACAATTCTGCCCTACACTGGCACCACTTCTGACCAGGCTTTTTAATACCTTCGCATTCCTGGGAGCAATCCCCGAAGCAATGCTCGAGGCAGCAATAGTGGTAATCCCTAAACCCGGAAAGGACAAAACCAGCTGTGGGGCATACCGCCCCATCTCCCTCCTGAATATAGACCTAAAATTATATACCGGGATCTTGGCGCGTCGATTAGCTATTCACATGCTAGGACTGATTGATCCCGATCAGGCGGGTTTTATTCCACTCAGGCAGACGAGCGACAACATTAAGAGGGTCTTACATCTTATCGAGAAGGCGTCACGGATCCCAGGAGATTTTATGCTCCTCACCATTGATGCGGAGAAGGTCTTTGACAGGGTCCACTGGCCTTACCTAGAGCAGGTGATGACCCGCGCTGGACGTCGGCGAGAAAATGAGGACATTAATTCTGAATTGCTATCATTCTCCCACAGCGTCCGTTAGAGTAAATGGGCACACCTCGACACCGTTCCCCATAGGCAGAGGTGCACTGCAGGGGTGCCCCCTGTCACCCCTGCTCTTTGCACTGTACATGGAGCCTATGGCCCAAAGAGTTAGGGAACACCCACAAATCACTGGAATTCGATTTGGAGGGGACGTCCACTCCATAAGCTTATACGCGGACGATGTGCTGGTCACCCTTTCGGACCCTGAGGTATCTTTGGGGGCCTTCCTGATGGAACTCGATTCCTTCGCGCGAGCCTCAGGGTTCAAAGTCAATATCGGAAAGTCGGCGGCTCTCTACCTCTCGTTGTCACCACACATGCAGGCCCGCCTCCAACGGCAGCACCCAATGCAGTGGACCGGGGATACGATCCCATATTTGGGAATCCAGTTGGCGCCTACTTTACAAACTATAGCAACAGTTAACTACGCCAAGCTACACAGTCAAATTCGCTCAGACCTGAGGCGGTGGAAGTGATCCAGCGCGAAGGCCAGGGTTGAATATTTTTCACACAAAACTGAAATGTTTCAATGGGCCCATATACATTTATCCAGGAATGCTCATCCACACTTCCTGGCCAATCCGCTGGGGGGTCAAGTTTTATAATTCACTTAAGTTCTGATTAGTTATTTCCCTGTAACCACAAATCAATTACAGTATCATTTCAATGCCTAACTAATCTTCACGAATCAACACTCTTCCTCTGGTCGATGGACCATTAGTTGAGTTAGTTGATGGTGATATTAACAACTTCTTAACTAAAATTCTTAGTGAAATAACCACAGACTCTGAGTAAGATTCATAAGCTTTATCTAAAATTTCAGTCATAAGTGGAACGCTCATCAATTACAGATTCACAGTGCAAATTCCATCTTTCTTGAATGGGAGAGATAAAAAAATTATTTAGCATAATATATTCAATTACACAAACTCATTCAACAAAAATCAAATGCATAAGAGTGGAAAGATGTAGAGACAAAAGGCACATAATAACACATTTGCAAAGAAATATGCAAATTTTAGGACAGAATGTCATTTACCTAATAAAGATGACTGGAAAACCACCCCTTTGGCCAAAGGACTGGTGGGGGTCCCCTGACTTAGGATCAGGAGACAAAGACTAAAGGACAGGATCAGGACAGGACTGATACTTACTAGACTTCTCTACAAACCCGACGCACCAGGGCGATTCCCTCTCTTATACTCTCTCCCTCCTTGATATTCTTCCGCAATCTTCTAATCTAATCAGGCTGTCGTTTTGGATCTGAATCTTCCGAGTCTGCTCTCGTCTCTCTCTCTCACAGCGTTCATGTGCAGCAGCTTCTCTCCATGCAGGCTCTATGCTCTATCGTGCTCCAATGCATGCAATTCTATTTTCTTAACTTAAGTCACTCTAGTTATAGTCTTTATTTCTTCATGTCCCACCCTCTAGAGTTGCAAATTTTACTAAAATACGGAATATTATTGGACGGGGTTAGGGGAGTCTTCGTTACACCAGGCTGACATATTCATTTTTATTAGTGAAACTTATTGTTTGCTAGCCCTTCCCCTTTGACTCATTCATATTTTCCTTTTCCCATGCATATTTTGTTGCAAATGTAATAATTTATTTAATACAAGCTTCATAGATGAGTGTTACATGTCTTTTTTTTCTCATGTCTTCTGTCCTTGAATCTTGGCAGTCATTCAGCTCTTTCGGTCACCGGGTCACATCATGAATTCACTGAGCATGCGCAGCTTTCGCCATTTTCTTTTTCAGTCATGGTTTAGCAGGCCTGAATGCACACTATTAATAAAAGAATCATAAACAGATGTTATTTTCTTAAACATATAATTCTCACTGTTCACCACCCATTTCTACTCTATCCCATGTTATTATTATCTTTCTGGGCAAAAGCATTAACAACAGCAGCTTTCTTTTAAATTCAAGCAAGCATATGCCGGGCATGCGGCACCTCAAGACCGCAGGTTAGTTTCTTTTGCGCATGCGTGAGGTTTTTCCCTCTCAAAGCCAGTTAGTCACGTTATCTTTACGTAGTTCAGGTTTGCACATGCGCAAAGCGTTTTTGCAAATTAAAGCGGGTTTTAGTAGCGTTGCATTTTATTTCTCATTAATTTAAGCATGCGTAAGCTTTTCTCCCCATGTGTCGGTGTCTGGTGTATATTGGTTTCGTCGCACTTACAGTTTTAACGATTAGTGAAGGCTAATGGAGGATTCATACGTGCAAGTTTCATTTTCTAGAATCCTTGCTCCATCAATCCCCCCTCTGAAGGCATTTTTGAGCCATCATAAAATACCCATCATTACCAAGTGCCAACTTTATTCATCTAATTTTTAGTATCTTCCTCTCTTTCTACTAATTTTTCAATTTTCCTTTTCATGCCTACTTCTTTCATTCTATCATATAAACTTCCTTTCATTTCCTCTAATTCAATCTCTTCCCTATTTCTCTTTCTTCCCATTCTCTTATTCTTTATTTCGGCTACCATTCTTGCTCTTGTTTTATTCTTGCAACATCTATATGTCATCATCATTATCAGAGCTATTATTGTTATTGAAATTACTGGTATTAGGATCTTCCCTAATAGACTACTCCCTAAAGTGGAAAACCAACTACCTATAGCGGAAATACTTTTACTAAGTCTTTCCCAGACACCGTCAACCTCCAGTTGGGTCAAATCGTGATGAATCTTTGTAATATTCTCAATATATCCCTCAATACTTTCACTTTTGTCTGGGATATATGTACAGCAATGTTGGACTTTCAACATGCCACAGACTCCACCCTCTTTTGCCAATAATATATCAAGTGCAAGTCCATTTTGCAAAACCATAGATCTAATTGCAACCATTTCAGTATTAATCATTAAGAATCCCCCAGCAGTATCTGTTGATAGACGATCAACTATTGTTGACAATTTTCGTATTTTATGTGAATTCAACATGACTCCAACTGTTGGTATCAGTGCACCAAATAGATCACCTACTATTTCTGAAAAACTTGTTCTTTTACTCCGTTTTAGTCCTTGACTTATTACATTCATCTCATTGTTCTTAGTTATGTGGTACACTTTTGGAAATACTATTCCAAGATAACAACTACCATACCATCGTGTTGGCAACCTATAATAGACATTTTTACCACACACGTAATATATCCCCGGAAAAACAGGATCAGTCCACCTTTTAGTCCCCATCCCCCCATAATTAGGACGGTGTGTTCACATTCACTAGAACCAATGAAAATGTTGTTATAGTCAGTTTTTAGTCTATGCAGACAGAATTTTCCCAACTTTGACAAGTCTAGAGACATTGCAGCATGAGTCTCGTCTTTCTTATAGTTCCCCTCCTTTATAGCCCATGGAGGTACATGTGACTTCTGTTCAACAGCCTTCTTTTGAAAATCCTGCCTTCTTTCCTCTACTAAATTTAGAAAATATTTTTCTTCATCACGCAATATACATGTTAGATTATTCTTATGAGCATATGTTATGTCTATTGGGTTCGTTGTTAAGAAGAACTCGCCCATAAATTCTGCATCTTTAGCACTAAGCACTGGGTTCATGTTTCTTCGAATAGGAATCTCTGAAAATACTAAATCCATATTTGAATAATAATACTGCAATTTGCCCGTTACATAGAACAAACTGGACACAACACTACATGACACACCATAAGTTAAAGGAAAATGGTGATATGTCACCCCCTCTGAAACAGACGAAGGTAACTTCATACAAACAAAACAATCACTCACATCCATGCTATCTACGTATTCATAAAGAAGTTTAGTAAATACATTTAATGACGAATCACTATTTGATTTGTCATGATGATACATGCTCTCATCCATTTGCTCTAAATTAGTGGTAGTTGTTCTTTTAGTAACTGCACTCACTCGATCATTTGTATTAGTGTTATTTCTGTTATTAGTTACCATTAGCAACAAAAAGGGCCTGTCTCACTGGACAAATGACTATAATCCTTGGACACGAAGGAAGGAGCTTGTGGAGACCCACTTATCCTGGTAGCGGTGCCATAACCACGTGTGGTCACCCTGCGGAAACGCGACCTTTTGGCGTGGACCGTAGAACGAGGTAGTTGCAGGTACGAGAGACACTGGCAACTACTCGTATTCTCTAAGTGAAGTGAAGACTGGTCATCCCTTTAGCCCTGATGAAGTTGCGCAAAGTGGTTGCAACTAAACATGTTGGCGCTATGGACATAACAATGATGGTCTAAGTTAAACCATTTTTAATAGAGGACGCTCACAGCATTGAATAAAGCTAAAATTAGCCAGTGAGTAGGTTCTCATTTTTAATGTTGGGAATTGCTATTTCATTCTCTTCCCCACGGGGACCAGCACAGCACTTTTCTGACATTTGCACTTACAGTGCTTATTCTATTTATTTTCACTGTTTTTTTCCTTCACTTTTGAGATAATTTAAGTTGGAACACTTTTCCGTTTTGTGGCAAGAAAGCAACCGATGATGATAAGTGGGTGTGCTAGCGAGTACCAACTAGCCAGACCCCCCTTGGTGTTGCTACCGTGAGGTGATTTCTTTCCATTCTCACAATTTTTTTCACCTATATATTCTTTGGTGGGAATTCTTATACTGCAGTAGAGTGACATTGGGATAATTTGGACATTTGGACATCTGAACGAACGGTAGTGGTCCGTTTTATTGTGGGAGACGTTGTATAAAGGTACGGATCCCTTCGTGTCCAAGGATTATAGTCATTTGTCCAGTGAGACAGGCCCTTTTTGTTGGTAATGTGTTGAGTGGGGGCGGCCTGAGTCTTTTGTTCCCCCTATGCTCCTTTTGTGTTAATTAGTTACCATTAGAACAGGTATCACAACAGTTAGCAATAACCACATTAGCATTAGTATAAAAACACTACACAAACAATATTTAACACATCTTCGTTTTAAACTAGATTTCGGATGTTCAATCACTTTTGTTTCTGCCACTTTTAGTATTCTAAAAATCAATATCTAAATTATTTCTTCTAAAGTCAAAATTTTATTCTAAAAAAAAAAAAAATTACAAATATAAAAATCTTTGTGTGATCCCACACTTCAACAGCTTTTCATCTTTGTTCCCCTTTGTCTTTATTTTCTTTTCTTCTTTGGTTTCTTTTATTCTCTTCTTTATTTGTTTGTCAATTTCCACCTTTTGTGTCAAAGTCTTTTCTTTTAAGGTGGTCTCAATTTGCTTTCATCACTTCCTTCATTAGTGACACTTTCTTGTTCTTCGTTTAGATCAAGATTCTCAAAGTCCTCAAGGATGATCTATGTCCATTCAGGAGCTTTATATTGTCTGCTCGGAACTTTCACTCTTTTTGATCTTCGTAAAGATTTTCTTCTTGGTTGTTCTCGCTCAGTTTGACTCGATACTTCATTTACTTGTTCTTGTTCTTTCTCCGTTCTTCTTCTTAGAATATATTTTAGTCCTTTTACTCCACTTGACCAGTGATCACTTTTTCTGACCCTCTTTGTTTGTACTACCTTTTCACCTTCTTCACCTATTTCTAGTGTTCTTTTATTTTCTTTTTTCTTTTAGCTGAGCTTGTTCTGGACTTTCTACTTTTTGTCTCTCTGATGATTGAATTTCTTCTTGATCTTTCAGTCCTTCTTTTTCCAACTCTAATTGAGCTTGATCTGAATTTCCTGCAGCAGATTCTTCTGTTGACTGAATTTGTTCTGAACCTGTCAGTCTTTCATTTTCTTCTTCTGATTGAGCTTGATCTGGATTTTCTGTTTCAATTTGTTCTGGTCTTTCAATCTCTTGCTCTTCCTCGGCCTCTACAGCAGTCTCTTGAGACCTAGAATCTGGTGCCCATTCTACTTGACTTGTACTTAGTTGTTCATCATCGATGCATTCTTCATAGTCTGTTTCTCTGATTTCTTCGACTTCACAACTTTCAGCTTCTGGTTCTTCTCTTGGCTCTACCAGTTGCTGCTCTGGTCGTTCAGGTGGACTTGGGACTCTTTGTGTATGACTGGCATGGATCCAGTTTGGCAAGCCAAAACACTTCACTGCTGTCGTTGTGACCAATATAATTTGATGTGGTCCTTTATACCTGGGTTCTAAACACGATTTTCTTGTGTGCTTCTTTGCTATAACCCAGTCTCCTGGACACAAATCATGAGCTTGATTCGGCTGTGCTGTGGTTGCATCTTCTCCAACCTGGTGAGGCACAGAACGTACCAGATCAGCTAGTCCTTTACAATAATCCAATATTAGATCATCAGTTATATTCATCAGTTTGTTTCCAGGTACAAATGCTTGCCTCATTGCTCTTCCCATGAGAATTTCATGAGGACTCAATCTCGTTCTTCTGTCAGGGATGCTTCTAAGACTCATCAATACAAGGGGCAAAGCATCAGGCCATTTCAGTGAAGTGGATGCACACACCTTTCCTAACCTGGATTTTATTGTGCCATTGACCTGCTCAACCACTTCAGAAGCTTCTGGTCGATAGGCACAATGTAGTTTCTGCTCAACTTTGAGAGCTGTACAAACTACTCGAATTATCTCATTATTAAAATGAGGTCCTCTATCTGATTCCAAAGTGACTGGAAACCCAAATCTGGGAATGAGCTCCCTCAACAGTAGTTTGGCAACTGTGAGGCTGTCATTCCTTCTCGTGGGATAGGCATCTACCCATCGAGAAAACAGACACACAATGACAAGGACATACTTCAAACCGTTGCATGGCGGAAGCTCTATAAAATTAAGTTGCAGTCTTGTAAATGGTCCCTCTGCCTTTCCAATTTTTCCCCAACTGACAACTAACTGTCTTTCTTCCTGGGTTCTGCTGTTGGCATGTCAAACATCGCTGGCAGAGACTCTCTGCAATGAGTCTAAACTTAGGATTGTACCATGTCTGCCTGAAGTGCCTAATCATGGCACCCCTCCCAATGTGTGTAGCTCCATGATATACTCTTGCCATTTGTGATAATAAACTATCTGGCATTATCGGTCTACCATCTGGACACACCCATACCTCATCATCTGCTCTTCTTGTGCATCCTGATTTAATCCAGAGTTCCTTTTCTTTTGGTTCTGCCTCATCCTATAACTGTCTAACTTCATCCCATGTTTCAAAAGCAGAGAAAAACATTAGTTGGCAATTGGTAGCTTCTTTTTCCAACCCTCTGTTCAAAGACATTGTATTTCGAGCACAAAATTGTGCAACTTGGTCAGCATATTTGTTGCCTTGTGTCACATAATCATTTCCTGACTTATGTGCGGCACACTTGACCACTGCAATTTCTTTTGGCAATTGTAGTGCTTCCAATAGTTCTTTGACATTTTTACTGTTTCTGATAGGAGAACCTGAAGAAGTCAGAAATCCCCTTTGCATCCATAATTGGCCAAAGTCATGCACAACCCCAAAACCATATTGACTATCCGTGAATATGGTTACTCTCAATTTTTCCCCAATTTTGCAGGCTTTTGTAAAGCTACCAATTCGGCTATTTGTGCAGACTTGACTCCTCTTAGACAGGATGCTTCTATAATAGCAGATACAGTACATACAGCATAGGCAGAACTCAGTTTTCCATTTTGTTTTCGCAAGCAGGACCCATCATCAAACAATACATAATCTGATTCTCCCAATGGGACATCAAAGATGTCCGGTCTGGGCTTTGTACACATCTCTGTCAGGTCCAAACAATCATGATCAACCTCCTCTTTTATTTCTTCACAGTATGGGTCCGGCAGCAAGGTTGCTGGATTCACTGTGGTGCATCTTATCACACTTACATTTTCAGCACCCAGGATCACTCTTTCATACTTAGTCAGCCGACTAGGGGTCAAGTGCTGAGTACGAGTCCTAGTTAAAAGAATCTTGATGGAATGTGGCACATATACCTTTAAGGGTTGTCCCATTACGATAGATTCACTCTGCTCCAGACTCACACAAGTAGCAGCTACTGCTTTTAAGCAGCCAGGCAATGCTGCAGCCACTGAATCCAGAGTGGCAGAAAAATATGCCACTGGACGTCGTGTCAATCCATGTCTCTGGGTTAATACTGAAAGTGCACATCCTTCTCTCTCGCAACAGAACAAAGCAAATTCTTTCGTATAGTCAGGCATTCCTAATGCTGGTGCTTTACACAAACAATCCCTCAGTTTTATGAATGCATCTTCACTTTCATCTATCCATTCAATCGGATCTGTTACATCCCTTCGTGTAAATTTTAGCAAAGGCTTTGAAAGCAATGAAAATCCACTGATCCATTGACGACAATATCCAATCACTCCCAAAAACATTTGTACTCCTTTCTTAGTTTTAGGCAGACTCATTTGTAGAATCACTTTTATTCTCTCTGGTGTCACTTTTCTAACTCCCTTTTCTATCTTGTGTCCCAAATATTGGACTTCTTGTCGGCAAAACTGTAATTTTTCTGGTGACACCTTGTGTCCATTTTCTGTCAAATGGTTCAGTAAGGCAATTGTGTCTGTGATACAAGCCTCTCATGTCTTTGATGTCACCAATAGGTCATCAATGTACTGGACCAAAACCGAATTTCCTGGCATAACCAATGTTTCCAAACACTTTTTCAGGATCTGATTGAAAATCGAGGGGCTCTCTGTTTACCCTTGAGGAACTCGTCACTATGCCAAAACACGGTCTCCGAACCGGAATGCAAAAAGATATTGGCTATCCATGTGCAAGGGAATTGAAAAGAATGCTTGGCACAGATCAATCACTGTGTACCAATGTGCATCCCAAGGTATCTGATAAAGGATCACTGCTGGATTTGGTACTACTGGACAACAGGGTACTACTATCTTATTGATTTTCCTTAAATCTTGCACTATCCTATACTTGCCACTAGGCTTTTTAAGCCCCATGATTAGCGAATTACAAGGGCTGCCCATTATTTCTTTCAAAATACCTTGTTCAATCATTTGATCAATTACTGGAGCAACTCCTGCTTTTACTTCAGGGCTCATTTTGTATTGGGGTGTGTTCGGGTAAATTGCACTCTCAGTTATTTTAATTGGGTCTACATTTGCCATCAGACCAATTTCTTTTCCTGAAAAATCCCACACGATCTGATCTCACTGTCTCTCTCAGCTCATCAGGCAGACTGCTTTCAGTAAGAAGTGAAAACATCTCATCCACTTCTGTTCCTTGTTTCGCTAGCATCATTTTGAAAGCGATATCTTCATCAGTTGTTTGGAAAGCAATACCATCAGGTGTACAATAGATGGTATAGTTCATTTTACACAACAAGTCCCTCCCTAACAAGTTTACTGGACTTGAATCACACACCACAAACCGATGCATGTCTTTGAAATTTCCGATATTCACTTCTATTGGTTTAGTGACTGGGGTTTTTATTTGCTTATTTGAGACTCCTACAACTTGGATAGTTTCTCCCGAGAGGGGTAGGTTTGGAATTTCTGCTGCTCTCACAGTAGAACGGGTAGCACCAGTATCCACTAGGAAAGTCACTAGGAAGTGACTGATCCACTGCCAAGGATGAGCCAAGCATGCATTCTTCCTCCCCCCTCAGGCACCGTCATTGAGAAGCATCTGAATCCCTCATTACTTTGCATCCAATATTGTTGAACCATTTGTGTATTCTTACCACTCTCTCCATGAAATCCGGTGTTCACACTGTATCTCTGCACTTGAGCGTTCACATAGTTGGGCATAGGGGCTTGTGGCACCTGTAACTGTGGAGTAACTACCTGTTGCTGTTGCTGCTGGTTCACAACCACCTCATTCTGCATCTGTGAATTGAAATTTTGATTTACCCCATTATTCTGTTGAACATTTCTACACTCATTCTTCCAATGTCCATGCTTTCCGCATGCTTGACAAGGATACTTCTTTCTCGCTTCTTCTCTACTCATTCGCCCTTTTCCTTTATTAACATTTGATCCTTGACTATTCTGATTCTGATCGTTCGACTTATTATCATTTTGAGAACCAGTATTTGCCTCTTGGTGTTCTGCTAACTTCACTTGTGCCCACATCATCTTTTCTTTCAGTTTCTTGTGTTTTGCATCAATATCATCACTACAATACTTCGCATACTTCAAGATATCATCAATGGGCTTACTCTGCCTGCAAAGCATATGTTGCTGAATCATCTGACTAATTTCTGATCTCAATCCATACACAAACCTATACACGAAATGTCCCATATCCTTATCACCAATATTTTCAAATCCACTATACTGTTTAAATACTTGTAATAGCCTTTCGTAATACGCGTGCACTGACTCTTTTGGTTCTTGAGTTGTTCTATCTATTTTAACCCAATCTGTTTCTTTTGGAGGAATTTTCCCTTTCAAGAAAGTAATCACTTGTTGATACTTTTTCATCACATCTTCTGAAGGCGCACCTGTCTTTGCATCTCTGGGATGCTCTTCAGTTGGCCAATCAACAGTAATTTTACATTCTGTCCACAAATCAGTTGGTACCACTATATCAAACAGGCCATCCAAATCCTTCAATAATACCTTTGAGACTTTCACAAACCTCTCTACCTGCTTGTACCAATCAACTGGTTTCTCTCTTAATCTGGGAAAATCATTCGTAAAAGACAAAATATCCTGTCTAGACCAAGGAACATGAACATATCCACCAACAGGAACTTCTCTCATTGGACACACTCTTTCAACCTGTTCTGTCTCTCTTAATGGGAATGCAGATGTTTCCTTTGTAGCTGCCTCATCCCTTTTTCTTGTCCATCTACCTCTCCATCGGTCTGCATCTCCCCATTTCTTTAAAATATACATCAATTCTTTTATTTGTAATCTTCTTCCTGATGCATTCAAACTTTCCAAATCCTTTTCAGTAAATTCTGACCTATACGGTTTTTGTAATAATTTGGATTTTTCTACATCTTTTCCAAATTCTGAAGCCACTTCTACTATTTCCTCATGAAGATTCTTTGCTCTCCAGGTTATACTTTTACACAAAAACAACAATTCCTCATCTCTATATGAACCTAATCTGTCTGGGCTTATAGTACCAATAATCATTTCTTCTAAATCCACCTTCAACTTGGCTACATCTATATTTGGTGTTTGGGGTTTCTTCTTGTCTAATCCTTTTGCCCACTCCTCTAGATCTTCTGGCGAAAATCCTTTAGAGTTTCTTGCTACTGGAGTGACAATCAGTTCCTTTCTCCTTTTATTTACTGGTGAATCTCTCTTCGGGGTTTCAGTCACTGTTTCAAGATTAGGGAGATCTAGTAATGAGACATTCGAATCACTTTCACTGGTCTGATCTTCTAACATTACTACCTCTTTCCCAACATTATTCTGTGGGGCTGTCACTGTTTGTAATCTCGGGGTGTCTCGTTTATCCCCATATAATGGAATAACAGGGCCAATTGTTACTGGTACTGTCAAGGCTTCAGCATTTAAACCGAACTGATTTATTTTCTGAATTATCTCTTCTTTTGTCTTGTTCAATGCATCCCTTTCTTTTTCCTGTAATATCTCGGGTGACTGTTGGATCATATAAAACCTGTGGAACTAATGGAGTTCCCATCATTGGTGCACTTGGAATTGTCTCTCTAGCATTTTCTTGATAAGGTGGAGGTCTTTTAACTAAAATGTCCTCCAATAACTCATCATCAGATTCATCACATCCTGTTCCTGTCATACCTATGTGTTTCAATTTTTCTTTACACTTACTCCCTACTTGATCCTCAGCCATCAATACTGGATACAAGCCTTCCGTTACTACAGCTCTTCTCCATCTTTTCATCTGATCTCCTCGAGTATCAAACGGATATCTGGGGAAAAATCCTCTATTTATTCTTCTACCTCCTCTGTATTTCTCTCGCTCAAATGCCTCAACCTCCCACTCCTCCAATGCTTCATACTGCGTTAACCTAGGACTAGGTTCTAATGAATTCATCCGATTTCTCAAATTCTGAAGAATCCTCACATTAAACGTACCCTGTTCAGGTAAAGCTAGAACACTATCACCTTTCGTATACTCTACCCAATTATCCAACCAGATACAAGTATGGTATCCTCGTTCCATCATCATAAAAGAAGCAGGCGTATCAGGAGGTGGCATAAGAATTCCTTCTCTGGTTACTACACGTTTATCCTTTTTAAAGAAACTCTTGATTTTATTAATCAACTTCATTCTTCCGATCCCTGTGACAAATTGTTTCAGCAGTCAAAACCTAGAAACTTCCGTATTTCTCACGTATTCTATTCGCCAACACTCGTCCTATACCAGCGCGACTCACACCAACAGTCCAATCAAGGCTCACTACGTATTCTCTTCCGCAACCAATAGCAGCGCGGTTTTCGTCTACCAGCCAATCAGAGCTTTCAACACACCCTCTTGTCTGACCAATGCCAGCGTGGCTTTTTGTGACGTCAGTATTACTCCTACTACTGACCCTCCCTTTACAATCGGCACTTGTTACACGCCCGCTGTTTCAACTAATACCAGCGCGGCTCTCTGTGACGTCAGTATGACTCCTGCTACTGACCCTCCCTTCACAAGGTAATACGACAATGTATTTTCTAATTTTTCTTTCTAATTTTCTTTGTTAGTAACAACGTAAAAACAGCGCTACTCTGTCTGCTCCGCTAATCCAAAGATAGTTTATTCACTTGCTTCAAAGAGAAAGTACTTCCTTACACTGCGAGTAAAAACCACTGTTTTACCCTTCACTTAAGCTCGGGGAGGACCTATTACTCCTCTAGGGATAGTCCTCCTTTGGTTAAGGCCAAAGTTTCACAGGTGGGCCCTTTGCTATCACTCACTCTCGGCTCTTATACGATATAGTCCCTAATATAACACCTACAGCCCTCCGTAGCTTTTAGGTATTATGACAACAGACGAGTAACCTTCTGCAGTGTGATTTCCTTACCACACTCTTCAAGATTCCATTCCCGGGATTCCCAGGTATCTCTGTACCTATACTTCCAGACAACATAGAACAGGACACTAACTTTTCATGTTAAGAACATATAATCAATAATCACCAAACTAATCAATAATAACCATAACTCTGCTCCCAGAAAAACTGATCCAGCGCGAAGCCAGGGTTGAATATTTTTCACACAAAACTGAAATGTTTCAATGGGCCCATATACATTTAACCAGGAATGCTCATCCACACTTCCTGGCCAATCCACTGGGGGGTCAAGTTTTATAATTCACTTAAGTTCTGATTAGTTATTTCCCTGTAACCACAAATCAATTACAGTATCATTTCAATGCCTAACTAATCTTCACGAATCAACACTCTTCCTCTGGTCTATGGACCATTAGTTGAGTTAGTTGATGGTGATATTAACAACTTCTTAACTAAAATTCTTAGTGAAATAACCACAGACTCTGAGTAAGATTCATAAGCTTTATCTAAAATTTCAGTCATAAGTGGAACGCTCATCAATTACAGATTCACAGTGCAAATTCCATCTTTCTCGAATGGGAGAGAGAAAAATCATTTAGCATAATACATTCAATTACACAAACTCATTCAACAAAAATCAAATGCATAAGAGTGGATAGATGTAGAGACAAAAGGCACATAATAACACATTTGCAAAGAAATATGCAAATTTTAGGACAGAATGTCATTTACCTAATAAAGATGACTGGAAAACCACCCCTCTGGCCAAAGGACTGGTGGGGGTCCCCTGACTTAGGATCAGGAGACAGAGACTAAAGGACAGGATCAGGACAGGACTGATACTTACTAGACTTCTCTACAAACCCGATGCACCAGGGCGATTCCCTCTCTTACACTCTCTCCCTCCTCGATATTCTTCCGCAATCTTCTAATCTAATCAGGCTGTCGTTTTGGATCTGAATCTTCCGAGTCTGCTCTCGTCTCTCTCTCTCTCTCAGCATTCATGTGCAGCAGCTTCTCTCCATGCAGGCTCTATGCTCTATCGTGCTCCAATGCATGCAATTCTATTTTCTTAACTTAAGTCACTCTAGTTATAGTCTTTATTTCTTCATGTCCCACCCTCTAGAGTTGCAAATTTTACTAAAATATGGAATATGATTGGACGGATTAGGGAGTCTTCGCACACCAGGCTGACATATTCATTTTTATTAGTGAAACTTATTGTTTGCTAGCCCTTCCCCTTTGACTCATTCATATTTTTCCTTTTCCCATGCATATTTTGTTGCAAATGTAATAATTTATTTAATACAAGCTTCATAGAGGAGTGTTACATGTCTTCTTTTTCTCATGTCTTCTGTCCTTGAATCTTGGCAGTCATTCAGCTCTTTCGGTCTCCGGGTCACATCATGAATTCACTGAGCATGCGCAGCTTTCGCCATTTTCTTTTTCAGTCATGGTTTAGCAGGCCTGAATGCACACTATTAATAAAAGAATCATAAACAGATGTTATTTTCTTAAACACATAATTCTCACTGTTCACCAGCCACTTCTACTCTATCCCATGTTATTAATATCTTTCTGGGCAAAAGCATTAATAACAGCACCTTTCTTTTAAATTCAAGCAAGCATATGCCGGGCATGCGGTACCTCAAGACCGCAGGTTAGTTTCTCTTGCGCATGCGCGAGGTTTTTCCCTCTCAAAGCGAGTTAGTCACGTTATCTTTACGTAGTTCAGGTTTGCACATGCGCAAAGCGTTTTTGCAAATTAAAGCGGGTTTTAGTCGCGTTGCATTTTATTTCTCATTAATTTAAGCATGCGTAAGCTTTTCTCCCCATGTGTCGGTGTCTGGTGTATATTAGTTTCGTCACACTTACAGTTTTAACGATTAGTGAAGGTTAATGGAGGATTCATACGAGCAAGTTTCATTTTCTCGAATCCTTGCTCCATCAGAAGCATTACCCTATTTCGTGTCTAGGAAGGATAGCGGCTGTTAAAATGACCATCTTACCCAAGATCCTATACTTGTCCCAGACACTTCCTCTACAGCCCCCAGTGGGATGGTTAAACCGGGTACAGTCGGAACTCTCCCTCTTTATATGGCAGGGCCGTAGACCACGGATGAAGAAGCTCATCAGCACTATCCCACCTACAGAAGGCGGGCTGGGGGTCCCTGACATCCACCTCTACTACAAAGCCGCGCAGCTGCGACACTTAGTTGAATGGAGTCCGAGAAACACTGGCTCTTCCAGGACCGAGTGGTGGCTGCACGTCGCTCAGAAAGATCCCCTTCTTGAAGAAGCCGCACAGACCCCCTAATCTATACGCTTCCCTTGTTACACGATCTACACTAACGGCATGGGACCAGGCCAACACGAGACATGGGTTGACTACATTTCCCTCTCCTCTCACCCCGCTCTTTGACAATCCAGAATTCGGTCCGGGGTTAGGTGAGACCGCTTTCACGCACTGGCGCGCTATGGAATGCCGTGCCTTGGGTCACCTATATGATGAACAAGGGGTGATCTCTTTCCCACAAGCTAGATCTGAATATGGAATTCCGGAATCAGAAAGGTTGCACTATCTGCAACTCCGACACTGGGCATCACACCCTGACAACAAATCACAGGCACAGAGACACCTTACCCCCTATGAATGTTGGCTCCTCACATGAACATCAGACAAGAAACTAATCTCAGACCTCAATAGGATACTTGCTACACGCACACTTATAACGCTAGTCGCACGCGCTGGGAGAAAGACCTAGGTCGAGCACTCAGTAGCAAGGAGTGGGAGGGGTCGTATTATAGGGCAAGGCACACGGTCAGCAACATGGGCCTAACCGAAACACTAACCAAAATAGTCACCTACTGGTACTACACCCTCAAGTCCAAAAGAGGACGTCAGATTGCGATAGCCTTGGGCACGGCCATTCAAAATATCCTGATTCATTGGAAAACACCTTACATTCCTACACACACTGGCTGGCTCCAGCGCTTGTGGCATATCTTAGGGATGGAGAAGATATCCCTTACACTAGCAGGGAAAGGCTCGACCTTTGGAGACTTATGGCAACCATTCCTGAATATACTTCGGGAACTCACATGCCCCATATATCTACGTCTCTTACGGCTGACCGCACCAGACACCACCACCACCCAGCCGATCATGCAGCAACAGTGAGACACTCTTACCCCGAACGGGACCTTTAATTTGCAGTGAACGGGGGTGGGGAGGGGAGAAGGGGGGGTGGCGTTCGTTCCCAGCATTTTGTATTATTTGTTGGTACCTTGGTACGTCAGCTGCCTGGGCTCTGCGCAACCCTTGATTGATCACCCTTCGTAATGTACACTGACATGGCAGCTGTCAAATCAATAAAAAAAGATTCAAACCCAAAGATGAAAAGATGATGTTGCCTTTAATTTTTAAGCACAAAATATATATGTTTGGCTGCTTCAATAGTAGAAGTTCCAGAATTAGCCATTTGTGACATTAGGACCATTACTGAGCTCATGTGCTTGATTCTATTTGTGCATTCATTTTGTGTATCCATCATACATTTATTATTCAGACATGCATGAGCTTTTTAAAATGATTGTTACATGCTTTTATGATTTCACTGTTTTAGTGTGTGCTTCAATTATATTTGTGCTTTCAGTTAAGCACATGCGTTTATAATGTCACTGTTTTAACATGTGCTTCAATCATAGTTGTGCTTTCAGTTAAGAAGTTCCGTTTTGTGATATATGTATGTTATGATAGTCAAAGGTCATGGGGTGGAATGCAGTGCTAGAGGCACTCTTGTGGTCTGACACCCTGTGATGACCTTTGACTACCACTATTTTAATTGACTCTGGTGTGTTATTATATCCTAGCCTGAATGTACAATTGTTGAAAAGATAAAGCGATCCAAATAATTTTGAAGTATTTATTTTCATAAGGCAGCACAGCAAGAGGATACAACTGGTCAGCAAACAGGAACAGAGTAACTGACCTGAGTGCTTAGCAGCAACCACAAAGTTCCAGATGGAATTAGAATGTACATTATGAAATGCAGGATACATTGATGAGTGTGGGAAGAAAGGGGAACACAACAAGCATAGAAAATGCAATTGTAACATACCTCCCTTTTTTCAAACAAGAGAAAAGAATGTAGGCAAGATGGGGAACTATCTACAGAAATCAGACAATTTCTTGAGGGGGCATCTCAACCTATCTGATACTTTGACTCAAGAGGACACCGTGTTTTCAGGGAGATTGAGAAATCCCGAAGACAAGTTTTCTGCCCTACTAGGTACAGCTAGACACTTGGCGACACGTCTAACATTCCATAGTCTACCATCTTGAGTGATGACACTGTTGTCAAAAACCTTAACAATCTTCATGGGCTTGCCAAATCTATCAGAACATTTGGTGATAAAACCAGTTTCTTGACTCTGACCCAGTCACCAATATTGAAATTGGGGAATTTGGTTTTCCATTTGTCATCATATCACTTCTTAATTTTTACTTGTTTGGATTCTACTCTTTGGGCAACACCACTTACCAAATCATCTGAGAAAAACTTGTTTTTGCACTTTTCTTTGAACCACCAAGGACAAATTTTTGATGCGGGGTCTCGCCCTTTTAAAGGCGGAAAGGACTAACCTCTGTTGTGGTATGAGGCGTAATACGGTATAACCAGAGCTTTTCTCTCAAAGAATTCTTCCAATTTCCTCCCAGTTTGACCACATCAGAGACATACCCCTTCAAAACCCTATTAAAGCGTTCGACAAGGCCATTCTCGTGCGGTTCATAAACTGAGACAGTGTGGTGTTTGATGTTTTGACATTTTAAGAAACTTTCCATTTCTGTGGAAGGGAGTTGCACCCCATTGTCAGTCACGAGGACCGAGGGACAACCTTCTCTGGAAAAAACTTCCTTGAAAAATTCAATAACCATGTTGGTGGAGGAGTTGGATGCAAACTTCACTTCAGGCCACTTGGAGTGTTAGTCCACCAGCACAAAAGCATAACGTGAATCATGTGGTAGACACATAAAAGGACCAGAAATGTCGAAAGCCACCTTTTTCCAAGGTTCATCTGGCCACTCAGAACTTTTTAAAGGGGGTACGTTAATCCTCATCATTTTTTCACTACTCATGCACACCTCACAATCTCTAACAGTGCGATCAACCATACGATCTAATCCTGGCCACCAGAAGTAATTTCTGACCAACCGTTTCATTGCAGACATGCCTGGATGGGATTTGTGTGCCAACTCTAAAATCAACTTTTGGATACCAAATGGTGGCACACATTTCCCACTTTTGTACATTAGCTCTCCTTCCAATTCTAAAACATCAGAAACCCTGAACATGGGCATGAATTCCTCAGCCAAATTCTTTTTATCTGGCCATCCCTTTAAGATGTACTCCTTAACAGTCTGCCAAATGCAATCTTCTTTTTCACTGAGACTCCAGGACTCCTCAGTGATACTTTCAAATGCACCATACACTACATCTTGGATGGTGGTGACTACCTCTGAGTCATCAAGGTTGTCATTACAGCTGACCTGACAAGGGAGCCGAGACATGAAATCGGCCATGACATTTTTCTTACCAGGGACAAACTCAGGTTTAAAGCAGTACTCCTGCAACCTGGAGGTAAGTCTCGCAATGCGGGCCGTGGAATTCCATCCACCACCTGGGGAGAGAATGTTAACAAGGGGTTTATGGTCTGTTCTTAATATAAAATTGCTTCCCCAAATATAATTGCGGTAATGCTCAATCGCCCACACGCAGGCCAACAGTTCTTTCTCAGTTACGGCATACCTGCGTTCTGTCTCATTAAGGGTGCGAGAGGCAAAGCATACATTCCATTCATCCTTCCCACACCTCTGAGACAATACCCCACCAATTCCATACAAACTTGCATCAACAGTGATGACACACTCCTTGTTCATACAGAATGGTCTAAGTGTGAGACCTTTAAGGATATCAGATTTGATGGACTCAAAAGCTTGCTGTTGCTCTTCCTTCCATTCAAAGGTAGTTTTGTGTCTCAGCAACTTCCTAAGAAGCTCCATTTTAGATGCAAAATTGTTTACAAATTTACTATAATATTCGCACGTGCCTGCGAATGATAGCAATTGTTCTTTGTTCGTGGGGGAGGGTGCATTTATAATACCATCTACATTTGATTTCTTAGGCACTACCCCGTTACCAGATAAAGTGTGGCCTAAATACTTCACAGTGGTTTTAAACATTTTGCATTTGTTGGGCTTGAGGGTCAACCCACTCTTCCTCAACCTTTCACAAACTTCCATTAAGTGCTTAAAGTGCTCCTCTTCATTGCTTGAAAAAATTAGGATGTCATCTTGGAAGCACTTAACGAATTTGTCAGCATCTCTGAAAATGTTAAACATAACTCTTTGAAATGCGGAAGCCGCAGATGTCAAACCAAACGGCATTCTAGTATATTGGTACAGGCCCTGCGGTGTGATAAAAGCTGTAAGGGTCTTGGAGTCTTCAGTAAGAGGAATTTGGTGATACGCTGACCTGAGATCCAAAGTGGAGAATTCTTTAGCACCCTCCAACATTGAAACCACTTCATTAATGTTAGGTAGGGGGTGACAGTCCACCATAATACAAGCATTAAGTGCCCTAAGATCTACACAGACCCTCAATTTTTTCTCGGGTTTTCTTACCAAAACAATGGGAGAAACCCATTCAGCTGAATCGATAGGCTCAATGATGCTTTCAGATACCAATTCATCGCGCATATTTTTCAGCTCTTCTCTGACATTTATCGGCACACCCCTCAATTTTTGTTTTACAGGCGTGACACCATTCTTGAGTCTGATTTTGTGCGAAAAATCTTTCAGCTTACCTAAAACATCTGAAAATACATCTTTGAATTTCTGCTTAATCAAATTAATGACAGCAATGTTTTCTATATCAATATTTTCATCTAACATGACAGGTTCCTTTGAACGGGGATTAAGTAGAATTCCCAACTTCCATTGATCTCTCCATCCTAAGACATTTACTCCCTTGACCGCAATGTATAATTTAACAGCAGTAGTTCTTGTTTTAAAACGTAAACTCACATCAAAGTACCCAACTACATCTATTCTGGACCCATCATAGCTTTCTGCAATGATGTCAGAATGTAAAACTTTGGTGAAATCTAACACACTGCTTAATTTATCTACAAAATACTCTTTTGAAATGATAGTCCACAGCAAACCTGAATCAGCCATGAGGTCTAAAGTCACACCAGCAATCTCAACAATGCACATAGGGGATCTCTTAATGTGTCTGGGGTCAGGATCATTCATGTTGGAAATCCCTTCAGAGAGGGAAACTACAAAACCCATATTTTCTTCTGTGCTTACGCAACACTCACATTTGTGCACAGTAGCATTACTTTCGGATATGCAGGATACCTTACCACGTGTGGGGGCAATATTTCTTCTTAAATCTCTACAGGCAGAGGCAAAATGTCCCATTCTACCAAACTTCCTACACTCTTTGTTAATGGCAGGACACCCTCCATAAGAGGCCATGTGGGTCCTGCTACCACACCTGTATCATGTACCCATTCTCTCATTCCTGTCAAAAATTTTTAAACCCCCATAGTTATTGAAACGTGGAGAAAACAATTCTGAGGAGGAATTTTCACTCCGTTGTACTTCTGGGCGTTTAATGGTACATATCTCTTCACACGATTCCATCTTATTACTGCTAGTGTTCCTCATGGTTAACATCCATTTTTCAGATTGTTCCAAAGCTTTGGCAGTAGAAATAGCTTCCGATAACTTTGGATCTCTTAATTCCCATAAGCGTTCTTGAGTTTTCTTATTTTTAACATGCACTATTATCTGATCATTTCGTCACACATATTGCCAAAGTTGCAGTGTAAGCTCAAAGATCTCAAAGAAGTCAAAAACTCATCAAAAGACTCCTTTTCGTTTTGTACCCTCGTATAAAATTTATATCTATTGAGAGGTATGTTGGTGACCGGTTTGAATCTCAGTTCCATTGTCTGTAAAGCCTCTTTATACACATTTGTACCTTCACCTTCCCCTTCAGCGGGGGGAAACTTGGGGTAACGCTCTGAAAACAACTTGACCTTCAGACCCCAAGCAGTGTAGAAATATGCTTTTTTTTCTTTCTGCCCCCATGCGCTCCCCATCAGTAGCCCTCATGTAGTTTAGGAATTCTTCTTACCATCATGTCCAGAGTATCGGGGGATCCCCTTTACTTTGCAAAAACTTGTCGGGGGGATCAAATTGCATGGTTCTTGTTAGAGGAAGGAATGCACAGTGTGATAACTTACAGAAAAAAAAACACATGCAGAAGAGACCAACTGTTTAAAACGGCTTAAAGTTGTATGAAGGTGTCAGTAGGTATGTTGGTTGGGAGATTTCCTTGGAGAAATGATCCTAAAAGTCAAACCCAACTTTCAGCAGGGGTAAACAGTGCAACGAAGATAAAACATTCACTTGTAATGATGACTAATCAGTAAAACAGATAAAGAAGATGCTGATGAAGAACTTGAATGAATGTCAATGTTATGAAAATGGAGCAATAATAAACCAATATTGTGGTGGTTGAAGGAATGCTCCCAGTAGCTTGAAATATTGTCTCAAGAACACAATGTCATAATTTTTTTTTTTTTAACAAAGAAGATGAAATCTCCGCATTGAACTAATAAGTCGCGCTATGTCAACTGGAATTAAAGCGCGTTATTATAACTTACTTGATAAAATTCGAGCAGTTGACCAGGATTGACAAGCAGCACAACAGGGAGAGGTTTCTCCGTAGGAACGTTACCATGGAGACGGTGGCATTTACAAATGGCCGCCACGCAACACGTTACATCATGACATAGCGTGCGCGACGTGCCTCTTCACCGTAATCAAGTAACACCGGAGGGGAAAGTCTGGAATCCTACGTCAGACGTATCCCGCGTCACTTGTCTCGCTCCTTTGGAACTAGAAGGTATTTAGATTCAAAACGTACGCGCGCTGCTTGCTCGAACGCTCCTCACTCATTTCCACAATACGAACAAAAGTGCTGAAAATACCTAAAATGGTGTAAATTGGGTCCTTCGAAAGCGGATTTTCGATGGTGGTATTTCGAGGTTCCAGTGCTTAAAGTAGCTGCTGCGCAGGGGTTTTGAACAAAATCTCCAATGGGTTCAGGAACACTCCACTCCTGTGCTGCCGCAAACTTGTTGGTAGGGGTGTTCCTCTCCTCAGCTCGTAGCCAATTGTTGAAAAGATAAAGCGATCCAAATAATTTTGAAGTATTTATTTTCATAAGGCAGCACAGCAACAGGATACAACTGGTCAGCAAACCGGAACAGAGCAACTGACCTGAGTGCTTAGCAGCAACCACAAAGTTCCAGATGGAATTAGAATGTACATTATGAAATGCAGGATACATTGATGAGGGTGGGAAGAAAGGGGAACACAACAAGCATAGAAAATGCAATTGTAACAACGTCCTGCATATGCCTTGTTTCTCTTAAAGGTTTCTTTCTTGTAATCTTGCAGTCTTTCAGTGGGAGCGGTCACGGAGTAGGTCAGCCTTGCCCAGAACAGAACGTGTGGGATGTGCATTTGAAAGCATGAGAGAGAGAGAGAGGTGTGGAATGTACTTTTTGGTTTTGAAGTGCGGTGTTATGAGCAGTGGTGCACAAATGTGCACTGTGTTGTACATTGAGAGATGAAGTATGTGATGCTATAAGCAGTGGTGCACAAATGTGCACTGTGTTGTATCCTGGGAAAAATTATTAATATCTTACTATTGGCTTTGACATGGCCTCATGTCATCCTGAATTCTGACTCTGCCTTGTTTGAGGTGTTTTCTGTGCGCACAGCCATGCTCGCAAGTTGTTTGGGTTAATCACGTTCAAGGATTGTTTTTGTGAGAGATTGTTTAATGTACCCTGGAAGGCTTTCGTGAGCTTCGTCAAGGTAAAGGCTGGAACATGCGAGAATGTAGAGGTAACGTGGGAACTCCTTTCTGCCATGGAATGCTTGCTTGGAAGCTGGCCAGTCTTAGCAAGCTTCCTTGTGCAGGGAGGAAGACTCTTGAATCTTCTAGTATGTGTTTTGAGATTATAAAGCTGAGGGTTGTTGACTTGGAAACCAGGATTTTGGAATCCGAATGGGGATGGATGCGTCTACTTCGGTACAGCAGAACCCTGGTTGCTGAGGCTCTTATCCCCAGCTGTTTAATCCCCCGGTCAGGAGTGGGCTAAGATGCAGTGTTTGCACCAGGTGAAGTGTTGAGTTTTTATTATTGTCATTGTGATGCGTGGTTCCAGTGGCTGTGGTCATTTGAGGTGTTTGAGTTGTGATATTTGCCATTGTGAGATGTGGCCAGTGGCTTTGATCATTTGAGGTGTTTTCTTTGTGATTCAGTGTATATATCTTTCTGATCTCTTGCAGGACGTCCAGTATATTCACTTGAGTCTTATCTCATATTATTTGCTGCTTGTTTATTCATTAGTATTATTCATGCATTTAACTGTTGCATCTATCAAGTGTATTAATATTGCTTGCAGATAAACATATATGTCTATGTGTATTTGAATGTGATTCATTTTGGCATCTGGGAAAGCCTTTCTGTTAGAGAGCATTGAATAAATAAACCCCAAGCCTTATTCTAAGAAGAGAGTCTTTGCATTTTGTAAAATAAAACCCTTTTCTAGGTGTTGTTGTGTTTATATCTCCTGCTTCGCTGTGTTTGAGCCACCGTGTGGGAGATTCTGTATTATCTGAAAGGCGAAGCAAGACCTATGCCCACCTGCCCCCAAGGGGGGTGTAGAAGCCACTAGGCACCAGGAATGTTACATTCACTATGTTGTTGCGGGGAGCAGCTCCGTGGGCAAGGGTCGCTCCCCATTAGGGGGTGATTACTTTGGCCATTTCTGTCTCCCTTGGGGCAGACCGGACATATGATTTTAGGCCCAGAAGCCTCAAGACACCAGGGATGTCTCATTCAGTATGTTGTTGTTGTGGGGAGCATCCCCTTGGTGAAAGGTTGCTCCCATTTTGGGGGTGAGTATTTTTGCAGTTTCTGCCTCCATTGGGGGCAGATCGGCCTCATGATTTTAGGCCCATCTGCCCCCAAGGGGGGCAGAGACCACTAGACACCAGGATTGTTTAATTCACTATGTAGTTGTGGGGGGTGGCTCCTTGGGCAAAGGTCGCTCCCCTTTAGGTACTGACTATTTTGGCCATTTCTGCATTGGCCTTATGCTTTTAGGCCCATCTTCTCCCAAGGGGGGCAGAAGCCAGTGGACTTCAGGGATTTTATTTTTGGGCAATATTGCTGTTGTGGGAAGCAGCCTCTTGGGCAAGGGTCGCTCCCATTTTGGGAGCGAATGCTTGGCCACATTTTTAGGGCTATCTGCCACCTCAGCTTGGCAGGCGGAGTGTGTGGACTGGCGCATTATTTGCATATGTGATTGTAATGTTTTATTTCTCCTTTTTATTCATGTGCAAAGCTTTTGATTCCGTTGATGTGATTTCTGTGTGTGGTTTCTGCAGTGGTAAATCTGCAGTTTAAGTAGCAGCATGTGTTTGGTAGGAACTTGTTTTTTGCACAGTTTACTCCAAATGCATGCATGAATTTTTTTATTTTTTTTAAATGGTGTCATAATAGCAGCATTATTAGCTTACGTTTAACTGTGTTTGAAATTCTCCTTGGATTTGTGCACGATGTGTATTGTGTTGTCTTTATGTAATTTTATTTTGTTTTCTTTTTAGTGGGATATTGATGGTCCTTGCTGTATCTGTGCAGAGTAGGTGGTGGTGAGTCTAGCTGTCTCTGGCAAGTGATGGTACCATTTTAGAGTATATAGGTCTTTGTGATGAAGCCACATTTTTTTATTACTTATTTTACAAAGTGTTTGTTGTTGTTGACTTGTTTGTCAAGTTACCTTTATTAGTAAGGATTATGGCTAGCTGCAGGATTACAGCTCAACAGGTTGTTGGTATGCTTTTTGAATCTTCCTTCAACCATGATAATGAGAATGAACCAGCAACTGAGGCAGAGGAGGAAGTGCAAAATTCTGGCAGTGAATTTTCTGTGTAAGAAGAATCATCTGATGATGAAGCTACTTTCAGTGCGGATGAATTGCCTGTTCTAGAGGAGGACACTGATATGCAGATAGTGCAGCAAGTGGCATCTGGATTGCAGCCTGAGGCTGCAAGGCTTCCCATTGGAAGTGCTGGTCTCTGGGTTGACCCAAACATGGTGCAGCAGGTGTTGCTTGCCTTTAGTGGTGTTGCAGGGTGTAGAGTGAATACTGAAACCCTTTTGCCTATACATTTTTTCAGTTGTTTATGGACAATGTATTTTTGGATGAGATTGTTGAGCAGACGGGGGGGTATATTCACAAGAACGTGTGATAACTACCGGAAGAGTAGCGTAAAGCAACTTTCAATATCGCAGCCTATCGCGGGAAAATATCCCCGTGTCAACATGGAATTCACAACAAGGCGGTACCATGCGATAGTCACCAGATAACGCGTCAAATGTCAGCGTGAAAATCAACGCCACGCCGAAAAAATGCGAAACGCAAACGCGAGAAATCATGCGACGAGGCCAATCGCGGTACAAAAAGTAGCGAAAACCAGCCTCAGGCCAGCAAATCCCACGCGTCTGGCGGGAAATTGCACCATAAAAACCACAGACACAACACACCAGAAACAAGCCAAAGCACGTAGCAACATGGATGCACCCTGACCCAGCGCAGAGGGCAACGCGAACCCCACAACCCCCACAGACTACCAGCAAGGAACAACTGGCTCTGGGAAGGCCAAGGAGAAAACGGATAGGAAGACGGGGTGCAGTCCGCAGGAAAACAAGACCAAGGCCACGGAGGCGACAGAACACTGCCAGCAACTGACCCACAAGCAGACCACCTGGAATGCAGTCCGAGTGCCCAGGAGGCCAATCCAGGAGGCCAAGAGGCGCCGGCAGGATGTGACAACCTAAACCAGGTACAAACCCGCTGCCAACAGGAAGGCAGCAAAGGCGACAGGAGGTGGCAGTCCAGCGACACAGGAGGAGCAGGAGGAAAGCCAGGCCCCAGTCATCAGTGTGGAGAGGGTGCAAGGAGTAGGGAGTACGGACACAGCTCGACAGGACCTGACACAACAACAACAGGGTGAGTATCCAACAGGGACTGGGGGGATGGGGGGTGATGGGCACAATGCCACACATGCACAATGAGGTGTAGCACACTGCACATCCACAATTAACAAGGGACATGTCCCACATCCCCGTAGCACACTGCAGCACACACACATAGCAATCACAGCACATACCATGACAATGTGGCACAAAGTGCAACACCCACACTGCAGAACAGGGGACACAACTGGGTCCACCCAGGCGCAGAAACAGAACAATCACATTGGACAGAGCAGGGAACTGTGAGATGCACATCTACGGCTACAACCCCACATCAGCCATGTAGGCCAAATGTACCCTGTCCCAACTCAAATAGCCACCACCGCCCAAACAGTCACAATGTACATTGTCACACAGTCTGCATGTCGACAAGAACAAGGCGCCTACACAATGCCAACATGCACCTCCCCTTCACAATGCAGAGGGACAAACAACACCTCCAGCAGGTCTGAACAGACAACCCATCAGTGATGCCCGAGACGAACACCACACCCCCGACCCTGACGCCCTACAACAGCCCATGGACATCCCACACAACCCACCACCAGGACCAGGGCAGACAAGCTACTCAGAGGAGAACCCAGACCCTGCAACAGGCCACACAGCATGAAGCACCCGCAATCACGGCTGCCTCACAACACTTCACCCACCCACACATGGCACCCCAATGCCAGGTGGCAGAACGCCAAAAGGAGGTGGCCCAACAGGTGAGGGTGTTGCCTAACCCATGGAATGCGAACTAGAACACATACGTGGGTGTCCAATACCCTTCAGGGACCACCTACACCCCACAAAGGAGACCCACACCTCCACAGAGACACATGCACATATCATGTTGAACTGGCTACGGGCACGTGCGCCCGGCCCCTTTATTGGCAGGGCCACATGTACAGTGACGCCTGTGCTGGATGTGTGTGGGGTGAGTATAAGCCAGCCCACACGGAGTGCTTGGTGCTGGCAACAACCTGAACAGTGGACACCAGTGCAATGGAAACAGAAAACACCAGCATAACAGAGTCAAATGCAGAGCAACATGGAGGGATCCGGAGTAAGGACAGAGGTCACCCAATATTCAGTCAGGAGGTTCCGTGAGTTGCAGTGCACTGAGGAAGGGGCATTAGAGAAGAGCGTGCTCATGTGAAGGAATTGCTAGGATTGTGTCCCTTCGGGTTAGTCCTGATGCAGATGCAGTGGGGTGTGGTACACCTGCATCAAATTCCTCATCAACGTCCCAGGTCTCCCACACTGCCTGAGGTGACAGTTGCATCCGCAGTCCACAGCGCAATACCCAGTATTAGATCCGGGTGTGTAGCTTGACTACCGCCACCAGTCTGCATTCCTGCCTTGGGGCTGTTGCCACCTGCCCTCCCATTGTCTGTGCCTTCTCCCGTCCGCACACTTGACACATGCTCCTCCTCATGGTCCCAGGCCTTCCCCACTGCATGAGGTGACATTGCTGCGCAACCTCACAACAGCACAAAACTCCATCAGTTACGGACAATGGCTTGCGGTGCACTGAGTCACTGGCACCTGGAGTGTTGAGCAGGGTATCAGGCTGATGATGGCATCCACAACAGGTCTGAGCAACTCCGTAGGTCTGTCAGGACCACCCTTTCGACTCTGGCAGGTGGCGGTTGAAGGTGGTCCTTGCGGTGGTGGTGTCTGCCTCCTGCGGTGATGCGACGTCCGGGCCGGTCAAGACTCGATGCCATGTGTGGGCCCTTGTGGCCCGCAGTTGGGGCCGGAGGAGGCGGTCAGCGCAGGGCCACAGACACATGGCGTTGATGACCCCAAGACCATCACTACAGAGGCCATTCAATGTCTCAGAAGAAGTGGTCCCAGGCCTGAGCAGCACAGAGTTAGTGGCCCCGGATGCACTGCGGCCGGCACAGGCACCCAGCCACGGAACGGTGACTAACGGTGCAGTCAGATGGGCCATGCGACCTGAGCGGGTCCCCATCAATGTCCGAGGTGTATGTTGCAGAGGGTTTCGGGGGACAGTGGAAGGTGTCCTCCAGGGCATGATGCGGAAGGTCTGATGTTATCTGGAAGCAGCAAATGGAGGAGTGGAAAGCGCAACCCTCGTTTTCACCAACAATTCGGGATCAGCTGCATGAGGATGAAAACTACCCCCTAGTCCATAGACTCAAACGCCACCAATGTACGACCAGTGAGTGTCCATGAATTTCGGGGAACATGGCTCAGTGGCACAGGTGCTGGGAGGGGATGCAGTCTGCGATGATGCCTGTACACAGATGCGAACTCCAAGAATGCCAAATCAAGGCGCTGTGACCTACTGGACCGCAGTGTAGGCCGGAGGCAGCGGTCAGCAGTGGCCCAAAGCCACGGGTTGTTGGCTCGCGAGGCACAGAGCTAGTGACACAGTGGCAGTTGTCGGTAGTGTTCAATCACCTCCGTGACGATGATCCTGTGCCCTCCGGACTGCAACGCGTCATCCTCTTACGCCCCTGCTTGCGTGCGAAGAAATGTATTCAGCCATTTGAATTACCGATGTTCAGTTCCAATTCTGTGATCCCACTTGTGCGCAGCTTAGGCCGAGGGCAGTGGTCCGCGTAGGCCCACAGACACGTGTGGTTGTGATGCCATGCACAGACTTGTTGCCACCACATCGAAGGGTGTATGGTGAATAGTTCTCTGCCTTAAATAATGTTCACTGCCATGGTGCAATCAAGACTCAGTTCCAAATGTGTGACCTACCTGACCGTGGTGTAGGCCTGAGGCAGCGGTCAGCAAGGCCCATTCACCGAGTGTCGCCGGCATAGGTTGGATGGCCCCACCGGCCTGCGTAGTTCAGGTTCAGTGGCACCACGTGTTCGGTCACCTCTGTTTATGTGACCCGGCATTGGTCCGGACTGAGCCGCATCTTCCTCTTACACCTCTCCGTGCGACCACTGGTGTGGACTCCGCCATTCGTGCTTTGCAACTAGGTGCTGGATGTGTGACCCACTGGTCAGCAGGGTAGTCCTGGACCCTCATCCACTTGTCGCCGGCTGGCGTTGAACAGGGTTAATGGCACCACGTGTAGCCGGCTGGCGTTGCACAGGGTTAGTGGCACCACGTGTAGCCGGCTGGCGTTGCACAGGGTTAGTGGCACCACGTGTCGCAAGATGCCCATATGGAACTATGCCTCACTGATCGGGGGTCTGGTGCTGTGGCCGCTGGGCCGGATTTGGGGTCACTGCCATTCATGACTCAGGAGGATACAGTTTCACATATGGGACCTACTGGTCCGAAGAGTAGGCCGAAGGCGGCAGTAGAGTACGTCAACGAAAAAGGAATAAAGCGGGCCTGTGTCGTGGAGGCTGTGATGGTCTGCGGTGGCTGCCAAGGTCGCGGGCCTCGGGCTTGGAGCTTGCGCCGGCACGTAGTGAGCCCTCCCTGACACACGCCGGTGTCGGCAGGTGATCAGTGTGGCCTGGCTGCGCAGGGGCGGGCCTGACGGGTTCGTGGTCCAGCGTGCCGGGGTCCGGCGGGCGCACAGCATCGCAGGCAACTCCGCACACGGGGACGGCATCGGCCTCGGGGTGGGAGGCGCCGCCCTGGCAGAGACGTGGGTCTTTCCAGAAGGGGACCACGCCCAGGCCTACGTGCTTTTTATTCACACCCCTACACTGGTGTGGCGTACGCCGGGCCTTCCCACTCCGGTGACGCTTAGGGGGGGCGTAACAGGCAACATTTCCGCGAGGTCCCCCACTGGCTGTGGTGACATGGTGGCGTCCACTGTCCACTACACTCCATACACAAGCGGTGTATGTCGCCATGGATATGTGTGTGTTCTGCATACTGCGGTGTGTCCAGCATATCTCCGGCACTCTTGTCATTGTGTACTTTCCCAATCATGGGTCTCCCGCATCCTTCACACATGCCTGGTTGCCACCTCTCCCCACATTCGGCTATTATGTGGCTGAGGTGCCATGCTGTTGCTGGCTCATGTTCAGGGCTTGCCCATGTGTACATTGTAAGTTGTTCTGTTGTGTCTGGTGGGTGGGCATGTTGTTGTACCTGTTGTATGTGATTCTGTGACGTGTGCATTGCCAGAGTTGTGATTTGCATGGTTGTGGAGTTGAGGTGTGTGGGGTGTTCATTTGGATATTGCCAAGGGGCTGTGCAATTCCCTTGTTGCCATCCGGGGAACGCTGGGTGATGATGGACTGTCGGAGGATGAAGGTAACATGCACACTGGCTTTGTATTTGAAGGAGATATTGTTAGGGGTTCCACGGTGTTCTGTTGTTGCCTGCACATTGATGTGAGACGTGTGCTTCCTGTTGCGGTGATTGTGTGCTGTGTCACCAGGGGGCACAGGTGGTACATGTGTGCTGTGTATTGCCCCCAACACGTGCGTGCGTCCTGCTTGGGCGTATGGTCCTTGCTTGGTCTCCAGCGGATCCTGCGCATTGTGTTGTACGTATGGGGACTGGGGTACCAGGGTGATGGTGATGTCCAGGACAGGTGTGGGGGACTTGGATGTGGCTGGCTGTGGGACTCCTCCGACTATGGCGGGTGTTGGTTGGGGGGTCCCAGGGTCCAACAGGTGCAGCCAAGCCATCAGCTTTGTGTGGGGTGGGATGTTGGTTGTCCGCTGTGTTGTTGCCGTAGGCCTGTTGGGCGATGATGGTCAGGATGCGTAGGTTGGTTGTCCCTTTCAGCCTGTAGTGGAAGGTGACATTGTCAGATGTTGGGTCTGTGCGGCTGGTACGTTTCCTGGGGTTCCACTGTCTTTGTCTGTGCTGCGTCTGTGGTGGTCCGGGGGGGGGGTGTTCCGGGTGTGGGTTGGGGTCCTGGGGTGGTGGAGGTGGGTGTTGTGGCCCTCTTGGGTGTCCGGGCCGCATGATGGGTGGCTCCATGGCATCTGTTGCCCTTGGGATGTGGCCCTGGGCTGTGCTCCCTTTTGTGGTGCTGGCTGCCATCCGACTTTACACCAGGTCAGAGCAGGTGTAGATTTCCTGGTGCTATCGCGCCTTATTGTCTGTTTTGTGTTTTTATCGCGGATGTGGCTGGTCGTTGTGAATGTTGAGGTGTGCTGTTGTCTCGGCTTTTGTCACGGGAACGCCTACTCTGCATCTCATTAGCGATATTTGCGGGGGTCCTCTGTGGCGATGTTTTTTGCGGCTGCTATCGCGGGTAAACTGGTGCTGTGGGCTGTTAACACCGGCTTGTGAATGGGGAGGTAAATTTATCACGACTTTGGCTGCGATAAAGTGCCGTTAATTCAGCGATAGCTCCTTGTGAATATGCCCCTAATTTGTTTGCTGAACAGTATTTGAGGGACAACAGTGCCAAACTTACACCCCACACTAGAGCTACCCAGTGGACTCCCACAAATCTGGATAAGATTAAGAAGTTTTTGGGTTTAACTTTTTTGATGGGCTTGATCCGGAAGCCATCCCTGTCTTCATATTGGTCTACCAGTCCCTTGATGGCTACGGCCATATTTCCTGCAATAATGAGTCGTGATCGGTATTTGCTTATGCTTCGGATGCTGCATTTTGTTGATAATGCTACAGCGTTGCCGCAAGATCACCCTGATTGTGACTGTCTTTTTAAGATTCGGCCTGTCCTTGATCACTTTGTACATTGAGTTCCAGAGATCTATGCTCCAGGGAAGGAAATAGCTGTAGATGAGTCTTTGGTCCTGTTCAAGGGCCATTTAACATGTTGGAAAGTGGATTATTAGTAGGGGTAAATATGCATCTACCCCTGGCAATAATACCACTACCACAATATAGGCCTCAGAATAGGTCTTAGAAAATTATTCCCATGCTCAACCCTTGGTAGCTTGGCTGCGAGCAGGCATGCTTAACTTCAAAGGCAGGTATGTAAAACATTTAAAAACACCAGTAAATAATTAAGGCACAACTCACAATAAAAATCCAACACCAATTTATAAAAATAGGAAATATTTGTATCTGTAAAATTACACCAAAACTAAAAAAATCCAATGTTGGGAACGGGAGAAATGAATAAACAATGTATTAGCACTATATAACACATAGAAAACTATAACGCCTATTGGGACATCTGGTCACGCTAGACCAGGACAAAGTGAAAGTTACAGGCCGACCACAATGGAGCGCTGCACGGCTATCTCTCGCGGTAGGTCTCGATCAAAGTATTTACCTTCTGACTTAGAATCTTTTCTGGAGCTTTTCTTCCCAGGGTCCCTCGAAGCTCTCAGCCAGTCTGGATTCGGTGAGGGTTCGCCGGCTTGCCTTGCGGCGAGCCCCCGGTCAAACTTATGGAAGTCAGACCTCTGGAGCTTTCCAGCAGGAAGAACCAGAGATACAGGCCGGCTCATGGTTAAAGGTGGTCGGCTTGACTCTCGGGGTTGATCCCGGTCCCCTCCTCTATTTTCGGACTTTGAACTTTTTAGGGAGCTTTTTCTCGCTGGGTCCCTCGATGCTCCTCACCAGGCCAGTTTCAGTGAGGGTTTGCCGGCTTGGGTTTCGACGAGGTCCCGGTCAATTTCTGGAAGTCTGACCTGATCTTTTCAGCGGGACAAACCTGGACGGCTGGATGGGGTCACAGGCTTGGCTGGGCAGGTTGGGTCGGTCCACTTATGGAGCTTTTTTCCAAAGTTGCCCCAAAGTTCTTCAATCCTCTGGAACTTCTTCCAGGGATGGTCCTTGAAAGTTTGGGACTTCAATTCCCACAATCCTCTTGGCCAAAACCCTTACAATTCCACTGGTACTACTCGAGGCTGAGGATTCTTGGTGGTGATGATCCAGGTGAGCTCTGTTAACCCGTAGCTTGCAGGGAGTCCACTCTTTAGTCCTTTTGAAGCAGGTTTGATCCACAGGGCTGCAGTTTCAGATTGGGCAACACGCGCAGTCAGTCAGAGTTGAGGGCCTGGTTGGTGCAAATCAAACTTCCAGCATGGACCCTTCTTCTGTAGTTTCAAGCAGCAGAGCTGAGAGGCACTGCCCCTCTCGGATACTTTTTCCGTGTTCTCTTGGGTCACACAGGCAGGCACTCCTGTCCAATGAGGTGCAGGATAACATCCCAGATCATGACAATTTCCTCCAAAGTGTGACACTATGATCTCCTAGAAAGCACTATTCTTCCAAAATTCAAAATGGCTGAATTCTCAGCAGAGAGGTAAGAGTGAACTAAACCAACCTCCCAGAATGGCTCATCTCAATATTCTCCCTCCCCCTGGATCTGCACTTTCCTTTCTTAATCGCGCCATCTGGCTGGGTTCAAAGAGTAGGGATGCAAATTAAACTGGTTTCTCCTGCGTGTCTCCTCCTTCTATTGAAGATTTTTGTTTACGACCCCTCCCCCTGGCATTTCTATGTAGCAGAAACCTGCCCTCCCAGAATGGTTCCTTCACCCCAGGGGCTACTTATCACCTAATCAAAGCAGCCTCGCTAATTCACTTAACTCTGACCAATCAGGAAACAGCACTGGAAGGCTGAATGTTACCTTAAAGACAAGAAAGTCTCATGACTTCTTGTCCGTACATTTTAGGATAAATTAAAAAATTGTATATTGTAGGGTTTATCAATACCATTCTAGTGAGTCCTTGAATGATATTTTTTGGATTCCCCTGACGGGAGTTATTAAAGAATAATTTCTTGCCATGTTATCCTATGTGGCTGGGGAGTTGCAATGGGGAAAATGACTTTGGCCATTTTTCCAACACCAGGGCTTATAAAACACCTTTTATAAGGACCCTGCCTATATCTACTGGACCCCACACCCCTGGAATACCTAGAGGAGACGTTTGGGGTTCTGAATATGTAAAACTATTGCAGATCCTCACTCTACAGTGCTCCTAGCACAAAAGTTGTTATGGGGAAGAACTTTACTACAATGTGGGAAGTGAAATGTGCAAGTTCACTAAACTCAAGGCATATAAAACTTATTTTATAAGGGTCCTCCTTACAAAATACTTGACCCCGCCACCACTGGGACACCTAGAGGAGACCCTGGGGGTAGCTAATTTGCCAAAACATTCTAGTTTATTAATTTTTAAGGGCCCCTAACACCAAAGTAATTGTGGGCACAATTTGCATTTAAAAGCAGCCCTGCAACACAGGGCTGCTTTTAAACTGGCCTCAGCAGTGCACACATGCAAGTGCAGAAAAGGCTGCTGACCTCTAAACTGCCATGCCCTATTATATACTAGGGACATAAAGGTAGTTTTAATCCCCTTGCCCTATTATGTACTAGGTCCTAATAGGAGAGATCATGCCAATCATAGGGGTACCCTAACCCCAGAGTGTACTCTAGTGTATGTAGGTGTTTTCATGGTATTCTAAGTGTGTCTTCAGCATAGCACTGGCCCTGGTTAAGCAGAGCCCAGGGAGAGTCAGTTACCACCAGTACCAGTCAGCAAAAAAAATGGAATGACTTTGCAGCATAGCCGCCCCCCCCCCCCCCAAAACAAAAAATGATAGCTGGGGGCTTGGCGAGGCAAGATAGCAGGGTGGACGTGATCCACACCGGCTCCGCAGCCAGGTAGCTGTCTTCTTAAGATTCGGAGGGCAAATGTAGCAGTATTTGGCATCGATCCAATCCCGATAGCGCAAAGAATCAGCTGGGTTCGAGAATAGAGATTGACAGTGAGGGATTCCAGAGAAGGACGACGAGGTACGAGACCGGCAGGGTTTTCTAAGATGGCGCCTCCGGCTCCGGAGACTGCCGGCAGATAGCCCTGGATCAGGGCTAATCACCTGTGGCTCCCACAAAAAAAGAACAAGAAGCACCCAAAAAGACCCCCTATACTTGCCGAGGGGGCGGAGAAGAGCCGGAGCTCGCATTGGCTGATGACCGCTACCGGAGTTCTCAGGAGGCGGCTCCGATGGCGAGGGAGGCCTAGACGGCACATCGGGCTCACTGCGGAGGAAGAGAGGCGGTGAGTGGGAGGGCCGCGAGGGCCCCTGGCGGTCCTCATGGGAGACCAGGGGACGGGGGAGGCACCGGTAAACAAAACATTATAGTGTATTAAAGCACAAAAACGTTGCGCACACCGCGCCTGACCTCAAAATGGTGGCCGAAAGGTGAAGCTCACCGGAGAGGGAGGATTGTCCACAATAAGATGGGAACATGGCTATTTAGCCGGGTGCAAAGCCTTTTAGAGTTGAGAGGCGCAGGCCCAGGAGCCAGATCAACTGAGGTGACACAAGGCTCATCATATGGATCTTGCCTGACCTTAAAATGGCAGCCATAATTCAAATCCTTTATTAAAAAGTGAAAGAGGAAATTCCAATCAGCAGAAGTTAACTGATCCCCAACGAAGTCCAACATATTGCAGTAAGGGGACGGAGGCCCCCGTAGGCCAGGGGGGTAGCCTCGCCCACAAATGAGGAGAGACGTTTGACCGCACTTATGCCACCAAAAAAATCCACAAGCAAAGTCACTAGCTTTTTTGCCCCTGCGGAGAAGAGGCAACCACAGGACCAAGGAGACTCGGACACAGGCATGGCACTCACCAAAGACGACCTGATGGCCTCCCTAAGGGAAATCAAGGCAGAACTGCACGCAGAACTCAAGATGGATGTGAGAAGTTGGCCTGGCATATGCTGTCCACTAATTATAGTGGGCACCTTGCACCAGTCCAAACAACCCCTTATTGGAGATAGGTTAAAGACAACCTTATTGAAAGCTATCCTAGTGGTAGCTATGGAGAGCAGCCTTCAGGCTAAGTCTTGAAGGAATGTAAAGCAGCTTGTTTTACCAGTCTATAATCTCTTGAGTGACCAAATGAAAGAGCACCAAACCAGGTATATATTCAAAATATATGTATTTATTGCTAAACACACCCCTCTAGTCTCTTTATGAGGCTAGAGTTCGAAGTACACAAGTTATAAGTTATTTAAACCCAGTAATAGCACAAATACACGTTTGGGCCCTAGGGGCGTACCAAACCATATACCAATAAAGTGGTATAACAACCACGACTGAACTAGACACTAGGCCTAGAGCCTCTAGAAGTGCTTGGACCACAAGGAACCACCCAAGGTAGTGACACAGGGGACCCACGGGGGACGCGTGCAGTGTAATTACGATACGCCGTTAACTTCTATGGAGAAAGTCGCGATCAGGAAATTAAAGAAAAGGGACACTTAAAAGAGGACTTGGAGCAAACCCATTGAGAACTAGGTCGTTCTAGAGTCTCTACCCACGGGAGCACCGGAGTACTCGTGTTACCTCACCCAGGGAAGCCGGGTGCATAGGTGCCTTTCGGGGTCGGGTTTCGTCGTCGATTTGAATGGCGATCTGCTGCAAAGTGCTGCTGGCGACCAAGTGGAAAGTGTCCGGTTGGATCCAAGAGTGGATCGGAGATCTGAAGAACCTGAAAGCAGAGGGGACAGAGTCTGGGTCACTAGCCAGTGACCAGGATGGCGATGAGCGGATGCCCACCGATGTCGAGTGCTTCAGGTGCGTTGACGGTCGTCTTGACTCTTCAGCCACGAGGTCCAGGAGGCGTTGTCGGCGACCAGGAGCAGGATTCGGGCTGGTACACGATGTCTGTCGAGTGCTGAGGTGTCGGCGACCGGATTGGACCCAACAAGCCTTGGCAACGGCAAGTCTCGGTGAAGATGAAGATCGTTGATGGTGCAGACCAGCAAGGTCTGAGGGACTCACCCAGCGAGGGTAAGTGAGGGCAGGCCTGGAGCAACCAGGATGCCCAAGAAGAAAAAGATTGGCCTTCGTGAAGGGCTACTAGCCAACGGGCTAGCGACCGCGAAGGAGCCTCGAGACGTCGCACGTGGATCTGGCTCACAGGACACTCGTGGAGTGGAGGCCGGTGATCTTCGGTGCAGTTGGTGCTGGAGGCTAGGGCTACTCGTAGCCCAAAGCACGATTTCGTGGGAGACCCAGAAGAGGATGCACTAGCAAATGCGTGCGGTGTCCAGGGGTCACGGTTCCACGTTACCCACGACAGCTACGGGCCTCAGCTTTGCTGGGGACTCAGGGCAGCCTCGGGGAAGTCTGGAAATCCACCTCTGGTGATGCAAAGACTTCGGCGTCCGACGGGAGCTTAGGCGATGCAGACCGGACAATTGCTTCTTTGGTGCCTGCCAAGCAGGGGAGTCACTCCTTGACCCCAAGGGAGATTCTTCTGTCCTCTATTCTTTAGTAGAGCGTCGAAGGTCCAGGATTCTGTTTCAGAGTTTCGTCCAGGGATAATCTAAAGTCCTAAGGACTGGGTTCCTATACTTTTACCAAGTTTAGGGGTTGGACTACTCTGTGGCCCCACCTATGGGTGGGTCAGGGCAGAGGGGTGGCTACACCCCTTTCCCTTTGTCCAGTTCGCGCCAAAGCAGGGGCTGCAAGCCCTGATCCGGTTTGAACTGGGGTATGCACAGGGACACCAAATGTGCCCCCAGTGCAGGACTTCAAAGCACCCGAAAGTGCTCCCGCCCAGCCCCAATACACATTATCCTGTCTGGGGAGGTGGTCACACCTCCCTGGGACAGGAAACCTATTGTCCAGGCCTCCCCTGCCGGAGTTTCGTCCAGCAGCAGGAGGCCAGACTCGTGTCTGTGGCAGCAGCATCCATTTTGTGATGCCAGGGCTTTAGAAAGAAGTTACCGGCCAGGCCAGAGTTAACATGTCTCTCCCTCTAGAAGGGTGGAATGCTACCCCCGCCGCCAGAATTGGCGGGGGTAGTATTCCAAGATGTTTGACACCAAACACGACATGTTTAGGTGCAGCCATTCCAAAGTTAGCATTTAACGCGAGGTTATAATGCGCTTAAGAGTATATGGTCAGGCTGCACTACAAACAGCATCAGAGAAGGGTCTCCGAACGCTGCAGAGGGGCCCTGCTCATGCAGGGGCACCCTCTCACATAGGAACCACGCACTCTGCCTTCAGGATTGATAAGGCCTGCCATAGGAGTGACTTATAGGTTTATATGTGTGTATGTATTTAGTGATATAGGTAACCTATATCACAGTAAGGGGTGCATGCACCACCTTACCCAGGCTGCAGTAGCAGACCTGTGGTGTCAGTTTGGATGGCCTTCCAGGGGTGGCATAATACATGCTGCAGCCCCTGATAGGCCTCTGAGGTACCTATGCCCTTGGTACATAGTATACCATATACTAGGGACTTATAAGGGCACTCCAGATTCCAATCAGAGATGTGCCTAAGGCACATGGAAACCTTTTACAGAGAAAGCAGATAGACTGGGGCACTGAATAGCAGGATCCCAGTCCAACTAAGTCATAAACCAGCAAAACACCATAAAAAAAAGTGGGGGCAACCATATAGTCAGATTCCACCTTCCTACAATGGACATGAAGGCCTCAATGGAGCCACTTAAAGCCGATCTGACAGAACGCATGACCTCCCTCCAACAGGATGTAGACTCTATAGGTACAAGAGTACTAGAGGTGGAGGCCCTGACACAAGACCTCGATAAGCGCGTAGCAGTCACCCATGACGGAGTGCAAGATCTCCATACGCAATTACAATTGGCTCTACTGAAAAACGAGGACCTGGAAAACAGGTCAAGGAGAGACAGTATTGGAATCAGAGACCTGGAGGAGGTAGCGGAAGGGCCAGATCTAGAGGCCTTCATCGAGGGGCTCATCGCAGAAATCCTGGGGCCACGACAACTGAAAATCAAATTAGAGAGGGTCCACCGCTTGGCCACCCAATCAAATGGAGAGCGTAGATGCACTCGCAACATCTTGGTCAAGCTCCACTCATTCAAAGTCAAGGAGGTCATACTACAAGCGGCCAGGAAGAAAGAAGCAATATCCTTCCAAGGCTTCACTTGCACGTTGTATCAAGATCTGGCACAGTCCACCCTGCAACGAACATTAAACTTGAGCCCTCTTATAGCAAAGTTGCGGTTAGACAACATTAAATATCGCTGGACTCATCCATTTGGTCAGGCCTTTGAACTCAATAATAAGGCATGACATATCACAGAGCTGGAGGAGGGCCTAAAGATCCTGGGGTTGCTGAATACGGAGGAGGCATCCAACCAAGCATCCACGAAAGGGAAAGAGACGGAGCGTAATACATCCTTTCGTTGGTGCACAATATCAAAAGGACGACAGTCAAAATCTTAATGCGACAGCTATAGTAGGGGAGGAGGTGATGGAGACCACAATGGTGCACAGACTTAGCGCCCTAAGGAGAGAACCGGAAGGATGATCGAAATAGCCAGGGGGCAATGACCCCGGCCCCATGGCTTCAATTTGCTTCAACTGTTCACAGAATCTATTAAGACACTGTAAGGACATGCTACATCATATAAGCCTAAAAGACAGCCGGTGCGGCGGGCCTAGACCAAGGCGCCTGCCAACATGCCCTTAACTCTGAGCAACTTCATCGCTGGGGGCTCTCGGGCCCCACATCACAGGTTTAGTTCTGTTATTTGTTTCAAATGTTCGAGGGAGGGGTTAACACACTGGGGAAAGTGGTGGACCCACAGGGGAAGTAGGCAATCCACACAACAGTTCCACAATCGGAGGTGGAACGGTGAGGGGTTGAAGGTGGAAGACATGGAAAACAGGGGGGGGGGGGAGTGATGGGGCGATCAAACCAAAGGGGCCGGTCTTAAAGATGGAGACAGGACACGATACAGGATGATTACTATAGCTTCGGGGAATGTGAAAGGCCTGAACTCTCCTCTCAAATGCCACAAAATCTGGAAGTACTATATATACATATAGTGGCACTCCAAGAAACACATTTAAACCGGACGGAGGAGCTCAGGCTCCGGCAAAAAAGCTATTCCCTAATATATAGATCATCCGTGGGAACACAACAGAAAGGGGTGGCGTTACTGTTCCACAACACCACAAAATTCCAACCAGAAGGCATAAAGATGGATAGAGAGGGAAGAGTGATAATGGTAATGGGGAAACTGAGTGGGAGACTGTGTACATTTATTTCGGCATATGCACCTAACACTGGACAGGACAGAGGCCTGCTAAACATGATGGGGGGGATTCGCTGAAGGTCCGATAATTCTCATGAGGGACTTCAATCTCACCTGGCAGTCAGAAGTAGATAGTACCTCCCCCCCCCCCCACAGATCCTCCACGGGACGCATCTCCAAAGGCATAAAACAGACCTTTCAGACTCTGGGCCTCCAGGACGCCTGGAGGTCTATATCCCACCACAAAGGACCATACTTTTTTCTCACAGATACATCAAACATACTCACGTTTAGATTATGTATTTATTAGCAAAGGCCTACTGGGGTCCCTACAGGCTGCGAAGATCCACCAATCACTATCTCAGATCACAGCTCCATCTCAATATGTCTGAATTGGGGTTGCGCTGTGCCAGGCCCGCCGAGATGGTTCTTCCCGTCTTCTTAACATGGGATAGAGTACTTCGAGATGATTTGCAAACGGCAATTAAATAATTATTTTAATTGAACCAGCCACACGCAACTACTCACTTGAACAATTGGGACGCCTTCAAGGCGATACTGAGGGGCAAATGCATCAAACTCAAAACCGCATTGAACAAGCAAAGAGCAAAAGAGCGCGCTGTGCTAGTAATGGAATTGGGATTAGTAGAAAGGGAACATAAAAAGACGCCCACTCGGGTCCTACAGCATAAACTAAGTGCATTAAAGAGGAAAATCAATGCGATATACACCAATAGAGCGGAATATACCCTCATGCGGTTGCGCCATATTTCTTATGCTCAGGGGAACAAAGTGGGCTCCCACTTGGCAAGACAGCTCTGAGAAAAAAGGGAAAATGAATACATAGGGGGATCTGTGACGGAGAGGGGAACATAGAACACTCAGATAAGGGTAAAGCTAACATATTTGGGACCTTCTATAAAGAGCTATACCAGGCAATGTCCACAGACCCTGCTGCCTAACAAAATTACTTGGAATTGCTCACTCTTCCCCAGATCCCACCTGCCTGGAATGAACAGCTAAATGCTCCTATCACTGACAAAGAGGTGGGGCAAGCAATTGCGGTGTTAAAACCACATAAATCCCCAGGGCCGGATGGGGTGATGGCAAACTTTTACGGAACCTATTCGTCAGAGATCACTCCTCATCTAACCGCCATCTTTAATGCGATGGCAGAGGGGCCAATGGTGACAGCCTCAATGGCGGAAGCCATAACAGTGATTCAAAAGGCAGGGAAGAACCCACAGAACTGTGCCTCTTACAGGTCAATTGCTCTGTTAAACCTGGGTGCCAAACTATACTTGGCAATATTGGCAGCTAGACTGGAGAGCCTGATGCCAGATCTAATCCACCCGGATCAATCGGGCTTTATAAAGGGGAGGCAAACCCTTGACAATATCCTTAGGATGCTACATCTGATAGAAAAAGTCTCTAAACACAAAACTCCAGCTATCCTGGTGGGGTTAGACGCGGAAAAAGCCTTCGACAGGGTGGATTGGTCATTTCTTTTTCGCACACTGGAAAGCTTCAGATTTGGGTGATCCTTTATTAATATGATTAAGGGGAACTACGCACAACCCCGTTCAAGAGTGCAGGTTAATGGGGTAAGCTCACTGGCGTTCGCTCTCGGCAGGTGGGACGAGGCAGGGGTGCCCGCTGTCCCCCCTGTTGGTTGCTCTACGCATAGAACCCTTAGCAGCACAAATTCGTGCAACTCCAGAGATCCAGGGGATAAGATTGGGCGGTGAGGAACACAAGCTGTCACTGTTTGCGGATGACATTCTGATGACACTTACCTCCCCCCAATCCTCGCTGCAGGCTCTTCAGGATGAATTGAAGAAGTTTGAAAGTGTAACAGGTTTCTGAGTAAACCCAGCCAAATCATCCATTTTGAATCTCACTTTGCCAGAAGGGGAGATGACTCTTTTACGAGGGGAAACTCCATTCCACTGGGCCAAGCACACTCAAGTATTTGGGGATCCAGATCACACCACAACTTGAGGGATTATTCAGAGCAAACTGTCCCCGGTCCAACTTCAGCTACAACAGGACCTCAAATGCCTGAAACCACTATATATCGCTTGGCTAGGGCGTATACACGCGATAAAAATGACAGTATTACACAAACTTCTCTATTTGTTCCAGGCCCTTCCGATTGACCTAGAAAGTGACTTCCAAAAAGGCAGGGCACGTCTCTCTTTTCACACATTAAGGTGCCCAAAGTGCGAGGGAGGGTTGGCTCTCCCGTACTTTGGCCTCTATTATAAAACAGCGCAACTGAGGGTAATTGCAGACTGGTCAATGAGGGAATCAGACAAACATTGGTTGCACATGGATCAGGCAATAGTAGGGAAGACGATTTGGGATGTGCTCTGGAAGCACAAGAAGGATAGACCTCTGAATGCTTACTTAAGCACAACTACACGGACCACTCTCAAGCTATGGGACGACGTTACTAAAGGGCTGGGCTGGACGACGTTTCCTTCTCCCTACACCCGATTCATTTTAACCCGGAGTTCTCCCCAGCAATGCGGGCGGGACCATTTGATGCCTGGAGGGAGGGGGGCTGTCTGATGCTTTCGGATCTTTTTCATAATTACAATATACTTACATTCGAACACTGCCAGAGGAAGTTTCACTTCACACCCAGCGAGCACTTCCATTATCTCCAGCTTAAACACTGGGTCCTTCACCCACAAGTAAGGGAGGCAGCCACGCAAGACCCAACACCGGTAGAGACCTTCGTATGGAGGGTGAGTTCCATGAAAGGGGTGATCTCCTTCCTGTATGGCCTCCTGCTATCTACACTACAAGCCCAGAGACCTCGCTACATCAACCTTTGGGAAAACATTGTGGGGAGAGGATTTTCTGAGGGAGAATGGAAACACTTATGGTCAGACATTGCCAAGAACAATCACTCACTAGATCTAAGGGAAGCCCACTATACGACCCTCTTCGATTGGTATCTTTATCCCACCAAACTCCAGATTCCAGAGACCTCTGATCTATGCTGGAGGGGATGCGGCATACTCGGGGACTTCCACAACATCTGGTGGGATTGCCCTACTGTTAAACCATTTTGAGAGGTGATCCTAGCACAAATGAAGGATATGTTAGGGTACCCCATCCCAACTACAGCAGAGGCAGTGCTTTTGGGCCTCAGAGACCCGGAGCTGGAATTCCAATCAAAGGCAGACAGGGCTATCATGTGGGTGTGCCTGGGGGCCGCTAAAACCGAAATCGCAGCTGCCTGGAAGAAGAAAGCAGCTCTGGTGCTGGCACAGTGGCACTCCCGTCTATAGAAAATACTCACTATGGAAAGGCTTGCAGATATCTTTAGAGAGGAGTACAAAAACTTTTAATACAAATGGGGTCAGTTAGTGTCATATCTTACACAGGGTGTTCCTCTGGTGGTGTGCCCACCCACGATGAGAGCTTTGCACCCGTTCCAGTTCTAGACCACGACGGGGCCCGCCCACGGGTCTCCAGATACTGATTAAAGCTAGCTGACCTACCACCACACCTACCTATCTTTTAGGACTTACGACTCACTTCCCGAGCTGCACAATATACTCAAAAGGACATAGCGGTTGCTACCGCTTCACTACCACCGTTGTTAGGGGGAGAGTAACAGGGGAAGGGGAGAATAGTTGGGAAGGGGTTATACATTTTTTTTTTTTTTTTAAATGTACAAAATACCCATTTGGACCGGAGGAATTGGAATTGACAAATTGTTTGTGTTAGATATACCCAGGCATAAAGAATGTGTTCTCATTAGATTTCGATGGGATCACGGGGAATGACTATATGATGTAAGGCCTCTACTCACTCTGCTGAATTTCAATAAAGAGTTTTGACAAAAAAAGGTGATGGCTTATTAATCTACACCCTGGATGTCCTCATCAGCTAAGTGGCAATACCTGGAAAGTCCATCAGCATTTGCATGGGCAACCCCAGGTCTGTGTTCCACTGTAAAGTCAATTGCCTGCAGGGAAATTGATCACCTTAACAGCTTGAGACTCTCCCCTCTCATCTGTATGAGCCATCTGAGAGGCCTGTGGTCAGTTTGAATATGAAAGCGAGTCCCAAACAAATATGGTCTCAAATTTTTCAGGGACCAAACCACAGCAAAAGCCTCTCTCAAGGGACCTCTACATCTGCTCTCTGGTAAGAAGTCATCTGCTAATAAAGGCAACTGGCTGATCAAGGCCTTCTTCATTTAACTGTGACAACACTGCACCAATACACTGTTCTGAAGCATCTGTCTGAACCACAAATTCTTTTGTGTAATCAGGGGCCAGCAGCACTGGTGCTAAACACATAGCAGCTTTCAAAGTGTCAAAAGCCTTCTGACACTCTGGAGTCCAATCCACCTTGTTAGGCCTCTTCTTAGACGTCAGTTCTGTTAGGGGCCCCACAATGGTCCCATAATTTTGAACAAACTTTCTATATTACCTAGTCAGTCCAAGGAATGTCCTGACTGGTGCATCGGCCGGCTATTCGAAGGGGCAATGTAGGATACCAGTGGGATCTCTAACTGACGTGTGACAACAGGAGAGGCCCACCCCAAACAGACTATGCCGCAATTAGCTAAGCAGTACTAGGTTTTTCCACCTAATGATGCCAGTGGAGAGCTAGGTTCTCTCTTCATTTGTTATATCTATGCATACTCTGTACTTACTACTTGCAGTGTAGGGATACATAGACACAGCCCTAATGAATGCCTTAGACCCATGGCTAGTAAGAGGCAGAAGGATGTTGGCATGAAATTTATTCATATGCAGTGACGCATATAGGTCAATATACAAGTTATGCCTCCTATATTTACCTGTTGGTAATTTTTTAATAAACCTAGGATACCACCAGAATAAAGGACACTTTAGTTGTTTATCTTAAGGTTTTTTAACTAACAAACTAGACCTAATCACTGTCCAGAGAAAAAAAGAAATATCTAAGAACTCCCTCAGGTCAGCCCCAATCTGAAGTCGAGTCTGCCCTGTTAGTTCCAGCTTACAAGGGTGGGACAAGGTGGAAAAGGATGAAGCATGTGAAGAATTCTTGGAATTGCCTAGAGATTGGGTATATTGTAGGTAGCATGAGATATGAACCAATCCAGGTCCTTCATAAAGACTCGCTAAAAAGCCAAGCAGGCAGGTAGTGGAGCCCAGAGGGTATCACACTAATTTGTGTGTGTATACTTAGAAAATTATTCCCATGCTCAACCCTTGGTAGCTTGGCTGCGAGCAGGCAGGCTTAACTTCAATGACAGGTATGTAAAGCATTTAAAAACACCAATTCAGTAAGCAATTAAGACACAACTCACAATAAAAATCCAACATCAATTTATAAAAATAGAAAATATTTTTATCTTTACAATGACACCAAAAGGAAACAATTCAATGTAGGGAACCGGAAATATGAATTTAAAAACATTTAGCACTATATAGAACATAGAAACCTATAGCGCCTATTGGGACATCTGGTCATGCTAGACCGGGACAAATTCAAAGTTTCAGGCTGTTCACGATGGAGCCCTGCACAGCTACCCCTCACAGTAGGTCTTGGTCAAAGTTTTTACCTTCTGGCTTACAAACGTTTCTGGAGCTTTTCTTCCCAGGGTCCCTCGAAACACTCAGCCAGTCCGGATTCGGTGAGGGTTCAAAGGCTTGCCTTGCAACGAGCTCCCGGTCAAACCTATGGAAGTCAGACCTCCAGAGCTTTCCAGCAGGACGAACCAGAGATCCAGGCCAGATCACGGTTGAAGGTGGGCGGCTTGACTCTCAGGGTTGGTCCCGGTCACGTCCTCTATGTTCGGACTTAGAACATTTTAGGGAGTTTTTTCTCACATGGTCCCTTGATGCTCTTCACTAGGCCAGATTCTGTGAGGGTTTACATGCTTGGGTTTCAATGAGCTCCTGGTCAAACACTGGAAGTTGGACCACCGGAGCTTTTCAGTGGGATAAACCTGGACGGCTGACCGGCTCGGGGTTGAGGGTCGCCGACTTGGCTGGCCAGGTTGAGTCGGTCTATAAATGGAGCTTACTGAAGTTCCTTTGAGGGTCCCAAAGTGTCCAAAACTTACTTCAAGGGCCTGAAAGCTCCAACATGGTCCTTGAAAGTTTGGGACTTCAATTCATACAATCCTCTTGGCCAAAACCCTTACAAATCCACTGGTAGTACTCCAGGCTGGGGATTCTTGGTGGTGATGGTCCAGGTGAGCTCTGTTAACCCGTAGCTTGCAGGGAGTCCACTCTTTAGCCCTTTTGAAGCAGGTTTGATCCACAGGGCTGTAGTTCCAGATTGTGCAGCAGGCACAGTCAGTCAGAGTGCAGGGCATGGTTGGTGCAAATCAAACATTCAGCATGGACCTTCTTCTGTGGTTTCAAGCAGCAGATCTGAGTGGCACTGCCCCTCTCAGATACTTATTCAGTGTTTTCGGTGGGGGTCACACAGGAGGGCACTACTGTCCAATGAGGTGTAGGACATCCCAGAGCATGACCATTTCCTGCAAAGTGTGGCGCTATGATCTACTAGAAACCACTATTTTTCCAAAATTCAATATGGCTGAATTCTCAGCAGAGAGGTAAGAGCTAACTAAACCAGCCTCCCATGATAACTCATCTCCATAGTCTCCCTCCCCCTGGATCTGCACATGCCTTCCTTAAGCCTGCCATCTGGCTGGGTTCAAAGAGTAGGGATGTAACTTAAACTGGTTTCTCCTGCCTGTCTCCTCCTTCTATTCAAGATTTTTGTTTACAACCCCTCCCCTTGGCTCTGGCATTTCTATGTAGCAGAAACATGCCTTCACAGAATGGCTCCTTCACCCCAGGGGTAACTTATCACCTCATCAAAGCAGCCCGGCTAATCCACTTAACTGACCAATCAGGACAGAGCACTAGAAGGCTGAATATTGGCTTACTGACAAGAAAGTCTTATAACTTCTTGTCTGTACATTTTAGAATACATTTAACAATAGTATATTGTTGGATCTATCAATACCATTCTAGTGAGTCCTTGAATGATCTTTTTGGATTCTCCTGGAGGGAATTATTGAAGAATAACTTACCATGTTAACCTATGTGGATGGGGAAAATGACTTGGGACAATTTTTCCAACACCAGGGCTTATAAACCACCTTTCATAAGGATCCTACCTATATCTACAGGACCCCACAGCCCTGGGATACATAGGGCAGACTTTAGGCGTGCTGAATATGTAAAAAGATTGCAGAACCTCACTCCACAGTGCTCCTAGCACAAAAGTTGATTTTGGGAAGCACTTTACTACAATGTGGGAAGTGAAATATGCAATTTCACTAAACCCAAGGGATATAAAACTTATTTTCTAAGTGTCCTCCTCATAAATACCGGACCTAGCCCACAAGTGGGACACCTAGGGGAGGCCCTGGGGGTACCTAATATGCCAAATCATTGTGGTTTATTAATTTTTAAGTGCCCCAAACACCAAAGTCGAGTTTGGGTACAATTTGCATTTTAAAAGCAGTCCTGCAACACAGTGCTGCTTTTAAACTGACCTCAGGCCTCAGCAGTGCGCAAGTGCAGAAAAGGCTGCTGGCCTCTAAACTGCCAGGCTCTATTATATATTAGGGACTTAAAGGTAGTTTTGATCTCTGTGCCCGATTATGTACTAAGGTCTTATAGAGGAAGTCATGCCAATCATAGGGGTACCCTAACCCATAGTGTACCCTAGTGTATGTAAGTGTTTTCACTGTATTCTATGTTTGACTTCAGCATAGCACTGGCCCTGGTTAAGCAGAGCCCAGCCCCAGTCAGAGTCAGTTACCACCAGTACCAATCAGCAAAAAAAATGGGGATGCCCAGGGCACAAGCATGACTTTGCAACAGTCCTGTTCAAGGGCCATTTGGTTTTTAGGCACTACATTCCTAGCAAGAGGGCACGTTATGGAATTAACATGTACATGTTGTCTGAGAGTAGTACATGATATGTCTATAATTTCCAGGTGTACACTGGTAGGGATTCCTCTATTGAGCCCCCCTGGTTGTCCGTCTACTTTCGGAGTTAGTGAGAAAATTGTGTGGGAACTTGGTAGAGGGCAGTTTAACAAAGGTCACCATTTGTACCTAGATAACCTCTACACTGGTGTGCAATTGTTTAGGGAATTCTTCAAAGTGGACACTGTTGCTTGTGACACAATTCGCTCTAACCGTAAAGGTTATGGAAAGGAGCAGGTTTGTAAAATTAAAAAAAAAACTTGAGAGGGGACAGTGCAGTGCCTTGAGTAGTGATGAACGGCTAGCTGTCAAATTTGCAGACAGAGGAATATCTACATGCGGACTACCATCCATAATGAAAGTAATTCTCCTGTGACTGTTTGGGGTCAGGTTGCTCAAGTGCGCAAACCTGTGTGCATTTTAGACTACAATAAGCACGTGTGTGGTGTAGATAGAGTAGATCAGAGGTTGGACCCTTACACAGCTGTTAGTAGGGCTTACATTTGGTATAAGAAGTTGGCTATCCATTTCTTCAATTTAGCAACCTTCAATGCCTTTGTTGTGTTCAAGGATTGTTCTCCAGAGTCAAAGATTACTATTGTTCAGTTTTAGGAGTCTGTGATAGGCAGCCTTGTTGTTGTGGAACAGGCAAGTGTTCCTAGAGTTGGAGAGGTAGAGGATGTGGCTAGATCGAAAGATCGGCACTTTCCTGATTACATTCCTCCCATGCCCAAAAAAAACAATCCCTGTAAGAGATGCAGAGTCTGTATGCAAAGAGACATGCAGAAGGAGAGTCGTATGCACTGGCCTGATAGTCCTTCTAAGCCTGATTTGTGTGGCCCGACATGTTTTAGATGATATCACACACACAAGGTTTTGGGAGCAACCATGAGTGTAAGAGTGCACTGCCTGGTCTGTATTGTTTTATGTTTTTTGTTCAGTTTTACGGTTGGTATTAGTGTGATGTATTTAGTTAGAGCTGTTGTGTTTTGTATCTACTGCCAATTGGTTTGCGTATTCTTTCTTGTTTAAAAAAATGTGATGGCGATCTGCATAGACTGGCGCTTGACTGGCGGTGTTCATGGACTGGAAAATGGCTGGCAGTGTGCATGGATTGGTGCTTGGCTGGCAGTGTGTGTGGACTGGTGTTTGACTGGCAGTGTGCGTGGACTGGCACTTGGCTGGCATTGTGCGTGGACTGGCACTTGGCTGGCAGTGTGCGTGGATTGGTGCTTGACTGGCAGTGTGCGTGGACTGGTGCTTGACTGGCAGTGTGCGTGGACTGGTGCTTGACTGGCAGTGTGCGTGGACTGGTGCCTGACTGGCCGTGTGCATGGACTGGTGCTTGGCTGGCAATGTGCGTGGACTGGCACGGTGTGTGTGAACTGGCCTTTGCCTGGTGGTGTGCATGGACTGGGTTTAGCTGGCGGTGTGTGAGTAGTGACTTGCTGCTGGTCATTACACACACACTGCTAGCCAAGCGCCACTGCACACACTACATCAACCACCAGCCGGTGTGATTGCCGTGTCAGTCATGTGGGCGTATGAAAGTGATTTGCCCTTGAATGGCACTGTCTGTTAATGCAAGTGTTGTAATGTGCTGGGTCTGTGGCTGGTGGTGTGAATAGTCTTGTGTGTGTCACGTATGAAAGGTGTGTGAATGGCCTGTAAAGAGGTTGGTGCCTAGATGCGGCTATACACCTCACGAGCTGTGAGTAATTAGATCAGTTGTGGGAACTTTCAGTTAGTAACAGTGTGTTCCTTTTTTATGAAATGTCTTGTTAATAAAATATACAATTTGAACCTTTCACTCACCCTCGCCAAATCCAACCAGTAGATGTGTGTACTTGATGAACCGATGGATGAGCAGTAATATTTGGCTTTTCGGTCTTTCTCTGCCAAGGTGTACATTCTCGCAAGGGAAAATGCCATGTAAAACCTTTAAAATGTGACTAAAATCACACATTTTCCTTGCATAACTATGCCATATTCTTCTAGAATCAGACAAAAAATAAATTTCCTACCACCCAGTGTTCCCCCAGGTATTCCGATCAAAATGGTACTTCGCTTGTGTGGGTGGGCCAAGTGCCTGTGACAGGGAAGGGCCTAAAACATTGTGGAGACATCAAAATTATCGATCACAAAAGGACCTGGTTTTGCAAGCGGGTCACCTGTGTCTTTGGTCCTGGGCTCTGCGGCCATCTGGGGAAACCTACCAAACCCAAATTTAGCTAAAATAAATATCACGTTTTCCTCACATTTCTGTGTAGGAAAGTTGTGGGTTCACCGGGCCAGATTTCCCTACGTGCCGGCTGAGCTAGGGTCCAAAATCCACAGCTAGGCACATTGCCAAAAAAAAGGGTCCGTTTTCAGTGAAAAAATGTGATGTGTCCAAGTTGCGTTTTGGGCCATTTCCTGTCCCGGGCACTAGGCCTCCCCACATAAGTGAGGCACCATTATCGGGAGACTTAGGGGAACACGGAATAGTAGAACAATACTTATTACCAATTGACTTTCTATGCAATTCTGCCTTCCAAATGTAAAACAGTGTGTAAAAAACAAGTCATTTTCAAAAATGCCCTCTAATTCACATGCTAGTATGGATACCCACAAATTCGGAGATGTGCATATAACCACAGCTTATAAACTCCATGTGCTGTTTCCATTTCAGAAATACAGAGGATTCATTGATACCTATTTTTCACTCTCTATATTTTACCGAATGAATTTAGGTAAACCCGGTACACAATGAAAATCATTGCAAGGAGCAGCTCAGTTATTGGCTCCGGGTGCCTCGGGTTCTTGGTGAACCTAAAAGTCCTATATATTCCTAGAAGGGTCCAGCGGACATAATGGTATATTGCTTTAAAAATCTGCCATACTTAAAAGAAATTACAAGTGAAAACATAGGCACAAATGGCCGTTTCTTTAACTCAAGTTCAAATTTTTTTTTCCAACTGTTACTTTCTATTAGAAAACCTTGAGGGATCTACACAAATGACCTCTTGCTGAATTAAGAATTTTGTTTACTTTTCAAAAATGTATAGCTTTCCAGGACCCATTATTGGTTTCACACCTATTTTCACCACTAACTGGAAGGAGGTTGAAAGCACAAAAACTAGGAAAAACAGACTATGTCCCACTAAAATGCCAAAACTGTGTAAAATGTAGTTTTTCTGACAAAAGTCTGCCATTTCCAGAAAGCTGAGTAGATAGCAATTTCGGCACTACAAAGCCTTCATTGATAACATTTGCAGGGAAAAAAACAGACGCTTTCTTCTGCAGCACTTTTATCATTTTCCCCCAAAACCAAAATGTTGTTATATTTTGGCTAATTTCTTGGTCCCCTCCAGGGTAAACCACAAACCCTGGTACCTTTAGAATCCCCAGGATAAAAAAAGAAAAGAAGGCAAAATTGGTGTGGATACCTTATGTGGACAAAAGGTTACGGGGGACTAAGCGTGAGCTACTCCAAATAGAAAAAATAAGCTTAGCACGGGGAGGGAGGCCTATCAACGAAGGGGTTAAACATCACCATTTTTGACCATTTTGAGAAAGTTCCTAAGGTCAGAGGTCCACGATTTTCATCCAAAAAAGATTTTTTGGCATGTACAAAAATATTAATCCACATGTTGTTTGTATCGCACCTTATGTTAAATAACTACTATTTAAGGCCGCAGAGTGACCAAATATGCCATTTTTATACACTTTTCCACCTACTGAGAAGCTTGTGTTTTGAATGATTTCGAACATGAGAATGACTCTTAACATTCTTAATTTAGTTCCAAAAGTAATGATTCACATCCAACAGTCATCTACAGTCAAAAGATTAAACAATTGAAAAATCACAATTTCTGACCATTTAAAAAAGTCTTCGATTTTCAATAAAAAAAAGATTTTTGGGCATGTACAAAAAATGATTCCAAATGTCATTTGTATCGCGCCTCATGTCGAGTAACTACTTTTTAAGGCCTCAGAGTGACCAAATATGCCATTTGTATACACGGTTCCTCCTACTCGTAAGCTTGTGTTTTGACCAATTTTGAGCATTAAAATGACTTAAGAAACTTATTCTAGTTCCAAAATTGATGATTCAAACTCAACAGTCAGACAGTCAAAAGATTAAACATACAAAAAAAAAAAAAATCACAATTTCTACCATTTTGAGAACGTCCCTAAGGTCCGGTGATTGATTTTCATAAAAAAATAGATTTTTCGGCACGTACAAAAAATGATTCCAAATTTAATTTGTATCGTGCCTCATGTTGCATAACTACTTTTTAAGGCATCAGAGTGACCAAATATGTCCTTTTCTTCTACTTTTTCTCCTACTCAGAAGCTTCTGTTATACCCGATTTCAAGCATGACAATGACTCTAAACACACTTATTTTAGCTCCAAAAGCGATGATTCACATCCAACAGTGATATACAATCAAAAGAATAAACATACCAAAAAACACTATTTCTGACCATTTTGAGAAAGTTCCTAAGGTCCGGGATCATCGATTTTCATGAAAACAATTATTTTTTGGCATGTATTAAAAAGATTCCAAATGTCATTTGTATCGCACTTCATGTTGAATAACTACTTTTTAAGGCCTCAGAGTGACCAAATCTGCCATTTTCATACACTTTTCCTCCTACTCAGAGGCTTGTTTTGCCCAATTTCGAGCATGAAAATAACTCTAAACACTTATTTTAGTTTCAAAAGTGATGATTCACATCCAACATGTACACTCAAAAGATTAAACATTTGAAACATCATCATTAGTGGCCATTTTGAGAAATTTCTTCAGGTCCGGGGTCATCGATTTACATATTGGCATGTACAAAAACTGATTCCATATGCCGTTTGTATCGCGCCTCATGGTTAATAACCACTTTTTAAGGTCTCACAGTGAGGAAATATGCCATTTTTATAGACTTCTCCTCCTACTCAGAAGCTTGTGTTTTTGCCCGATTTCGAGCATGATAATTACTTTAAACACATTTGTTTTAGTTCCAAAAGTGATAATTCACATTCAACAGTCTTTTACAGTCAAAAGATTAAAAATGTGAAAAATCACCATTTCTGACCAATTTGTGAAAGTTCCTAAAGTCCGGGGTCACTGATTTTCATCAAAAAGTGGACTTTGTGGCATGTACAGAAAAGGATTCCAAATGTCATTTGTACCGCACCTCAGGTTGAGTAAATATCCATATGGACAGGTTCCTAAAAGGTACGATGACTCAAAGAACAGCACCAATTCGAAATTATCCTGTGCATCAAAGCACAAAAATTGCTTAAGGAGTTAAAGCACAGGTTATGAGCACTGTAGTCACAAATCTGAAGTCAGCAAATGTCTTAGCTAATTAAACTTTTAATGCTTGTGAGCTTGATTTAAATCTCAGCAAAAGTCTCAGCTGGTTCAGCTTTTCATCTTTCGGAGTTCAATAGAAAAGACAACTAAATTAAGTAAAAGCACAGGAACTTCTTAAGGCACAAAAAACTAGGTTTTACTATGTAGGGAAACACACCAAGAGTTGGTCTTAAATATATACTCCATGGGCCAAATCATAAAAGATATGGAGATCAATATTATCACTGTGAATGTACAAAGTTGTGCTTTTGGCTGCTATTTATCCTTGATTACATAATCCTTTTCATGCAGTCATTAACCCTTTAGCTTCTAAGGGCTTTTTCACCCAGAGTACTCAGCACTTTTTTTATGTTTGGGTTCCTTGGCACTTCATAACTTTATCCACAAAAGGGATCCAGGCCAAATGTTCTTTTTTCCCCCACATGTTGGGGATTCTAAAGGTATCCATGGTTTGTGGCTTCCCCCAGAAAGAACCTCAAAAATAATCAAAACAGAGCAACATTTTGGTTTTAGTAGGAAAAATAAAATAGGAAAGAAATTCTGTACAGTAGGTTTATTTTTCCCTAACAATGGAATCAACAAAAAGATTTGCTAGGTTTAGGGAACAGAGTTGTATAGGAAAACTACTTTTGTTACCCCAATTTCTGTTTTAAAAAAATAAATAAACTGGCAGTGCACACTTATGTTTTTTTTTTTTCAGTTTCAACCTACTTACAGTTTGTGGTGGAAACAGGTGTGAAACCAATGGGTGAAGCCAGAAAGGTATACAACTCTGAAAACTAGACAGACTTCTATATTCAGCAAGGGGCAATGTGTGTAGATTACATATCTTTTTCCAAGGAACTAACTGTTGAAATAAAAAACATATTGAAAATAAGTAAGAAAAAATACCAATTGGTGACAATGTTCTCATCTGCATTTTTTTTGCCCCAATAGCCAATTTGGAAAACTAACATACCATTAAGTCAGTCAGCCCCTTCTGGTCACAGGAAAATATAGTGTTGCCCAAAAGCATGCGATACTCCGAGACAACAACTGAGCTGCAGCTTCTAATGATATTTCATTCTGTACCGACCATGCAGCAATTTGTATGGTAAAATGTAGTGAATGAAAAAATGGGTACTGAAGGAAACCGATCTATTTTTGAAATAGGCAAAAAAGAAAATGCTACTTACCCAGTATGCATCTGTTCTTGGCATGTAGAGCTGTAGATTCATATGCGTTAGCATAGATCGCCATCTGGTGTTGGGCTTGGATGTTTGCACTTTGTTTTTCTTCGAAGAAGTGTTTGTAGTCACGAGGTAGGTGACTCCTCCTTATGATGATAGTGCACATGCGCATCGACTCCATCCCCAGATTGTTTTCGCCATAAAGGGTGATGATAGAGTTAGTAAGAATAGAAAGAGATGTCCATGTGTGCTGTATCTAAGTAAGATAATACTGCAGCAGATAAAGGTACCCGGGGAGGCGGGTGGGTGCATATGAATCTACAGCTCTACATGCCAAGAACAGATGCATACTGGGTAAGTAGCATTTTCCGTTCGAGGCATACGAGCTGTAGATCATATGCGTTAACATAGACTATACAGCAGTTATTTTCCCAGCGGTGGCTGACCTGTATCTGTTGCAGTACTTTGAAAAAGTGTTCTTAAGACAGCCTGGCCCACACTAGCTTGTTGTTTTGCATGCACATCTACACAGTAGTGTTTTGTGAATGTGTGAGGTGTAGACCAAGTTGCAGCCTTACAGATGTCATCTAAGGGTATATTCCCTAAGAATGCCATAGAAGCCCCTAGTTTGCGTGTGGAATGTGCTCTAGGGGGAATAGTTAATGTGCGTTTGGCTTTAATGTACCATATTTGGATGCATTTAACTATCCACCGTGCAATACCAGTTTTTGAAATGGGATTGCCTTTATGCAGTGGTGAAAAAGCAAAAAAGAGTTGCTTGGTTTTCCTAAAAGAGTTATTTCTTTCAATGTAATAGAGTATTGCTCTTTTGACATCTAGTGTGTGAAGAGCACGTTCTGCCACTGAGTCTGGTTGAGGGAAAAACACTAGTAGTTCAACAGACTGATTGAGGTGAAAGGCAGAAATAACTTTAGGTAAAAATTTTTGATTAGTCCTAAGAACCTCTTTGTTATGATGAATTTGTAAAAATGGTTCTCGTTTGGTTAGTGCCTGGAGTTTACCAACTCTTCTAAGAGATGTGATGGCTATAAGGAAGGCTACTTATCAAGTGAGGAACTGTAGTTCACATGTGTTAGACTTGGCATCTTTTGGCGTGTTTCCCCTGACTTTTTGCTTTCTGACCTCCCGGTTTTGACTCTGTTTTTGCTGGTGTAATGATTCTGCGCACTTTCCTCACTGCTGTCCAGTGGGAAAGTGCAAGTGCTCCTGTATAAAATGTGTTATGGATTGGCGTTTCCATGATTGGCCTATTTGGTTTATGTGTCAGTCCCTTGTAAAGTGCACTACGAGTGCCAGGGCCTATAGACCAAATGCTGTTGGTGGGCTGCAGCACTGGATTGTGCCACCCACGCAAACAGCCCGTAAAGTGTAACTCGGGCCTGCCATTGCAGAGCCTGTGCGCAGCCTGGGGCTGCCATAGTCGACTTGGCAAGTGCGCACACTTGCAAGTCCCTAAACCTTCCCTTTTCTACATGTTAGTCACCCCTAAGGTAGGTCCAAGGTACCCCTGTGGGCAGGGTGCGTTGTATGCGAAAGGTAGGACATGCCCTGGTGTGTGTGGCATGTCCGGATAGTGAATTACAGCCTAGTTCGTTTTTCACTATTGCAAGGCTACCTGTTCCCCATAGGCTAGAACGGGCAGTTTTGATTATTACAGCTTATAATCCTAACTGACCCAGGAACATGGTAGAAATTCGAGTTTAGTATGCCTGGACTCAGAATGATAAAATGCATCTTTTAGTGAAGTTGGTTTTAACATTCTGTGTTTGAAAATACCACTTTTAGAAAGTGGGTATTTTCTTGTCTAACCATCCAAGCCTGCCTCTGCGAGGTTGTGTATTCCTTGTCTGGAGTGTGAGTGACAGGGGCTGGGGGATGCCAGGAGACAGGGTGAGTCAGCACAGGGCTGAATAGCAAGATCTACATGTAGATGGGTGGGAGGAGTTGCACCTGGGCCCTGAATAGGACAGTGCCTTCCCTCCACAATGCTGGCTCCACCTCCTGTGGTGCGTCTGATGTCCCTGGCCTACTCTCTGCAAGAAGGGACGGAGACTTGTCAACAAAGTGCTCCAGAACTGGTTTGGACTAGGCAAAGGCCTCTCTGCCTTCAGAGAACAAAGGAATTTGGGATATAAATATTGGGGCCCTGACCCCATGAATTTAGATCTCTCTGGAATCAAGGAACCTGTCAAGACGAAGAGCTGGAGAGCTGCTAGGAGGAGTACTGCCCCTTTGCTGAGTGACTGCTTTGTTGGGTTGGCCTGCAGTTGCTGCTTCTGTCTTGGGCAGTGAAAGGACTGGACTGAACTTTCTACAAACTTGTGCTGAGTATCTCCAAGGGCCTGAAACCGAGCTGGCCTCCTGTTAAGAAGTCTCAGGGACTGCAAAGACTTCACAAGCCTCTGGGTACCGCTTCTGGAACGCTGTTTCAGTTGCCACAGAGGAAGAGAACTGCAACCGACTCCGTCAACCGAATCCATCCCTGACCGGTGACCTGTTTGCACCGCAGACCGCATCGCTTCGCATCGCAACCCTGGTCTCACCGTAGGCGACGTCCGACGCCGTCAACACCGAGCCGCTGCTTGCACCGTGACCTGTGGGCACCGCAGTTCGCATCGCTTCACTGAACCAGCCGGACCCGACCGACGCGGTCGCTGCAACTGGCTCAACAGTCGTGACCGCATCGCATTTGGGGCACCGCTCGCACGTTTGCGACGCACCGCTCCGACTCGCACCGCTGTCCGACGCCAGCTCCCGCACACCGGCTTGGTCGCCTGCATCGCAACCTGGCAGCACCGCATCGTACACCGTCTTGCCCTGCAGCGCACGCCTTGGACTCACCGACTCCGTCTGCACAACGCTCATCGAGCCGCTGCATGCACCGCATCGAGGGACACCGCACCTTGCATCGCTCCGTCTTGCACCGCAACCGCGACGAACGCCGACCGGCTTGTACACTCCGTACCAGCCACAACGAGAAAGGTACTGTGACCGAGTCTGTTCACGACTCTGCTGGCCCGTAGCGACGCGGTCGGCTGGAACTGTTGGACTCTGTGTAATTCAGCATCGCGGCAGACCCGGACGGGGCTACCGACTGCATCGAACTTTGCTTTTGTGTTATTCCTGCAAAGAAGAAGTTACCTTATCAAGCATTCATTTTTAAAGTATAGTATTGTGGATTTTTGTCGTAATTGGTCTTGTCTTGAGTATATAAAAATATTGGTTATTTTTCTAAACTGGTGTGGTGTCCGTTTGTAGTGCTTACACTGTATTACTGTTGGTTATGTGCAAATGCTTTACACACTGCCTCTAGAATAAGCCTGACTGCTCGTGCCAAGCTACCAAGGGGGTGAGCAGGGGTTATTTTAGGAGTGTAACTCCCTTACCCTGACTAGGAAGAAGGGTCCCTACTTGGACAAAGGTGCAAGCCGTTGCCAACTAGAGATCCCATTTCTAACAACATTTGTGCATAGGTTCAAATGGTGGGCCCATGAGTCTTGTAAGGACAATATTAAGGTTCCAAACTGGAGAGGGTGGAACTCTAGGGGGAATGATTCTTTTGAGCCCTTCCATGAACGCTTTGATAGCGGGCACTCTAAACAAAGACAAGTGTTGTCTGTTTTGTAGGTAAGCGGCTATTGCAGCGAGATGCAATCGTATAGATGTGTATGCTAAGTTACAGCGTTGTAGGTGTAAGATAGCAAATGATGTTTTGAATGGAAGCATCTAGTGGATTGATTTGATTGTTTGTACAGTAAATTACAAATTGTTTCCACTTTGCTGCGTAGCATGCTCTTGTGGTAGGACGTCTAGCCTCTTTAATGACGTTCATACAGTCTGGCGGGAGATTAAGGTAGCCAAACTCTATGATCTCAGGTGCCAGATCGCAAGGTTGAGTTGATTGGGATCTGGATGTCTTATCTCTCCATGGTTCTGAGTGAGAAGCTTGGGTGAGAGGTGTAGTTTTTGATGAGGAACTACCCATAGTTCCAACAGGGTTGTGAACCACGGTTGTCGAGCCCATGTGGGAGCAACCAGGATCATTTTGAGTGAATGCTGTTGGAGCTTCCGAACCACTAATGGAATGAGCGGGAGAGGCGGAAAAGCGTAAGCAAATGTTCCTGACCAGTTCATAAATAGCGCATTGCCTTTGGAAAATGGGTGTGGATACCTGGACGCGAAGTTTGAGCATTTTGCGTTCTGGTGTGTGGCAAACAGATCTATTTCTGGGTAGCCCCACATTTGTAAGAATGGAAGGAGAACTTGAGCATGTAACTCCCATTCGTGGATCTGTTGTCGCTGACGACTGAGCAGATCTGCAATCTGATTGTCTACTCCTGGAAGATGTTCCGCAAGGAGATATATGTTTTGAGGAATGGCCCATCTCCATATGCTTTGAGCTAGACCGGAGAGTTGTAGAGAGTGTGTACCTCCTTGCTTTTGTATATAGTACATTGCTGTCATGTTGTCTGTACGGACTAGGACAGCTTTGTGTAGTAGATGGACTTGAAAGGCTTTTAATGCTAGAAAAATTGCCAGAAGTTCCAGGTGGTTTTTGTAGAACTGTTTTTGTTGTGGAGTCCATAGGCTCTGAATGGTATGATTTTGTAGATGAGCTCCCCAGCCGGTGAGCGATGCGACTGCTGTTAGCACTATCTGTGGAACCGGGTCGAGGAACGGCCTCCCTCTGGAAAGGTTTTGTGTGTTCCACCACTGCAGAGAGCGATGGGTATGGCTGTCTACCAACACCAGATCTGTCAATTGGCCTTGAGCATGGTTCCACTGACGTGCCAAGCATTCCTGCAGAGGACGCATTTGGAGTCTTGCATAAGGGACGATTAGAATGCAAGAGGCGATCATTCCAATTAATTGCATGAACACTCGAGCTGGTATTGAGTGTTGAGGTTGAAATGGTGATATTAGACCTTGTATGTTGCGTATCCTGACTGGGTTGGGGTATGCTAGAGCTTTGCAAGTGTCTATTGTAGCTCCTAGATATACTTGTGTGTTGGACAGTTGGAGGTGGGATTTGGTGAGGTTTACTGTGAATCCCAAGCGGTGAAGCAACTGAATTGTTTTGCGGGTGTGTTGAACACAGCTTTGTTGTGATTTGGCTTTTATGAGCCAATCGTCCAGATAAGGAAACACGTGAATGTTGTCTTAAGTGAGCTGCAACTACTGCTAGACACTTGGTGAAAACTCTGGGTGCTGTGGTTACCACAAACGGGAGGACTTTGAACTGGTAGTGTTGACCGTCCACCACGAACCTGAGATATTTCTTGTGAGCGGGGTGAATGGGAATGTGGAAGTAGGCGTCCTTTAAATCCAAAGTGGAAAGAAAGTCGCCTTGCTGAATCAATGGGAGCACCTGTTGGAGGGTGACCATGTGGAAATGATCGGATTGAATATAGAGATTTAGCTGTCTGAGGTCCAGTATTGGTCTGAGCGCCGTCCTTTTTTGGAATTAGAAAATTGAGTGAGTAAACCCCTGTGCCCTGATGAGCCAAGGGGACTGGTTCTATTGCATGTTTTTGTAACAGGGAGAGAACTTCTTGTTTTAGGAGGGTGAGATGTTCTGAGGACATCGCATGATGTTTGGGAGGAATGGTTGGTGGAGTAGAGGTAAGTTCCAGGCAATAACCATATTGGATAATTGGTCTTACCCACTTGTCTGTTGTGATGGAATTCCAGACAGGTAGGAACTGTGAGAGACGTCCCCCGACAGGAGTGGAATGATCGGGGGTAGTGGAGGAAAGTCACTGTTTGGTGGCAGGGGAAGTGCGGGTGGAGTTACCTCTGCCTCTTTTGTTATTTCCTCTGTATCCTCCCCGAAAATATCCTCTGGATGAGGAAGATTAATTGGGGCTTTTATAGGACGAGGAGGTGTTTTCTGATGCAGTTGTCTTTGAGCCACCCCTATAAAAGGAGCGACGAAAGGAGCCCCTATTAGAAGGTAGTTGTAAGGCTCCCATGGACTTAGCAGTCTCTGTGTCTTTTTTCATTTTTTCTAATGAAGAATCGACTGAGGGGCCAAAAAGATGTTCCTGATCAAATGGCTGATTAAGTAGTGCTGATTGTACTTCTTGTTTGAATCCTGAGATTCGAAGCCAAGCGTGTCGGCGTAACAAAATGCTGGTGTTAATGGCATGCGAGGCTGTATCAGGTGCATCGAGGGCACATTTGATGGAAGTGTTTGTAATGAGCTTACCCTCTTGAATGAGGTCGTGAGCTTTAGCCTTGCATTGGTCTGGTAAGTGCTGCATCAGTTTTTCTAGCTCGTTATAGTGAGCTCTATCATAACGCGCCAGGAGAGCTTGTGCATTGGCAATACGCCAATGATTCGCAGCTTGAGATGCGATTCTCTTGCCTGATGCGTCTATAAGTTTGGACTCCTTGTCAGGAGGAGGGGCGTCACCTGTTTGAGAATTTGCTCTTTTTCGTGCATTTGAAACAACAAGAGAATCTAAAGGTACCTGACCCCTGATGTAAATTGGGTCTGTAGGAGCGGCTTTATATTTTTTGTCTACCCTTGGCGTAAGTATTCTAGCTCTAACAGGGTCTTTGAATACCTCGCGGGCGTGTTTTATCATACCTTTAAGCATGGGCAAAGTATTAGTGGTTTATGGGAGGGAGCGAAAGTTTTTACTAAGAAATCCTCATCCAAGGGAACAGTATGTAGTTCCACCCCATGGTACTGAGCAGCTCTATTAATAACCAATATTGTCATCGGGTGGTGATGGTCTGGAGGGATATAGATCGGGGTCATTAGTATGATCCGGGTCCTTATCATAATCATCCCAGGGGTCTGAGTCCTGTGGAATGTTGTCCTGATTATCCTCCCCATCCCCATCATTATCATCCTGTGGCACAGGTGAGAAACATGGTGGTGGTGAGTTTGCTGGTGAAATTAGTAAATTTGGGTTAAAAGGTGGAGGAGAGGGAGGTATGTAAGGGGGAGAGGGGTTAGTACCCATGTCTCTTTTCTTAAGAGGTATACGGTAGTCTTCAGGGAGATCCAGCTTCCGTTTTTTAGGAAGAGTTGCTCGAAGTTTTCCAGTTTCAGGGTCAATATGCAACTGTTTTTGTTTCGGATTCAAAGTTTCCTGTGGAGGAAGTTCTTTGGATGGAGTCTGTTTATATTCCGAAGGTTTAAGAGGGCTTCCATGCTTTTTAGGTTCGGTGCGGGATGTTTCGGCTCCGAAGGCTTGACTTTTCCCTGTTCGGATCTGAAGGCTTTTCTTTAGCTGGTTTCGGCTCCGAAGTTTTCTGTTTAACTGGTTTGGGCTCCGATGCTTTCGGTTTAGCCGGTGTCGGTTCCGAAGCTTTTGGTTTCGGTGGTATGGGCTCCGAAGCCTTTGTTTATGCAAATCTTTCGGTGCCGAAGATGTCTTCGGTGCTGACAGCGGAGCGTCAGGCTTAATCTTGTGTTTCGGTGCCGAAGATGTGGGTTCGGCACCTGCATGGGGTCGGCTCGATCCCGAGCAGGAAGACTTGTCTTTATGTTTCATAGCCGGGCTCGAAGGCGGGGCGTCTGAAATGGCATCACGGTGTTGACCTGAGCCCGAGGGGCGAAGGTGTAACCGGAGTCTTTGGTGTTTTGGTGGGCAGTTGGGGCTCGTTACTCACTGTTCGTTGAGCCGGAGTGATGTTCGAGTACTCTTCCATGTCGGAGTCGTCGGCTTCAGACACAGAGATGTGTTCTTCTTGTTTTTCGGCGTCGGGTTGGAATTCCGACTCTTCTCTGAAGATGTCTGGCACCGGACTAGTGCCGCGTCTCATCTCGTGACGTCGAGCCCGACGGTCACGAATTGTTTTCTTCGATCGGAATGATCGACAGGCCTTGCAGTTGATTTATTCGTGCCTCGGGGATAGGCAGAGGTTACAGACCTCATGCAGGTCCGTGTGTGGGAACTTAGCACCACACCCGGGGCATTTTTTAAATGGAGTCCGTTCCATGGACTGCTGGCGTGGTCGGCGCTGGCAGGCCTCACGGCCCGCGTTGAAGCACCGATCGAAGTTGTTGGTTTTTACGATACGCGTAGAAAGGGAAACCGCGATCGAAAACAATACCGTCGAGTGGTAAGGATTGCGCGTCAAAAAGGTTCGAAGACGATACCGAACCGGAGCGCCGCAAGACGCATCCGAACCCGATGGCGGAAAAAAACAATCTGGGGATAGAGTCGATGCCCATGCACAATCATCATAAGGAGGAGTCACCTACCTCGTGACTACAAACACTTCTTCGAAGAAAAACAAAGTGCAAACATCTGAGCCCAACACCAGATGGCGATCTATGCTAACGCATATGATCTACAGCTCATATGCATCGAACATATCAAGTTTAGGAAAAGTGGGTATTTGTGCACCTCTCAATCTGGGACCACCCTTCTTTCATGTGAGTCAGAAGACAATTTAAAAACCTGTTCTTTCTTGCAGACTGGCTTCCGTATGGAAGCCAATAAAAGAGAGAAATTCAATTTATAACAACAAATGTTTTACTATTCTGCCTTCCCACCCTTCTCTAGATAAAAATACTACTCCACTTGTATGGGCAGGTGTTGCGCCCACAACACAAAATGTAACAGACTCTTCAGGTCATTAAAAAAAAATGCTGTTCATGGTTTGTGTGTGACATTTGATTGCCATATGTGTGAGACTTTGAGTGTTATTTTATGGTGAGTGTAGTCAAGCAATTTGGTCCATTTGATGAGTGCATGTCCCTAGCACCACCATGTACACACAATCAATCAGGTTTCTTATAAAGCGTGCCTGCTCACCCGTGAGGGTCTCAAGGCGCTGAGAGGGGGGGGGGTCTGCGGTTCAGTCGAAGAGTCAGGTCTTGAGGTCCTTCCTGACTTGAAACAGCATTGGTGATTGCCTGAGGTGCAGAGGCAGGGAGTTCCAGGTCTTCGCAGCAAGGTAGGAAAAGGATCTTCCTCCGGCCGTGGTCTTGCAGATCTGTTGGATGGTGGCCAGGGCCAGTTGGGCGAAGCGGAGATGTCTGGTGGGAGTGTAGAAGGAGAGGTGGTGGTATGCAGGTCTGGCGTTGTGAAGGGCTTTGAAGGCATTTGTGAGGAGTTTGAAGGTAATTCTCTTATTGATAGGTAGCCAGTAAAGGTCTCTCAGGAGGCAGGTAATGTGGCTGCTGCGTGGGATGTTCACGATGAGTCTGGTGGAGGCATTCTGGAGTGCTGCAGTTTCTGGGTGGTGTCGGCGTAGTGCGTTGCCGTAGTCGAGTCTGCTGCTGATGAGCGCATGGGAGACAGTTTTCCTGGACTTTGTGGGGATCCTCTTAAAGGTCTTACGAAGAAGGCGGAGCGTGTGGAAGCAGGCAGACGAAACTGCACTGATTTGGCAGTTTATTGAGAGCGAGGAGTACAGGATGATGCTGAGGTTTCATGTGTAGTCCGTGGGTGTGGGGGGGGGGGGAGGGGAAGTTCCGAGTGGTGCGGGCCACCATGAGTCATCCCAGGTGGACGGGGTGGAGCTCTGGATGAGTACTTCGGTCTTGTCGAGTTAAGCTTGAGGTAGCGGTCTTTCATCCAGGTGGCAACAGCATCATCCCATTGTGGAAGTTGCTCGTGGTGGCTGTGGTTTCGTCTGTGGGGGAGAGAATCAGCTGGGTGTCATCGGCGTAGGAGACGATGTTGAGTACATGGCTTCTGACGATGGGGTATATAAGAGGGTGGGGCTGAGAGAGGATCCCTGAGGCACTCTGCAGCTGATCTCTGTGGGTTCGGAGTCGAATGGCGGAAGTCTGACTCTGTGTTTGGCGGGTGAGGAAGGAACGGATCTGTTCTAGGGCTTTGTCACAGATGCTGCCGTCATACAGTCTGGCGCAAAGGGTGTGTTGGAAGACGGTGTCGAAGGCGGCTGAGTGGTCCAGAAGGGTGAGGGCAGCAGTTACGACTCGGCCGAGGAGGGTGCTGTTGTCGTCTGTAGCGGCGAAGAGAGCATACAAAATGAACCTAAGCGCAGCTAAGTTGTGATTCCTATAATGTGACAAAATGTATTGACTGTAGAGTGGGATGTACCAGCTCTTGCACATAAATGCAATTCACAAGGCTATTTTAAACCATATTTATGTTCATTCACACTAATAAGGCATGTGATCTAATGCAGTGAGGATGTTCTAAACCAGCATTTAATGTAGCCATCTGAAAGGGCTTTACCTTGATACAGTTAATAGGTTATCAATCAGACAGGATCACTGAGAAATGTTGCCATAGTATAAATCTAGCACAGGGTCCCAGAACCTGCACAAACTGCCCTTTTAATCTAGAACACCCTCAGCAAGGACCTCATATAAGACAGAACAAGACTAAGATCAAAATGATTCTTTTGAACTGTAGGTCACTGCCAAAACACATAGCAGAAATCAGTCTGCTACTCTGCGAGGAGCAGCCAGATGTGCTGTTCCTAACGGAAACATGGCTACACAAGGACGCCCATCCGGACATTGTGCAGGTCTTACCCGCAGGATATTCTATCCTTAGGAGGGATAGGAAGGACAGAAAGGGTGGAGGGATTGCAATTATATTGAAGGAAAGTATAAAGGGAAGGGTGGACCCTGATATTCTCGACTGCGAAAGTATGGGTTTTACTCTCACCTTCTCCCCCACCTCTACCCTAACAGGTATCCTGATTTATAGCCCTCCAGGGACAAGCGGGATGTTTATTGACTCCCTTACAAACACGGCAGCAATTATGGCACGCTCAGCCGCAAATTTTATCATTCTGGGGGACCTTAACATTCATTTTGAAGATTCTACTAAGACAGAAGGGCAGAGGGTCACCCAGAACCTACAGACCATTCAGCTATACCAAAAAATCTTCAGCCCCACACACGAAAAAGGCCATATTCTGGATCCGGTATTTTCCAATGCAGACAATTTGGTAACTGATTGCCCATTCCCAGTCCCCTGGTCAGATCATTATATAATCCCTATCTGGTGGATAGTTTCAGACTTAAAGATTAATACCCTTTCCACCAAGAGCTGGGAGCGCAAATGGGCCAATTTGGATCCAGAACATTGGGCTGATATATTAGCAAACACCAACCCCACAGCAGATCCGGATCCCCAGATTGCGTCTAATAATTTTAACAATTGGATCAAGGATTCTCTGGATGCCACTATCCCTCAGAAATGGATCTCGAAGAAATCCAGAGGGAAACGATCTCCATGGTATACACCGGAGATTAGGGAAATTAAACAGAAATGTAAAAAGCTTGAAAGGGCATGGAGGATAGATTATTGCCCCATTAAGAAACTGTCTTACAGAGAGGCGATCAAAAGTATCAAACGGAGATTAAAAAACCCAAGCCTGTTATTATGAGGAGAAAATTAAAGGGTCAGCGAATGCCCCTAAGGAAATTGCAAAGATAGTAAAAACACTCAGCAGGCTCCCTCAGGCAGACTCATCCGCAGACTCATCTCCGTAACGATGTAAAGAGTTGGCAGAATTTTTTAATAATAAGATTTTAGATATTTATAATGCCTTTCCACCCATAACACGAGAAAGCCCACACCAGACCTTGGATACCCCAGTTATTTTGGTGGAGAACAAGGCGGTACTGGAAGATTTCCCACTTCTAGACCCCGCCATACTTGCACAATTATGGAATTCAATTAAATCAGGTTCCCCTGGCGATATAGCCCCAGTGATATCGACTGAAGAAAGTGGGAGAAGTCATTCTACCGGCTCTCCTTAATGTGCTCAATACATTCATCTACTCCTCCCAAGTGCCAAAAACTTGGAAACATGCAATGGTGAAAGCACTTCTTAAAAAGCCTAACCTTAACCCAGAGGTTTGGAGCAACTACCGCCCAGTCTCCCTATTGCCTATGATGAGCAAAATTTTAGAGAAACATATAAATATAACTCTTACGAATTTTCTAGAAGCACATGAGATCTTACACCCTACCCAGACTGGGTTCCGCCCGAAGCATGGGACGGAAACAGCGTTGCTCATGGTAATGGAAGAGGCGCGGCGCTTGCTTGATCAGGGAGGGACGGTGGCGATTATCCTCCTTGATCTAAGCGCAGCGTTCGATACCGTAAATCACAGCACCCTACTGGATAGACTCAAGGAGGTAGGAGTGACAGGTAAAGCCCTGGCTTGGCTCAGATCTTGCTTGGAGGAAAGAACCTTCCAGGTCTTTGATGGCATACACGCCTCAAGTTCAATTCCTCTTGCGTGTGGGGTACCCCAGGGATCCTCGCTGAGCCCGACCCTTTTTAATATATATATTAAACCTTTGGCCGACATAGTCCTCCCCTACGGAGTACAGATTGTGACATACGCGGACGATACGCAGCTTGTTCTAGCCCTCAACCACCCTAAGAAAATTGTAATCGACCTAGAGGCATGTCTGAAGTCGGTTGCCGCCTGGATGGACCAATCCTTTTTAAAACTGAATGGAGAGAAAACGGAGCTAATGATCCTCGGGGATAAACATAATACCCCCACTCCAGTACAATGGCCGAGTCTTTTAGGAGCTCCCCCTAAACCTAAATACAGAATCAAAAGCCTGGGAATCTGGCTTGACTCTGCATTAAATATGGAATATCAAGCAGTTCAAGCCGCGGCTACATGCTATGGCATGCTCAGACAACTTCGAAAAATTCTACCTCTGCTCCCACAAACCGCATGCAGAACTCTGGTACAATCTATGGTGCTTACACGGCTGGACTACTGCAACTCCTTATATTTGGGGGCGCCAAAGACCACCACTAACAAGTTGCAAATAGTACAGAACTGCGCTGCTAGGCTTTTATATAATGTCCCTAGAAATCTGTCAGCCAAACCGGCGCTGATGGCGCTTCATTGGCTGCCTATTACTGAACGTATAAAATTCAAAGCGTTATGTATAGCACATAAATCACTGAGGGGAACCGGCCCCAAAATCCTCAAGAGCATGCTGTCGCTCTACCACCCTTCACGGAATCTGAGATCAGCGGACCAACTGCAAGCCACAGTTCCAAGGATCAAGAGATCTAGAACAGGAGGCCGGATGTTCTCATTCAATGCTTCGGTCTTATGGAACTCGCTCCCCACTAAAATGAGGAAATTGACCCATCATCTACAATTCAGGAAGGAACTGAAAACGTGGCTATTTCAGCACTTGTAGCAAGAGTGAATATTTACAGTGATGGCTTGAGCGCTGGGAGGCCTACGGGTAGCCATGCGCTATATTAAGAAAGTATTAATAATAATAATAATAATAATAACAGCAAAGTCAGAACTGGCAGAAAGCGTAAATCACATAAGAGAAGGCCACTTTGAACCACTGCCTCACCTACAAAGACAAACCCTCCAAAATATAAATAGTGCTCCTCATTCAATGGCATTTTCCACCTTCAGGAATTTCAGATATGCACATTTTATTCATTTACTTAAATTGGACCTGCAAACATCAATATACTGGATTTATTTTGCCACCCATGCACTACAGTCCGCATGTTTTAAACCACCCCGTGTACTCGGCACGAATACTCTTACCAGCAGCCACAACTTAGTTTTGGAACACTCTCAGGTCTGGTTAGGTAAGAGTGCCTCTTCCCAGGGGCTTAAGCATGCTTGCCCATGTGTCAGCAGCACTCTTACAGCTGTTTTGATAAACGGACCTGGCTGCAAGTAGGTGTCACCGTGACAGCTAATTAAAAGAGGAGAGACCTCCACAACAAGGCAGCAAGAAAAAGATATCCCACTTAGCTTTCTCTTTATCTTGTTTGCTTGACAAATTAATTATCGATCATGTGGTGATGCGGGAACCTAACTTAAATTGTGTTACTCTAATGCGTGGTACTTGGCAGGACTGAAAACAGGTAGAGCGGTGGACATCAACAGGTCATCCTGGTCACTAAAGAGGTTATATGCAAATATCCTTAACGAAGGTGACTATTTAATTTGGGAACAAAAAAAAGTAATTCACTCAGTGCGCAGTTTTGTTTATTAGCCAGAGTATGAACCAACACGACTAACTTCTGTTTATAAGAGATTATTCATGGCTGATGAAAAAGAGAAAGGTTTATTTGCTATAAAGTCATCATCTTACAATTATTTTACAGATTTGAATTAGGACATAATTACAGTTTAAACTTTGCCTGCATACAGAAAAGTTATTGTTGCGTCTTGAATCAAATTACAGGATCTCGAATTTATAAGCACATTAATTTAAAACAGTTGAGCTTGCTAATATAAAGAAGGCAATCAAAACATACACTTTGAGGGCATTGGTCTGGAAACAATTCACTCTGCGATCATGCAAAAAGGTTCATCTTTGTAGTTGCAGCAAAGTTAACCCTCTCATTTACAAAACAACTTTAAAACAGTGGGTTTTTAGGCTGCCATTAGTTACATAATTCTTTCCATCAAGCCTTTCTTCTTAAAAAACACCATTCACTCAGTGCACATTTTGTGTAAATGATAAATTTACTGCTGATGTCTATTTACATGTGCAACTTGTAAATTTCCTTTGCTTATCACAATCAGAAGGTTCTACTGCGTTTTCATTTACTGACCTAATAGATACAACTGGGAACTGTGATGGGAAGATATTTCATCTATTTGATTTGGGTATAATCTGCATTTCTACCATTCATGCCGAGAGCTGTCTGGGGTCGAAACGCGACTAAGTGGAAGCACCAATACACAACAATGCAAAGAACACAAACAATAATTCGAATGGACATGACAAAAACAAATGTGAAAAATAATTTAAATATTTACACAGGATTCACTTCCTCCAATTGCTGGCCAACTTCCAAATGACAATATTAGTAACACATCCAACTCCGAAGGCTTTGATGGTTTATCTAGCAAATGAATACGTCTGGCTTGTCAGTGTGATTGCCATCAATCTCTTTTGTTACAAATTCTTTAAAATATATACGGATTTTTCTCTCACCTCATGCTATTGGCTGTTTGGTGCATCATTCTGCCTCAATTGGAGTGCTTATGTTGCAACACATGTAGGGCTGCTTTACCATCTCAGAAATATTCTGAATCATGGATTGAATTTTGTTTATCTCGTAAATGCACTGTATACAAAAAGTATGTTTTTGGGGTTTTTTTCACTGCACAGCTCTTGTAGAAATATTTAGACAGGAGGTCAGATGCAAGCCTCGAATTTTGGCCTCTTCTATAGGAGTGTCTTTAAATGAAGAACCACGGTCAAAACGTATGCACAAGAGAGAGGTAGCACATGAACTAGCAGCTAAATAATATGTAAAAGCTAACCTTAAATGCTCAGTCACCTCATGTATCCCTACTGGAAGTTCTAACTGTGCTACTGAAAAGATTCAAAGCACCATTTAACAAAAAAGGTAATTTTGAGTGAAGGCAAGCTTTTAACTGGGAACTGCATCAATAGCAAAACACATTAACTAGGAAAATAGGCAGCAGTCATGAAAAAAAATTTTTAGGGTCCGAGTAATCAACAAAAACAGATTCGGTTCAAGGCAAATATTTTAAACAATAAATGCCCCAACCATTCTTCAAACACTATGCTTTCGATGGTTTGGTGTTTTCAAGTGGCTCGCCTCTTTTGCAAAATAAACACATTTCCAAGCTTTGAAGCCATCACCTTTACTGCCTAAAACTGAGAAGACACCATGTTGAGTTCAGTTAAGACAAGGTCTTCATCACTTGTAATGTAAACGTGGCTTGAATCGGGTGTTGCATCAAAGGTGAGGGGGGCTATTTTCCAGCAGGCTGTCTGTGATGTAGGAAGTCTGAAGCACGGTCTCGTAGTAAGCTTTCACAGCAAAGTTATTAACTGTCCATCCAACAACTTCGACCCCTCTGGACCTCCACTCTTTGACATAGGCTCTGCAACAAGAGCAAAGAGGATGAATGCTAAAACGAAACAGCATGGCCTTTAATAAATACCAGCATTAACACCAACAATGAGATGCCTTCAGCTTCTTCAAATTTACAATATAGAGTTGTCTTTATTTTTTTTAGGATAGCATGCATGTCCCCTCACGGCCCCCTCGAAACACAATTCCTGCTGAGAAGCAAGAGAAAGACTACCAGATAAATGACACATATTGCTCGTGATTTGCGAACATATGTGCAGGGCAACCCAACAAATGTTTGTGCTGCGTTGCATTTACTTCCTTGTCTTGTGCAACCCCAAACATACGAAGCACTGCATGGCTGTGATGCACATTAAAACCCACATGCTAAATCATTGCACTGGATGATAGCGCACACTCCAACCCTTTCCTAAAAAAGCAACAGGACTTTGGAGAAATCCAGGTGTAGAGCCAGACCAACTGAGGACCAAACATGTCACAAGCTCAGAAGTAGAATATATGAAGATATTTGCCAACTGAGGACCAAACATGTCACAAGCTCAGAAGTAGAATATATGAAGATATTTGCGGTGGGAATCCTCACCTCTTAGTTCAACAAACACAAGGGCAAACTGCGAGATGAAGCACTACACCAGCAAAATAACTCGAGGGGGGAGTCGCCAGAATATGTAACATTAAATAAATAAATAAAACCGTGGGGCATATTAGCAAGGGCTTACTTTTTGCCGCTAAAGCAGCGATTTTTTTATCGCCCTAACAGCAAGCTGTCGCTAACAGGCGTTAGCGACAGCTTTCCGGCGATAGCGGCCGGTTTTCCCATAGCCTTGCATGCCAGCGATAATTATCGCTAATGACATGCAAGGTAGGCGTTCCCAACTAAAAGCGACTGAAAACAGTCGCTAACACAACTTCCCCTTATTAGCAACGCAGGCGAAGCGATAAAAAAACTCACGCTAAGCGCGATTATCGCTAGAATTTAACACCTGCTAAAAACATGACTTACCGGTTTGTTCAATGGGAGGTGGATTGTCAGGCTAAGTCCCCCATGGCGTTAATGCGTGAATATCGCTGGATTTCCAGCGATATTCACGCATTTCGCCACTATCGCTGGATATTTTATCGCATTGGAGATAAACGTTGCTAATAGCGTGTTATCTCCGCGATAAAATCCAGCGATACGCGGCGATAAAAAAAAACGCGCTAAGCGCGGTTTGCGATAATTATCGCAAGTTGTTGATAATATCCCCCTTAGTCTGTCGACTTTCCCCGCCCTTCTGCCCCGCTACACCCCGCTTACTTGCACCGGCCGCGAATGTTTGTTGCTAGCTTTGGAGTTTGAGCTGAATTTAACCAAACCGGTTCTAATGCTTACTTAAGGGATAAAATAAAGCCTTTATTAATAAAACAGTACACCTTGCCTCTATTTCTGTTTAGGCCCAATGTCACTATTACCAATGTTCTCATATTTAGACATCAATTGTTGCAATCCACACTCTTTTGCAAACTTTGCCAATCTACAAACATGTCTTACATATGGATTTCAAGTCAACCCTGGGAGCGTACAACCAGCCGATACGTTTTCAGTTGGTGAAATAGACTTATCAGACGTCAAGTGACAATTCTGAACAGCAGTACAGCCCAAGAAATGAAATTCAGAATATGCTGGTCAGCTTTACACCATTGTGATTGCTCTTTCGGAATAGCTGTAATCATAGAAATGATTTCTTGAAATCCAATCCCCAAATTCTTGAAGCATGACATATAAACCTTTTTACCTTGACTTTGAATTTGGAAAGATTTTGCTCATTTGTGTAGGATTCCAACTATATTATATCAACACCCCATTTGAAAATGGCCAATTCCCCCGAATATTACTGATAAATTGGCACTGTCCCAGCATGAACAAACTATTGCAGATCTTGGCCCACTCGTCTACACACATCTAAAAAGAAACTTTGCAGTTCACTTCGATGGGCCATTCATGTTAGAATCTGACTCACTTGTTTTGGCCATTGTAAAACTAATTTCCATTTCTGTATGCTGTAGCGAAAGCAGATTTCACAAACTAAAGAGTTGCAAATGCAATGTTTCTACTGTGTTTAATAAAACGAGAATGTTTATCTTGACATGAGTGAGACTTTAGGCCTACTCATGTTTTCAGTTTGCACATATTTGATTAACGTGGTTTTTAGGTCGAGCCTGCAGGCAGTGCGCTTGCACTGTTGCTTGGCAACCTCTTGTATCTAAAAATAAATTTTTAAAACAAGGGGCTTTTTAGCATGCCCTTTACTTACCATTCGTTGGCATCATTATAACTCTTCTTTGCTGCTTTCTAATTCAGCAGTGTGTGAGAGGCATCACTTCCTTTTAGTGCTTTACATGAGCACAACTTACATTACACAAGTTCACAATCATTTTTTTTTGGCATGGGGAGATGAAGTGATTTGCACGTAATCACAGGATGTAGAGCTGAGGCTCTCCCTGCTTGTTTTAAATATGAGGGTACAATCTTAGTGTGCAGTACGTATTAAAACTGTGTAGCCTGAGAGTAAGCGTATTTATTTATATATTTAATTCCACCTGTGATCAGAAAAGTTAAGCGCAGTTTCCTACAGCGTGTTATCTGAAGCCAATCAAAGAGTGGAGGTTTGTCTATAAAACTAATTTGCCAGATGCTGCAGTCTCCTCAATCAGTTGAGAAATGCCATTGGCTCTTCAACGAGACCCCTAGTGGGGGCTTCGGCACTGCAAACGGTCATCGAGATGTTACTAAGCCACTAAGAAACTAGCACTGGCAAAGCCAATAGGACTTGCCTATGCAAGATCTATTGGCTTCGTCGAAGATTTTTGCCATGTTTCACAGCAGCAATGGACCTCGCATAGGTGAGATGTATTTGCTTTGCCAATGCTTGTTAGAGTGACACTAACTCATCTTACCCCTCCTACCTGTGCACCGCAGAGCTTAGATGAGACCTTCACTGATTATTTAATAATACAAGTTTCAGTTAGTTCTATGGTCTTGTTTGCACTATAACATTTATAAAATGGAATATTTTGTGTTCCTGGACAGGGCAGAGTTTACAACTATATACCAATGAAGGCTACTTCCTTACCTCCTTAGCTCAACTGAGCTGCTGCTTACATTCTGAATGTGTTATTGCTTGCTGTGTAAGCCTTACACATAAGATTCATTAGGTCAAGTACCATAGGTAATGGGTTTTCTGTTTAATTATTGGATAGTTCAATGATACGTTCTAGGTCAGACCACAGAGACTACACAACTTCTGTCTAAAATGCTATAAAAACCCTTCATTTGGGAAACAAGCCAGATCTTTCTCTGGGCCTCTTAGAGAACAGCCTCCATGCTAGTATACTGATTACTCTGCCTTGTGTTCAACAGTATATGGTGTCGAATGTTATTCAGATTAGGGTTTGGATTCCGCAACCACTGATTTTTACATTTATTTGCATTTTGATATGATTTGACTAACCAATGCCTTTTGCCTTCTGTACTGATTCTTAATTTTTAATAAACCTTTATGGTTTGTACTTTGATCCTGTCTTGTATGGATTTCCTGAGTGGATCTTTTTTGTCCTCTGGGAAATACCATGTTAAATGTAGAGCGCTCATTGGGAAAAAACTCACACACTCACTTATGGATGCTCTTTTATAAGTTGGTGTTTTATCTGCTGCTTTTAGAAGCAACCTCTATCTTTTATTAATTGTATTTATTGATATTATGCCGCTATGTGGTTTCACTTAAGTGAAGGTTACCCTATTTTAGAAGAAATCTCACATTAACAATTTTATTGCCTCGCCTTTATTTAAGAACGATGGGTGGAGCTCAGTGAAAAATATTTTCTAATGTCTTTTAAGCTCGATTTTTATATGTGTATTGTAATGATTTAATTAATCAAACAATAAAGTGTATTATTATCACACATAGCCTCAATCCATCAATCAGTTCTTTTGATGGGGAAAAAAGCGCCGACACCATTATGTTTACTGGGATAATACCTACTCTGATTTGGTAAATATCGCTGACAAGTAGTGAGAAGAAATTAGTATTTTATGCCCCATGGAAATGCAATTTGGAGCTTTATACAATATTTTGCAATAGGTTAGACTTGCTGACCTGTTCCGACAGACATACCAAATGCGTGCAGGGATAGATTATGATCCAAGATAGTCACTGACGTTGTTTGATGACACATATGCATGTCTCATGTGTAGTTCCTTGACACTAACCTTTCTCATGTATTCACAGAATGCCAATTTAGTCTGTGTTTTTGGGAATTGATATTTCAAACGAACAATTCAATCTGGAAAGTGTACCTCACCTAATCACCCCAATATAAAACGTTTATGTTGGAAAAATAAGTTTCCTATCTCTTGTTGGTAAATCGGTATCGATCCTGTACTTATGCTAGAGGGTCACATTTAGCTTAGAAAAGTAAAACGTATCAAAACTTAAGTTAGATAGAAAGCTGCAACACTGGCTAGGTCAAAATATAAAAAATAAAGACAGGAGTTTTATCACTAACTGCTGAAGAAATGACGGTTTTTAACTAATGATTAGATTTTCCACGAGCAATCATAAAACTGTCACACAACTTAAAATTGATTCATACAAATGTATGATAAAGTGGACGTTGCAAAAATATATTTTTTAAAACATTAAAAAATTAAGGAACACCAGACACCAATAGATTTGATATAACAATTCAAAATGTGAGAAATCTTTATATATTTATTGATCTTGGTGAATATCAAGAGAATCCAGCCAATATCAAGTATCATTTGAATAACCTGGATGTAGACTTCAAGTATAAACAAGAAAGTGGTTTGAATTTTAAATTAAAGCACACAAAAGGTGATGGGAGCAATTCTTGCGATAGGTCTAACCAAAGGCAATTACTTGAGGTAACATTCCAACCCATCATTCTTTTGCCCGCTATGACACTTTAGTTTGGACTTGGCTATACGCAAATCAGCCCTGACCATGCTCCAACAGAAACAGTCCAAATTGCCAGGCCAGGTCCTCCATGAGTCAGAACACAAGCAACTGAAGAGCGGTTTAGTTCTGATTTATGCTGGTCAGTCGTGTAGCTTGGCTCTAGTGACACAGTGAGCAAGGGACTCACGTCTGGACATACCCTTGGCCATCCGTGGTCACTGTGAATTTGGCACCAAGCTACACCTGACTGACGAGCCCAATTCAGGGCAAACCCGGTCTTGGGTTGCTTGTGTTCCATTTCAGGATTGTGTCAATCGGTTCGGTTTGGCTTGGCTGGAGCCCTGCCTGCCACTAGCTCGAAGTCGCTGGCTGGGTAGCACTGAAAGTAGCAGCACCGACTGTGTAAGACCAGACTCGGGAGTCACTAAAATGCTGAATACTTTTGAAGGAGTGATAATGGCATCTTCTAAATCATAGCAGAGTTTAATGAAATCATGCCTTTCACTCAACTGCTCTAGAGGTTTCTAACTTAACCATGTATGATGAAGAATGAAAGGTGATGCTCTGCATCACTTTCTATAAAGAATGGGCTCTGAATCCTTTGGTACTCTGGTGGTAGTGTTCTGTGTAAGAGCTTGATTTACTCTACGTTTAAGAATAGCAGTGCTTTCGTGCCTACTCATCTTTTGGTGTGAGAGTTGTCTGTCCTTGGAATAGGCATGCTTTTTTTATGCCTCCTGCCTACACTTTAATAAGAACCACTTGTGAAACAGTTTCTTTCGATGACAATAAGGAGCTAGAAACCGCTTCGCCTCCATGTCCCTTGTAGGTTTGGGGTGCACAAAGGTGTGGATGTGCACAAAACACAGTCACCCTAATGGACAAACTACTTTTTTTCAACTTCGAAACCACTTAAAACTCGTTTAGGAATGAAAGCAATTCTGATGTTGAAAAGAAAGGCACAAATTAAACGACTAAGAAAAACTACTAATGAATGTGTTGGGTTCCAGATAAACTGGTATGTGGTGCTCGGGAAGGAAAAGTGATGTCACTGGCACAAATTGTGCCTTTACAGACTCACACTGATACCCCCTGGATGTAAGCAGCCTTAGAATGATGTCTGACTAGGAATCTATGTTAGGAAAAATCAAGGAGAAAATATAATCCAGGAGTATCTTTAAAAAGGTGTGAATATGCCTTAATAAGATAAAATAAGACTGAATGTTCTATATTGTTAAGGCTACTCATGTTTTCATACAATCAGCGTCCTCAAAGAAAATTTTGATGACAGTTAAACTCTTGACGTTAAATTTGAAATGTTCTTAAATAAGCGTTAGAAAGTCATCCTTTTGCCCTATTCACCCCTCATCATTTGCGCCATCCTGTCCTACCGGCAGCGCACAAGCGTGTTCCAGCACCACGGAGCGGTTGGAAGTGCGCATGCACCTTAAGCTTTTTCGCTAAGGACTGTGACAAGCATTTATTTACAAATCTGTATACGATTCAGGTGCTCACATATAAAGTGAAAAAAAAGCGTGACGTGATGGGTGATAGTGAAGTTTTAAAAAGGCATCGCATTGACAACAGTATTAGGAACTCCACAAATGATTTATGCATAGTGAAAGGAGTTCATGTTGTTAGGTGGTCGACGGCGTTTCGAACCCAATTATTGGGGTTCATCATCAGGACAAGGTGAGCAAGCTGAATCAAAGGAGGTGCGCTGAGGCATTCAGAGAAATATAAAAGCCGGCAGCCGGCGAAAATGAAGATTACAATCGGCGGGCGTGAATGGTGACTGAAGTGCGTCTCAGAAGTTGCTAAGGTTAACGGTGCAACTCGTTGGTGATGACTAATCAGCCCGATATGGAGGCAGCTTGGAGGTGCATGATGTCACTGGTGTCGATTTATTATTTTAGTCGAGCAACAGGGTATTAATTGGGAGCCTGGAGCCGTGCAGACGGAAGCGTCCTGCTGCTGCCTGGAGTGGCGTTGAGTGCACTGTACCTTGCTTCAAGAAGGATTAAGCAGTGGACTCCCTGCAAGCTACAGGTTAACAGAGCCCACCTGCATCATCTCCACTAGGAGTCCCCATCCTGGAGTGCGTCCAGTGTACTTTTAAGGATGTGGCCAGGTGCACTGTGGGAATTGCAGTCCAGACATCCCAGAGACCATCTAGGAGATTCCAGACCTTTGAATTGATTTTTTGGATACTTGGAACCTACAAGGATACTTTCAGTAACCACCGCCTGAAGTTTGGAGAACTGCTGTGAAAACGTTCCAGGAGGTGACCGAGCCCGCATCGGGAGTCAAGCAGACTACCTTCTACCACGACCCGCCAAGGATTTCAGGTCTATCCCTCTGAAAGCTCGAGAGCTCCTGACTTCCAGGATTTTACCAGGCCCTCGCAGAAAGCCAAGCTGGCGAACCCTCAACGAACCTGGCCTGCTGTGGAGGGTCAATCGATGTTGGAAGAAAAAGCTCCAAAAAAGTTTCTGGAAAGTAAAATTTTGCCCGAGGTCTCCCACTTGGCGTATCCGACCAGGGCTCCATCGCGGTCGGCCCCAAACTTTGACTTTGTCCCAGTAAAGGGCTACCAAATGTCCCAAAGTGGCACTATAGGCTTTTAAGCACTAGAAAGTGTAAATCCTTTAAAAATTCATAGCTCTGGTTCCCTACATTGGTTTTTTATCTTTTTGGTGTCTATTTGCTCATAAAATTGAACCTATTTTTATAAATTGGTGTGGGATTCTTATTGTGTTTGGGGTCTTACTTATTTGGTGTAGTGGTGTTTTGAAATGCTTTACACTGATGTCTCCAAAATTAGGCCTGACTGCTTGCTGCCAGCTACCAAGAGTTGAGCAAGGGTTTAATTTGTTGATACCTTTACTGGATCTTACACTGCATTAATGGCCTTTTGCTAGTAGGAGGTGCATACTTGCCCCTACCAATAACCCACTTTCCAACCATAATTTAATTTTTCTCTGCAGGTTACGGTCTTCAAATTTCATAAGATGTTGCTTGCTGGGGACGTTTGGAATCAACCTCGTTCCAGAGACTGGGCTTTCTAGATTAAGGTCCAGCTATGAAAATCAATAGCCATCTCCATTAAGCCTACTTTTCCAAGAGCTATAGTTGCACAGGTTGGTCCAGTGGTACTATAAACGATGTTTAAGATGCTGTGACAGGACAGCAGGGATGTTAACGATTTGCCAAGTTAATGAACTCCTGCAATCAACCCCCATATCCAGGCACATACATTTGAAAAAGTTATTTTTCCTATTCAAATTGAATTTAAAGTGACAATCACATTATCATCTGTGGTCTGTCTATAGTCTATTGGACTGTTTACCATTGCGATTTCTTCTAAGAACTGCACTGCTCATTGAATGTGGAAGGAATGATTGGGGGCGAGTGTCTGTATTGTGAGTTAGTGTGGCATGTGTTGCGCAATGGGTTGTTACACCCCAATCACTGATAAAGCAGTTTCACATGACACTACCTGATATCCTGACAGAGGGGCAGGAGACCACATAAAATGGGCACAAGAGAGACTATCTGACCGCCAGGATTACAAAGTGCAGACATAAGCCAATGTCTTCAGGTAGCTATATATAGCTATATATATAGCTATATATATATATATATATATAGCTATTCACTGAAAAAACCATAGGTTTCAGGGGCGTTATAGTTCGTTGGACATTTCACTCGTACAAAACCATAGAAATTCCCCCGTTATAGTTAGTTCAGCTAACTATAACTCGCGCCCCCGCAATGCACTGCTGATGACGTCACATATTACATCACTCATGACATGGTCAGTGACATCACTGATGACATCACTGATGACATCATCCAGTGACTGTGTGTTTCTGTAAAGTTTAAATATGTTTAATATATATAGGGAAAGGCGTATTGAAGAATGAGTGGGTGTATAAGTGTCTGAATGGATGATTTAGTAGGTGCGTGACTGACTCTATAAGTGAGTGATTAAACGTATCTTACTGAATGCATGGGTTAGTGACTAAACTGTGTGAAAGTCTGTATCCGTCTGTCTGTTCGTGTGTAAACGGCTGCATGGGTTTGTGAATAGCTACATGAGTGTCTACATGGGTTATTGATTGGTTGTTTGAGTATCTGTATGGGTGCCTGAGTGCTTGTGTGGGTGGAGTGTGTGTGACTGTGCATAGATGTGTGAGTGGGTGATTCACTGGGTGCATGGTTTCAAGAGTGCATCTGTGATGGACTGTATGGGTGGGTGAGTGTGTGTATGGGTGTGTTAGTGAGTGAATGTATATCTCAGTGGTACATGTGTGAGTAACTACATATGTGAAAGGCAGTATATATGTGTGTTGGAGTATATAAATGGCTATAAGTGAGAGTGTGTGATTGTGAGAGTGGCTGTATGGATGAGTGTGTACTTGTATCAGTGATTGTATAAGAGCGTAAGAATGTGCTAGTATTTGTATGAGTAAGTGAGCTGGTGTGTATAACTGTATAGGTGAGTAAATGGCAGTGTGATTAATTAGTTGCATGACTGACTAGGTGTGTGAGTAACTCTATGGATGAGTGGCTATATAGGTGTATGAGTGCATATGATAGTCCTGTACTGAGTGACCGTAAGTATGAGTGACTGTACGGGTGAGTGAGTGGATGTGTGTGTAGACCTAAGAATCAGTGAGTGTGTATGTAGTTATTGGTGTTGGAGTGTCTATGCTTTTGAGAATGGCAGTCTGTAATTGAGAGTGGGTGTATCAAAAGTTATATTAGGTGTGAGAAGATGCATGAAATCACATGGATGATGTCATTTGAGATGTCATGAGTGATGTCATCAGCAGTGCATTGCGGGGGCGCAAGTTATAGTTAGCTGAACTAACTATAACGGGGGAATTTCTATGGTTTTGTACGAGTGAAATGTCCAACGAACTATAACGCCCCTGAAACCTATGGTTTTTTCAGTGAATTTCTAAGGTTTTTTAAATGCTAATTTCTAACTATAACGTGCCTGAAACCTATGGTTTTTTCAGTTAATTTCAAAGGTTTTTTAAATGCTAATTTCTAACTATAACATGCCTGAAACCTATGGTTTTTTCAGTGAATTTCAAAGGTTTTTTAATGCTAATTTCTAACTATAACGTGCCTGAAACCTATGGTTTTTTTAAGTGAATTTCAAAGGTTTTTTAAATGCTAGTTTCGAACTATGCCTACAGAGGTAGGACATGTGAAGAAAGAAGAAAAAACGCACAGAAAGAAGCAAAAGAAATGCAGAAAGAAGCAACAGAAGTCCACAAAGACGAACAAAAGTGCAGGAAGAAGCAAGACATGTGCAGAAAGAACCAACAGAGGAGCAGAAAGAGGCCTTGTTGCAAAATCATCCTGTGCCCACAACTTTTTCAGACGGGTACTGGTGGTAACTGACTCTGACTAACCAGGCCTAGAGTCAGTGCTATGCTAAAAGACACTTCGAATACAGTGAAAACACCTACATACACTAGGGAACACTATGCGTTGGGGTACCCCTGTGATTAGCATGACCTCCTCTGTAAGGCCCTAGTACATAATAGGGCAGGGGATTAAAACTACCTCTAAGTCAGAGGTGCAGAAATATGCTACTTTAACTAGTAGTCTCGTTTGCAGAGTGGTGGAGAAAGGGTGCTGGGCGTCCAACCAACGCTCAGGAATTCCGCTGCGTAGGACTTACAGGAGGTACCAGAAGGGATTCTTGGCCCCCAAACTCCCTCAGGACAAAATTGGACTTCATCCCCCATCCCGTAGTCTGCCACGAGGCACGTTTGCAGAGTGGTAGAGAAAGGGGGCCATGGCCTCTGAAGACGTCTTAGCAATCCCACTGTGTGGGACTTACTGGAGGTAACAAGAGGGTAGTTGGCCCCCAAGGACATCCTTGGGGGCCAACTTCCCAAACTATTACCTCCAGTCAGTCCCACACAGCAGCACTGGTAAGTACTCGTACCAGGCCACGCCCACTTTGCCCACCACTCTACAAACGCGCTCCTGGCGCGCTCTTGGATGGGGATTGAAGTCCCCTTCACTGCTGGGGGTCCTTTAGGGGCCAACTAGCCTACCTTTTACCCCAGTAAGCCCCACGCAGTGGGATTGGTGAGAGGTAGACAAAGACCATGCCCCCTTTCTCCACCACTCTGCAAACGCGCCCCCCTGGCGCGTTGTAAGTTGGGGGATTAAGTCCCCTTGAATCCTGAGGGTCCCTGGGGTCCAACTAGCCCACCAGGTACCTCCAGTAAGCGCCACAGAGCTGCTTTGCAGAGAGGTGTAAAAAGGGGCGTGACCTGGACCACCTCTCTGCAACGCAGCGCAGTGACGCTTACTGGAAGCACCTGGTGGGCTAGTTGGCCCCCAGGGGCCCTCAGGATTGAAAGGGAATTAATTCCCCAACTTAAAAGGCGCCACAGGGCGTGTTTGCACACATGTCACCTCAGGCCCCGCCCCCTCCCTTCACCACTGTGCAAACACGCCCCGTGGCACGTTTTAAGTTGCGGGATAAAGTCCCCTTGAATCCTGAGGGTCCCTGGGGTCCAACTAGCCCACCAGGTACCCCAAGTAAGCGCCACAGAGCTGCATTGCAGAGAGGTGTAAAAAGGGGCGTGGCCTGGACCACCTCTCTGCAACGCAGCCCTGTGACGCTTACTGGAGGTAGCTGGTGGGCTAGATGGCCCCCAGGGACCCCCAGTATTGAAGGGGAATTAATTCCCCAACTTAAAACGCGCCACAGAGCGCGTTTGCAGAGTGTTGCTGGGAGGGGGCGGGGCCTCCGGCACGACCGCGTTTTTTTTTTTTTTTTTTCCAGAAGGGAGGCTGTGTGGCC